>CM056210.1:16552722-17152722 GCA_029692085.1 Gymnothorax javanicus | reverse complement strand
GGTGTAGAAACATGCATAGACTTTGGGATGCCCTTCCCCTTCATCCAACGGGAAGCAGAGGTAATCATCACCATGCCTACCAATAGGTGCGTCGCATTGTATACGACGGTCCAGTTCCCTAATTATACATTTCTTACCCAAAATATTTTTGAGAGGGTAATGTAATTAAATAAAATTTATATTAAAAATATTAAATACACAGCATTGACAAAGATGAAAGCGTTTGTGCATGAAATGGCACATTGTGAAAAAGAGCAATCTTTGATTCAATAAATAAAACTACTCACTTACTGTTTTCTCGGGTGCACATCTGTATGTTCATTTCAAAATACAGTGTAACCTTTAGTTCCGTGATATGCGCATGAAATAGTCAATCAAATGCCCATTTGAGGTTTGGTAATGTTTTACTTATCTTTCGGAAATAGCCGCATGGAACTGACATTTGTAGATATGCAGCGTTTCTTCCATCCCAGACACAAAATAAGTGCTGCACTTGAAAGGAGGGTGGTTTGAAAGCTTGCATCGGTGTAGACTCGCTGTGGAGGGTTAAATCAGCCACTTACACTCCATGGGGATTGGTTTGGGATGACACTCAATGTGGCGGACCCTCCGCGGGAACGCGCAAATGGAGGGGGAGTGGATAGGGCGAGTGGATAGGGACTGGTTTGGGATTGGGCCTTCGTGTCAGATCAGAAAATCTGCCCTCTATCTGTTAGATCTAAGTGTTCTGCGGTATTTGCAGTTTTTTTCCCCGGTTTACTTTTGATTAACTGCTGGTTTAGGCCTCGGATGAAAGGCTTATGGATACTTCAGCTGATCAATACTGTAAACGAAGCACTGAAGTGTTGTGAGTCAGGGGGTGCATCTCAAAGCGTAGGCTGCAGCCTTCAAAGGCTGCACTTTAAGGGGTCGTCACTTAATTCCATCTGCCAAACTGACATTTGGGTAAGAGACAAGGTTAAGTTTGGGGTTAGGTATAGGGCTAGGTGTTAGAGTTAAGGTTAAGGTTGGGGAAAACAATGACGACTCGCTTTAACCAAAGCTGTTTAACGGAGATTAAATGACATTACGTCAGTTTGGCAGATGGTTTGAAGTGACAACCCCTAAAAATGCAGCCTTCGAAGGCTGCAGCCTAGGCTTTGAGATGCACCCCGGGAGTGCCATCGGCCTTTGTGGCTCTGCTACAGGCTAAGGCTGTATCCAAAATCACAAACACAGTATTCCAAAAAATGATATGGCGACATTTTAAATATGTCTGAAAGCAGAGTGTTCAGGAGACAGCACACCAAAGATACCTGAGATGTGTGCAAATACGGGACCGTACGCTGGTGCCAGTGTGGCACTCTACACTGCCAGCTGAGTGCACAGACGGGCACTTCGAACCAAAACAGCAAGAGTGGAACAATTTACATGAGAGTTAAAGGTGAATTACCTTTCATTATAGCTACCCTAAAGTAGTTGAAATCAGTGGCTGTATGTACATTTTAAACAGTTTTCTGCATTTTGTTTTTTTTTTTACGAACAGTGCATCCAATAGTTGCCATCATCAATGCACGTTTAAAATGGCGATTTATTATGATGACGTAGTGCATGTAAGAAGCCAACTTACTTTTTACTCCTGCAAACAAGTGACCAAATGTACGCTGAAATGTGTTACACATAATGTACATGTATCTGCTGAAATGTGTTACACATAATGTACATGTATCTGCTGAAATGTGTTATAAATAATGTACATGTATCTGCTGAAATGTGTTATACATAATATACATGTATCTGGTAGGTTGTTCGTTATTTTCTGGCACAACAATTACGAGAGAGCGGGTGGAGATCGGTACCCGTTCCATCTAATCCTTAAAAATACACTTTACTCCACCCCGCTCTTCCTTCTTCATTATGATCACAGATAAGTATTGCAGACTGTTCGTGTGGTACAGAACTGCAAATATTTTAGGCGCCCTAGATTTTTTTTTTTTTTAATTTAAATTTGGTCTTAGGTGTCTATTTTTTGTTCTCCTAATTAACGTTGTCATGGATTAAAAAAACAAATTTGAAACACTGAATGTTTATTAAAAAAATCTTTCAAAAATGTTTGTATTTCATTATTGGTACAGATTATACAGCCGTAACAGAGCCTTGATTTCAACATTATCAATGCAGTGTGGGGTTACCCGGAGAAACAGACAGAAGTGAGACTGTGAGCTGGCAGAGGAACTGAGGCATATTCTCCAATAAGCTTGAAACAACCAAACAGCCAATTAACTTATAATTATAAAATTGCAGCACAGTACTCCAAATTTTTAGGCAAAGGGTAGTGACACCAAATATTGATTTTAGTTTTTGACACCTCACAGATTATTATAGTACATTTCTCAAAATTCAGAAAACTTTCTTTTTATGATTTTTGTAAGCATCCTAACGTCACAGAGTGATTTTAGACCTGCATAAAACTTTTGCACACTACTGTACAAGCCGCACTGCATACAGGTGCGTGACGGTGTCTGACTGTGTCTGCTCGCAGGGTATCTGGAGCAGGGGATCCTGGTGAAGGATCTGGGGCTCTTGAGGAAGCGTTACCTGCGCTCTTCTCGGTTCCGCTGGGACCTGGCCTCACTGCTGCCCACGGACCTGCTGTACCTGCATCTGGGTGTCCACATGCCACTGGTGCGCGTCAACCGCTTCCTGCGCACGCCACGGCTCTCTGAGGCCTTCGACCGCATGGAGACACGCACGTCCTACCCCAACACCTTCCGCATCTCCAAACTCATGCTCTACATCTTCGTGCTGATCCACTGGAATGCATGCCTGTACTTCGCCCTCTCCAAGTACATCGGCTTCGGCACCGACCGCTGGGTCTACCCCAACATCTCGCTGCCGGTCTTCGCCTCGGAGCGGCGGCAGTACCTCTACTGCTTCTGGTTCTCGGCGCAGATCTTCACCACGGTGGGCGACATGCCGCTGCCGTACCGAGAGGAGGAGTACCTCTTCATGATCATGGACCTGCTCATCGCCGTGCTGGCCTTCGCCTCCATCGTGGGCAACGTGGGCAACGTCATCACCAACCTCAGCAACCGCGACAAGTTCTTCTTCCCCAACCACGAGCTGGTGAAGGCCTACCTGCGCACGCACCGCATCAGCCCGGAGCTGCGCGGCCGCGTCGGCAGCTGGTACCAGCACCTGCACATCAACAAGAAGATCACGCGCGAGAACGAGATCCTTCTGCAGCTGCCCGACACGCTGCGCACCGAGATCGCTGTCAGCGTGCACCTGCCCATCCTCTCCAAGGTCACCATCTTCCAGAACTGCGAGACCAGCCTGCTGGAGGAGCTCGTGCTCAAGCTTACGCCACAGGTGAGGGGTGGGGCTACGGACAGGGCCAATGTAGATTGGGCCAATGGATTGGATAAGTGGGGCTGTGCCATTAAGCATTACCATTGGAAATAGGGCCAGTGGGCTCAATAATTGGGGCTGTGCCAATGGGTATGACCAGTGTGCATGATCAGTAAAGTGGACGGGACCAGTGGAGATTGGGCCAGTGGATGGGATCATTTGGGCTGTGCCACTGGGCATGACCAATGACGTTAGAGCCAGTACACGGGGCTGATGGAGATACAGACAGTGGATGGGATAATATGGACGGTGAGTCAGTAGACAGGACCAATGGCGATACAACTACTGGACAGGATAATGACAGCTGCGATGATGGGCCTCACCGATGGAAGTAGGGCTAGTGGGCAGGAGCAGTGGAAGTAGGGCCAGTGGTTGGAGTAATGGCAGTAGTGCCAATAGGCATGACCAATCGAGGTACGACCAGCCGAGTAGATCAGTGAGGGCAGGGCCAGAGGCCCTAGTCCTGCTCTACAGTCCTCATATACACAGTAGAGGTAGAAACACTACTGCAGTCTCAGTTTTTATCTTGTGATCTAAAGCATGCGCTCAGTTCTGGTAGTGTTTTCTTGCTCTGTGTGCGCTCATAAAACACATCCATGGCTGTTATTTTCCTGATTATTTAATTAATGGAGACTTGCAGTCGATTAGACAAAGTTGGGGCCAATCCCTTCGGGAGATATATGGGATGGCAAGTCTTGCTGTAGGGACCGACAGCTGATCTTACTCTGGCTACACTGACACTAATTTAGTCCTTTGGTAAGCAACATCGGTGCTACATGTTTGTCATGTGCTAACTCTCTCCACATTAGCTCGCGACTACCTTCTTCAGGCGGAAAGCCTGTGCCAGCCTTATGAGGCTGTGCTGTGAGAGTACTGGCAGGTGTCACTTCCTGTCCGCTTCTTCCTGTACATCACCTGCAGTCTTATAAGAACTGGGTGGCCTAAATGGTGTGGGGTGGTTCAAGCCCCCTGTATAGCCACAGTGGGATGGTAGCGCAGACAGTGCAGCCATGAGGCTTTTCTCGACGTGCTTTCCTGATATGCAGGTGAAGCAAAGGAAGTAACAGACCTCAGCAGGAAGTGACACAGTTTCATGTACCCAGGTGTACAGCCCGGGGGAGTATGTGTGCAAGAAGGGGGACGTGGGCCATGAGATGTACATCATTAGAGAAGGGAAGCTGGCCGTGGTGGCGGACGACGGGGTCACTCAGTTCGCCGTGCTCGGAGAGGGAACCTTCTTCGGTGAGATCAGCATCCTCAACATCAAAGGTAAAACGAAAATCCCAGTTATTTTATTTAGTTTAATTTCCACCTTGGAGTTTTGTCTTATGTTTTTCAGGAGAGAAGTGCTTGGTTTTTTAGCTGGGAAGACTTTAACTATCTGTTCTGCGCAGTACACGAGTGTGTAATCAACATAATTAGCGGTTTGTACACTCACATTAGAGCAGCGATGATTTGTGCGCGTACCCATTTTCTTATATTCAATTAGTCGCAGTGATGGAAGTTGCTAATTTGGCTTGGATTCAACTGATGCGCTGCTTTGCACCGTGCCTTAAAAATAAATTCATAAAATAAGTAAAAATGTATATTTCAGTGGTTTTGATGAGTTGAACATTCCCCAGAACTGAGCTCTATGGTCTGTGTGCAGGGAAAAAGCCAACACTGTCTTTTATTTGCCAGTAAAAGGTAAAGCCGAAAGAGACAGAATTATAACCATTGAGATAAAAATACAGGATTTATTCCTGATGTTTTATTCTTGTTTACCGCAGCGGTAGTGGGATTAGTCAGTTAATTCATCAAAAATGGCACCTTTTTTGTCTCTATTTGAACCAAATGCAGGAAACAAATCAGGAAACCGCCGCACGGCCAACATCCGCAGCATCGGGCACTCAGACCTCTTCAGCCTGTCGAAGGAGGACCTGACGGATGTACTGTCGGAGTTCCCCGCCGCCAAGAGGCTCCTGGAGGAGAAGGGCCGGCAGATCCTGACCAAGATGGGCATGCTGGAGGAGACGGCCGTGGTGGACAGGGCGGAGGAGGAGGAGAAGATGAGGAGGAAGGTGGAGCGGCTGGAGGACAGCCTGACCGGCCTGCACACAAAGCTGGCCCGTCTGATGGCCGAGCTGGAGTCCAGCGCCTGGAGGATGCAGAGACGGGTGGAGCGGCTGGAGACGGAGGCGGAGGCCCTGGGGCCCTGTCCTCGAGACGGAGCGGGGGGAGGTGGAGGGCAGAACGAGAGGATCGGGGTGGAGGGTGGACAGGGAGAGGACAGGAGAGAGGGAACGGGGGAGCCCAAGGAGAGAGGAGGGGAGCAGAAGAGGAAAGAGGAAGAGGATGGAGCGAGGGAGGGAGCAGGAGGTGACGGGGA
Organism: Gymnothorax javanicus; assembly: GCA_029692085.1. Lineage (NCBI taxonomy): Eukaryota > Metazoa > Chordata > Actinopteri > Anguilliformes > Muraenidae > Gymnothorax > Gymnothorax javanicus. The sequence continues at coordinate 17,146,964 of CM056210.1, read as the reverse complement.
GGAGCGAGGGGGAGGAGAGATGGAGACAGGAGGGCAGGCATCAGAGGGAGGTGTGGGTCAGCAGGGAGGGGTATCTGAGAATGGGGTGAGTGAAGGAAAAGAGGGTAAGAGACAAGAAACCAGGGAGGAAGGAAAGGAAGAGAGAGGAGCTGCAGTGAGAAAGGAAGAGAAGAGAGATGAGGAAAACAAAGATCTGCAAAACATACACACTCAGGACAAAGGAAAGGAATAACGAGAGAGAGGGAGAGAGTGATAGAGAGTGATAGAGAGAGAGAAAGAGAGAGAGAGGGAGAGAGTGATAGAGAGAGGGAGAGAGAGTGAGGAGAGAGAGTGATAGAGAGAGAGAGAAAGAGAGAGAGAGGGAGAGAGTGAAGAGAGAGACTGATAGAGAGTGATAGAGAGAGAGAGAAAGAGAGAGGGAGAGAAGAAAAATGCACACAAATGTGTTGATGCGAGGAAAGAGCACAGGAAGAATGATGGATGAAATGTGAGATAAAGGTGAGCGAGAAGGACGATTATGGCCAAGCCTGGCATGTTAAAGTAAAAAGACAGACGAAAGAAAGCAGAGTAACAGAGGGGTGTACTATACAGCAAGTTCAATATCAGCCAGGCTTTCTTTAAGTGAGCTGACTCGACAAACTGTGTGAATTGTGAATTCTAACCATTAATCTCCTGCGCATCCAATGCTCTGCATGGGGACTAACTTGACAGATCATGTAATAGGTATGCTGCTTCAACTTGCCAGGTTTTGTCATAACAAAAAAATAGAAAATTTTATGTGGAAGAACCAAGGGAGGTCAACTTGCTAAGTTTTACTTCACTACTGATTAAATACCGATGAGTTGCTAGGTTTTGCCATTGCAAAACATGGGATATCAATGATTATTTTTCATGTAGCTTATTGTATATGATGAGGTAAAGCCTAGTAAGTACAAAAATGGTCCTAACTCAGTTTCAACCAAATTTAGACTTACTAGGTTCTTCCATAACACACAAGTGCTGATTATGTTAAGATCGCATTTTAAAAAGCAATAAATCTAGATAGGCAAGCTGAGCGTCGATGTCAACACTGAGTCCCATCGCGCACCACTAGGTGGTAGCAGATACTAAGGGAAGCCGTGAAATAAATTGGCAGATTAAAATATGTTTCGCTTGTCAGATATTTGCCATGTGTCCATCAGTGCTGATGTCATTTATATGAATTACGCAGGATGGAAATAATCAGTCAAATCTGGTGAGGGCCACAGCAGATGTCTGTTTCTGAGCACTGGGCACTGTTTTAGTGGTCTAGACACTTGATTGAAGTAAATACATTTAGTATAAAACTAAAGGTGCTCCAGCTGAACTTTGTGATACGCAGCAATTGAATGACTGTCCTGGTCAGGCCGGTTGATTGCTTTAGAGTTTGCGATGACCACATTATTTCCACCTAGCCCCTGTGGTACTTCGCCAGGCAATTACATTAGCGGGGTAACGCAGGGGCTCATTTCCACCCAGACAGAAATATTCACAGAATATCTAATATTTAGGCATAAATAATATTTGTGTGAGCGGAAGGAAACCACAATCGCAGTTTACATGCGTGTGGCTCTTGAAGTTGGACGTTTGGTGACAAGCAATCCATGGGATGGGTGGGGAGGAGTAGGTAAGTTTGTACGACATCATTCCTTGGTTTCGTGCTTTGTGAGCTCTGTGTTTCACTGGTAAATTATTTTCCTTAACACTTCGGATAAAATCACTACGTTAATAGAATCGAGGTTGTTAACGAACTGCGCGCTCGATAAGATAATTTCAGTTTTGGCACAGAGTAAGTTTCAATTGCTAAGACCGCGTCTCGGGATGGTGGCGACGCTGAACTGCAGATGACCGAGAGGTTTGTTCCAGGACTTCTAGTTTAGCTCAAACGGTAAAACAAGTTCTATATCACTTATATTTCAGCATAAAGAATGCGGTAGTTATGCTTGTGACACAATATCTTAAATATTCTTATATATCAAGTATATTTTTTATTACTTGGCAGTTCGATTGGATTTCGAATTGAGGCATTGCATGTGCTGAAAATGTGATGCATGCTGGGAGTTATATTCTTTTATAAGCAAAAAAATATTCTTCAGTTCGCTCAAAAACGCATTCACTGTCTAACAAGGGAAAGCTGTAGTGTCTCCTTGAGCGGGAGGTGAAGAGTCTTTTCATTCGAAACCGAACTCAGAAAAAATACGCACTTCGCTGGAATAGCAAGGGTATCGCTTTAGTCCACGGATATCTGCAGTATGAGATCAACCCGCAAGGATGCAGGCAGGCTTACAGTTATTAAAACTTCTTATAACCCCCCCCCCCCTTTTTTTTTTTTTTTTTGCAAACATGCTGTGTTCCTTGGGAAATAAAACGGCAATAAAGTTTGAGATTGCTCAGCAGAGCCAACCTTTTAAACAAATGCCTTGCAACCTGGGTAAGTCTTCCACCACAGAGCCGAAACTGACCATTTCCTTGTAAAATAGGTCAACCTGAACCATGAAAAACGTGCCCAGACCAAGTAGGGCCCATGTACTTTCGACCAGGTAGCACAACCCCACCTGCGCCAACCTACAGCCAACAGAATCTCATTCACAGTTGTGTCCTAGTATAGGCTTGTTTGTTCTGTTCCCATGGAAACATTTCATTAGCCTCCTGGTTCTTCTTATTCCATTCGTCTGAGGATATGATCTTTTTACTGGTCCTGATGCACGTCCTGTTGGCCTGCAAAGGGCCCTCAAGGATAATTAAGAGGAAGAACCTATTTCTTTTTTTACAAAATGAATTCATCCACTCTTGCAGCAGTAAACACTCATAGTCAGTTTGAATACCTTCATTCTGAACACAGTAAATAAAAATTATGGGGTCCGTCCCAGTGATTTTAGCCGCCCCCGTTCTCTCTCCCACAAACACTCCTCTCCAAGCACGTCGTTCTTATGTCGAATCTGCAAATGGTCCCACAGCTATTCAACTATTCACAAATATTCCACTGCTGCAAAGCTGCAAAACATTTTGTATAGTTCGTGTTGTACAAGTATCTGCACGCAGGCAGCAATAGCCTGTGCAATCAGTGTGGATCCGAATCTGACCGTTGAGTTCAGAGTTGTAATTATGCAATCAGCAGCACACAAACACAGCAATTTACTGCCGTTACAGAATCCCAGTGTGTTTGGGGTTTGTACTGACGCACCAAGTCACTGCATTGTATGCGTTATACATTTCAGTCCATCTCACTGCAGCCATTTCAGGAGCATTAACTTAGGTTATTGGTAAAGTCCCTTATACTTGGTCTCATATCAGTCAGTGGAGAGAGGAAACAGGGATTGTTTGCCAGGACACCAAGAAGGGATAGGGATCGTCAAGGAGAAGAGGATGCATGTTTAGGGTATTGGGACACAAGCATTGGGCAGCACACAGGAGGGCTGTCTCCACTTCTGATGAAAGGTCATTGCCAGGGGCAAAATAGGAATTTGATGTAATTTCAGGTAAACCCACTCAAAGATAGGGAGCGCTAAACTTTCTCAGTGCGAGCTGGCCTCTGAGTGACTGTGGGTTGATGCACATTTTCTTTTGATTCATTATCTTTCGTTGGAGCATATTTTACCCTTTTGGCTGCTTGAATAAGTCTGGCAATTCTCTGCTTACCTAAACTGCAGCTCACTGGATTTTTTTGATAATCACATTATTGTCTTCAAACTTCAGAGACTAGCATTTGAAAAGCGCTGGAGAGCAGGTGCTTGTTAGATGCTGACGCTAACAAACATGCTATTATCAAAGTCGCCTTGTCCATTCTAATATTTTTTAATGTTCACGAGTTTAAAAAAAATGCAAAAATCAGTACCAGCTCCATCCCAGAGCTACTTTATGTTTATGTGTTTTCTTCAGCGTCTGGTCACTTTGCGGACCTGTTGGTCTAACGCTCTTAGAAACTTGCACCTTTTTTGCCAGTTATTTTAACTGTAAGTGGAGTCCTGCATGAATTTAACTGTGGTTTACACTTAACATACACGGAACTCTGTTGTAATTCTTATTGTAAAATTGCAGTTAAAATAACTGGCAAAAGAGTTGCCAGTTAAATTAACTGGCAACAAAAGGTGCAAGTTTAAAACAGTGTAGGAGGATCAAGGATCTGTGGTCAAGAATGTCATCTTCCAGAGCATTAATTTTCGATACTATGTACAGCGCTAACATTGTTAGAAATCGAAATACATGGTCAGGCCAGCCGTTAAAAAAGCAGACTGTTTCCAAGAACTGCAAGATACAGGGAACCTTCTCACCCCGGTAACATTAGCCTAAAATGCCTATCCGAGGCGTACCCAAAGTAAATTGAAAGCTGTTCTTGTTTTTAACAAGAACATGGACGGGCCATCGGAGTGACAAGGGGTTAATAGTTAAATGAGTGTGATGTGGTTTTCAATTATTTAACCCTTAGAGCGCTAAATTCAGCTATTGTTCCTCAATGATGTAAGATATCAAAATCAAAGCTGTTGAAAACCTATCATGATGGGTTTTCAATAGCACCAGATAATTAAATTTATATTTTTAAAAAACTTGTTTCAGCGCTCTAAGGGTTAATGTATTAATAGTCAAAGAAAATGTACTATCACTTTGGTGGTCATAAATATTTAGTAGGAAACACACTCTATATATAACCAGACACCATTTACATGTGTGATTGTGATTATTATTCATAAATTCTCGCAAATAAATCTTAAGATTAGGGCTGCATTTAATTAACGCTTATAACCGAATATGAAATTTAAATTCTTACTCAGCACACTTTACCAAACTTTTGAAAAAACTTTCATTATTGTTCTATTGTCCATGCCCAGATTAGGCCATGATATGTACACAGATGCCTCAGTGAGATGTGCACCCTTGTTTTATCTTCCTGCAAACACAAGACATCCACGCTCTTAAACTCCTCAAAGGTTTATTCATTTTAAGAATATAATCATCGAGAAAAATAGAAGGCCTTAACAGTTTCTGAAAATGGACATGGTCCACAAAAGCGCATAAATCCACATTTCAGTATTATTTGTAGAAATTACCGTTTAATTTTTTTCATGTTGTACAATTGTACAGCTTGTTCTCAGTTTGTCAGAGCACCAACATATCAAATGCATGCTTTCTCCCATATGAATAAACAACCACTGGAGAATCTAGTTTGTCTCAACTGCTGTTGGGGCTGGTCAAGGGGAAGTAACGGACGGACACTGTTACTTAACAATGTACTTCATTTATGGTATGCAGCATGATGAATCTTTTTGTTTCAATTCAGTAAGTTGGCCTTGCTTAATAATTTCCCTAATCTGCTATAGTGTACGATATACATAATGTCCAAAATAAACTTGGTAATGGGCGGACAAATGTTCACTTCCCCTTGACCAGGCCCTGTTGTGTTTATAGGTTTTCACCTGTGTAATCTCAGTCTGCACAAAGACTCATACTTTGATCATGATTTCATGGACCAACTGTTTTCTCAAATATCAATGCATCTAATGTTGTAGAATTATTTGGCTTTTAGAAGTTGATTATAATTTGAGGTAGACAGACCTGCAAACATGGTTTTGCTCTAAAGGTGTCACGCAGTGCCTCATATCTGATTGTACCTTAAAGGAGTCACACAGTCCTTATATTTGATTGCACCCTAAATAAGTTGCACCATGCCTTATATTTTATGAGACATCATTTCTCCACTCGAAAAACTTGCTTTTTTTCTTATGCATTCAATTATAATGAAAATGAAACTTTCGAAGTTAAAATGAAAATGGTACATTTGAAATAACAGATAGATTGCATCGTGTTGTGCGTAATATTGAGTAGCTTTAGGAAATTGTACAAAATATGTGAACAAATTTAACTACATACCAGACCATAAAAGAATTGAAACAGCCGATCAAGATACACCTTTCCCTCCTGATGTTGCATATTTTTTTGAAGAATTTTCTGCAAGCAAACTGAAGAGGAAGACCAGCATCCAGTGAGTCCAGGGGAGAAGAACAGTGCTTGTGGGGTGAGAAACAGAATCATGGGTTCAACTGAAAAGAACCAGGCCAACACAAATCTGATTCTACAGATCAAAATCTTCATGAAAATAACACTCACCTGCCTGTATCAACCTAAATCTGAATTTTGCAATGAGATTTACAGCGTAATTTTATGCAAATAGATATTGAATTCTATTACTTCCACTTTTATTATTCACAAAGATATGCTGTGTGACTATAAATCATGGCTGTACTGTACACCAGTGGAAGTGTTTAAAGTGTTTTTGTTCAAATTTTAGTGTGACACAGGCGGTTTTAACTCATATGGCAGAAGATAAATACATAGTGGGAAATCATAAATGGACAAGAAATTGGCCAAAGTTTTTTGGCATTAATCATAAAGCAGTATTTGGCAAAACAATCAGGCAAACTATCAGTGTCCATTTTCAAGGGAAGTAAAATCAGGATCGTTTGGGAGAAATTAGAAAAATCATCAGGAAGTTGCTCGCCTGCTCATCCTTTGGGACCTCCACAGTGGTGTGAATTTTCGGAACTACATGGCTGTGCTTGTTGATAAAATGCTGTGAATCTACTCAGAAGTTATGGGAAAAGGTGACATTTCAATAATTCTAAGATTTTGATCTCAGATTGGGTGCTCAATTTTATTTTATTTTTTTTTGTCTCTATTTGCTTGAAAATTGTGGGTGTACTACAACCTTTTGACTGGCAAAACATTTTAGTATCTGATCAAAAAACCAAGTCAATATCTGGGAAGCTTTGATTTTTTTTTTTTTTTTTCAGGAAACTCAAATGGATGAAATGTATAGTTTAGACTGTGTATACCAGGGTGTGTAAATTGTAATGCAAGTTATTTGTCAGCATGTATTTTTTCACATATAATTATTTTTAGTAGCAATTATTCATTCAAGTATGGTTGAATACTTTATTTTTATTGCCTTAGAGTAGTTTAAAACAAATACCTATTTTAGCTGCAATTAACATGTAATAAATGACGTATTACACATTTTTATGTATAAGGTGTTAAGGGATTTCTCTGTAGATTAATTGTGATGCATGCATTGTTTATATGTGCCTTTTTTGACGTACACAAGCCATTACGTGCATTAGCACCCAAGGACTTGTATAGCATTCCCAGCACACACATCTAACATTCCTAATACAGTAACAATCACTTTTACCTGCATTTCTTATCCTTGGTGATAAACCTCGCATTCAGGCAGGACTATAGTGAAAAGCTGAATTGTGTGTACTCTGTGAGCTACAACCCCAATTCTGAAACAGTTGGGACAAAGTGTCAATTGTGAATAAAATCAAAACGCAATGACTTTCAAATCACACCAGCCAGTATTTTATTCACAATAGAACAGGGATAACGTAGCAAATGTTGAAACTGAGAAATTTTACAATTTCATCCACAAAATGAGCTAACTTCAAATTTGATGGCTGCTACAGGTCTCAAAAAAGTTGGCACAGGTGCCTGTTTACCATGGTGTAGCATCCCCTCTTCTTTTTAACACAGAGTGGAGGCGTCTGGGCATTGAGGAGACAAGTTTCTTGAGTTTAGCCATTGGAATTTGATCCCACTCTTGTTTAATGCAGGCTTCCAGCTGCTGGAGAGTTTTGGGTCTCCTTTGACGGACTTTTCGTTTAATTATGCGCCAAATGTTCTCAATCAGTGAAAGATCAGGACTGCAGGCAGGCCAGTTCAGCACACGGACTCTTCTACTACAAAGCCATGCTGTTGTAATAGCTGCAGTATGTGGTTTTGCATTGTCTTGCTGAAATACACAAGGCCTTCCCTGGAATAGATGTCATCTGGAGGGGAGCATATGTTGCTCTAAAACCTTTATATACCTTTCAGCATTCATGGTGCTTTTTAAAACATGCAAGTGTCCCACACCGTATGCACTAAGGCATCCCCATACCATCAGAGATGCCGGCCTTTGAACTGAACGCTGATAACAGGAGGGGTGGTCTTTCTCCGCTTTAGCCCGTGGGACACGACACCCATGATTTCCCACAAGAATGTCAAATCTGGACTCGTCTGACCACAGGACACTTTGCTACTGTCCATTTTAAATGAGCCTTGGCCCACAGAACACGGCGGCGCTTCTGGATCATGCTCAACAATGGCTTCCTTTTTGCATGATAGAGTTTTAGGTGGCATCTGTGGAAGGCACGGCAGACTGTGTTTACAGACAGTGGTTTCTTGAAGTATTCCTGGGCCCATTTAGTAATGTCAATGACAGAATCATGCCGGTGAGTGATGCAGTGGCGTCTGAGGGCCCGAAGATCACGAGCATCCAGTAAAGGTCTTCGGTCTTGTCCCTGACGCACAGAGATTTTTCCAGTTTCTCTGAATCTTTTGATGATGTTATGTGTCATGGATTTGCTCCCACCGGGTATAAACATCAACCCGGCAGGAGCTAGGACCATGAGCCTAAAAAAGAGAGGAGAATCTAAACGCTCAGGCTGGGAAACACCTTTAAGAATTTAATAACTTTAAAAATAACAAATAAACACAAAGATAAAAACAGGGAGCAGCCACACCAACATACAGGGCATAAAAACCAAGACTGCAGTTACAATTAGGACTGGGCATAGCCAGCCCTTAAATACCCTGTCTTCACCTCCACCTTAACGAGCCACACCTGCTGCCCACTAAAGTGGAGGTGAAGAATGCAGCGGGGGAGTGACTGCAAGGCCAAACCCTTACAGTTATGCACTGTCGATGATGAGACCTTCAAAGCCTTTACAACTTGACATTGAGGAACATTGTTTTTAAAGTATTCCACAATTTTTTTATGCAAGCCTTCACAGGTTGGAGAGCCTCTGGCCATCTTTACTTCGGAGAGACTCAGCCTCTCAAAGACATCCCTTTTATAGCCAATCATGTTACACACCTGATGCCAGTTAACTTAATTACTTGCTAAATGTTCTTTTACCCGATCCTCTTGTATATTAATTGCTTTTTCAGCCCTTTTTTGCTTGTGTCCCAACTTTTTTGAGACCTGTTGCAGCCAGAAAATTTGAAATAAGCTCATTTTGCAGATAAAAATGTAAAATGTCTCAGTTTCAACTTTTGAAATGTTATCTATGTTCTATTGTAAATAACATATTGACTCATGTGATCTGACAGTCTTTGCATTTTGATTTTATTCACAATTTACACTCCGTCCCAACCATTTCAGAATAGGGGTTGTAGATTCAAACAGCACTTTCTGTTACATGAATCCTTTACTCTGTAACATACTGTGACATAATTAGTCAAAAAATATCAGTGAAAAAATATAGCTGCAAGCAGCAATGAGGGGGCTAAGCAGTCCAACGGGGCAGAGTCGCCATGGCAACTTGAAGTGATCATGTTGAAAGCCTGGCTATAAGCACTGATAGCAAGTTATACTTGAATTGAGCAAAGATTGGGTGTAACTGAGATATGAGCTCATAGCCTGTTGGGTTTGTTTGCCTTTGATTTGGTTGTGATGCAAACAGTTTAGAAAATATAAAAATGACTTGGTAACTTTCATGAGGGTTCATTTTGGAGATTATCTTCAAAACAACAAATTTGGTGAAAATTGGACAAAATTTATGGCCTGTGAGAAGTTTTTAAACCTTTTGATAAAATTAAATATGACGGCCACATCAGTTGGGTTCACATGACAAGTTACCATGTTATGACCTTACAAGGTTTTACCAGAGACAAGCATTATTATTATCCCTCGGCATATAATGCAGGGGGATATAGTCATGGGTCCAGTTGTCTGTCAGTCCGTCCGTCTGCCTGTCCGTCTGTCGGTCAACATTTCGTTTCCGGGCAATACTTTTTAACAAAACTTGGTACGCACATTAATCATGACCTGAAGTGGTGCTTTTTGCTAATCCGAAGTTAATGAATTTTGTATTTCTCCTGGTTTCCATGGAAACATTTTGAACTTAGAATTTTAGGGGGTATGGTTTGTTTCCGGAGCAGGTGGCATTTTCATTCTTTCAATATGTGGGGCCGGGGGGATATGCCATCTCCTGATGGCTCTCGTCCTACTTGCCTTTTTTAATGTAACCACATAACCACAAAGAAATATGGCAGAAATTAGTCCTAAAAGGTGTAATGAACTTGTCTTGACTTATGGACTGTTCTGGTACCTTGTTGATTTAGACAAGGAAGCAAACGCAGATTCTTAGTACAATCCAAAGGGAGTATTTATTAACAGGAATATGGTGATGAATGTAGAAAGACTGGCCCAAAACAGAGGAAGGGGCTGTCCAGATCAGATGAGAATTACTCAACAGGGTAGGGACGGATCCACGCCCAGGCCAGTTGCCATCCAGGGATGAAGCCAGGTGGTGAATCCCCCTCGCTGAGGCAGGACTGCTTGACAGTGGAACCAATGGGTTTGGCAGGAACGCTGTCCTAATACTGGAGACAAGTGAAGGCTTGGGAGGTGTTCCTCATAAACGGACTCGGAGGAACAGGCAGGAACATTGGATGAACAAGAGTGTGGTCCCAATCCTAGAGACGGATATAAGGGCTTTGGGGCTTGTTCCAATTAATAAGTCTCCAAAGAGAAATTAGGTCTTTCTTTATCATTGATTTACTAAAAACACACAGAAGAAGAGCTTTGATCAATACTAGAAGACACAAACTGACTAGAAGGCTTAGTAGGGTATAAAGCTTGGCAATCCCGCAACCATACTGAAACCACAATGAACTTATATAAATGGGACATATACAAAATGGGCAAGCCATACGGTAACACCTGGGAGCAAGGGAGGAGACGAGACAATAAATCAATAGTTTGATGATTGACTAATTTTTAAATCCTTGTTTCCTCAAGGCCCAGTCATTGCATTAGTTTGAGCATCAGATGAATCTTTTCTTGTACTCAGATTGTGGTATGGGTGATGAAGAGTTGCTGTATCGAGGAAACGAAGGGAGGAGGTGAGGCTGATGGTAGTGTTGACCAATATAGGCCTTGTAGCATGCATAGGGATGAGCGAGGAAATGAAACTGCACTTATAGATGTAGCCATGCTATCATACCTGGATGTTAGGGTAATAGTCCTTTTAAAAACTGCGGGGATACACAACAATCTTAATGTATACTCTGTAACAAAAGCTTAGCAACGCTACAATTTTGAGCACTGTAACGGAATGAAAACATTGATATATCGAAGCATATGGTGTTCATAGGCATGGCACATCGAACCAATACACCAAGTAGCGTTCCATTGTGGTCACGTGATCTTTTGCGTGTGCATTGAATATCCTTTTGCATGATTGGTTATGCAGGTGAATCTGTCACCAAAATTGGTATAAAACCTTGCTAACACGTTAGGCATATTCATTATGAGACGGAAAACGCTGAAACATTAGGTCTTGCAATAATGGGTTAAAGGTAAGGAATGACTGAAAATACCATACATGAAGCCATCGGCAAGTTAAGGGCAGGGATGAGCTGTCGACAGGTTGGACTACATTTAACGTCCATTACAGCACCATATCCCGTTTGAAGACAGGTATGGCACAGACTGGGACCGTCAAGGATCGACCCCGAAGCGGAAGGCTGCGTAAAACGACAGCAAGGGAAGACTGCTACATTGTGATGTCATCACAACGTTATCGATTGATCAGTGCACCAGATCTTGCCCAAGCCCTTCATTGAGCCTTGGGAACACATGTCCATGCTCAGCTTGTTCGTTGTCGTCTCCGCACAGTTGGATTGCGCTCCCAACGTCCTCAAAGCCATACCCTTGACACAATGTCACATCCGGGAATGACTGGTATGGAATCAGGTTCATCAAAGATGGCGTCAGGCTCAGTGGAGACAGGTGCTTTTCACAGACGTATCATGTTTCTGTCTCCATTTCACAGATGGAAGAAGCCAATTATGGCGACGTCGAGGCGAATGCTTCTACGCAGATAACGTCATTGAGCGTGACAGATTTGGCAGCGGAAGTGTTTTGGTCTGGGGAGGGATCCACTGGGGAGGGAAAACAGACCTTGTTATCCTCAACAACACCTTGAACATACAACGGTACTGTGACCAGGTGATGACGCCGGTAGTCCTTCTGTTCATGAGGAGACGTCCTGGTTACGTTTTTCAACAGGACAACGCCTGTCCTCACAGTCTGACTCGGGATTTGCTGGAAGAACACAATGTTCAGGTTCTGGACTGGCCAGGCAGATCACCTGATCTCGCTCCTATTGAACATGCCTGGGATGTTCTTGGGAGATGTTTGCGGAGGAATCACCCTAACGTCGATAGCCTGAATGACCTTGGCCAGGCTTCAGCAGGAATGGAGAGAAATACTTCTTCAGATGATCAGACACCTTACTCAGAGCATGAGAAAATGTGTGGCAGTTCAACAGGCCGGTGGGCGACACACCCGATATTGATGGATTTTTGTAAAAATGTACAGGCTAACAGTCAATGTTGGATTTCTGAAAATAAATCTCAAATTTCATAATGCTGGTTTATTTTAAGTGCATTGACAACGGGTGTTGCTAAACTTTTGTTACTAAGTATATACTGTTCTTGACTAAAATACGAGCCCTTAAAATAATGCATTAACTTCTGATAGGTAATGTGTCCGCAAATTTGTAGTATTGGCCCACTCCCTGTGCTAAGGGATTGGAGCTGCTCTCCATCTCTCATAAACTGCAGGCTATAAATTATAAGTATATAAAAATAAAATATGAAAAGAAGTTATTTTAAGCAGGCATGCTAGGCTATAAAAATGCTAAGACTTCAGCTAACTGAGGCTCATGCCTGTTTTGTCCTAAGTTCCCTGTACACGATGGAGAAAAAGTTGACCACCCCGATTGTCAGATAGGCCTGTAATTTGCACCCTGATTACATTATGACAGATTATTGCAATCGTTTGGCCCACTCGTAAATGACACACATCAGCAGTACATATCCTGTTTATTGCCACTGCTGTTCGCTTCAGCATCCAACTGACCGGTGGCCGCCGCGATCAGACCCAAAATTAGATAAATGTGCAGCTACCCCGCTCCTCCTGACAAAGAGTTATGATACCAATAGCTACTGTTCAACCCAATAAGGTGATATGTGCAAAGAACATGTAGGCTGTTTTTTACACAGGCCTCTGTGTAATTTATTTGCCCAAAGTCAGCACTAACAGCCAGTATCTTTTCAAGGAATTTATTCAGGTCCCATCAAGGTCATGAATGTGAAGAATGAAGAGTCTGCCTGCACCCTCGCTGTGAGGACTACCCTGAAGACAAATTGAGTTCGTTATTCGGCGTTTTGACCAATTCGAGACGCTGGTGTCATTAACGAGTGGCCACTGTTAGGCTGCAATGCGCGTACCTGTATTTCTACAGTTTCGCGCGTGCATGAGAAGGCTTCGGCCGTCCTTGTCAGCTTAAAAAATGTTTAAATAGGCTAACACAATTCGCGACCATTTTTTCAATGTATGCCAGTACACTTATGTATGTGTTGTCTTATTTTGTTGGTCGTGAATGAACTGGCGGTGGCGGCTTCTAATTAAAGTGATTTAAACCACACTGGTATACTTGGGACGAACATTTCTCACAAATGGGCAATGATGTTTATTTACATCAGAGCAAAGCTCCTAAATAGTGTTGCTGTTTGGATCCTTGTTGTCACAGCGGAAAACGGCCCGGTTCTGCTGCTAGATTCGATTAATTCCACTGCCGTCAGTCATCATTCAATATGGCCAATAACATCAATTTACGCCGTATAATATTATAGAAACAATAGCAGAAACAAAATGAGTTGGAACACCAAGACTAGAACAGATGGCGCGTAATTGCCTCGTGGTGGAAGCCAGGGAGTCAATTTTTACCGCTCTCGAGGGAGAGACTATTTCTAAAAGTGCAGGTGCATTCGTTTTGATCGGTAAAAGCCTGGATGAAGGGTGCGAATAACAAGAAGAAGAAAAAGAACCTCGTCACGCGCACATTAGCGAATAATTTCGCAAAAGCACGATTACTTTATTGGCGAGACCTGGATGCACTTGTACACTTTCATTACGCCAAATGAAATAAACAAGGCGAAAGGCAGACCCGCCGCGAGGCCATCAAAGTGATTGCCGATAGATGAAGCACTGGATCGGGCATGACTGAAGTCTAGCATATTCAAATGTCTGTCTCATCTGTAAGTAAACCAGGCCAGCACACTGCGCGGTCCAAATGCAATATCTTTTATGTGGCAAAATTAATTTCTGTGACAAATTGTCAAATTCTAAGAAATTCATTCTGGGAAAAGCTCAACACCAACAGACTTCACACTCCCATGACTTCAGCATAGACAAAGAACTACAAACAACCCATACTTAATTTTGCGCGTCAGCTTGACAGAATGTATTGACGCAGTGATTCAAATTTCTCGCATGAAATCCGTTGTTTTGTTTCACCATACAAAACAACCAGAAACACTATCCTAAAACGCACCCTCAAATTCTTGCATCTTACATTTGTTGCGAGCTCCTATTTTACCCACGGAGAGGCGCTACTGCGTTTCAGGCAATCACAGGTGAAGAATACATGTTATGATGTATGAAGATGCGTCACATCACGACCGTAGAAATCTAAAATGTTACTCGCAATCTGGACGCGAGGTGTGGGCCAATATTATCCAATACCAGCAGTTATGATTGCAAACGTGGCGAACAAGAAAATAAATGTATAAGTTTATATCTTACAATGCAATGAGCGAATTCTCGATTAGCTTTGTTTAGCACTGTTCGTTCGACAAAACTTCTTTTGAAAGCCTAATATATACTAAAACTCTAAGATTGAATAATTATTTTGTTTACAGGACAATGTGCTCCTGCTGTACGTTTTCATTAGTAATTGCGCAGGGATGAAGGTAAGAAAAAAAACAAAAAAGCATGAATGAGCCACTTGTGACCAGCAAAATAACCAGCATGGACCTCGCAAATATTTTATCCATTCGCACTATTGTGCCATGTTCATGTAATGGTTTTATATTAAAATGACATAGACGTTTGAATTATTGAAAATATTATTTTTCAGTGTAAAAATTGCCCCTTAATTTGTTGCAGAAAATACACGACAGCAGAAACGCTCAATGTCATTCATTGTCAACGAATAATTCGAGTGTTGCATGACTCAACTTGCAATGACGGATAGTGCGTCACTTTAAACCCAAAGACGGGCCGTCCCTATTAACGAGAGGTCTGCTTTACCGCTGGGGCTCGGCCCCCAGAATGGTTGTGCCTGTGATTCGCAAAATAATTATGGTCGCAGTGATCCTAAATCCATCTACTAGGATTGCGCTGAAGAGGAAGGCGCATATGACAATGAATCTCTGATTTTGAAATAATTAGGAGTTAAACAAGAAACATATGATTTCGCTGATCCTACATAAATAATTATAGGCTAAAAAAATACATTAAATACAAAAAATACATTAACATGCTCATCAAGAAAAGCCAGCAGCGTCTGTTTTGTCTGAGGAAGCTAGCTAAGTTCCAGGTCGACAGATCTCTCACGACAATGTTTTATAAATCTTTTATTGAGTCTGTTTTCACCTTTTCTTTTATCTGCTGGTTTGCATCTCTCAGTCTGAAACAGAAAAACTCATTAACCAGGAAGTCAGCAGTAAAATCATTGGTACTCAGCAACAAACCCTTTTAGATTTGTACAATAACCAGCTGTCAAAGAAGGCAAAATCCATAATGTCCGACAGCACTCACCCCCTGCACTCAGAATTTAAGTTTCTACCCTCCGGTTCCCGTCTCAGACAACCAATAGTCAAAACAAACCGTTACAAATTCTCCTTTATACCCTCTGCCATCTCACTGCTCAGCTCTGTACAGTACAGGTAGCACTATCATTACCTTAGTTCACACTTTTTAAGTATGCTTCTTGACTTGTTTTTTTTTATCTTGTGTCTTACTTTTGTTATTATCGTTGTTTGTTGTGTGCTGTTGTTGTTGTTTTGTTTTTTTTATTGCTACTGCAGGCACAACCAATTGCCCCATGGGGACAAATAAATGTCTTGAATCTTGAATCTTGAATCTTGAAAAAATACTTCTGTCGTCAGCGTTCAGTCCTTCATGACAAATTTACATAACTGTTCTGCTAATAAGCTATTGTTCATTCGCATTTGGAAGGTAGCCTAAATAAACACAGAGCCAAATTAGTTCACCAAATAAGAACATACAGTTGCTTCCTGTATCTCAGGGGTTAAAAGTAATCGGACGAGTTTAAACAATATTGAATAAAGTTGTCATTCAATGCATTCGATGACTGGCTAAAATCTGTCATCCAGAGACACAAACAGACTCTTCCCAGATGGAATCGTCCCCAGTCACGCTCTGTCAGGCCTGCACAGCCACCTCAGTTTCTCTCTGTCTCAGGGGCTTTTTAGCATTAACCCCGTCTCTGGCGAGTGAAGTACACATGCATGTGGATTCAGGCACGGCAATTGACTCAGCCGGTCAAAGTCATTCTACATATAGGCCTGAAAAACAACACGTTTCCTCAGGAATGTGTTTGGGTGGATTGAACAGCTTTCAGTGAAACAGAACTCAGTGGATTTGTGGGCATTTGGTTGGACATGAGCAGAAAAAACTATTTTGACACACCATTAACTGTCACACCTTTAACCCTTTATGCTCTGTTTGGGATCCCCACAGATTCCGGAGCCTCTGCAATGGCTCGGAAAAACAGACTTAACATTCTGAACAAGAGGACTGCTGAGCTCGTAGTGAGTCTGCAGATGGTGGTTGAAACCATTCTCTCATCAGTCTCTCCTAACTCACCTGTTCCACGAGAGTTCCTCAGTTGTACAAATGTTGCTTTACGTGCTTTTCTTTGAGATTAAAGTGCATAACTGTAAAACTGTTTACCAAATTTAAAATCCAGCAGCTTTTTCTAAGTGTAATACAAAGCACCGAGTGACACCACATGCTTAAGCTGCTTTCACACCGGACGCGAAATGAATTTTCCGCACGACAGATTACATTCAAAGTCAATGCAAAGACGCGAATACACGCGTTTCCCGTGTATGCGCATCATTACATTGACTTCGAATGTAATCTGTCGTGCGAAAAATTCGTTTCGCGTCCGGTGTGAAAGCGGCTTTACTTGGAAAGATCATTATTAAAGAGATGAAGAAAGTGTTAGAAGAAGAACAAGAGCAAGAAGATACCTTCTTGCGTGAAGGTATGTTTACCAGAAAGAACCAAAGTTGATGTTTACAAGTAATGTTTTTTTCTCTCTCTCTCTCTCTCAAATAAATTGGACATGTCATGCAGCTGCACTGTAACTTTGGAGGGAATACCGTTTTCTGTTTACATAAGATAACATAACAGAGTGGTGAAAACAGGCCATTCAACCCAACTAGGCATGAAATTTTCCTGTCACTGAAGTGAAACTAACTCAACATACTTAAGGCCTAGACGATCAAGCCAGGACCTCCCATTGTTTCCGCCTCTTCGACATGGCCAGGCAAGCTATTCCACACTAATATCAGTGCTAAATTTTCTCTTGGCTAACTTCCATTTGTGATCCAAAGTTTTGCAAACAGAACTTGGCCTAAATAATCTGAGAGAGATTATTATAGAGAACATGACATGTTTGTATATCAATGCATTTTTAGCTATTAATACAGTTAAAAAATATACATTACATTGTCAAACATTGTGGAGCACTATTTCATATTTTACTCCAGGCCACTTAGTTCCATTGTAGGAGGATTGTGATGCTGTAGCATGCAGTGGCGTTCCAGAAGATTCTGTGATTCTGACTGTTTGGGCAGGGTCCCTTCCTGTTTAAGCATGATAATGCCCCATATACAGAGAGAGGTTCACACACACTGTTTGGCGATAATGAAGCACAAGGATTTGTCCGCTCTGCACAGAGCCTGACCCCAAACCTGCTTCAGCGCCAGGTATAATCGCCCAACACAGCTGATCTCATCGGTGCGATTCTGGCTGGAACAAACATTCAGAAATAATGTTCTGGCAGTCTGCAGAAAACCTTCCCAGAAGAGTGGAGACAGTAATGGCAGCCAGAGAGAGGACCGACTCCGTATTAATCCCTGTGATTTCGTAATAAGATTATGTTCACATACTACAGACGCTGTAGTTTAGGTTCAGGTGTATCTTCCTGCATTTCATTGTTTTTTCCCTAAGACTGGATGCATGGGTGCACTCACACTTATGCAAACAGGTTGGGAAAAATGGATTTCAATCAATTTGTCAATTTGCATTAGAATATTCCACAAACAGCGGGAAGATTCTCATAAATAGAATATGGCACAAATTCCAGGCGAGCTCTGCACAGACCTGGATCCTTTTATTGTCCCCGGTCCGCGCCGGCCGGCTGTATCAAACTAATAAATTACAGCCCCATCTCTCTGATAACTTCGGAAAAAGGATTGATTCTGTCTGCAGCTGTGACCCAGGGTTACCTAGCAACAGGTCGTGCCCAGATAAAATGTACAAGAGGGTCGGGGAAGCATTCATACAAGTCTTTGAGAGAGGGAGAGACAGAGAGAAAGAGAGAGAGAAAAGAGAGAGAGGGGGTCTACAGAGAAACTGAGTTAGAAAGAGATGTAGAGAGAGGTGAGAGAGAGGGAAAGGAGGCAGTTTCTTTGTAGCAAAAATAGTTTTGTGTGAGCATTTATCGGATAACATTGGGATGAATTTGAGGAAAGATCGGAAAATTGCTCTGAAAGAAAAGATCACCATGTCAATACTGAAACAACTCATGAATAAAAGAACTCCAAACTGAAACATGTAACGATTATTAATTCACCAGAAGATTACAAAAGGCTCAGTGGTGCCCAGGCCTATGGGTCTTTGGGTAACACTTCTAGACAAAGCCCTGGGGAGTATTTTAAAGATTGTCAAGCTAGCAAGATCACTGCTAAGTAAAACACAAGGCTGCTATTCTTTCCTCAGTCCGCATCCTAGATCCTTGAGTGTTCACAGTTTTACGCGGTGCGGTTATCTTGTTGAGTCAGAAAGCCTGCTTTGGGAAAAAGGGCCCTAGTCCCTGGTTTGGGATCACTGCCTGGAGTCCATCAGGATACGTAAATACAACAGCACAAAACAATACATATTCACACACAATCTCTGTCTCTCTCATCCACACACATGCATTCCCTCAATATTTCCACAATATTTGCATCAAAGCATTTGTTTTTTTTGTTGAGTTGACTCTGTACATGCTTTGTTTTCTAATCTTATTATATGCAAAGCTAAATTGAAATTTCAGCTTTTATCAAAAGGTGTATTTATATGCTTTGAGTTCACCATGCAGAAAATTGAGTGTTGCTCCACCAAAACCCAAAAGCCAGGAATTTCTGCAACAGCCACATATGAATTTCCTGAGTACAATTTGAAAACTGGAATAGAGCAAATTAAGAAATAATCGGTTGCACTTCCCCCCGTGTCCCAAGTGTCATGGAGCCTATCGCCTGATTTCTGCTCTGTTTCTTGGAAACAGGTCGGTGTAAATGCATTTTTAAATGCAGTGTCAAGGAAGCTGAGTATACCGTATATGTCACTGACACATGCAGTGCTACGTGAAATCATCATATCATCATGCTGTCAGTTGCTGTAATGCTGAGATGATTGAGCTGCAAAATATTATGGCGGAGTTCCAACTTAAGGAAGTTTGCGGATGCTAATTGGCATCCTGCTATAGGACACCTTGTCCGAATCTGGGAGCGTGCTTCATTGGAACACCGCTTAAGTGCATTCACCACAGTCATGTGATCAACGCTGTCAGACCAGGCTAACGCCCACCTCACATCAACGAGTGTAAACACAACATCAATAAAGCGCCAGGTCTCTGTTAGCACGTACATAACCAGCTGGACCAGCACAGCAGGTATTACACTGCTGCTCACAATGGCTCGCGTTTATTAAGCTCCTCAAGCACGGGATCACTGATTTCAGACCAGTTTCCCCCGCCCACAGCTTCTGTTCAATCCACTATGATCAGAACACGCAAAACTGATCCTTAAGCAGCGCTAGAATTCAAATAATTTTTAAGGATAGGGGCCACTATATTTTTAAAAAGCTGCCAGAAATTCAGTGTAAGTAACGCTGGGAGTTGCGATTATTGTGCATTTTGCACAACATTTGATATTTATTGGCAGCACAGGGCAGGAGAAACATTTCACTAAAGGCTGCGCTAATTTTGTACATGAGGGTGACAGCAAATACATTGTATTATTACACATTCACAAACTCACACACACACACACACACACACACACAATCTCAGACAGCCACCACTGCATACAGTTTATCATTTAATCTGGAATGAGAATCCGTCTCGATGTGATTGTCATCGGAAAATGGGTACGGAGTATTGAGTTGTTCCAAGGACAGCCAGCGTCTGGCAATTTCTATCAGCAGAGTTAATTAATTTGCAGCCAGTGCAAACGGACAGCAATCAAAGATGGAATTTCAGGCTGTGATTTTTTTTTTTTTTTTTTTACATAAATACCGAGATCCAAAGAGTTTTGCGTAGTTTGGCCGATCTTCAGAAAGTAAAAAAAAAAATTAACCTCTGAAAACTGGATGACGCGGCAAATATTACAGGGAAAGTGACAGTGTATCTTTGGGCAGCCTGTAGCTCAGGTATCTCATCCGTCCTGGATTCAGATCAGGTGAATTAGTCTTCAGTCCTTTTCTAGATTTTCCTGTCAAAAAACACAAATCATCTCCCTGACGACCCCCCATCCCATCCTCTGCGTGCCTCTCTCTCTCTTTCTCTTCTCATCTTTAATTTCTTCCTCAATGTCACCCTTTTTTCAGCTTTCTCTCTTCCCCTACTCATAATATGCATGTGTTTGAGAGACAGTGTGTGTGTGTGGGTGGGTGGTCCGTGTTTACCTACCCTTGTGGGGACAAAATGTCCCCATAAGTAATGGAATACTAGATTTCTTCATTCTAATGGGGACTTTTCCATGTCCCCATTAGGAAATTGAGCTATTTTAGGGTTAGGGGTTAAGGTTAGGGCTGGGATAAGGTTAGGGTTAGGGGTTAAGTTTAGGGTTGGGATATGGTCAGGGTCAGGTTAAGGTTAGGGTTAGGGTTCGGTATGTACTGTTGAGGGTTACGGTTAGGGAAAGGGGTTAGGGAATGAATGCAAGTCTATGGAATGTCCCCAAAAGATATGAAAACCCAACATCGGTGTGTGTGTGTGTGTGTGTGCATGTGTCTGTGTGTTTGTTTGTATGTTTGAGTTTGTGTAAATTTGAGAGTGTGTGTGTGTTTGTGCGTGTGTGTGTGTGTGTGTGTGTGCATGCGTGTTTATGTTTGAGTTTATGTAAAGTTGAGAGAACATGTGTGTGTGTATGTGAGTGTGTATGTGTTTGAGTTTGTGTAAATTTGAGAGTGTGTGTGTTTGTGTGTGTCCGTGTGTGTGTGTGTGTGTGTGTGTGTATATGTTTGAGTGTGTGTAAATTTGATAGCGTGTGTGTGTGAGTGTGTGTGTGCATGTGTGTGTGTGTGTGTGTGTGATTATGTGCATGACAGCAGCCATCAAAGGTAACTCCTCACTCTGGCCCTGCCCCATGGGTCGGCCTGTGTGTGTTTGAAGGGCTAACCACAGTGCCCTGCTCAGCATGGCTGTGTGTGTTAGGAGTTCATTATTAGCACGTCCATCGTGATCAGGGCCAGGCCTCCGACACAAAGATGCATGTCACAGAGGAGGCGAGTGGGGGCGGCGGCTCAGGGCGTCGCCACAGGGAACAGGGTCCAATGATCACGCTGCCCAGAGCCTGTCTGACCTGTCAAATCGCAGTCAATCAAGTGCAGGGGTCAGTCTGTGGACTGCAGTAGAGCACAGTCTTCAGCACGCGCCTGTGAGAAAGCATTTAATAATCAGGAAAAATAAACTCACGAATGGAAAAAACTGTACAAAAAAAAAAACCAAGACATGGACAGTAAAAACAGTGAGCACTAAAGCAAATAAAAAATACACTGAATATTAAAACATACAGCTTGAGAGAGTCAGCGATATGCCATACTGTATTTATTTTACTATATCACATGATCATAGGATATACAGGGTTTGGTCACAGCATGAGAAAGAGCTGTAAGCACTGGGTTTGTGAGGATCACAATAAACTGTTTTTGTAAAGACTGGCTCAGGGTTAATTCTGTGGTGATTTTTACTGTTGCGGTGCAGCGATTATCAGCAGCTATCTGACCAAATTTCTCTCTGCCCCTGTCAGAGAGCGTTGACTGATGGCGACAGCTCTTTTTTTCATTTGTTGAGTACGCTACCTTTCAAAAGTTTGAAATCACAACATATTTTTCCATTTCTTTCAATAAAAGTGTTTGTATCTTCTTAAATAGTATGAAACAAGCACCAAAATGTATTTTAAGGGGTTTTGTTTAGAATGTTGAGTATGATATAAACTATAAATAATATTGTAATCAATTTCAGATTGCTCATCAAAGTATCCCTGGCGAGATTAAACCACTCTTATGCAAACTTTAGGAATTCAGGATATTAATTTTACTGAGGCATCATTCTTATTTGATTTCTTAGTGGATCACATTATTTCCCATAAGTGTGTCTGAAGATGGGCGCGCTTCACAAACTTTGTGAAGCACTTGATCCCACAGTAGCTCTATGCAGTTTAAATTAGGCGATCGGGATGGCCGCTGATTTCCTTTTCAGAAAGTCCTTTTAGTTTGAATTTATGGTTTGGGTCATTGTGTTTCTGTAGCATGAAGTTTCTTCCATTTAATTGATGTCAAAATCATGAGTAATTTCAAACTTTTGAGTGGTAGCACATGATACACATAATTTTTACACGGTTTGCACTTATACCTTAAATAACTCTGCCGATTTTATGACTGATGCTAGAAGAGGCTAATTTAATCTCAGTACTGGCTAATCCCCATATTTCATGTCTGTGAGGGAAAGAGCAAAATTATGTACCACAGGCAGAAAGTTCGCCTCTCTGGTGAGGTAAGTGTAATTTTTTTTAACTCATGTAATTCACAAATTCAGTTTTTTGCAAGATGTACGTACATCATTTGCTTTGCTGGTGTATTACTTGAGGAAAGCGCACATTAATTGAGTGCCTGAGAACAAAAGTGGTCTAACTCCATATTTGTTTTCTTTTAAGTTCTAATCTCTAAATGAATCCTCAGTAGTCAATCTGTTTAGTGCAGTAATGGATTAACTCAGTGTAGTTCCAGTACTGTACACTAAGGGCTTGATTTACTAAGACCTTTAGCACATGCAAATCTTTTTGCCCTTGCAAAACCAGAAACCTTGCCACTGACTGGTGCAAGGCAAGTACCCTGGTCAATCATGGGCAATGTTATTGGTTTTGCACGGGCAAAAATATTTTGCATGTGCTAAAGGTCTTAGTAAATCAGGCCCTAAGTGGGTCAAATGTTCCACACTTCAAGAATGCATGAAGTGCCCAGTGCAACAGTGGTCCAAAATGAAAAATGAAAACAAACCAAAAAAAAAGAGTTGGACTACACTTGTTCTACGGGGCTCAACTAGGAAATAAAACTGTAAACAGAGCAAGAGTTAGTTTGAAAGACTTATATTCATCTATTTCCTGGGCCAAATGTTCAAATTGCACCGGTTCTGATTGTAAGTGCCTGATTATTCCTGGTGGTTTGTGTTGTACTGAAGCGTCTGAGATTACTTTACATGTTACCCTGTTACTGGTGTCTCTGGTGAGGAGGACAGAGGGGGGAGTGTGTGAATGTGACTCAGTCTTAGCAGTTGTGAGGGCCCCATGCCTGAAAACTGGCCCCAGGGCCCCTGAATGGGCCCCACACACCTCCACCTCATTAGGGGCCGGGTGGGGGCTGATGGGGGAGTTTTTACCCCTCCCTCTCAGAGACCCCCGGGACCCCCTCCTGTCAGGGGTCAGGTCCATCTGTCATCACTCCTGCAAGCCAGATGTCTCCATCTTTCTCTCTCTCCTTTCTCTCTATCGTTTCTTATCCTTCTCTCTCCCCCTCTCTCTATTCCCATCCTACATGCACTCTCTCCTCTCTCCTTCTCTTTTTACATCAACTCACCCACCTTTCCTCTCTTCTCTCTCTTTTATCATCCTCCTCTCCCTCTCTCCCTGTCCTCACTCCCTCCCTATTGTCATCCCTCCACTTCCTCTTGTCATCTTTTCTCTCTATCTTTTTGCATCTCACTCTTCCTTTCTATCGCATGTCCTGCTCCCTCACTCTCTCTCTCTTTATCCTCCATCTCCCCTCTCTCTTCCCACCTTCCACTCCTTCTTTCCCTCTCTCATCTTCCACTCCTTCTGTAGTGATGTAGAGATTTTTTGTAGTGACGGTTTGTTTTGTGTATTTTTTGAATGCATATGTGTCAGACCCCAGGAAGAATAGCTACTGCTATGCTACAGCTAATGGGGATCCTAATAAACTAAACTTAACTAAACGTCTCTCTTGCCATCCTCCACTCCTTCTCTCCCTCTCTCATCTTCCATTCCCTCTCTCTTCTCATCCCCCTCTCTCTCCCTCCATCACTTTTCTCCCTCATCGTTCAGCAGAATTGGCGTGACATTGTAAGCATGTTGGTTTTGGTAAATAGCAGATCCTGGGATCCATTTCTCTCAGTTTGCGATCAGCACGCTTCCACTCGACAAGTTGCAAACGTCCATAGATTTATGGCCACCTGCCAAAATAAATCAGGTATATTACAGATCAATAACCCAGAATCTGTAATCTTATGCATGAAGCCCTCTCTACTTAATGCACAATCTACATCGCTATCTGACAGATTTATACATTGTCCAGTCCATGGTTATACTGTATGTATTATTTATATTGCCATCAACTGGACAATATATACAGGCAGAGGGATCTCTGTACTGCGTGTGTTTATGATGGCTGTGTGTAGGCGTGCGTTTTTACTGTTAAATGTGTAGCCAGGACTTGAGCAGAATTTATTATGGTTTTTTATTTCAGTCACATCGATCTTTTTTCTGTTTCATTAAAGACAAGTGAGATTTACTGTATTAGGCTTTTGAATTATATAATATTACAGCAGCTTGACAAATGCTGTGGGGGTATACACTGTTAGAAATTGACTGAGTTTAACAGTTAAATTAATGCATTGTCTCCGTGTTATTTTAACCGTTAGTAGAGTCCTGCGTGCATTTAACTGTGGTTTACAGTTAACACACACGAAACCTCTGTTGTAAACTGATTGTAAAATTACAGTTAAAATAACCGGCAAAAAATGTGTGAGTTTATAACAGTGCATTCCTGAAAGGATAGCGTTCCGTTCTCAGGCAAAATTCAGCTTTGCCTAGTAGTGGCCTTACATGAAAGAGTACAAGGTCAAGAAAATCAACAGGAGAAGTACTGTGGCTCCAGGAAAGGTCGTAGGGTCACACAAAACGATGGGGTTTGTCCGCAGTGCACCAGGAATAAACAAAAAAGTTTTGTTTGGTTCCCAAAAAAACTGTTGTAATTATCCTGTTAACACATGATAGATTTGTGGTGGTGGCGTCCATGATGAATTCAAAATCTCCCCGAGAACTCAGTTTTAGGGGTATAATAACAATGATATGACACTAGTGCTAAAAATAATGGTATTTATTCTACTAACAATATTAACTCTACAATACTATAGTAAAGCTACTACATTGATTATTATTATTATTATTATTATTATTATTATTAGTAGTAGTAGTAGTAGTAGTAGTAGTAGTAGTAGTAGTACAAATGGTCTCTGTACTTTGCAATGGATGAATGATGTCGGGCACGTGTTCCTGCTTATCGCTCATTGGATGCTAGGATTGACTGTAGAAGCAAAGCCACACCCCCAAGTTATCCACAACAGGAATGAGCGGGTTTGTAAGTGGGTGTTATTCAGACAGTGCCAGTCAGTATGGAAACAGAGGGGGGAGGGGAGGGGGGGTGCAGGAGTCAGGGGATGGTGAATGGGAGGGGGGGCATCGGGGTTTAGATATTTTAACTCTGCCCTGTTGTGACTCTGGCTCCTCTGCTTAATTAATCTCCAAAGGTGGCCAATTAAAAGGTGGGAGGCTGGGATCCTTCTGTCCTGCTATGACTTGCTCGCTCCCTCGGGTCCTACCTCCTTATGTTCCTAAAAAAAATTGGCTCTGTGAAGACTCCAATTCCCAGCATTCTTTTCTTCCATGTCTTCTTTCTCAGGCGAGCAAGAATTGTAGTCAAGAT
This sequence comes from Gymnothorax javanicus, assembly GCA_029692085.1. Lineage (NCBI taxonomy): Eukaryota > Metazoa > Chordata > Actinopteri > Anguilliformes > Muraenidae > Gymnothorax > Gymnothorax javanicus. Next base: position 17,120,758 of record CM056210.1, on the reverse strand, counting down.
AACTTTGAACTCATGGTAAATGCATCAACGCAAGGAGAGTGTGTACTTGACTCCTGGAACATCCTAATCATCTTCAACTCAGTAACACGACAGGGATGCCAGATCTGTAAAGTGCCAATGCGGTTATAGGTTGTACTTTAAATCCCGACTGGCGGGCCTGTCAACCAGCAACCACAACTTGCATGCTTCGAGATCCCACTGCTATTGTACATCTAAAAAATGTAACCAGTACTATTGCTCTAATTTCGCTGGGTGCCTTTTCATATGATTCCCCACAGTCACTTGTTCAAACAAATTTTTATGAGCATACATTGCCCAGAATCCTCTTCTTTACAATTTACAGTGAGTATGCACCATCTAGCCTACAGTAACGTCGACTCCCAAACACTGGCACAGAACACAGACCTTGTTTCTCGTTTATTTGGCAGAGGAGAATTTAGATGGGAAAAGTGCAAATAGCCACGTTTAAATCCACTGGAACATCTCCAAAAGCATATTCGCCTAGATGGTCCTCCTCCATGGTGACGACATCATATCTAATACCTGGATGCGAAGTGATTACGAAGCGTGAAGGCGTGGCAGCAGTCCCTGTCCGCGAGTCAAACACCCTCATGATGGAAAAGAGTCTACCTACTGCATCATACTCTGTTGTTATTCATTCATAACATTCAAAGCGAAATTTTTGGCATAAGACGGATCTTGAATTATTTTCGTCTTGTGCTGTATTTCGGTAATTTAACATTAACTATCTATTAGAAAAATAAAGCGTATTGCAGGTCAATAACCCAGTTTCTGTGATCTCGCGCATGAAGCCCACTCTACCAAATTGCGCTTCATTGGGGATGGAGCCACATGCGCTCTCAAAAAATATCCCGACCTCGAGAATCGGGTAATGATCGCTGCACGTGTGACTGGCTGCACAAGGATTCAAGACTTGCATTTCCATGACGCCGAAATGGAAAAATCACGACAGCTACCCCTCAGGTATACTAACACGAGCACCCTCACCTTGAAAAAAAACCATAGCGTGTCGAAAGATAGCCGTGTTGTGCGTGCGCACGGCCGGCTCGCGGAGGCTGTGACAGATGTCGTCTGCGGGCCACTTATCCGGAGCGGGCATCCATCACTGACACTAACGACTCTGATTAAAAACGCACTTAACGGCAACCGGCCTCCTGATGACTCGGAGTCATTTTTGGATCGCAATTACGTCCAGCATCGGTTATGATCTCAGGCAAGTCGCACCTGGTCTCCGTTAAATTATATGTTATCATGATGGCGTTTGCATATATTGCTCATACCAAATTAATTAAAATGAAATTATAGTCACCAGGGGATAGCCTATACCGCTGCCTTTTCACTCTCGCGCTGTCTCTCACTTATTCTCTTTCTAGTCCTGACAATCTTTCAGTTTCTATTGCTTTTTTCTCACTGTTTGTCTGTTGGCCTGTAGGCCTATTAGGCTCAACTTCAATTCTAACATTTTTCAACTCCTTAAACTCTAAAATTTCACATAAGTTTTATAGGTTCAAAGTCATAAAACCTTTTTTTTTCATATTATTGGACAATGTTTCGTACCGGTGCTGGCTGGAGAGCTTCACTGAAATTACATTACATTTATGTTGAAAGAAATATTCAAACCAAGGACACCATATTTTCCTGGCTACAGCATTTCGTCACATTGGAAAATATCGAGATCTTGTGCATTTCATACACTTTTACCTGTAATTCAGCAGAACATATTTAGGATAGTTGGAAACCTTGGGATCTTCACTAGAAATTAAAATTGGCCTGAAGTTGCACAGGTTTGAATACAGCAGCTGCGTTTGACGGACCCATACACGAGTCTGTAGGTTTACAGGGTCAAGTGAGCCCTTTTGGCATTTTGATGAGCAAACCATTTAAATAGTTTATAGTTGAATTCAGGGCTAAAGCTTGGTTGTGTGTGTGCATTTGTGTGTTTATATCAGTTCATGCATGTTTTAATCACCCTACAATATCTGCCCCTATACAGGAGGTGGAAGAAATACCCCTGGACACACCCCTGGCTTAAACTATGAGTGATCTGAACTGCAAAAAATAAAGCATCTATACAAGTGATTCAAATGAATTTGAATGCTCATTAGCAGTGTGTTGGATGCATAATTAGCAGTACATGTACCAGGAGCCTGGTAAGTCTCCAAAACAAGATGAGAATATCAAAGGGACCAAATAGTTGGTGATGAAATTGCAAGTGTGTGCAGGGGTCACAAAAATGGCAAAATTATTAAAGGTAGCAAGGAAAACAATGTGAACAATCATGACAACATATGCAAAATGTCAAAAACAGCAAAAGAGAATTGTGGTTGCAACTAAGCTTACCTATTGAGACAGGTAGCACTGTAGCTAATAACCACAGAATTTCAGCACCAAAAATCAGCGTAAAATTGAATTAGTCCCTATCTGAAACAGGCTTCACAAAAATAGTGCATTGTGAGGGCCATAGAGCTTGTGTTCGAGGCAGTGTTTCAGATGATTTGACCACTGCCTGTGCATTGTAGACACATACAGGATTGCGTACTTTTTTCTATTTTCCTGTCCTAGGAACACAAGTGAGTTAAAGGCTGTGTTGCTGTATTCAGAGGCCTGTGTCTGTCCTGTATTCACCCAATTTACACCTTCCCTCTCCCTCCCAATCATCCTGGAGAGCACCCCTGCCATCTGTCATCTCACCTCCTGCCACAGGGGGCAGTGTTTCCCCCTGAGGGCAACAGGGGAGCAGAGAGGGAGGGGGCGGGGGAGGGGGAGGGGGAGGGGATTGTATTTCCTTACATCAGAGATGTGATAGAATTTCCCCTCTTCCTGGCATATATGATTCCTGCGTGGCAAATGCAAGAACAAATGCACGTACACTTCTGTTAGCATGCAAATTTGCACACTAAAACACAGGACACAGCATACTGACTGGAGTATGCAACATTCCATTTAAGGGTATATCAGACAGTATGCAAATTGTGTATCAAAATGTTTACACTTTTTTCAGTCACTAAAAGATTGTAACAACATCTTTTATGGTTTCATGTAGATGTCAAGGGGATCATAGATAGAGCTGCAATTTGTATTATGGTTTTAGGATGGTCCAAGTTAACATATATTCTGAGGCTAATTCTGTTGAATGTGCAGCTCATTCTTGGTCATTGTGTATCACAGATAGATAGATAGATAGATAGATGGATAGATAGATAGATAGATAGATAGATAGATAGATAGATAGATGGATTGACAGACAGATAGATCACAGTGAGTGTAATGCAATAATAAGTAATTTGAAAATTAAACCTAATATTACATTCAGCAATACATATTGTTTTACAGCAAAAACATAATTATATACCAAAGGTAAAGCTTCATTGTTTTAGTCCCTCGTTAAGGGGTGATCTGGGGTTAAATGGGCAAAATTTGGTTATTTTTCCAATTTTTTTTTTTTTTTTGGATAAAAATATTCTATAATAACCCACCTTTTATAATCACTAATTGCTACAAGGATTAAAAACTGAATTTTGCCATAAAATCATGATTTAAAAGCAACTGTGATGATAAAATTTATGCTTTTCACTCCAGGAAAGTGATAAACATTTGAATAATCAGATAATACAGTCTGAAAAATGGGTGTAAGCCACAGACTAAGACTGAACTCAAGTTTTCAATGCGGTCTAATGCATTTCCCATTGATTTCCTAAGGTATTACATTTTCCACGTTTCTCATGTTTGTGGCAGCCATAACTTTTTTATTTATCATTGAAAATCAATGAAATTTGGGCTGCAGGTACTTTACTTCATTAGAAATGCAATGACATAGGGAAATTTTGCCTATCTGTTACATACTTTGAATATTTTGAGTATTCGTCAGATTCTCATAAACTAATTTCAAAATTTGAGTAAAATGCCCCAAAATCACAAAACTGATAAATTGGGCAAAGAATGGCTATGTCATTGCATTTGGATAAGCAATGGCTTTTAAATGATAAAAGAAAAACTGAATTCTATCATAGAGTTAAAGAGGAATTGGTGCCAAAAGTTTTCTGCATATTTAATGAGCTTGCTCGGTTACCATGGCAACCGCATAAACAAAAAAATGCCAACTTGTATCTTTTTTGGTGGTTATTATATATACCTCTTTAGATTAATTCTGAGTTGTTTCCTGGTGTCATTCTTCATTTAGCCCCAGATCACCCCTCAATTGAACCCCCACTCAGAACATAACGTTACAATGAGGACCAGTTTGATTTTTTTCTCAGGCTATTATCAATACTCACAAACATCTATACCTGAGTAATGGTTGTCAAACATATGTGGTGCACTTGCCAACATGATCTTTGGTCTTCCATTCTCATGTACACACAGTTTTTATCTTACCACCTTACACACACATGCGCGCACACACATGCACACACATACAGATACATGCACACACACACACATACACACACACAAACATACAGTATTCCTCTTGCATACTCTTCATGCGTATGCTCTCGTGTAACACACTGGCACATACACACACACACACACACACAGCTGTCCTGTTTAAAGATTGAAATGGGATTAAAGAGTGTTAACCTGCTTTGAAGACGCTCTTAATGGAGGTGGATAGAGGTTTTAATATAAGGCTCAGTGCTAACAGCTGAGGAACCGCTGCCCAATCACAGGGGAAATCTCCCGTAATGGGTTCAGGTATGTTATCTGCCCAAAATCATCGCACTGCATTATTTAAAATTCATGGTTATCGGAACCAGTTAAGATTTCCTCCACTTTAATTTTAATTGCAAATCTTTGGCAGTGAGCTTGGAGGAATGTTCAGTTCTAAAAAGCTTGTGCGCCAGCGCATAACTTTGCCTAACACTACAGGTTCTATCTTTTAGGCACACATTTTCTGTGTTAAGCCGCTTGCACACTGGATGCGAAACAAATTTTTCGCACGACAGATAACATTCAAAGTCAATGCGAAGACGCGAATGCACCGTTTCGCGTCCAGTGCGCAAGCAGCTTTAGTGTTTCCCTGGTGTGTACTTCCCAGCTGGCATTTTAACGATTTTTCACTGTTGAATCAACGTCATGGATCATAGTTGAATCACCGTTGAATTATGTTTTGATTTTGAAAGATGAATCAACGTTGATTTCGCAACGTTATTTCAATGTTGGGCTTGAGTACCATACACAACCTCCACTTTTTTGGGGTTTTTTTTGGCCAGAACGATTTTAAAAGGGGGCACAAATATTTTTGGGGGGTTTTTATGAGTGAGAAGGGGGTTTAGAATAATGGGGAAGAAATTTTAAAAGGAAGGGTTAGATGTGGCGCGAGGAAAAAAAATTTCGCGGTAATTCCAGTTTTCACCACCGTGTTCTTCCCTCGTGATATTCACTCTGTGTACGATCTCTCCAACTGCTTCTGACCTTCTTTATTTATGTTTTTTCTTTCCCCCCCTCCATCCATGAGGCTGTGAACAAAAGTTTACATGTTAAGTTAAATATTACATTAGTTTCTGCAGCAGTATTTGAACCTGGGAGCCTGTGGACAAAGCAATTTCAAACACACCATACGCTGTGGCCTTAACCACTACACCAACTGAGTTCAATGCCAACTGTTTGTGGCTGAGTTGGGTTAAGGTTAGGGTTAGGCACAGGGATAGGGTTATACATGAGTTGGGTTAAGGATAGGGATAGGGATAGCGTTCCCTATGAGTTGGGTTAAGGTTAGGTCAACAGTGTCATGGCTGCCACCTTTATAAGCTTGCCGCATGTATAGACGCTCTACAAATTAAAGTGTAAATTCTCTTAACTGAATGTGCGCTCGATGTTTTTCCACACCCGAATATTTCACTTGGTATCTAAACATTAAGGTAAGCCGAAAAAGTTGTGATTTTTTCTCGATTTTGCTGGAGGTTGTGTGTGGTACTCTTACCCAACGTTGTTTCAATGTAGTTTCAACCTTGAAACAAATCTTGTTCAAATTTCAGTGTTGATTTGAGATCATTTTGTTAACCTTTTTACAACCATCAGAGTTAAACGTTGTTTCAATATTGTTTCAACGTTGAAACGACAACTGACATAATTTCAACCATATTTCTACGTTGAAGGTCGGTCGTGTGCCGGCTGGGTTACAACCATCAGAGTTAAACGTTGTTTCAATAGCTTTTTAACGTTGAAACAACAACTGACATAATTTCAACCATATTTCTACGTTGAAGGTCGGTCGTGTGCCGGCTGGGTTAACCCTTACTCAAGCTCAGTCGTCTTGATGGAAGTCCCAGTTAACCCTTAGAGAGCTAAATGCAAATAGTGTTGCTCAATGATGTAAGATATCAAACTCAAAGCTGTTGAAAACCAATCATGTGGCGACTTGTTTAAAAGATCTCCAGCAGGGGAGCTCTTTTAAACAAGTCACAACATGGTACGTTTTCAACAGCACGATATAATTTAATTTACAATTTTTTGAAAATTTATTTCAGCGCTCTAAGGGTTAACATTGCATCAAAAGTTGGTGGATAACATTTACTGTTCATGACTGCCCAAACACCAGGGTCAAAATCACAAGTTAGTGCACACAATACCATTAATGATGAGAATTAGTGAGGTGACTCATGAGGGTAAAAACAAATGGAGAAAATATTATCACAGCTGAAAAAAAATCACACATGTAATTGTTCTTGAACCCATTTTCTTCCATTATGCCCATTTGAAAATCTTGACCTCCTTTGATAGAGAGTAAATAAAAGCTCACAGGGCTACAATGGGGACGTGTGTGAGCCAGGTGGCAGCACCTAAGTATATATCAGAAACTGAGCATTCTTCAGAATTTATAAAACTAAAACTCTTTAGTGCAGTTCCTTTGCATGAGCCCAGAATAAAGACGATGGAGATCCCAGGTCAATTTTCCCGATGATCCTGTTCCATGTCGGACTGTCAGAGAGGCTGCAGAGTGACACAGACAGTGTACATCAGGGAGGATCAATCTCTGGGGCAGCTGTCACTGTATATTAATGAGGGGGAGGGAGGGGGGTGGGGCCAGGGGTTTGGGGTGACAGGACGGGGCTCAGGGTGCCCTGGGGGGAGGGGGGTAAGAGAGCAGCAGCTGGGGACAGTGAGAGGAGAATATCTGAGGTGCCCTGAGGCTGTCGATACCCAGAATACCCGCTCATGACCCCTTCTGTCGCTACAGCCCAGTCTACTGAGAGAAAAATAGAGGAGCTTCATTTTACCAACACACCCATAAACATGCACATGCATAACACACTCACCCTGCAATGCACAGTATATTTTACTCTAGAGTTGATACTGTAACACACACAATTAACATGCATAACACACTCACCCCTGTAATGCACTGTATATTTTACTCTAAAGTTGATACTGTAACACACACAATTAACATGCATAACACACTCATCCCTTTAATGCACTGTATACTGTACTCTAGAGTTAATACTGTAACACACACAATTAACACGCATAACACACTCATCCCTGTAATGCACTGTATACTGTACTCTAGAGTTAATACTGTAACACACACAATTAACATGCATTTCACACTCATCCCTGTAATGTGCTGTATACTGTACTCTAGAGTTAATACTGTAACACACACAATTAACATGCATAACACACTCATCCCTGTAATGCACTGTATACTGTACTCTAGAGTTAATACTGTAACACACACAATTAACATGCATAACACACTCATCCCTGTAATGCGCTGTATAATGTACTCTAGAGTTAATACTGTAACACACACAATTAACATGCATAACACACTCATCCCTGTAATGCACTGTATACTGTACTCTAGAGTTAATACTGTAACACACGCAATTAACACGCATAACATACTCATCCCTGTAATGCACTGTATAGTGTACTCTAGAGTTAATACTGTAACACACACAATTAACATGCATAACACACTCATCCCTGTAATGCGCTGTATACTGTACTCTAGAGTTAATACTGTAACATACACACTTATCACACAAAACATACTCACCCCTGTAATGCTCTCTATACTTTACTGTACTCTACAGCTCATACTGTAGCACACACACATAAAACACTTATTCCTGTGATGCGCTTTATACTTTACTATACTCGAGAGTTCATACTGTAACTCACACACTTATCACCAGAACACACTCATCCCTTTAATGCACTGTATACTTTACTTATCTCCTGAGTGCTCTGTCTTACTCACACTTACTCACTCATCACCATAACATACTCATCGTCACTCAGCGCACATAACACACTCAGCCCTGTAATGCAGTGGTCGTCAACGTCGTTCCTGGGGAGCCACTCTGTATGCTGGATTTTGTTCCAACCACAATTGTAATCGCAGGATTTTAACAAGCTGTTAATGTCTTAATTAGTTGTTTTTTGTTAATTACTCTCTTTAGCCAAATGTTACATAGAAATATCCATACATGCTATGAAGAATAAAATATCCCAGGAGATAGTGTGTTTATTTCTATACTGCAAGAAATTTCAAGTAATATAACATTTCAAACAGATCAAATTAGACACTGAGGAAATCAGTAAAACCCAAATTAGGCTGCTGGACACAACTGTTTCAAGTTCTTTCAAAAAACTTCTGACTCTTAACCATTTGCTTGTCCAATAAATTTGTCGTGATGGGCCAATTAGTTTTCACCAATTAGGAGCCAACTACATCTTTAATTTGATTGGTTACATTGTTTCCCCTCAGTTTATTTCCAATATATCGCAATATGGGTATGGTATTTTTTTTTATTCTTGATGGCAAACATAGATATTTTTGTTAACTTGTGAGTTAAGAGGGCAAATAACTGCTCTAAACATAAAATGCGCTTAAGACAAATTGACAGCTTGTAAAAATCCTGTGATTACAATTGTGGTTGGAACAAAAACCAGCATATACAGTGGGTCCCCAGGAACGACGTTGAAGACAACTGCCGTAATACACTCTATTCCTCACTGTATTTGAGAGTTCATATACTGTAACATGCGCACTGAACCCACATAACACACCCTGTGATGCATTCAGTATTTTGCCAACACACACACACACACACACACACACACTTATCACCAGAACACACTCATTCCTGTAATGTACTCTATAATGTGCCCAGTACTCATCCCAGCCACCATGAACACACTGGAGTAACTCACTCAGCCCTGTAATGCATTTCATAATGAACCCCTCTCTCGTCTCTGTCCCACACTCATCACCATAATGCAGCTTTTACTGTTTAACAGAGTCTTATCTGTCTCTGTACAGCACACACATACACACACACACACACTCATTACCACAAACACACACATAACCACTCATCCCTCTCATGCACTACACAATATAATGTTCACTGCTCTCTCTCTCTCCTATCGCTGTAATGCGCTATGAAGAGCTCTGTAGAGTTTACACTGTAGCACACGCACTCAGGTATCACCCTCACACAACTGTAAACACACGCTCACACTCATCTCTGTCAGGCTGTCTCTGCCATACCAAACACCGTTAGGGAGTTCCCTGGTACTGTGGGGGAATACCCACCCCGGCTCTTTCAAGCTGCCACCTGACAATCACCTGGTTTAAAGGGCTAGAATCTTGTTTCCCTCTCTCTTCAGCTGATGTGTGGAGGAGTTCTGGTGTAAAATGGTTTCTGCATGTCAGCTGGGTGAGAGGTGAGAAAAGCATTATATGAACACAATGATTTATCAATCGCTCACCCACCGCACTGCAAACACACTTATCCCTGCAGTGCTCAGCTGGGCTGCCCTTTTCTCCACTCTGAGCTGAATGCGCTTGGGTTCTTCTGCTCTGTGATGGTAATCGCTTTTGGTGATTTGCGGCCATATCACATCACATTCTGTCAGTCACAAGTTCAACAGCCAGAGATACTGAGTTTCAAGTATGTTTAGAGTGTTTTTTCATTATTCACAAGCTCAGTTCTCTTCCAGTGACACAGTCGTCAACAATGACCGAATTACCACCTCAGTACTACTATCAGTCTCGGGTTGACATTTGATTGAGGATGCCTGGCACCTTAGAATAAATGCAATACAGGCAGGTGTGTAGACCACACCCACATATTCCTCCAAAAGGCTCTCGTGCACTAGACAAGAGTAATAGCAGAGAAGAATTTAGCCTAAAACGAATTCTGTCCAAGGTCTGTGTACCATACATGCACACACGGTATGAAGTGTATATGTTGGCCCACATCATGCAAAATCAGGTGTGAAATGATTAGCATTAGTCCCGTGGCAAAATTTCAAAAATAACAAATTACTTATGTTTTGAGTTATTAACATTTGATTGACCTGTCTGGAGAAGGTAAATCAAGCCATAGGTTTAAAGCGGAACAAAAGATCTACAGACACATTAATAACTCTCAGCTGCAAGCGTCTGCTCACCCCTATAGCATCAATTTTAATTTTAATTTTAATTGCTTCATAAAATATACATCACTATTCAGCATCCCATTTGATGGTATAGCAGACTTTATTAGCCTGGTCAAACATAATTACAGATCAGCGGCGGTGGGAGAGTTAATTATCGGTGCCAGCTGCTGGCGCGGTCTTCTTAACATGGCGGGTAATGTGGATGCGTAAGCAGCGATCGCGCGGTTAACGGGCTCTTTTGTTTGGAATGAGAGGTGGGACGTCCCACTAATTTCTTGTTTTGAAGGAGGGTGGATACGGTGGGCTGGGTGCGGGGGGATAGGCAATAAACGCTGTTTCTTCACCTGGGTCTGCCAGGATCCCCCCTCAATAAAGTCTAAACTCACGCAAAAATTAAGCATCATATGACGGGGAGAATATTTAACCTAACTGTGCGCTGCAATTCTACCGACACTTACAAAGTGTAGGCTGCATCTATTCCACTGCAATTTCGCTCTGCGATTCAAAACGCAAAATGGTTTTCGGTCCGCGTTTAGGTGGAGAAATTGGAAGTGGGGCAGGCTTATAATCTACTACAGTAGAACAGAGAAAAATTTGGATTTTCTCGCCATGGGACTGACGTTGGTAACGCTACTGAAACTTGTATATTTTTTTCAAACAATCCAGATCATGATTTAACTGTGAAATGCTGATGAAATTACATTCATAATAATATATATCTAATAAATCAGTAGTTCCTAACCTGGCATTGAAACAAACACCATGGTCATCAGCAGAATGGACAAAACTATGCTCCTTCTTTAGATTTTTATACAGTATATTACTTTGTTTTGATTAATATATATTTATCAACTTACAACTGTGATTCTATTGTTCTGCATTACACATTTACACTGTTCTATATACATGCCTTATAACTCAATCATACAAAAAAATTTATCTATATAGGCCTACCACATGTACGCAGTTACTAAAAGACATTCCATGTAAGACAAGTTTTCATGCACTTGTAGTTGCACATTAAGGAGAGGCTGTATTGAATCCATTGGTCAGTGCTGAAAAATGGCGTAAAATGGTGGTCATGTAATGAGTAGGGCAGATGGAAGAGTCCAGAAAAAGAGGCTGATGCTTTTGGGGGGCACTGAAACAGGAATGTGCCAGAACGGTTATGGACGTCCATCCATCATTTACCCCACTTATTCCTGGTCACGGTCGTGGATGAGCTGGGGCAATACCAGCATTCAGTGCGTGAGATGCAGGAAAACACCCAGGAAAGTTTGCCAATCCATCTCAGGGCACACACACCACTCACTCACTCATGTCTGTGGGCAGTTTACAGTCTCGAGTTATCCTGTCATGCGTGTGTTCAGACAGTGAGAGGAAAACAGAGCTCCCGGATGAAACTCAGGCAAACACGGGGAGAACAAACAAACTCCAGACAGAAAGACCCTTGGCTGGATTCGAACCCACAACCTTCTTCACTGCACCCAACTGCACGGCACCATGAACATCAGTAATCCTGAAATAAAGACTTAGAAACCTTACAACACTGGTAAAAAAAGTCCTGTTGAATTTCCAATCAGCATAATAACAGTGACAGTCAAAATTCTCTCTGATTTACACATCTTTGTAAACTTCTCATGCTTCAGCAAATTGTTGGAACTTTTCTATAAGTAGAAACTCCGTATCGCTGCTATAAATGGAAAGCCATAAAGAGGTATTCAGTTTGCTAAAATATAATATTCATTTTATGGTGAACTTCACGGCCAGTAGGTCTCTTAAGTATTCTTTTTATAAAACCAGCATGGAAAATTAACATAGTCAAACAACTTTTCCCAAATGAAACAGAGGGAAAATTCAGGAAATGGGGAGAATTGAAAAAGTATACAGATAAACAGGAGCGACAACACAGAAATACAATTAGCTGCTCGTGCTTCTCACCTGACAGCTTCAATAGAGGAAAAGACTTCTTGACAACAGGGAGCACGAGATAGATTTCCTATTTGCTTTTGTCATTTATTTTTTGCATAAATTGGCTGGCAGACGGAGACATACAGGAATAAATGCACACAGAGGCACAAGCGCATGCACACACACACACACACACACACACACACATAGAAACACCCAGGCATAAATGCACACAAGCGCATACACACACATATATACAAACAGAAAAAAACAACACAAATACAAACATGCGCTCGCACACACAGGCATACAAAAGCACACACACACTCAAAAACACCCACCTACGCACACTCACACACCCACACACACATGCATGCACACACACACACACACACACACACACACACACACGCATACACGCACTCATAAACACTCCTACACCCACCCACACACACATGCACACACACGCACACACACACACACACATACACACACACAAACATGCATACAATCATATAATATATTTATGTGAGACAGCAAACAGTCATACCCACTTGAAGCTGGAGGAACCACAACTTCTGCCAACTATTGCAAATGTGTCACCTGAAAACAGGCCGGGTAATTCGCTTATTAATAATAGCCTGTGAAGAAGTGAATTTATGGACATGGTGAATTAAAGTGTACATTTTTTAATTTAATTTCTCCTGCTCAGTTTGTTGAATCTCAAAATGCAAAACACCTGAGCCAATTTCCTAAGTTAGGCCCGCTCAGTAGCCACGAATCAATGACTTACCTGCGCATTTCTTTAAGATCAGGATGAATATCAATGCTATCTTCGCCTATCTTTTTTAGGTCTCAACCCTCACATCAAATTGTCCATTTCCTACTTTTCAAGCGGCTTTGAAACACTTAGACATACTTTTGCCCGTAAATAATGTACAAGCTTTCCATGTGAGCCGTTTAATGTATCTGAAATTCAAAGGCAACATTGGCAGACCTATTAGTTCTCATTGAATTTATATTTACTGAAACCGAGAAGTTCCCATGTCTATATGGTTGAAGATCTATACATTTGAAACAAACAACGAACACACAAATAAACAAATAAATAAATAAATAAATAAATAAATAAATAAATAATAAATAGAAATTGAAACACGGCCCGCAAGTCGCATAAAGCCCTCTTCCTTTTAGGGATGATGTTGGTGACCCTACAACCTTCCCTGAAGCATTAACAACAGACCAAAATTCAGTTTTAAAAATGTAGCTACTTGAACCGTTGTGATGAGAATCTTGTCAGATCTGCTGACAACATTCCTGGTGCGTAGAGGAGGAACCTTACTGAATTCTCAAAGAAATCCGAGGAAGTTAACAACCGCTGTGCTCAGGAAGTCTTCTGTGGTATAACGGACGCTAAAGTGCTGAAACTAGTTTATTTATTATAAACAAAATAAAGTATATCTTATCTTAATTAGGCTACTTCAAGCATGACAATTATGCCAGAAATGTCTCGAGGTATGAGAGGAAAATAGCCTCCTTGATAAAGAGTGGAATGGTCCAAATGAGACGGTTGGCTATTGGAAATACAGACTATGACACCGCGACGGGAAAAAACTGAATGCTGTTCGAGAGAAAAAAAGCTCAACATCGAGTCGGTAAAAATGTGAAGTGTGGAGAAATTACGGCGCGACAGTGACACATAAAAACGAGCTTCGCCCGAGGAAATCTGAGCAGACAAGCTATAGAGCGCATACATGTTCGCATTAAAAAATACGCATCATTCTCCCTCTCTTCCTGGCCTGCGAATGGCTATTTTTCATATATTAAGAGGAAAACCGGACGATATTGAATCATAAATAAAGACGCAACTCAGCCTCTCCGAAAAGTACAGCCTAACTAAAAATCAATATGACATGTGAACCGGGGGAATAATTTGTCTTTTCATTTGTGTTTTGGAAGCTGGGCACAAGTCTCGACTTATATCTGGCGTCTGTGGTGGATCCGGATTTGAGTTATTACCTGATTATTTCCCTGCCTGTTCTGGGAGACGCAGAGTATAAGATTTTTGAATTCATTAAAAGCGTCTCTGCCTGGATGTGTGCACGCATTGAGCTTCAGGCAGTGATCCATGGTCCTGCCGCACACCTCATGCGATATCGATTTATCGACTCAATTTATTACCCACATATGAGCGTCGCCACCATCCCATTTTCCTTCTTGGCCAAAGTGTGCCGCGCGTTCTCAACATGGGCCGAACTATTTGTCAGTCGCAGCTACCCAGTCAGCAAGCTCATGTGGGCCCTAGGTTCGAGAATAGAGACTGGGCACAGCTGAGACGGGCGCTAGTGAGCTTGGCACTGGACTCAATAAATGTCCCATGGGCTGCCCAGATATCCGGCAATCTCACGAGCTTCAACCGCGTTGCTGCTGGCTAAAAAAATTCAAGAAAAAATTGTGTTTTAGCAACACTGAGTGAAGTGCAGTTAAAAAAATGTTTGGCAATTATTGTTACAGAGACTCTAAAGAATTGAGAGATTAAAGAATTAACATTGTTAAACCACTAAATAGGCGATACGAATTGAATCTGACTGTTCTGTGGAATTGGCACACTGTTTTTTCACCTGTCAAGTTTGCCGATTGGTCAGATATGGGCTTGCCCAGTAGGGGCCCACACCCATAGACAAAGGTAGTATAGGGCCACGTCTTCATTTTTGCCGACGCACTTCTTCCATAGCCACACCCCACAATTATGACGTCGGTTCAAGATCGATTTAATTGGTTGCTTCCAGATCCGTCGATTCAGACCTTCAGTCTATGATGGAGACCAGAGAACAACTGGACCTTAACTCTGACCTTAACCAATCCTAAATCGAATTACAAAACAACCAAATGATTCAGAACATGAGAGGCGTAGTTATGGTAAAAGTGTTTTGGAAAAAGATGTCACACGTGGGCCTCATCAAGCAGCCAACAGTTAG
This sequence comes from Gymnothorax javanicus, assembly GCA_029692085.1. Classification (NCBI taxonomy): domain Eukaryota; kingdom Metazoa; phylum Chordata; class Actinopteri; order Anguilliformes; family Muraenidae; genus Gymnothorax; species Gymnothorax javanicus. Next base: position 17,105,450 of record CM056210.1, on the reverse strand, counting down.
AATTGTAGACTGGGAGACAAGGGAATGTGTATACTCACAATAATATGAAATAATGCCAGGACCTTTTTAATGTCGCTTTGCATGAGAACACAATTGATAACAGAATTAGAACTGCCCCCGGAAACATAAATCTGACGCAAATCTGATTATGCGCATTGTGTTGACCAATTCAAATGGACTTTTTATGATGCGATTTCACGGCCATTTGGGGGCGCACGGATTATAGACTGTAACGGCGCACGCGCCCAGATTATTTTCACATTCTGGATATTGGGCGTTGTAATATAGGCCCGACAAAACAACAAGGTCTTTTTATTATATTAGAGATTGCGCAATAAAAAACGGTTGGCCGACGTATTTTATCGCACTCGATATTGCCGAGTTATGGCACACTTGGCAATACGGAACACGTGGCCGAGGTAGAGTCTATGGGTTTTCTGACTCTCAGACTTACTACAAATTATATTTGCGCATGTGGTGATTGTTTCTCTGGATTAAACTCTAACGTATCGGTCACATACACAAATTTCCTGAGTGTAGCCGCGCGGGTGGCGATCTCTGACTCCCGCATGCGTGCGCGTGGAATGACTGAGTGCATCAGAGTTGCTTAGAGACAGATTTACCTTTCCCTTTTGCGTCTGCAGTTACCTCAGCAGTGAGTGATGGGGGCTGACAGGCTCTGTGGCTGTTGACAATGTCATTACAGACAGCTACTCCACACCTGGGGATTACTCACACACACACGCACACACACACACATTCATAAGGATACTCACCCACAAACTCTCGCACACTCACAGACACACTTCTACAAACACACACTCACGCAAACACACAAAACAGAGAGCTAGAGAGAGAGAAAGACAAATGCACACACACACAAGTGCACACATGCATACACACCCACCCAATTCCACATATGCACAAAATCATGAATGGATGGGCATCGTACTGCTTCACTCATTAAACACAAACTTTTATCTTATTTTTCCTCTCCTTAAATAGGTTCTCAGTCAGAAAAGACATTTTTCCATATTGCAGGGCAATGTCATATTGCAGGACAATGTAGCGCTTCATTGAAGCTACATCACACTTATATTGACAGAAATATTCAAACCCAGGGTGCCATGTTTTTTATGGCCACAGCATTACATCAAATAGAAAATGTCAAAATTTTGTAGTGTACATCATTTTATTCACATTTCCCTGTAATCCAGCAGGACATTTGGAATCTTTGAAAACCTTGGGATCTCGACTACAATTTAAAATAGGTCTTTAGCTTCACAGGTTTGAATGCAGTAGCTGCATTGGATGGACTTATATGTGGGTTTGTAAATTTTATGGGGTTAAAGGCACCATGCAAAGGAAGCTGGCAGACCATTTTACCTCCTGAATTTGATGTACCTCCAAATGACAACACTAATTCTTTTCAGGGCGGGGATTCACAAATATGAGGGGTGTGTCCATAGTTGGAGGTGGAGGCGGCGTTTGCCTGAATTTATCAGTTGCCAATGGCGAACATTCTTCCAATAAATTGAGAAGCAGGTAGGGTAGTCTCAAAAAGTTCCCGACCTGTGACATCACAGCCTGAGAGAAGTTTTAGCTGGCGTCAGAGTTTGTGGTTGGGATTTTCACTCATGCGAGAATCATAGCCCGGTTTGATGGGACATTGCGAACAAAGAAAAATTTTCGTGGTGCGACAGTATCTATACTGACCAAAAAAAGAAACGCAGTTATGAAATTTGGGTTCTCATTTATTCTAGCCATTCAAAATTCAGCTTTACCAGCTGGTTTTTGTACTGTATGTAGGACAAATTGAATACGGCCTTGGTAGTACTCAAATCTTTTGTATTGGCGACTGCAATCATCCGTAACCAAATCTCACCTGGTCCCCAGTTCGAGTTGTTAACATGTTGTGGCGCTCCCATTTAAGGTGTGTAATTGTTGTACTCATCGGGGCCGATAAAAGTCCAGCGAAAATTGCTAAAATTCAGAATGTGCAGCCATGCCACAACTGACAGCAGTTCAACGAGAACGAGCAATTGGGATGTTGCAGGCCGGAAGTCGCGTGAACCAAGTCGCCCGGCAATTTGGTGTCCACTCAACGACAATAAGCCGTCTCCAGACTCGCCTGAATGACACTGGGCGGACTGATGATCGTCCCAGATCCAGAAGACCACGTGTTACCACCCCAGCTACCGATTTTCGTATCCGGACGCTGCACTTGCGTGACCGCTTCAGATCGGCAACAAGAACTGCGAATGAGACTCCTGGCCTGTATAACAACCAACTGAGTGATCAGACGGTCCGCAACAGACTCCGAAGTGTCAATCTCCGTGCACGTAGGCCGTACCGTGCTTTGGTGCTAACCGCCCAGAGGAGAGAGGCTCGTCGTCGCTGGGTCACAATACACAGACGCTGGACTATTGCTGGCTGGTCTGGGGTCCTTTTTACGGATGAATCTCGGTTCGCATTGTCTGGCGCAGATGGGAGGTCACGTGTATGGCGCAGAAATGGAGAGCTCTATGCTGACGCATGCATACTTGAACGAGATCGCTGGGGAGGTCCGAGCGTGATGGTCTGGGGTGGTATCTCCTCTACACATCGAACTGAGCTTCAATTTGTGGAAGGAAACCTCAATGCCATCCGTTATCGCGATGAAATTGCTGTGCCCTTCCTAAGACGTCACAGACTGACGCTTCAGCAGGATAACGCTCGACCACATGTCGCGCGTGTATGTGCACCGAGTTTCTCCAGGCAGAAGGTGTCCAGGTTCTACCGTGGCCAGCGTTTTCGCCGGATCTATCGCCGATAGAACACTTGTGGGACATTCTGGATCAAGCGATCCGGACCCGTGTACCACGGCCCGCAACAGTACGCCAGTTGCGCCAGGCGCTAATTGAGGAGTGGAACAACATTCCACAAGCCACCGTCAGACGTCTGATAGCGTCAATGAGGAGCAGGTGTAATGCTGTACGTGAGGCAAACGGAGGACATACCAGTTACTGACTTTGTGAATTTGTGTTTGTTACTGTCTTTCTTTTTTTCGTTGCTGGTGTACAATGTGGCTCGGTTGTCACATGATTTATTAATATTCGTTTAGTTTAATGTGTCGCCTAAATTTTGATACCAAATTTTGTGTTATATGTGTCAAAATAAACTGCTTATTACATTGACTAAAAAGTTGCGTTTCTTTTTTTGGTCAGTATATGATTGAAACACATTAGCTATGACCATGCACACCCACTAAAAGATCAGGAAAGTCCAGATTTGATCGCACGGTGACTTTATGAGAGAGATGCTTCTCAGCCTGTGTGCTGTGCATCTCCTCACATTCGAGTGACAGAGGGGCAGTGACGGCGTTCGCCCTGAGAGAACGTGGGGCCGATCAAGTCCCGAACTGCTGGCCATGCCTGCAGGTCGACGGCGGTGGGGGCTGGGTGTTGTCATGTCCTCTTAGCTTTGTGATGTGTGTTCATCAGGGTGGGTGGGGGGGGTCAGTGTGTGACCGTCTGTGTGTCAGTGTGTCAGTGTCAGTTTCCAATATGATTACAGAGTATAGAAGCACTGCAAAGAACGGGAGCCATCTTTGTATTTAATGCGCGCGCGCGTGTGTGTGTGTGTGTGTGTGTGTGTGCTCCTGCATGTGTGTGCGTGTGTGTGTGTGTGTGTGTGTGTGTGTGTGTGTGTGTGTGTGTGTGTACATGCACAGTCTTGTGTATTTGTTTACGTGCATGGGTATGTGCCTTTTTGCATCTGTATGCGTGTGTGTGTGTGTGTGTGTGTGTGAATGAGTGTATCTGATCCTTCCTGATTACACATAAATGCTTGCAAGAATTTGTCTGCAAAACAACAAATCTGTGCACTTGGCTATTATTGAGTATGAAAGTCATATAAAACTGTGACTTGTATACGCAGTAGTAGATATGTATGCTGACTCTTACACTGCTGTAGGGCCCTTCGCATTCAGGGATGACACAAGAAAATAAGAAATGAGAATAGGTGGCTTGTTACTGGGAAACAGATGGCCTTTAAGCGCACTGTACCCAGGAGAGTATGGTTTTCCGTACCCTGCAAGGCTGAACTGAGGTGGCAGGAGGTTGAAAATATTATAATATGCATAAAGCAGCCAAAAGTATGTGGATATCAGCTAATCTAACATCTTATTCTGGTATTAGCCTTTAATATTGGGTCTCCCCTTTGCTGAAATAACAGAGCCTCCACACTGCAGGGATTTGTTCCCGGTACAGCTGTAAGGCTGTGTGGTGATGTTGGGTGATTAGACCCAGCTCCAAGCAGCTCTCCTGGTGATACTAACGTGTTAATAGTTTAAGCAAAGGGCTGTTTGCTGGCTCTGCAAGTACGTCTACACCGATCCTGAAAAACCATGTACAGACCTCTCTTTGCCCGGGGTCTCTGTCGTTCTGAAACAGAAAATCAGGCCTTTGCAGGACAGTTGGATTTGCAGAATCCTCTGGAATCCCAGTCTTTAAAATAAGCACATGGTTTACCTTCAGTGGAGCCAAGAGATCAAGCCCAAATCATGATAACCAAGACTTTATCATGTACTGTATATTCTTCAGTATTCAGAGTGAAATGAAAACTTTGTAAATGAGACCAGGAAGTTCCTTAATTCTATGAATGAACCACTTCCCCATGCTTATTGAAAAAACATAATGCACACACACACACACACACACACACACACACACACACACACTCATACACATGCAAGCACATGCACGCACACATACACACATGCACATGTGTGCACACACGCACACACACACACACACACATGCAAGCACATGCACATGTGCACATACACACACGCACGCACATGCACACGCACACACACACATATACATGGAGATACACAAACACATGGATTCGCACACTCTTACATACACATACAAACACATACATGTGCATTTACACTTACAGTCACACATGCAGATGCACACATGTGTAATCACACACACATATGCATTTACACAGATACAAATACATGCACAGATGCAGACACACACTCAAACACACACAGACAGACACACAAAGAAGCAGACACATGCAGTCATACACACAGACACACTTACACCCACTTAAAGGCAGATTAACACACAAACACTCACAAGCACACATGCACAGACATACACACATGTGCGCATATACACAAAGACAAACACAGAAATGCAGTCATGCACAAAAACTTAAAAACACATAAACTAACAAACAAACAGTCATATGCTGACTCTAGCATGAACATACAATGACACACACACACACACACACACACACACACACACATAAAAACACAAAAACAGAAACACATACATGCACATAAGCACACGCAGCCGCGTACAGACAGACAGGCAGCGAGTGTGTGTTAGAGAGTGTGTGTTAGAGAGATCTCAGGGTTCATCTCAGTGCATCATACGGCAGATGGTGTCCAGGCGGAGCCAAGCACTGCTCTCCCAAAGGTACAGCCAATGGGGTGTGGGGCGCAATCTACACCCCCCTCCACCTAACATCCAATTCCACACACATCTCTATCTTCTACAACCCAACATTTAAATTCATAGTTTGCCCTACTGGTGGCACTACAGGAAACAGTATAAGGTCCAGAAAATCAACTAAGGAGCTACTTTGGGTTTCAGCTAATTTCACCCGATTCCCACCAGAACCTTTGACTTGTTTCATTTTTTAAAAAGCGAAGTTTGGCCTAAAGGTGGTGCCATAGGAATGGCCATAGTGTCACCTAACAATAGGATTGCTCTTTTGTGCACTAAGACATTCGTAGCAAGTTGACCTGATTCCCATTAGCACGGTGCCACCATAATCAATGTGGTTCCTCCTCTATGCACTAGGAATGTCGACAGCAGATTTTACAGGATTCCCATCACAACAGTTCAAGTTACTGCATTTTTAAAATGGAATTTTGGTCTGTTGTTAATGCTTCAGGGAAGAATGTTGGGTCACCGACATCACCTCTATATAAAAGGAACAAACACTGAAGAATTGACTTGATACCCATCAAAACATGGAAAGAAGTTGAATTGCCAAGTGCTGATACCAGAGGAAACGTTACAGAACCACCATGAGAAATAACCTCCCCCTGTGTGCACCAGACATGTTTAAAGCAGATGAGACATCATTCCTATTAAAGCTGGTTTAGTGTTCGCAATTTTTAAAAATTGAAAGTTTGGCCTGGTGGTGGCAGATGCACTAGAAATGATCTCGAGAAGTGTAACTTGTTTTCCAAGCAAACTGAGTTATTGGGTTTGGAAGTGCAAAGTTTGACCTGGTGGAGGCGCTGCAGGAGCGGTCGTCGAGTCACACAAAACAATAAGCTTTGCCGACAATGCATGAGTAATGAACAAAAAATTATCCGGCAATTCACCTAAAAACTGTTCAGGTTATGGTGTAAACACGAAGGCTCGGCAGCAGTGGTAATGGCAGCCAAGGCGACTCCATAATATCCCCGAACGCTCCGTTTCTGGGTTATAAATATACAGTACATTATTGGCATGATATACAGTGAGCACCATAATTCCACTGGACGGTGACTTTTATTTGTTCAGGTTTTGTACTCTTGGGCATTTAGTTTGAAAGGATGCACTTATAATGAGACTGAAGTGCAGACTGTCAGCATTCATTTGAGGGTGTTTTCATCAAGACCCATTTTTTAGGAACATCGAGGGGTGTTTAGGAACACTCTCTCTCTCTCTCTCTCTCTCTCTCTCTCTCTCTCTCTGTATTGCATGTGTTTATGTGACAGTGTGTCTGGCCCCTCTCCTGGCTCTTCAGTGAGTTGGAACAGAATCGATTCCCCCCCCCCCCCCCCCCTCCAGAGTTACACCCAGGTGCACTGCTGGCCTCTGTCCTGTCCAGGCTGGCTCATGACCCCCCAGCCCCCCCACCCAAATCAGCTGGGTCTGCACCTGAGCACAGAGCGAGGCCGTGACCCTGAACAGCCTCGGACAGAGAGAGAGAGAGAGAGAGAGAGAGAGAGAAAGATGGAGGGAGAGAGAGAATGGAGGGAAGGATAGGGAGTTTAAGAGAGAGCGTTTGAGGTGGGCACGTGTCGCTGTGCTCCATGGCCCGTTAATTACCCTGCTCGTTAGCGGCCGTTATTGTGGCCCTGGGTTCTCCGGTTTTAGTGTTATGGTGATGAGAGCTCATTATGTTTATGGTCACCTTTGCCGCGCGGTTGATTACTTTTGCGACGCGCGTCGAGGCGCTAATGTCTCTGATGTTTTTATAATCTCGTTCTGAGGCACGAGGAAAGGCGCTTCGCCGCTCCTGTTTCAAAACGAGCACGAGTCGGCCTCCTCCCACTGTCGCCCCCTGGTGTTAGCAGCAGGTTATTACCCCGCTGGAGGAGTGGCTGTTCCGTTATTTTTAGCGGCTCAGATTAACGCGATTTCCTCGTCGAGTTCCACGCGTAGCAGTGTTCACTCATTAGTACCAGTCCAGCCTGATTTAAGCGCTGAGGTGCGACTGCGGTGCGTAACGATGGCCTGGGGGCAGGTATTTTGGACCCTGTGAGACAGGGGCGATGGCGTCAGCACTAGCCTCCCGCTCCTGGAGCCTGCGGAGGCGCGAGGGTTTCTGTGGCGCACTGGGTCGCATGTCTTCACACCTCTGCCCCGCGTGCTGGCGCATTATCACCATCCTGGGGCTGGACTTCACAAAGAATCCTGCCGGATCTCTCCAGACTGTTCTAGACTCCTCGGTGGGCAAAGTAACATCAGCTGGTGTTGAGCACTCAGATAACTGCACCGATCAGGTGCATGATTCCCCCAAATAAAACTTCAGAAACGGGGGGGAGGTGAGTGGATGAACATCCTGGGTCCTTATAACACCAGATATGATGAAAACTGCACAAACTAGGAAAGTATTTTAGTGTTTAAGTCTTATACTTTGACAAAAAATAATATTACTTACATGCTAAATAATATCAAATATGGCCAGTGAGATTAGGTGGTACCAAGATATCAAGATTTGCCCACGAGGCCAAAAAATCATTTCTTAAGCATGCAGTTACTCTAGATAAATTGAATTTGTTGAAGTATTTCTGACAGAATGCATGACATACGCATGAGTGAGCAGGTGGTCTTCCTCACCTTCTCTGCCAGTGACTGACGTCCCTCTGAGCTGAGGTTTGAAGCAGCCAGGACATCATCCCCATTTACTTCATCTTGTTTCCTTTCCTTGCCTCCTTAATGGGTGGAGTTAAGATCAAGAAAAGGTGATAAAGAAAGGAAGGAAGGAATGATAATGAAACTCGATTCGGCCCCTGACCCAGAGTATTATGCCTGCTTTACAGCTGGTGCCTGGCATATGCTTTTCACGTGTGCTTTCACATGCCTGGTACAAGCTTTGCATATGTTCCTCTTTTGTTTCTTGCCTTCTACTTGCACTTCAAAGACAAAAACCCTCTCTTCATGAGTCTTAGTCCAGTGTCGAGACAATTTTTATTTCTCTAAACTACGCATTGGGTGCAATTTAAAGCCGAGCAGAATGAATATTAAATGATATTCTGTCTCCAAGTCCCAGACAACAGGTTTAAAGCAGACTCACGAGGGCGGGGCTCTGACCGGGCGGCGTAATGGCGCTAACGAACATCACACACTCATCCCCTGATCCAACACACATCATCTACGGCAGGGCTCCTTTTTAATTAGCTGGATTGTAGGTTGAGTGCCGCGCAATTCCCCCGTCGCATTACCGCCACTCACTTGAGTTTCTGCGGAGAGAGGAGCGCTTGGGCGGGGCCTGTTTCCCCGGGAGACCCCGCCACTCTTTAAGAGCCTGCAGTGGCCGCTGTTATCACATTAGACACAAACCAAAACATATTCCCTCCGCACGGTACGGCACGAAAAACACATTTTTCACCAACCTGGGGAGGTTCAGCCACTCTCATTACAGAGCTGAGGGAGGGAGAGATGAGGGAGAGAGAGAGATGGAGAGAGAAGTGTTAGAGAGAGAGATGGAGGGAGAAATGGGCCGAGTGAAACAGAGATGAGAGAAAGAGAAGGAGGGAGAGGTGGGGAAGATGAGAGATGAAAAGAGAGGTGTTGGAGAGAGGGAGAGATGGAGGGAGAGATGGGCAGAATGAAAGAGAGATGGAGAGAGAGATTGAGGGAGAGGTGGAGGAGAGAGATAGAAAGAGAGGTGTTAGAGAAAGAGAGATGGAGGGAGAGGTGTAGGCGTGGGGAGAGAAAGTGTGTGGTTTCTTGGGAAAATACATTTTGTGTAAATGGAAAAGACTCTCTGGAGTTTGAATGGAGAGTGCCCAAAAAAGAAAAATGATTTGCATGTCACTGCTAAACATGGAGAGCTCTCCTTTCAGGAAAAGTGCATGTATTTTATTTGTGTGAGGCAGTCAGTTGTCTTCGTGTGTGTGTGTGTGTGTGTGTGTGTGTGTGAGGGTCTGTTCCATAGAGAGTAGAGTGATGCTGGAGGCTCCTGCCCACATAAATCTCCCATCCCATCTGAGTGACTGTCACTCCCACTGGGATCCAGAAAGGACCCCGCAGGAGCCATTTCGGCTCTGCCTGACTGTAGCCCCGTCTGGACAAAGAGGCGTCCAGGCCCTGCCTGACTGCAGCTCCACCTGGACAAAGGCACAGATGTTTGTAAGCAGCCTCCAGAGAGCGTACAGCCCAGAGCGTCAGCTGGGCTCGTGAGTGAGGAGGCTAGTCAGCAATCAGAGCCTTCTGCCTCTCTCTACACACACACACACACACACACACACACACACAGGCGCCCACACACACACACACACACACACACAGGAGAACACCACCGGACCCGGCACACACACACACACACACACACACGCACACACGCACACACACAAATGCAGATACACACTTACACTTGCATGCACATGAAATAAGAAAACAAAAACACTCAGATAAACGCATGTACAACCTCAGTTCATAATATAAACCCGAAATGTAAAATATAAATAAAAATAGCAAACTGTCATTTGCAAATCCTTTCTTTCCTGCAAAGAGAAAGTAAGTAAAGTTTTGACTCATCACTGATGAGTCATCAGCTCTATTGTCTTGAAGTAGGTCTTTAGAAATGCGATGTTTGCAGTGCGGTCCAATGGAGTTGGGTCAGTCAGTTCCATGTTCATTGAGTTACATTACCTCTCATTACTTGCCAAAATTGTAAGTATGTTAGTCGGTTGCATTAGTCGTCTGTTTGTATGTTTGTTTGTTTGTTTGTCTGTCGGTTGGTTAGTAACACGCTTTTTTACCCTTTCCATATTGTTTATGTTCATGAAACTTCACTATATGATAGACGAGGTTCGTCGCCAGAAGCCTATACTTTTTTTAGTCCCGAGGTCAAAGGTCAAGGTCAAGGCCACCAATAACATTTTAATCAAATATCGATTCATAACTTTGCTACTATGACAGCTAGTGACTTGAAACCAACTCCATTCTGTTCATTCTGGTTCATGATTCAGAGATCTGTGCATGATTTCAGCAAGTCGTCATTCTATGAATGACCTTTCATTTTAATAGCACTCAGTAGTCGTTCTGGAACTGAGGACATGATTTGCTGGAGATCTGAGTTTTAGGGGTTTGTGTTTTTCACTGAAGTGAGCCAGCTCCCCCAGACTCCCTCTTTGGCCCTCCTGCAGGGACCCTCGCTGCCAGATGTCCAGGGCCTTCAGGGACCAAATATCCAATCTGCTCCATCCCCTCTGATCCAACAGTGGCTCACTGCTTTGGACTGAGCAACCAACATTCAACATACACCCACAAACCCTGTGGGGACCATACCGCACCTCGCCAGAGCCACACCTGCCCACAGCTACTCACAAATAGGGCAAAAACTACACAACAGCGTCATCATTCACTGTTAATTACATTTAGAGCTAATTACTGCAATCAAACAAAATGCAGTGGATTGCCTGGAGTGTACCAAGATATCTATTTTTCGTGAGATGAGACATTGGTTTTTGGAATTCAGATCAAACTAATGTGAGTTTAACACGATGACTGCCAACTACGGGATAAGTCGTAATGGTGGGTCAGGGCCAGCGCTAGACCTGAAAATTTGGGGGAAAATATCCATCCCTTTATTGACAACAATTAGTCCTGGCTAATTCCAGATGGTTTTCCTATATTAACAAATTTTCCAATTCAAGAATAATCAAGTGGCAATTGAAGACACGGCTTCTTTCCCCCATGCGATCTTACAGCAAATAATGGGCTACATTCAGTAGAGAAAATAATTATAATTAGGTCTATGCACTGGCACTCAGCAACGGTATTTTTTTTTCCAGCGAGAGCGGCATTGCAGAACTCATTTGCGAATGAAGGTAATTCTGGTGACAAGTACGTGGTTTCGTCCGTTTACATTTTCCAGTCTGACAGCTGTCTATTTTTCACAGCAAGTTGCCTGACCGTGCTGCAAAAACAGGTGTAGGTACTTGCCGAAATTACCTTCATGCGCAAATGAGTTCTGAAATGCCACTCTCGCTAGAAAAAAAAATTACGTTGCTGAGTGCCTGTGCATAGACCTAATTATAATTAAATTATTTTCTCTACTGAATGTAGCCCATTATTTGCTGTTAGATCGCATGGGGAGAGAAGCCGTGTCTTCAATTGCCACTTGATTACTCTTGAATTGGAAAACGTGTTTATAAAGGAAAACCATCAAGAATTAGCCAGGACTAATTGTAGTCAATAAAGGGATGGATAATTTCCCCCGAATTTTCAAGTCTAGCGCTGGCCCGGACCCGCCATTACGAGTTATCTCGTAGTTGGCAGTCAACGTGTTAATCACAGTGTATCTGGTTTCTCTGAGACAATATTCAAATTGTTCCTGTAACATACAATTCAATATGAACAGTATCAGAGTGTTGACTGAGTGGTGACAGTTGATTTATTGCATTGTGTGTCATGCAAGGTTGAATGTAAGCGTTTTACTGCATGTGGTGAGTAGGGCGCAGCATCAGAACTACAACATCAGCAATACACTTAGAGAAATCAACGCCCTCATTAAAGATGGCAGGTTTAACCAGGGACAATGGAACCAATAGTGTTAATGCTAATTTGGGTAAACTGCTGAAAATTACATTTGCTTACACTTTGTGATGAATAAAATGTTATGAGAAACTAGAGGCCATCTTGCGATGGGATCACACCAGCAGCACTTCTTAATCCCCGTAACACCAGTGCCCTTGCTCAGACCACACCCTCCTTCAACACTGGCCTTCATTTTGAGTGAAGTCTTGTTTTGACTCTTGTGATTGCACCTTGCACAGCTATGATGCCATGGAGGTGAAAAAATTGGTCCACAGACAGGTAGTTTTATAAACACATGACAAAGTACTTATAACACTTCCTGTGGTTGTTCCCGCTACAATGAGAGTCTCCTCATCACATTTTGCTACGATGACGTACACAAGAACACATGCACATGCAGGGTGATTAGACAGTGATAAAAATAGGGAGATGCAGACTGGCCTGATGGAAGCTGACAGGGCTACATACACTAATGAGCATATCCTTTTAAATAAAAAATGCAAAGTGAGTGGCTTGAAGCAGCAGAAAGCAGGGGAACAGGTGGGGAGGTACAGAAGTAATAGTCTGAAATGTTTTTATTTATATGCTGGAAGTACGAGAAAATTCACAGAACTTGAGGTTGGTTTGATGAGTGAGCACAAAGAAATAGTTGGGATTACAGAGTCATGGCTTGGAAAAGAGGATGGACATGAGTACTATAAATAAGGTTACAAGGAAGGAAGGATAGATCCAGTAGGAGGGGGGGGATAAGGCACTCTATGTGAACAAAAATTTTAATGTGCTGGAAATTCCTGAAATCCATCATCTCTTGCCATGTGATATATTTGGGACAGAATCATAGGGGTACACAAGACAGGTCAAGACATAGGATTGTGCTACTGACCACCAGCTTAATTGCACTGTAAATGCCATACTCTGTCAGAATGTAAATACAAGTAGTTGCTTTGTTGAGAGTTGAGAAGCAGATTTCTAATTGACCCAAGAGCATTTGCACTGCCTGAAATTTTTTGACAGGAATTCAGATTTGGTATAAAGCAGTATTGGACAAATTGCATAAATTAAAGATAAATAAGGTGGCTCACCCTGATGGCTTATACCCAGTAGTTCTCAGGGAAGCAGGTGAGATCATCTCTGAACCACAGTCAGTTATTTTTAGATTTTCTTTTGAAACTGGAGAAATACAAATAATTTGAAGTAGGGCAATATAATCCCAATATATGAGAAAGGGGACCGTACTGAGCCAGGAAACTACAGGCCAGTCAGTTTAGCTTGTATTGCATGTAAAATACAGTAAGCTATCATTAATGACAAGTTTGAATTATTTCTTGAATGTAAGAACATCCTGAAGGATCGGCAACATGGTTTCCATAAGGGAGTGTCATGCCTGACAATTTTGGAATTCTTTGAAGAGGATATTAAGGCTGAAGACCAGTGCAACCTATGATATCACATATTTGGATTTTTGAAAGCACTTAAGGTACCATATCACAACTGTATTTGCCATATCATTCTTAAGATAGGAATCACAGGAGGTATTTTGGAATGGCTTCGGAACTGGTTGCGGGACGGAACACACAGAGTTGTGGTCAGAGGGATCTCATCAGAGCTAGGCATTGTGGGAAGTAGAGTTCCTCGGGGATCAGTGTTGGGACCCCTGCACTGCCTCATCTATTTCAGTGACCTTGACAGGAACAATAAAAGCGAATTGGTCAAATTCAGAGATGATACTGTATTGGGAGGTTTGGCTATCAGTTTAGAGTCTGTTAAAGTGATTCAGAATGATTTAGATAGATTCACCATTGCTAAATATGAAGTGCTATATGCTTAAAATAAACACGACAGGATTACTTAATGGGAGATTTAAAACTGGAATGTTCTTTACTTGAAAAGGATCTGGGAGTAATTGTTCACCAAACCTTTACAGGTTCCACCCACTGTGTTGTAGCCGTTTAAAAAGCCAATAGGATGCTAAGAGTATAAACTTAAGGACTCTATACTTCTCCTGTACAATACTTTTGTCAAACCACATTTAGAGTATTGTGTGCAGTACTGAGGCTTGAGAAAAGGTTCAAAGAAGAGCCAAAAAGTTAATTCTAGGTATAAAAGATAAAAGCTATGAGCACAGACTAAAGAATCTTAATCTCTTCAGTCTTAGTAAAAGCAGACTTCAAGCTGATCTGATTTAAGTCTTTAAATATGTAATAGGGATAACAAAGGGATTAACAAACTATGCAGGATTATAAAGACTAAGTTCTGTTTGCAGAACTCAGGGTCACAAATGGACGTAAGCCAAGGATAAACTGAACACTGTGATATGGAAATATTTTTTCTCATGGGGAGTGATCACAGCTTGCCTGGTCATATCATAGAGGCAAAGACTCTGGGAGTTTTCAAGAACAGGCTTGATTTAGCGCTAAATACCATCCAGTCCTTTAAGTCTCCAAAGTGTTGGGTTCACTTTAGTGAGAGGAAAATGGCGAGCCTAGCTGGGTTGAATGGCCGGTTCTCACCACTCAGTTTACGTTACGTTATGTAACAGACTCGCTAGGTGACAATGCCAGCTCACGCTGTCGCGACGCACTTTCCCGCACTTTTTTCCCGCCCAAATAATTTCTTGATCCTTGCAGTTTGAGTAATTATACTTCATAATAAAATGTAAGCTCTGTGAGAATTGTGAATCCGAAGAGGTGAATAAAATGAAGACACTTCAGGACCACGACGTGTTGTTATGTACCAACTGGGTGAGGTGATGCTTGAGAGTGTAAATATATGCTTTACACTTGCGGTTTGGTGTTCTGTTTAAGTAACTCAGAAGTACTGAGCATATATTGACAGAGTGAAGCGTGACCTCCACTATTTGGTTCATAGCACAACATCAGTTATTGTCAAGGTACAAGCCCACGGTAAGACATGGGTGAATACTGGCATTAAAACAGGAGGAAAATGGGGGTAGGGCCACAATTCAGCTTTCTGAGCTGACTTGATGAGGTCACACTTTGGAGTGTAAATGTATGCTCAGTGCTTTCTGTTAGTTAAACAGACCACTCAGATGTACGCATAGATTTTCACAGCACTAGTGTCAAATGACAGTTAGAACAGTGTGAAGCATTAAATTACGATTTAAAACCAATTGGTGATAATTCAAATCTAAAGAGATGTGAAATGTCCTCCCTTTCACCCATTGAAACTATGACTCGTTCAGTGTTGGTGATAAAATGAGGCTCTAGGGTCAACAATTGTTTTGGATTGGAACAATATATTACACTTAAGTGAGCTTGTCTGGTCCATCGGAACCAATGAAGTACTTTCAAAAAGTGAAAACCCCGACTTCTGGTGCATTATCTTCACTCAGATATACCAGGCAAGATCAGTCGAGCACAGAAAAGCACTTGAATCTTAGACATTGATTTATCAAATAAGTGTGTGGGTATGTGTGGGCCTGTGTGTGTTTGTGTGTGTGTGTGTGCGCGCGCTGTGCAGGTGTGTGTGTGTGTGTGTGTGTATGTATCTGTGTGCTGTATGTGTGCGTGTGTGCATGCACGTCAGGGTGTTTGTATGTGTGTGTGTGTGTGTGTGTGTGTGTGTGTGAGTGTCCAGGTGATGTATTGCAGCTTTGTTCTGGTCCTTCAGAGAGGCAGGTGTCCACAGACCACCCTCCAGCTTGTCATGTCCCATAATGCACTGGGGGAAAGTGCCCCACTTGGGACCCATATTCCTGCCCGATTTTGCCAATGGAAACGACTCCAGACAGGAACCTGGCCTTGTGCTGTATCATCCCTCCAACCAACTGGAGGAAAATAACAGAGAGAGAGAGAGAGAGAGAGAGAGAGAGAGAGAGAGAGAGAGAGATGCTGCCACATTAATATCATGCAATACAGACCAAAGAAAGAGGGAGGGAGAGACAAAAGTCTACATCTCTGAATTCAATAAGCGACTTGCAGATCTCAGGCTGAATAGTGCAATATGGGATTGGTAGATGTTTTTGACTTCCAAACAACCACACTGCGCAGAGTAGAGTCGCTACATAACTGATAAAGGAACTCAATCTGCATGTGGCCAAGCAGTGGTCAGATTTTCTTTAAAATGGCAGAGCACAGTCTGGACAGCTACCATTTAGATGACAGATGACAATTTAAAAAACAGTTTAGCGGTCATTGTGGACTGAGTGACTCATCCTGGACTATGACTGGAAACAGGCCGAAACGTCAGGAAGAACTGATTGCTCTTCCATCCGCAGCATCAGTCCAGAACTTACTGGGTGTTTTAATGCAAGTGGAAAAGAGAGAAGGTCAGTCGGGATAGTGACAATTTTAAAGGTTGTTCAGCATTATCAAGGCTCAGTATAATACAAGTGAAAAATGCATCAAAACTATTGAATCACTGAGTTTCTAAAGGGCCCAACTCCAATGCATTAGAGGTCTGCATATCTTATAACAAAAAGGGGAACTTTCTCGTAATTTCAGCCAAAAGTATCCCAATGACACTCTCTTGGAAGGAAATAAATTGAAATTATATGGGTCATAACATATGGGAAAAAATAAATAAATAAATTTTTCCCTTTCTTGAAAAAGAGTGTTCCTTGGAGTTGGGCCCTTTGGAAACTCAAGGATTCAGTTCATCAGGCCAAAACACCATTTAATTAATTAATGCCTGAGCCTCGTGTCAGTTACAGCATCAGGTCGGGGGAAAGAGGTAAAGTCTGAGCAGGTGAATCTAAGACTGGGCTTGAGGCGATCAGTCTTTGTTGTCCTGACCTCTGTGGGAAGGTCATTCCACCAGGGGGAAGCCAAAACAGACCGGAGCCGTGACCCGGCAGAACAGACTGGAGCCGTGACCCAGCAGAACCGGAGCAGGGGAGGTCTGGGAAGCTCCAAAGGACCAGGGGTGGCAGAACACATCTCCAAAGCTTTATTTTTCAGAGAAAATAAACTAGCACTAGATTATTTGGGGAAAAAAAGGATTGAATAAAGACCACTAACAATGTTACCTGGCATAAGTTTAACTTAATTTGCATAGTTCTCTTCTCACATTTAATGCAGCTGAGAGCCATGCATTGCAATACAGAGCTTCTTTACTCAAAATGTGCTTCTAGATTTGTGGATGTGTGCTCTCTTCGTATTTGTCAAGCGACTTTCCATGAGCGCATCCATTACTAGCTCTCTAACTGAGATGCATTTTACGTAATACGTGATCTAATAATTCTAATACCTGACAAGAATGTCGATCCCAAGCTGACCCGCTTTGAACAACACATAGGCAGAAATGCACACGCACATTTAACTCATACGGCATCAAAAATACAGTCGCGAAAACGTTTACATGAACAAATGGAGAGTTTGTTTGCAATATGCAATAAGTGCCAAAATTACAAAAATTGAGATAATACCATGGAGCGATAGCCCTGTGCTTCTTACACGTGGTGAAAAAATCCATTTTTAGAAATTCATACTGTAAGGTGTAAATTTTCATGGTCAAAGTTTGTGTTTTTCTCTAAAATGCAAGAGGCGCCAGCAGAGAAAAAGCTGATTTACTCAAAGTGAGTAAAATGGATTTATTGCATTTTGGAAACAAACTCCTCAAATGTTTGTTTCCTCATGAGTGAATCGCACATGGACTCCTCAACACTTCTGAATGTGTTTAATCCTATTATGTGCACAATGCTGTGATTATGCGCTTTTTGTCAGAGCGGGCAGGAGTAATTAAGACAAGTCGGCTATATCACACGACCCCCACCCCCAACTCCTCTCGACCCGCCACCCCTGGGACGGTGGAGACAGCATGGCAACAGACACATCCTCGCACACGACCCCTCCCACACCCCCCCAACCTTGTCCCCAGGTGACTCGGCCTTGCCAACCAGAGAGGAAAGCGCAGCGGGCTCGGAGCAGGTAACCTGCTCGTATGCGCAGAGGCTGATGTGATCTCTCTGATTCCCGGACCTGCTCCTCTCAGGAGAGCACACTGACATTAAACAGCCGAGAGAATACTGTTCTGCTCATGTTAGCTGTCCATTTCTCAGTATGTAAGAACACTGCATTTTATATAAGTCCCTACTCATGCATTTGCAATTCATTGTGGAAATGCATCATTGAAGTTCATGAACGTACAAGAGTACTGTACGTGCATATGTGAATATGAGAAGTACGTACACACGCTTACACACGAAACAAATAACTTGAAAGTTATTTGTCAGGCTTCGATGTTTCCTATGGCACATCAAACTAATTTTTATTGGACAAAATACAAACAAAACAAAGTTCTTAAATTATAATTTAATTCATTGAAGGAAAAAAAGCTATCATACCCTACCTGGCCCGATGTGCAAAAGTAATAGCCCCCTTTGTTACTAAAACACAATAACTGCAAGCCCTGTTGAGGGAAAACTTCACTTAAATAGAACCTGTCTAGCAATGTGAAGAAGGCCTAAAGTGGCACATGATGCTGCAATCAAATCAAAAATGCAATCAAAAGAAATTCAAGAACAGGTGAGAAACTACGTTCTTGACATATTTCAGTCTGGAAAGGGTGACAAAGCCATTTCTATGGCTTTGGGACTCCAAAGAACCACATGAGAGCCATTATCGACAAATAGAGAAAACTTGGACCACTGGTGAACCTTTAATGGAAAGGCTGGCCCTCAAAAATTCCTCCAGAAGCGCATCAACAACTCATTCATGAGGTCACAAAAGAACCTAGACTAACATCTAAAAAACCAGAGGTCTCACTTGCCTCAGTTATAATTTTTGTCCACAAATCCTCAATAAGAAAGAGCCTGAGCAAAAATGGCATCCATGGGAGAGCTGCAATGCAGAAAACACCGGAGAACAAAAAGACAACGGCTTGTCTCACATTTGCCTAACATTAAGCTGACCCCCGAGACTTTTGAGATATTAATCTGTGGACTGATGAGTCAAAAGTGGAACTTTTCGGAAGACATGGGTCCTGTTGCATCTAGCATAAAGCTAACAGAGAATTCCACAATAAGAGCATCATATTAACAGTCAAATATGGTGGTGTTAGTGCGAAGGACTGCAGCTGCTTTGCTGCTTCAGGATCTAAGGAACTTGCCATAATTGGTGAAACCATGAATTCTGCTCTGAACCAGAGAATCCTAAAGGAGAATATCTAGCCCTCTCACACACACTCACACACAGTCACTCATATATACACACGCTCTCACACACTCTCACTCACAGTCACTCACAAATACACACACTCTCACAGTCTCTAACTCACAGTCACTCACGTATACACACACTCTCACAGTCTCTAACTCACAGTCACTTACATATATACACACTCTCACTTACAAACACTCACATAAACACACACACACTCACACTCTCTAATTTACAGTCACTCACATACACACACTCTCACAGTCTCTAATTTACAGTCACTCACATATACACACACTCAAAATCTCTAATTTACAGTCACTCACATATACACACACTCTCACACACTCTCACTTACTGTCACTCACATGTACACACACTCTCACAGTCTCTAATTTGCAGTCACTCACATATACACACACTCTCACACACTCTCACTTACAGTCACTCACATACACACACTCTCACAGTCTCTAATTTACAGTCACTCACATATACACACACTCTCACTTACTGTCACTCACATACACTCTCACAGTCTCTAATTTACAGTCATTCACATATACACACACTCTCACAGTCTCTAATTTACAGTCACTCACATATACACACACTTTCACAATCTCTAGCTTACAGTCACCCATATATACACACACTCTCACTTACAGTCACTCACATATACACACACTCTCACAGTCTCTAATTTACAGTCACTCACATATACACACACTCTCACAGTCTCTAATTTACAGTCACACACATATAAACACACTCTCACAGTCTCTAATTTACAGTCACACACATATAAACACACTCTCACAGTCTCTAATTTACAGTCAAACACATATAAACACACTCTCACAGTCTTTAATTTACAGTCACTCACATATACACACACTCTCACAGTCTCTAGTTTACAGTCACTCACATATACCACACTCTCACCGTCTCTAATTTACAGTCACTCACAAATACACACAGTCTCACAGTCTCTAATTTCGTCACTCATATATACATGCTCACTCACACTTACAGTCACTCACATATACACACACTCTCACACACTCTCACTTACAGTCACTCACATATACACACACTCTCACTTACTGTCACTCACATATACGCACACTCTCACCCACTCTCACTTACAGTCACTCACATATACACACACTTTCACAATCTCTAGCTTACAGTCACTCATATATACACACACACTCACAGTCACTCACATATACGCACTCTCACTTACAGTCACTCACATATACACACACTCTTACACACTATCACTTACTGTTACTCACATATACACACACTTTCACAATCTCTAGCTTACGGTCACTCACATATACACACACTCTCATTTACTGTCACTCACATATACACACACTCTCACAATCTCTAGCTTACAGTCACTCACATTTACACACAGTCTCACACACTCTCACTCACAGTCACTCATACAACGTATATACACACACTCTCACTTACAGTCACTCACAAATACACACACTCTCAGACATTCTCACTTACAGTCACTCATATATACACACACTCTCACTTACAGTCATTCATATATACACACACTCTGACACACACTCACTTACAGTCATATATATATATATATATATATATATATATATATATATATATACAGTCGCGCCCAAAATTATTCATACCCCTACCAATTTTTGTTTTTTTCGAGATATTTTTTGACAAATCAAATTTGTTCTTGAACAAATGACACAGTAAGTTGACATAAGGCTGTAAGAAGTACAGTAAACAATTTTTCGAGAAATACAATACTTTTTGGTATTTTGACAGATTTACAAAAAATGCCATGTCCAGAATTATTCATACCCTTTTCTCAGGAATTGATGGCAAAGCCTTTATTCACAGTTACAGCCTCCAAACGCGTCCTGTAGTTGATCACAAGGTTTCTACACGTCTCCACGGGGATTTTGGCCCACTCCTCTTTGGCAAACTTCTCCAGGTCCTTAAGGTTTGAGGGTCTCCTTGCCATGACCTTGGTCTTCAGTTCCCTCCACAGATTTATGATAGGATTGAGGTGGGAGCTCTGGCTTGGCCACTCCAAAACGTTCACTTTGTTGTCCACTAACCATTTCTTGACAGATTTGGCCGTGTGTTTAGGATCATTATCCTGTTGGAAGATCCATTCCTGCCCAAGACCAAGTTTTTCAGCGGATTGCTTAATGTTTTCACTGAGGATCTGGATATACTGGTCCTGTTTCATAATGCCATTCACTTTAACAAGGTTTCCGGGCCCATTCGCTGAAAAGCAACCCCAGAGAATGATACTCCCGCCACCTTGTTTGACCGTTGGGACAGTTTTTCTTGGGTTGAACACTTCACCTTTCATACTCCACTTACACTTCTCCAACCCAGACACACAAGAGCTCGTCTAGCCTTCGCAAAAGCTCACCTGGGTGAAGATACAAGCTTCTGGCTGTCAATGTTATGGACGATGAAACAAGATGGAGCTGTTTCGGCACAGAGATGGGGCTTTTGTTTGGTGTAAGAAAGGTGAAGCGTTCAACCCAAGAAAAACTGTCCCAACGGTCAAACAAGGTGGCGGGAGTATCATTCTTTGGGGTTGCTTTTCAGCGAATGGGCCCGGAAACCTTGTTAAAGTTAATGGCATTATGAAACAGGACCAGTATATCCAGATCCTCAGTGAAAACATTAAGCAATCCGCCAAAAAACTTGGTCTTGGGCAGGAATGGATCTTCCAACAGGATAATGACCCTAAACACACGTCCAAATCCGTCAAGAAATGGTTAGTGGACAATAAAGTGAACGTTTTGGAGTGGCCAAGCCAGAGCTCCCACCTCAATCCTATCAAAAATCTGTGGAGGGAACTGAAGACCAAGGTCATGGCAAGGAGACCCTCAAACCTTAAGGACCTAGAGAAGTTTGCCAAAGAGGAGTGGGCCAAAATCCCCGTGCAGATGTGTAGAAACCTTGTGATCAACTACAGGACGCGTTTGGAGGCTGTAATCGTGAATAAAGGCTTTGCCATCAATTACTGAGAAAAGGGTATGAATAATTCTGGACATGGCATTTTTTGTAAATCTGTCAAAATACCAAAAAGTATTGTATTTCTCGAAAAATTGTTTACTGTACTTCTTACAGCCTTATGTTAACTTACTGAGTCATTTGTGCAAGAATAAATTTGATTTGTCAAAAAATATCTCGAAAAAAAAACAAAAATTGGTAGGGGTATGAATAATTTTGGGCGCGACTGTATATATACACACACTCTCACTTACAGTCACTCATATATACATATGCTCTCACACACTCTCACTTACTGTCACTCACATGTACATATGAAGACCACAATGGAAAAATGATCAAAGTCACATTTTCACGTTGTGGGGAAATGATGAATTAAAAATTCAAAATGATCTTAGAAACAAAGCACTGAAAAAATATGCAAAAAAAATATAAAATATAGAAAATATTGTAATAATATATAATATATAAAATATACAAAAATGTAAAATTTGGACTCTGATCGTTTTTCCTTTTCCTACACACACACACTCACACTTTTAAGACACGTACATAAACTCGCACACAGTCTAGTGCCCAAACGTGTGTTGTCCCTGACAAGGTGACAGATTCATCCTATTCCAGACCTGATTGGCAGCGAGCTGGGGGGGGGGAGAGAGAAACAGGGAGGGCAAAGGGTGTGAAAGGAGACATAAAGACAGAACAGGAAGAGTGAGACACAATAACAACAGCATTAGTGGGTGCAGTGACAAAGAGAGAGAAAGAAAGAGAGGGGGAGAGAAATAGGGAGAGAAATAAACAGGGGGAATGAGTGATGGATTGTGGGTGCCAGTAGTCCTAAATCTCCTTCCTTTCTCATCTGTTCTTTCTTCCTACCTTAAGGACAGGGAGGAGAGAGTGCAAGAATTGAGGGTAGATTTTTGAAATATTGGGAGGCTGCTGAAGATAACAGGAGAATGGGACACACTGAGTACATACGAGGATGGAGCGGGCGTAAATCCACTCGTATACGTGTCATTCAGAGGCGCCCTAGCGCTCAGTAACTCCGTCCAGACTTCAGCAACAGTTGCTCTGGGTAAAGCTGTCGGCTGAGTTGCGGAAAAGTCAAGTGCAGCAAAACTTCACTAGGTACAGAAAGAACAGAATAAGACGCTTCTCGATGTTACGTGCGGCTGATTGTATAATTAAAATTCTCCAAAAGACGGGGCCAAGTCTGCCGCAAACATTCGCAGAGTAAAGTGAAAGCAATCCGAGCTATTTAGAGCGTAGATTATAGCCGCGGAGATTATTCTGTCGGCGTTCGGGCCGATTAAAGCGGTTTCTCGGTTCCCCGCGGGGACGGGAAAACAGCCGGGCTCTCTCTCTCTCTTTAGCACGGCGCTATTGATTAGTCATTGACTCGACAATTAAGGAAAAAAACAAGCGACGGAGGATTGTGTCGAACTTGCTACAAAAGTCCATTACGGCGCTCCTTGCACGAGTACACGAAAGTAATATATCTGCCAGTTTGCCTAAATAAAATCGATTGTGAGCAGAAATTGTGGATGTGGCATGAGGATTTATACTGATCGATGAGCTGTTCCATACATTATATCTTTGCGGTGCTGAATCGATGTCAAGTTGTAATGTATTATTGAATTCTGTCAATGCGGCACCATGGCGTGCGGTTGTGTTATTTCGATACATTAGTCTATCTAATTATTGTGTAGACAGTGTGCAGAATACAGTATGTACCATTGGTTTGGTATCGTAAGATTGTTTCATAGCCAAGACGATTTGCCATGTGCTGTTGTTTTCGCAGTGCATCGCAGTATTAAAATGTTGTTTAAAAACACATCACAATATTGGGTAACACTGCCACTTCTCAGCAAAAAAGTTCAAAGTGAAAATCCGGCCTGGGGTCTGTCTGTATGGAGCTTGCATGTTCTCTCCATGCACTTGAGGATCACCCAGTGTTAAGACAACAGATTCAACTAATTACTTAATCACTGACCTCAATCAAGACCTCGATGGGTAGAATCAGGTATGCTTGTGGTGGACTGAAACAGTCATGTCCCACCATTTTGGGTGGTCTGTTTGGATAAGATGGGACACTCCCAGATGTAATGGCATAGCTGAGCATTGTGCATTGTTTCCTTTTTCTGGTCTGGTTGGGGGGGTGTTCAAGGGGGGTGAGGGTAGGGTGTGAGACAGCATCGGGGGTCAGTGATCTTTCCCTGCCACTGGCCCACAGACACTGGCGCAGTGCCCATGACAGAGACCTCAGCTACTTATGTAGATGCTAAAGCAATGTGGCAACATCGGAGCAGTCGTCAGGTAGGACGCCCCCTGCTGGTTAGGATGGAGATCCCAGCCCAGAACTGAGGCAATCAAGAGAAACTTAATCTGGGTTGAGGCAAAGGCAATTACAATTTCCCTCTTTTCAAATTTTTGCGCATTAATCTAATTTTCACAGGTTAAACTTATTCACATAACAAACAGAATTATTGCAACTATTACCCCACCCTGAAACACAGACATTTTGTTATTTGGAGGATTTGACCTAATGGACTTGGGTTGAACTTCCATCCTTCCTGTGGTTGGAGCATCTATTTACAACCCTCAGTACTGCTCTCCAGAGTTACAACTGATTAGAGATCAACAAGTCAACAGGCGGAAATTCAATAGATAAAAATGCTGCCGACAAACAGGTCATTAGAGGCTGTTTTAATGCTGTTTTTCATCTGTCAACAGCTGCTGCTCTGACTACACTGAAGCAGGAACGGCCAGCCCTCTGAGTCTAAGACTAATGTGCGAGCTAAAAGGCTGATGCTCAAGGAAAGAGGCTAAAATGCTACCTAAGAGGCTACAGGTTCCCACTGATATCTCTTGTTGGATATCTCACTGGAAAGTAGCCGTTCACATTTATCGCCAGCCATTTAATGATCTTTTTTTATTTTTCTCGTTACAAATGAATGTTACACGTTTCAGTGCTCCCCCACCCAGGGGTTTGCCAAGTGCTTTTTGTGTCGCCAGGCGGCCAGCACGGCAGTAAGGGCTGCGGCCGGCACTTACCTGGAGTTTAATGAGACACAAGATGGCGGAGCACAGCTCTTCAGAATCAATCCGATCCATTATCTAACCCGCTAAATCCTGATAAGGGTCCTGGAAAAAAAAACAAAATATAAAAATAATAATTGCAGCTTCCTTAACCTTGTCTGGACCGGGTGGGAGCTTTTTATGCCTGCAACAATTTTCACGTTGTATAATTTCTGAACGGCTTGAGCTAGGACCACCAAACTTGGTGACTTTTCCTAAAACTTGTCTGGGAACAATTTTATACCAATAAGTCAAGTCCACCATCTTCGCCGTTTCCATGGCAACAGTTTTCTAACAGGTATGTCTGATAAAAAATCACCAATTTCGGTTCCATCAATGTAGTTTCCAGATTTTCTTTTTAACATATACTTATTCCATTATATTTACAATATCTTTTGTAATTTAATGTCAGCTTTGTTATGTAGAATTAATTTATGCTAATTTGATGACATCATTGAATTTCAAGGGACAAAAGATGGCGGACTATATCTTCGACTCAGGTACATTTTCCCTCAAATTTCATTGATTCCTTTTATTTTTCTATGATGAAAGCTTCTACTACCAACAAATAGACATTTTTTTCCATTATTAAGGTGGTCTTTAGGCTCTATATTGAAATCAATATACTAAATACTAAGAAGCTGACAATAAGAACAGAGCAAGTTTTGGTTACACAAACCTGTAATCCTTTATAAGTTTACTTTCATTTCTTTCTGACCTGAACTTCTAAGAAAAACATTCTGAGTAAACGAAAAAACTATTTCCACAGAACATAAATAGAATTTTGTGTATTTTATGGCCTCTCGGAGCTGGTGCACTATGGGATAAAATAAGCAAAGCATTCTGGGTAATAAAATCAAAACATGATATCATAATGATGCCATAATAGGTCATAATAATACCAAAATGATTGTAGTGATTTAGTTTTACGTGTACATCATCCCCTGCATATTTGGTGGTCATACGCCATGTCGTTTAGGAGTTACAGTTGACTATCATGTTATGAGAAGTTCAAGCCATTTTGCCATATCTATGATGTCATTTTATGATGTCATTTTGAAATTGTTGCTATTGCCTTTGGCAGCAGAAATCTTTGTAGACATTTAAGTGCTATAAGACACATTATGTGTAAAAATTGTGATGCATACCCTAAATTTGCAAGAAATTACAGTATTATGACAGTTTCGGGCAGCAAAATTAAAATATGACGTCATAATGACGTCATAATAGGTCATAATAATACCAAAATGATTGTAGTGATTTAATTTTACGTGTACATCATCCCCTGCAAATTTGGTGGTCATACGCCATGTCGTTTATGAGTTACTGGGCCCCAGGAAGCCCAAAAAGCCTGGATTAGATAGGGTTAAGTTATATCCAAAATGCAACTGAAATTCTCTCTCTCTCTCTCTCTCTCTCATTCAGTTTCATGGCTTACTGGCATACATTTTTACACTTGTCAAATTTTGTTTGATGGCAGCTATAACAATGACAACATAATATATAATACAATAATGTATGTATTCTCTTTTTATCTCTCTCTCTCTTTCACGATCACACACTCTCACAGCTATTTTATCTCTTTGGATGTAGCTTATGAAATATAAGTTTTTTTTATTGAAACAACAGCAAAGATGATAATAGAAAGAAAAACATAAATCCTCTGTCATGTATCTTATTAACGTCCCACACACAGTACACCTGTGGCACATGGGCTGTGAAGAAGTCTTCAGTAATTTAGCCGCTTTTTGTGTTTGTGTTATTTTAGATGTCAGTATTTTTATCATGGCAATCAATACTGCCATTGAAGAAGAATAATCATCCCAGCATTTCACTGAGCAGAACCAGCATCTCATCAATGGATTTATAGATTGATCAGCAGATTGATTGATCGGCAGTGTATACCTAAGATTTTGAGAGACAGAACATGGCGGAGCAAAGGTGTGTGCTTGCATTTGTGTTTATGAGTTTTTGTGTTTGTGTGTCTTCCTGTGTATGTGTGCATTTCTTTGCACATCATGCACCTACGTGTAAATGCATCTGTGTGTGTGTGTGTGTGTGTGTGTGAGTGCATGCCTGTGTGTGCATGTGCGTGATTTTGTGTATGTGTATCTGTGTCTGTGCATACGTGTGAGAGTGTGTGTGTGTGTGTGCGCACATCTGTATGGGTGTGCAGACAAGTACTTATGAGAGTATAAGTGTATAAGGCAAAAACGCCCTGTCATTCATAGACTAACAGATGGATCGCTTGACTGCATGTCCGTAAATCAGTACTTTTGCTGTCTAAGCTCATTCTTAGCTCGAGATTCTGGAGGAAACACTAATGTAACCTCACAACACAGCACATTCAGACACAAACAACCCGCACAGAAAACAGAAACTGATAGTAATTCTCCGATGGGCCCGAGCAGAAATAATTAACGCAGCAGCAATTGCAGAGGGCTTTAGGGTGGAGGTTCTGTGCTCCAGGGAGCTGCCCATCAACATTTAAGGAGTGTAAATTACATTTTCGAAGGTGTGTCGGGTGGGGGAGTGGGACATCGACCCCCACCAGAGGGAAAGAGTTCCACCTGCTGTCCAGCTCTGGATGCTTTGAGGGGTGAAGGAAAGCCGGAATAAAACTTCACCTTCTTCACTCTTTCCATCTCTCTCTCTCTCTCTCCCCACCACGTCCCAAAAGCAAAAAACGGTCCACAAAGCGCATGTCTGAGCACCAAGGCCTACTGTCTCAATTAATTTTTATTATCCCTCTGGCATATATTGTGGGGGAATACAGTCATCAGTGTGTCCGTCTCTCTGTAAACATTTAGTTTCCGGAGCAGGACTCGAATAACTTTCAATATTTTTAACAAAACTTGCTGTGCGTATTAATCAGGTCTTGGACTGGTGCTTTTTCAGATTTTGGGATTTCTTAGATTAGATTTCGGGGGCTGGGAGGATACATCATGCTCTGATGACTGTTTTAATCAGTGAGGCACTTTTTACACACAACTGTCTCAAAGATGTTTACAGAGCAGGAGAGAAAGCACCAAACAAGACCCCCCAAATAGCAAATAAATAAATAAACTCTCCATTTGGGATGAAAATCCTCAATCAGCAAAGAAAGAAAAGATTTTTTGCGATGCTTTGCCATTTGAAGTGGTCTGAACAAACCATAAATATATTAGCCGTCATAAATCCCACCAATTTCTACTGGGGAATCACTGCAAGAGCAAGAGCTTGGCAACATAAACACCATCATATAAGTGCAATAACTGTGGGGTCGCAGAGCTGGATTCTCAATGGGAAAGACATTCTGTCTTTGAGGCCATTAATGGTTTGATCTTTGGCTTGAATGCTTGTGTCCTACAATGCAACATTATTCTGCTCTTACTCAGTGGTTTTACTGTGTAATAAGATAAGATCCCGGAAAATATCTCTTATTGAGCCCTTTGTGGTAATTTATCCTTCGCATTTTGACCCATCCCAGTTACTTAGGAGCAGTGGGCAGCCGCAGTGCTGCACCTGGGGACTAACTCTAGTTCCACAGCCAGTTGGTCAGGGGTATTTGATGGAGTGTTCCTATTCTTCATGTTTTTTGGGTGGGGGAAACTAGTGTACTCAGAGGAAACCCACACAAACTCAGGGAGAATGTGTAGCTCCAAACACTGAGGTCCTAATCAGCTGGGACTCAAAACAGGAACTTCCTTCTAGCGAGGCAACAGTGGTACTATGAAAACCACAGTGCCACCTTTTGACACCTTTTTTAAGATAAGATATTGTTCATTACTTTGATAAGCACCAGGAATTGTGTTGCCTCTGAAAAAAAAATTGAATATTTTATATAATGTGTATTCAAATCTGTGGTAAGTTGTTAACTATGTGTTCTATTCTCCCCTCAGATTGAGTGTTAATGCTCTTTTGCATGGCTG
Organism: Gymnothorax javanicus; assembly: GCA_029692085.1. Classification (NCBI taxonomy): domain Eukaryota; kingdom Metazoa; phylum Chordata; class Actinopteri; order Anguilliformes; family Muraenidae; genus Gymnothorax; species Gymnothorax javanicus. Next base: position 17,076,257 of record CM056210.1, on the reverse strand, counting down.
GAAGTATTATCCGTAACCTTCTGCGGTTGTCACCACGTTAACTACTTATAGCAGGACAAACATTATTATAACATTGTACTATACCATATTTTACTAATACAAACCACTAATACTGGACCACTATTATTCATAATAATAATAATAATAATAATAATAATAATAATATTAAGAAGAAGGAGAAGACGAAGAAGAAGACCATCAACAACAACGAAAATGCAAAAACAACAACTTAATTGTTTCAAACAATAAATAACTTGCAGTCCGGAATGTTTTACAAGGAGCCCAGTCCATGGTACGGAAAGGAAAAGAGAGCCTTCCTCGCGCAGTCCTTGTACACTTTGGGTTTACGCAGTTCGTGCTTGAGGTGCCACGCGGGAGAAGGGGTGGAGGAAGTGGCGCGAGGGGGGGCGGGGAAGGGAGGGGTGAGGATGGACGAAAGAGAGACAGACAATACGATTCCACCAAATCATCCGCACCTCCGTCACTCACGCACAGCTTTATTAGGAGGTCGTGGTTTTAATCTCACCTCTTGTAGTATCCGTCAAACAGGGCTCGTCAACACCGGGGAAAAAGAGGAAGACAGGGAGAGCGGGGGACAGAGGAGCGGAATTTTTCTACCTGTGTTTTCGTCAGAGAGACTCCCGGTGCGTTACTCGTGCTTTTCTTCTCAGCACCAGCATCTTCCACCAGAACCAGAGAAACCCCTGCACGCGCGCCGTGATCTTATCAGCTTAACCATCTATTGTTTTCCAGCTGGGGGTCAAGAGGCGCCACTTCTATAAAGATTTTTATCTACCGCCACCGGTCAATCCAGAGCTGTTTTATTTTTATGTCAATGTCTTTTTTGAGGAAGAAAGGGCACGCGTAACTGTATCTGGAAAATACCCCCAACAAAAGGCACGCCACGTAAAAAAATACTACAATTAAATTGCTCTACATTGTTGTAAGAAATCCTTGTCAGATTACGGATTCATGTTTGCGAAACAAACTAAGTGCCGGGGTTTATTTGAAGTGTTATCATTTGAATGACTTATTGTAACAATTTCCAATCATCCGATGGAAAGGATGATTTTCAGTGGAACTGAGAATGATTTTCTCTAAAAGAAGACAAATAAAATCGCTGTGCCCACCTGGAGGGCGGTCTACGGAGTAACTCCCGAAAAGGACATCAAAGGACTGAGTTTAAGAGAAAAAAAAAAAATAATACTAATAATAAAATAAAAAAGAAGTAACTATCGGTGAGTATTATTAGAGAAATATAATGTTTTAAGATGAAAATCTGAGCTCAGATTATTATCTTATTATTGTTGTTGTTGTTGTTGTTGTTGTTATTATTATTGTTGTTGTTGTTATTATTATTATGTTACAAAAGCCAAGTTACATGGAAATTATGATCAAAGGCATTGTGGAATTGCAACTATAAAAAAGCTACACAGAAAACTAAGGAAAACCGCTTTTGAAAAACAAACAGATCACTTTCAATAATGACGCTCTAGTTAAGCTTTGGCGATGCATCTTTTGATTGAAAACATTTCTCGTCACTCATTTCAAGCGATGCAATTGGATTCCATTTCAGTACAGTAGATTTGAACCTTGGTCGTATAACGGCACTTTTGTTCCAACACAAGGTGCAACAGATTGATGTTAACGCCTCTGAGCCTTCGCCGTGGCTGCATATTTTACCGCTATATCGTGGTGTCAGACTACCAGATAACTAGATATTTTCCTCTTGTGGCAGATGGTCAGCTCCGAACGGTCAGAAGCTCTGGCAATGAATTGCAATTTATATCACTGTTGAGTTCCTGTCAGCTCTTCTAATCGAAATCTGAACAAAAACACACGCAATGCAGTGCAAAATTATTATTATTATATATATATATATATATATATATATATATATATATATATATAAATTTTTGGAATAAGAATGCACTCGTACGTTTTCGTTAAGAAGCCACGTCTTTGTTCATTTTACTGAAATGTTAAAATCTATTTAATGTATTTCTTAACTCTTTGATATTATTTAATCTGAAAAACATTGTTCAAAAACGACCAGCAGAATTATGACAGAGATGCATAAATATCTTGAATTTATTTTGGATCATTTCCACACGAAATGTGTTGATTTTCACTGTATAATCACAATACCTACAGCACATTGGCTGGTAAAGCGGCAGATTAAGCCTGTACCCGAATGTACTTTGAACACTGTCCCGGCAAAACGAGCCGAAATTTATGACCAAAGACTTGAGTGTGTATGATCCATGACGCGTTGAATTTGGGCATATTTCTCATATTCAGCATATGACGGATAGTCCCATGGGAAAAAAAAAGAAATAAAAATATATAGTGATCAGACATTGGGATATTATGCATTTTGCGAGAATATCCATTGTGAAAGCGTGTTTTCCCCTGCCAGGCATTTTACTGTTGAATCTTCTCATTTCAGGTATTAAAATATTGCAAAGACAAACAAACAACCTGAAAATGATGCTGAGTCCAGACCAGCCTGGCGCTGAGCTCCCATGGGGCCAGTCCGACTCTGAATCGGTCCTCCACGACATCAAAATTGGCTGCGTATCCGATGAGCCGATGGATGGCGAGGGGAAGACGAGGACCCTGGCTCCGCCGGCCCTCAGCCGGGAGGAGAAAAGACGGAGGCGCCGGGCGACCGCGAAGTACCGTTCCGCGCACGCGACCCGGGAGCGCATCCGAGTAGAAGCGTTCAACGTGGCCTTCGCTGAACTGCGGAAGCTGCTTCCGACCCTTCCGCCTGACAAGAAGCTTTCCAAAATTGAAATTCTTCGGCTTGCCATTTGTTACATCTCTTATCTCAATCACGTTCTGGACGTTTAGAGAAACCATCCTATTTCTCCAGTCAAAGGCGCTTCCTCTACAGCGAATAAGAAAAATGCTTTAATGGAGAAAAATGAAATGTGACAAAAGTGAAATATAATCAGGCGGCGTTATTTTATTGATGTTAGGTTAGCATAACAAACTTGGCTCCCACAAGCCGAAGTGGGGATGGTTAAGCGAGTGGGGAGAGATAAGTCTTGGAATTAATCAGCACATAAACACCTATACGGTGTCTCCACGGAGTGTAACTCCTCCACCGTTCCGCAGTTGTAACTGAAGTCTGGCATAACAACATGGTTGAGTTGTGCAACAGCGGTTAGTTTATTTAGCCTATCACTTTCAGCCGAAAAAAAAAACAATCACGCAATAATTTCATGAAGGAGGCTAGACAAGCCAATAAAGGGGTTTTGATTATGACATTTATACTGCCATTCTTGCGAACTCTCAGATGGCGGAATCACAGTGGGATTCAACAACAATCTACTCACTGCTTTAGATATTTCGTAGGCCTAGGGTTTAAATCTTATCTGAAATATTTGGTTAAATGTAAAGCCAAATCATTCATGAATGAGAATAGATCAACGTCATCAACAATACCTGCTTCATAATATGAGGGGAAGGACATTACATTAAAAAAAATAAATCGTGTATAAGTGCCACTTAATAAGAGACAATAAATTGTGACGTTAAGATTTTATTTATTTATTTGTCAATTTATTTTGCAGTATTTATATCAGCTTATTTAAGTTATTTGCCAATTTATCCTTAGCCAGCATCGTGTCTTTTAAAAAAGAATTGTCCGATGTTTTCGTATAGGCTAAATGTGTGTGTATTTATTCATGTAATTATTTATACTTTAGACCGTGATGTTGAACTATGAGTAATAACGCTCTTCAATTGCACTTTTTAGTGATTTTTTTTTTTCTGTAGTAAGTAGGCAATATTTTGTAAATTGAACTGTATGTTTTGGAAAATAAGAAACTTATTATTGGTCGTTATCATTTTTGTTGGAAATGTATTGTATGTCTGGCAATGATAAGCACTTAAACTTAGATGCCTGTGAACTTTCTTTGTGGTTTCCTGTTCGTTGAGGGGATGGTTGTTTAGAACAGAAATTGTGGTGAAGGACCAATATTTTTTTTTTTTAATCCTAGCACCCATAATGCTATTTTTTGAAAATCAAGATATTGGATAAAACTGCACTAATGCGGCTGCTTAAGATGTTTAAATATATACATACAGGGCATTATAGCGAGATTATTTCATGCGGAAGGACTGGTGAGTTCTTCAGCGACGCCGTTATTCATATCCGTTAGTTCTGAACACCATCCCCTGTGCTGCAACCAAAAATTATTTCGACTTGGCATCAGTTTATAGAAATTTATTTTCATGCCCTTCTTAGATATGCTTTATTTCTGTACGCGTCTTTGCTTTTAAGACAATATCTGATTTGATGGTGAAGAGAAAATAGGCCCACATATCTGCAATCCAAAGATTTCCTGTCTTTTCAGGGTTTATCGTGTCTTCATTGCTTTGTATAGCACATATTTTGTAGTGGGGTAGATATAATAAACTGTTTTCCAAGGAACACTTCATATTTTAATAGTGAGTCGTTTCCAAAAATAAATATACAAAAAAAAAAAAACATTTTTTTGTCCTCGCCTTTTTTTTTTTTTTTTTTTTTTTTTTGCATTGAATGCCCTGAACACCTCTCTCTTTTTTGGAATTATGTTTTACTGCGTATTGCCTACATACGTCACAAAGATCCTCACTGTCGCGCCCTTCATTGATAATCATGTGCTAAAATAAGAGTTCTCGTTCGGCATAATTGAGAAAAAAATGTTATGTTGGTACAGCGTGATATAAATACTATTGTACTAGGTGCGGAACGGCAAACTAATGTGCTACACGCTTAACGCGACCTGCACAATGTAATCTTATCAGTTGAATTTCATTTGAAGTCCATGAATTCCTTCTCTTGAATTTAAAAGTGTTCTTCGAAGATATTACTGCACAGGCTACTTGTATGGTCTTTTCAAATGCGTGCATCCTCGAATTCAATTTAAATCGGCTATGACAGATGTCCCATCTTTGCTGAAGACACCGTACGGCGCCACCTCGGATCATCCCCGACAACCATATAGGCTTTTCGTGACGTCAATTTCATGTTGACGGAGCGACGAATTCTGCCTTGCGTATGCGTAAACCCAGGCTCCGGAACCGTCTGGTCAGTTAGTGGCAGTGTGTGAGTGATTTCGCTACGCATGTGTTCGCTGCTCTCGTTCTCTTTTGGCTCAAAGGCGCATTCCCCAGGGGAAGGGGGCAGGTGTTGGTCCAGACGAGCCAAGACAACCAAATTACTGGCCGTCTGGCACCTCCCGTGGGAAAGCAAAAGGAAGAGCTGAGAGAGAGAGAGAAAGAGAGAGAGGCAACAGGACCCAAGAGCCGTTTTATATTTCTGATTAACACCATCAAAATATTGCCATAAATAGAATGTAATTTTACATCACTCATATTGGTATTTTTTTACTGCTGTGATTGATTTTTAATTCAATAATGCTGAAAATATGCTTAGCCTCAGTATTGATCAAAGAGTTTGCATTGACATAGAAGGACTTCAAATACATAAATGGCCATTCCGGTAATACAAATACAAAATACAAATGATGCATGTCTGCACAGGGCAGTGCAGTAAATCGGAATGCAGCTTCGGAGGCAGTAGGAATGTAAGGGGCCTCTGTGTGGAGTTAGCATGTTTTCCACATGTTGACATGGGCTTTCTATAGGACCACTCTTTCTTCTCGGCAATAGATATGCATGATAGTCCAATTGGAGACTCTAAAATTGCTCACAGGATCAGGGTTTGAGTGAATGGTATGTGATCCTTGCAATGGACTGGCAAACTGTGTCTTCCTGTCACATTCCAATTGCATGCTGGGATAGGATCCAGTCCCCTGTGACCCTGACCAGGAATAAGCAGGTGAGATAATGTATGCATATACATCAATACATACATACATACATACATACATGCATACATGCATACGTACATACATACATGCATGCATACATACATAAATACTGTACATCACGGAGCCTGGACCTGCCCAAGGTCTCTTTCCAGAAGCAATTTTTTTTTACTTTCCAATTGTTTTTCCTGACCACTGTCATCTCTGGCATACTCTTGGGGATCTCTTGTTATTGGTTTGACATCAATAAAGTACTCAGTGAGGAAGTTTTTGTTAAAAGAGCTATAAAAATCAAACTGAAACCAAGTAAAGATAAAAGATGAACGGATGTGTATGTTGAACTACACACATCTGGTACAAATGTACAGAATTCCATAAACAGTGATGTTTTATAGAAGAATATTTGCTCTCATCCTAAAAAAGAGCAGAGACTTAAGCAACAAAAAGGAAAGAATTCAATATCCTGTCCTATTGAAAGTAGTTTGCTGTATAACTGAGAAAATGTCTGCTATAGCAGGAAAATGAACCCATTCCTGTGGGCTGCATATGAAGATTTCATAATGAGACACTTTTGTACTGTACTGAGCACTTCCTCCAAAGGTTACAGAGGTGCTGGATGTGATTCACTCATCTTAAAATTGCTGTGCACTTCCGATTGTGTTAACAAAATTGAGTCCTTCAAAGACCCGCCAGAACATTCCCGGTAGAACACTGACCCTCTCACCTCAGAATAAGACTCTGAACCAGTCAGCAAAACAAAATGTTCAGAAAACATTAATGGGATGTTTTGTCACTGTAATAACTTTGCCACGACCCAGCAGAAACAGTATGAGAATGTTTATCAGGTGTATTGTTACCTTGTAACCGACTCAGCTCTTTTGGGATATTCATGATAAACACAAGAAATTTGAAAGCAACACTATATAGTTTTTTCACTCTCAAACTATATTTCCAAGATCATTCTGGTGATACGTCAACTCACAATAGGTTGAGTGACACCTTTGTCATGGCTCAGTCGCGCCTGCATCGCCTTTACTGGCACTATGCAACTTCGGGTTTCGGGTAGGAACCCAGGGCCAACAAGAACTACAAAACTTACTTACTGCTTTACGGCACATGTCACACAATCCCCCTCCCCCACGTCTCTCAAGACCAGCGAGCGAATGTAGAATGAAGCAGAGTTGGCAGTGGTTGTAATGGCCGAAGCGGCGAGGAAACCGAAGAAGGCAAAGGTGTTGTCCGAGGAGACATTTAAAAGAAAACAAGAAAGCGATAAAATAAGAGCTAGGACTAGAGTCAACATTGGACTGGCTTTCCCCCCCTGGCAAGAGCTGAAAGAGGAGGAGGGATGTCTGACCGATGGCGACCTGGCGTTGTTACTTTTGGACAAGTACAAATTGTTACCTTAATCCTTCATTCTAGATCTAGTTTTCGTGCGTTTGAACTTGCTTTGTGTCAGGCTGTGTCATTGAAATCATCTAGTACCCCATTTATGCTTAGTCAAATAATCGTCTACAGCGATTTATCTGGCTAGCTGGTATCTGACATGCTAGCTAGTTGTCATACTATCACTAGCTGGCAAACATTGCTAAACTAGTCGCCGGTCGAAATGTTTGATCACAAACGTGTACTTCACTCCCGTATAGAGTACTAAAGGTAGAAGATTTGTCGTGTTTTATTGCGGAAGGAAAGGTAATGATCTGAGTTGGCATGTACTCATGTCGCTTCAGGGATTTTCTGTCAACTCCCCTCCGCCCTCTTGTTATATTGCACAAGCAAATCGGTTCTGTGCATGACGACTTTGTGGTCGGATTCTACAAAGGGACTGGCTATTCGAACAGCGACTCTGCATGTAAGCAACGTCCACAGACTTCTTAGCAGAGCAAAAATGAATTGATGCCGGTTAGGGCTAGGGTTAGAAGCAGCTGTGCATCTAAGTAACGCCAACATTATAGGCTACAAAGATGATTACCTTTGGAGTAGCACTCCATCACAGTCCAGCAAAAACTAAAACATTAACCTATGTTAGGTATCATATGAAGACCTGGGTGCAAGAAGTACTTAAGTCACATTTTCCAAAAAATGAGCTGACACTACTACCATAGAGTAGAGTGTCATGTGCATCATTAAAAGCCAAAAAATTCCAAATATAAGTACTCAAGTCCTCAATACTGATATACGGCCTTCCCTGAATCTACTGAATTTTTGTGTAAGAAATACTCAAGTCTTTGCAGAAGTACTCAAGTCCTTGACGTCATCAGGAACAAGTGCCTAAGTCAATGACTGTCCAATCAGCTGCTAGTATGTGTCATGTGACAAGCGTAGCAAAAATGACTGTTTGGCAATCAGAAAATGATTGAAACGGCATTTGTGTGGTAAAAGTACCAAAGTCCATGCACTTTATGGCAATAAGTACCGAAGTCCAGGCATTTTATGGTAAGAAGTACCAAAGTCCGAGACTGATTTTCTGGTTTTTTCGTAATAAAGCATTATTTTTCCACAAAAACGTGTCTGTCTACTTTGTATAACCCCTGGGACTAGCAGCAGGCACCACTGAATGTTATCTTTTAAAAAAGGATCTGCAGCATGTTTTCAAAACTTTGACCCTTAATATCTCAAAAGTGTTATTTTGTGACTAAAGTCCTTCTTGCACCCAGGTCTTCATACGCTCTCCAATGTTTTTTTTTCCGTGTTAGGTTTCGTTCCTGACATTCAAAGTGCATGTATAAAATGCTGTAAAGGGCCGTCCACACTGAGAAAGATAACTATAATGATAACCATAACCATAACAATTTGAGCATCAACACTGATGAACGATATCGTTGTGTAAACATTGATGTTGTGCGTTCCAGCTGTGTCAGAGCCCTTTTTTCTCTGCGATGTCATCTGCCATATTAAATGAACACAACGCCCTGTAAATTCCAACGGATTTTGATTGGCGGTCAGTTTTTCTACCGTGCATAAAATCGCTCTGAAAGTAACCGCGAAGATGTCGTTTGCCATTAGCAATGTCGTTATAGTTATAGTGTGGACTTCGCCATCTAAGTGAGTTAGACCTATTTTTAAGTCTCCCTTACCTAGTCTGAATACATGGTTGATCGGATTGCACATTACATGTCCTGCTTCAGAAAGTTTGCTGGTGTCGTTGGCTTGCCAACAAATGCATGTGTAGACAGATTTTACGATAGTTGTTACAGACAATACCGTTTATCAACTGTAGGAGGACACCACGAGCGAATCCGGCGAATACTTCATAATGTTGCTTTAATTTCAGCTCAATCAACACAGTATGAGTGATTACAATAGTTTACATGACTCTTTGATTTAAGACAATTTAAAGCTGATGTGACTAAGTAGGGGCCAATCCCCCTAGATCAATGTGGGGTTAGGGGTCTTGCTCAAGGGCCCAACAGCTGTCTTGAATTTATTTCAGCAACACTGGGGTGTGAACCAACGACCCTCCGAGTCCCAGTCAATTGGACTATAGGTGATCTTCAGGTATAATTTCCACTCCTTGTGCTCTTCAGCTAGAAAAGGCTGTGCCGACACATAAGTGTACAGTACTGAATGCTTCAAACTCTTTAGGGCAGTGAACCTTGAAAGGTGAGCAAACTAAAAAGTGCTCTTCAAAACCAAAACTGGGCATTTTTTTACTGTGCAACAAAGATTGCTTCAATCCTGGATTTATTTTATTTAAGACAGAATTGGAAAATGTTGACAAGGAAAAAAAACTTTGCTTCAGATTAACTATATTCCCTTGGGGACTTCAGAATGACAGCCAGACGTAGATCCAGGGTTGAAAGACTCGGACTCGGCAGATTCGGACTTCGACTTTGAGTCCCTCTCAAGCCTGGGGTCTTGCCGGCAGGGTGGCAAAACTTCATGACATACATGAAGAAGGAGCATATTATTGATCTTATATTTTTACTGTCTTGATTTGTCATTGAGAAAAAAATGTCCCATTTATAATTATTGAATTAAAGAAGCTGTGTAGGTGACATCTTGACATCAATGGATGACTTTTTTCACAGAGGATCTGCTGCCATTTACCTCAACTATCCTCTGGACTTAAGTCACTCTACCTTTTAATATCTTATATCTTATACTTTTCTGTTCTGACACTAGTTTCATTCACTTGTCTTTAAGGTTCGAGCATATTTCCTAACTACCTACCATTAGATCACCTGGTGAATGTGTTAGGTATGTTCCTCCAGTATGTAGGAGAACATCAGAATGTAATCCAGGTACACATATACAAAGCAGGAGGTCGTGTTGCAGAGGACATCATTGATCAGGTTCTGGAACCCAGCAGGGGCGTTATTGAGCCCAAATGGCATCACCAAGTACCATAGTCACTGGAAGGGGTGTTGAACACAGTATTCAACATACCTCTCTCCCTGATTCGGACCAGGTGGTATGCCGTACACAGTCCAGCTTACTGAAGTAGAAACACCTTTGGGGGTTGGAGACGGCAGAATCCATAAGCAGTAGACGGTAACAGCACTTGACTATGATGGCACTCAGTTCTCTTTAGTTGATGCAAGAGCAAAGAAAACCATCTTTCTTTGACACAAAGAAGTTGGAACCAGCCAGTGAAGATGAGGGTGTGATGATGCCAGAGGCCAGTGCCTCCAAGTTATTCATCCATAACTCTGGATTCCATCACTGACAGGAAGTACAACCTACTCCTAGGTGGTCATGTTCCCAGGGAAAGATCAATAGCACAGTCATAAGGCCAGTGTGAAGGAGGTGACATGGCTCGAAATTTGAAGAAGGCCTGGTGGAGGTTGTAGATGGAAGGAACTCCTTTAAAGAAGGAAAAGGTGCTACCAGACAGGAAGCAGACTGCAGAAAGGACTGTAATCAAGAAGGACTCCATTCAATGATGCCACCAGTCCAATTTATGTGATGATTATACGTTTCTAGCGATGGCCTCCCCAGCAGATTGGGGGTATTTGGTGATTCCACCATATAGATAACAACTGTCTCAAGATCACTGGAAACTTTCATCTTAACCAAACTGGTGGTTTGTCAGGAGGCTCCATTCCTGTTAAGGCTCACGCATGGGGGCCGCGGGGACCCCCATCCATCTGGTGAAGAAAGAATGGATCAAAGCTTTGGCCAAAAACTGTTAGCCCAGCCAGAGCAGTTGAACTTCAAATAAAGGCCAGGAGGATGAGATAGAGGCCCTTCAAAATACCTCTCCTCCTCAGACAGCTCAGGTCTTTTGGACTGGGCAGTTGGCGTTACGGTGGTTGGCTGCTCTGCAGTACAGGCAGTGGCCTGAATGGATGCAACATGGTTGCTCTACTGGGTGGAGGTGGTTGAATCTGGCACAATCAATGAGCATAGGCTCTGAGAGAGGTGGTTGCTGAAAAGTTATGCAAATGACTCAGCTAGTCCTGATGGTGGAGTGTTCAGACACAAGCTAGCTGAGCGACCCACTGCTCTTGGAGGCGGGTGTAAATCTTGCGGCCAAGATCAACTAGCTTGTCAAGATCAGGTTGCAGGAGGCACATAATTCATTTGTCCTGTATCCTGTCAGCCAAGCCATACAGAAAGGTATCATGAAGGACCCGGGGATCCCAACTGAGGAGGTTACCAGTGTGAAAAACTCAATGGAGTAGTTGGAGACTGACACATAGGCTTGGTGAAGCTGATGGAGGCACCACAGAGTAGTGTGTCCATGGCGTGAGTGGTCAAAGACCTTCTTCATCTCATCAGCAAAACAAAGAAGGGTGTACAGCTTGAGCCCCTGCCTCCCAGCACACAGCAGCCCAATCACAGGCGTGCTCAGTAAGGTGGGTGATGGTAAAAGCAACCCAGGAGAGCTCAGTGGAGAAGGAGGACAGCTGAAGGTCGAACTCTATGGTACACAAAGACAAACGGTTGTGGCAGGAAGATGGGTTGCCACTGTATAGCTCCAATTGGGTAAGAGGGGGCTCCTGTGGTCTGGAAGACTGAACTTGACCTTGCAAAGGAATGAGCTGCCAGCCTGGGCTGCGGCAGCGAAGTCCTGAGAGATCGCGGAGATGGTGGTAAGCTGACTTGTGATGCCCCTGACAGACTGATGGAGGAGATGACATTCTACTTCCTGCTGCCTCAGGCAAATTCCTTCAAAAGAAAAGGGAGATCTGTCGGCTCCATTACTGGCTGGATTGTTTTGTCTGGGATTTCAGAACAAGAGCCAAACTAAGATCACCAATGAAGCCAATAAAGCTGAATTGGCATCTTTATTAAGGGAATAAGACTTAAAAAAAAAACAAATTGGAAGAATGTGTAATGGCCGGTAGTACACGGAGGCCAAGCACAACGACAGAGATAAAGAAAGTAGCACGAACACAGTACAAACACAGAGAATAAAATAGACCATACGCAAGTACTTGCGCTTCCAAAGGACGTATAATAGTCCAAACCACGGCAGCAAAGCGAGATGGAAAAAGGGAGAAGAAACTCCAACAATTAGAAGATAGAAAGTCATACAAAACCCGACTACAGTTATCTTCGGCTATAGTGCAAAGCTAAACACAGACACTCTAGCGAAGGAGGCTTGCCGGACTTCCTACTTACATAGACTCTGGGAAAGCGCCGCCCCAGCTCAATCAACCAGCTGGGTAAAGAATTTGATGGCCCAGGAATTCGTTATCATCCCGGGATGAGAGCCGCAAAGAAAAGTCCAAACAACACGCACACCTCACAAAACCATGACAGGACCCCCCCCTCTAAGGAACAGCCCCAGAAGTTCCCCGAGAGCCCCGCGCATGGAATTCAGAAATGAGGGTAGGATCCAGGATACCCTGAGAAGGGACCCAGCACCGCTCCTCAGGACCATAACCTTCCCAATCTACTAAAAACTGAGCTCCACGACCCACACGCCTCTTGGCTAAAATACGACGCACAGTGTAAACCGACCCCCCCTCAATCATCCGCGGTGGCGGCAGGGGTTTGTCGACCGGAGCCAGGACGCAAGTGCTAACCGGTTTGAGCCTGGAGACATGAAAAGAGGGGTGGATCCGTAAGGATCTAGGGAGCTTCAACCGGACTGTGACAGGATTGATCCTTCGCACAATCTTAAAAGGACCATTAAAGCGGGGAGCCAATTTCTGTGACTCCACTCTCAAGGGTAGGTCCCGCATGGAAAGCCAGACCCTTTGGCGAACCCGATAAGATGGGGCTGAACGGCACCTTCTATCTGCGGCGGTCTTTTATTTCCGTCCAGAGCGCAACAAGGAGGAACGGACCCTGGCCCAAACTGACCGACAATGTCGAACAAAGTGATTAACCGAAGGAACCTCTGAAGCCCTGCCAGTCTCAGGAAACAGGGGAGGCTGATAACCCAACTGAGCCTCAAACGGGGAAAGGCCTGTGGAGGAGTTACCCATTGAATTGTGGGAGTATTCGGCCCATGCTAAAAATCGACTCCACAAAGATGGGTTGTCAGCCGCCAAACATCGAAGAGTATTCTCCAAAGACTGGTTGGTTCGCTCTGTCTGCCCGTTAGCCTCTGGGTGGAAACCAGAGGAAAGGCTCACAGTGGTCCCCAACTGGTTGCAAAATGCACGCCAGAATTTGGCCTTAAATTGAGGGCCCCGGTCAGAAACCACATCTTGAGGGATGCCATGCAGCCGGAAAACATGGTCTACAACAAGAAGGGCCATCTCCCGCGCCGAAAGCAGCTTGGGCAGCGTGATAAAGTGGGCGGCCTTGGAAAAACGGTCAACCACGACCAGGATGACCGTGTTGCCTTCCGAAACAGGCAGCCCCGTAACAAAATCAAGAGCAATATGGCTCCACGGGCGCTTAGGAACGGGCAAAGGCCGCAGCAGACCAGAGGGGGGGAGGTGGAAAGTCTTGTTCCTAGTGCAAATACAGCCCGCCGCTACAAACTCCTGGATGTCCTCCATCATGCTGGGCTACCAAAAACATCGGGCCAAGAACTGCTTGGTCCGATGAACCCCCGGGTGACCAGCCAGACAGGAAGAGTGCCCCCACTGGAGAACTTGGGACCGCACTGCCAAAGGTACAAATAAACAGCCAGGCGGCTCCCCACCAGGACTGGGATCATTTTTCAACGCCTCCCGCAGAACAGACCATAATCTGAGCTGCCGGGATAACCGGCTCAGGAATGGAGTCGCGACCGGAGCGGTTGTGAATCTGCGACAAAGCCTCGGGCTTGATGTTTTTAGACCCTGGGCGATAGGTTAACATAAAGTTAAAGTGGTTGAAAAACAACGACCACCGTGCCTGCCGAGAATTACGTTGTTTAGTCTGTTGGACGTATTGGAGATTTTTATGATCCGTCCAAACCACAAACGCCTGTTCAGCCCCCTCCAACCAATGGCGCCACTCTTCTGACGCCAACTTGACGGCCAACAACTCCCAGTCACCAATGCTGTAATTCCGTTCGACCACCGACAACGACCGGGAGAAGTAGGTGCATGGGTGCAACTTATTGTCCCGAAGGGGGCACTGGGACAAAATGGCACCTACCCCAACCTCCGACGCATCCACCTCCACAACAAATGGGAGGGAGGGGTCGGGCAAAACGAGAATGGGTTCTGAGCTAAATCATTTCTTTAACTCCTGAAAAGCAGCCTCAGCTGCTAGAGACCAAGCAAACATCGAGGAGGTATTCTTCTTAGTGAGCGCAATAATGGGAGCAGCTACCGTGCTAAAATTACAGAGAAACCTCCTATAAAAATGAGCAAAGCCCAAAAACCATTGCACCTCCTTAACGTTTTGAGGGGCAGGCCAATCCCTGACCGCTGCCACTTTGTCAGGATCTATGCGGACCGACCCTTCCGAAATAATGAAGCCAAGAAACGAAACTGTCTTGGCATGAAAAACGCATTTCTCAGCCTTGACAAAAAGCTTGGCTTTGAGGAGGGCCTCAAGCACTGTCGTGTTGTTTATGCTCCGAGAGAGTTGAAGAGAAAATCAGAATATCGTCAAGGTAGACAAAGACGAATCTCTCCAACATCTCTCGGAGGACATCATTAACGAGCGCCTGGAACACAGAGGGGGCGTTAAACAATCAAAACGGCATGACCAAATATTCGTAGTATCCGTCATGCTCATTAAATGCCTTTTTCCACTCATCCCCCTCACGGATCCGAACCCAGTTATAAACATTCCGGAGGTCTAGCTTAGTAAAAATGACGCCTCCTGCAGCCGTTCAAAAGCGGAGTTCATCAATGGAAATGGGTATCTTTTTTTAATAGTGATATTATTCAAGCCCCTGTAATCAATACAGGGTCTCAGGCCACCATCTTTTTTGCCCACAAAAAAGAACCCTGCTCCGGCAGGAGACATGGAGGGCCGAATAAATCCATTAGCCAGAGCCTCCAGAATATATTCTCGTATAGCCTTCCGCTCAGCCCCTGACAGCGAGTATAATGAACCCCTGGGGGGAGTGGTACCCAGGTGGAGATTGATCTCGCAATCGAACATGTGATGAGGAGGTAAAGTCGAGGTCCGTTGCTTGCTAAAAACCTCCGCGAGATCAGCATAATCGTCAGGAACATTAGGAGGCAGACAAAAGTTCAGAGCAGCCCCCCCAAATTCTCACCCTCTTCGGAACCTGCCCCCTCTAAGTCAGATTCCTAGTCAGAGAAATCCTCAGAATAGCAATCCTCCTCTGGCTGCTGCCAGTCAAATTGAGGATCTCACTCCAACCCCTCCTCCACCCCTTTCTGTAGATTAGGAGGGTTGTGTGAGGCAAACTCCTCAGAATCACTCCAGGCGTCAGCCTCCCCCATAGGTCGATGCCTGAGATGACACGCCAAACTCTCCCTACAGTGGGACCTACAATCAGTGCCCCACTGGACGATCGGGTTATCCTGATTTCCCCAAATGATATGAGGCCTATGTTCCCGTAGCCAAGAGTGTCCTAAAATAACAGGGAAAACAGGAGAACTGATAATAAAAAACCCGACCTCCTCAGAATGGCCACCAAAAGAGATGAACATAGTTAATGATTCAGAAACTTCAGTTATAAATCCAGTTCCCAGCGGGCAACCGTCCAAAGATCAAACAGAGCGTGAATGTAAAAGAGGGCGGATAGGAATGGAATGTCTCCTAGCCCGCTCTGCATCAATAAAACAATCCACAGCGCCAGAGTCCACAAAAGCTTCGATAAATATTTTCTGTCTCCCCATAGTCAATTCTACAGGGATTAAAGTTCGGAAGGGAAATTGAGTCTGTCCCTCTAGCGCCCCCCATACTGCGAGAGGGACTTCCCGTTTCCCTGAAGCTCAGGGCAGCGTGGACGGATATGTCCCAGTTTGTTATAATTATGGCAGATTATACGTCTCCGAACGGGCTTACGAGCCCGGCTCTCATATGAGCCATCAACCTGTATAGGCTCACCAGGAGTGGAATTTTCAGTGGACGGAATGGGAGCTGTATGCATGCTGCTAGTAGCATTAGCCCCGTTGCCAGCAAGAGTCAATGCAGTACATTTCTCCCTGTTACATTCGTGGATGCGATTATCAATTCGCACCGCAGTGCGAACCAACAAATCTAGAGACAAACAAGGCTCCAATGTAGCCAGAGCATCCTTAACCTCCTCTGCCAAAGCGTGAACGAAAACTGTCATAAAAGGCACTTCTGGCCAGCCTGTCTCTGTCGCCAAGGAGCGAAATGTGATTGAAAACGCAGCGACACTCTCAGAGCCCTGCCTTAGATGCATTAAACACGTAGGCGCATCCTGGCCACAAACGTCCTGGTCAAACACCGATACCATTTCTCTAACGAGAGTCTCCACAGTATTCACTACCGGTGAATTAGATCGAATAAGTGGGCCAACCCAAGTGAGTGCTGTGTCGGTTAACAGGGATAAAATTAATGAAACCCGAGACTCTTCATTCACAAACCGTGAAGGCTGCGCTTTAAAAAATATCTCACATTGAGCAATGAAATCTTTAAATCTTCCTGCCTCACCTCCATATCTTGGGGGTAAGTGAAGCTTTGGCTCTCGGGGAAGATGTACGGACTGTGCTTGTGCAACATTTTGTGTGATTTGCGCGGACAAGGATCTAATACTCTCAGTGAAAGTTAACAGAACGTTCTCCTGTCTCTCCATGGCATTCGCCTGAAGGCGGACTCTTTCCACCAACTCTACCTGTTGATTGTTCAGGCTAGCAAGACCCTTCCCATAATCAGAGAGAGCAGCTTGTTGGTTAGCCACAACTTTCTCTAATGCAACCGTTGCTGACGACTCCATGTTGGCTAGAGTGTTCTGTAATGGCCGGTAGTATACGGAGGCCAAGCGCAACTACAGAGAGAAATAGAGTAGCACGAACACAGTACAAACACAGAGAATAAAATAGACCAAACGCAAGTACTCGCGCTTCCAAAGAACGTATAATAGTCCGAACCACGGAAGCAAAGCAAGATAGAAAAAGGGAGAGGAAACTCCAACAATTAGAAGATAGAAAGTCATACAAAACCTGACTACAGATATCTTCGGCTATAGTGCGAAGCTAAACACAGCCACTCTAGCGAAGGAGGCGTGCCGGGCTTCTTACTTATATAGATTCTGGGAATGCGCCGCCCCAGCTCAATCAACCAGCTGGGTAAAGAATTCGATGGCCCAGGAATTCGATATCGTCCCGGGATGAGAGCCACAAAGAAAAGTCCAAACAACACGCACACCTCACAAAACATGACAAAATGTTAGTCAGGAGATGGTCCAAAGTCAGGTGGGTGTTAACTACATGACAGTGGGGTAAGGCAAGGGGTTGTCAAAGGGACCGGTCCGAGGTCAGTAAATGGGAGAACCAGCCAAATAAACCAGGGCAAGAGATTCCCAATTAAATAGCACCTTGTGATACTTAATAGTGTACACCAAGAAAGGAAGGGAACAATCCAGCTAAGGGAAGACAAAGACAAGGAACTTCAATACACAAGACAACAATTAAAAATAGGAAACAGGTAAGAGTGGGAGCACAAAGGGAGGGGCAAAGCATGAGACAATATTTGAATAGTGAGAACTAAGAAGGGAAACCAAAAGAGAAACTGACAAGGATGACTGGATTGCAGGGGAAAACAATTTAGAAAAGACTCAGGACAAGGCAATATTTGCTGTCCAGATGCAGTGTGGTATTGTTGGGATTTAACGTAAAGATAAACAAAACTCTGGCCCGTACTTACGAAAGGTGTTTAAGCTGTTACTCGCGTGTAAACACTTAGCCAATGACTAAAATTCTTAGACGCACACTACGATGCATGTTTAAAGTTAGACGCTGGTAAAATTACACTGACATTTAGGCAGTGCTTATCTCAAACAATAGAAATACTTAAACATAGACAGGGGGTTGTTTAGCGAGCATTCTAGTAACAAAGTCAGAAATAACACACCTCCGAGGAGAATGGACGCGTTACAGGTATTTGTAATGGCTCAAGCTGAAGCAAATGATCTTGAAGAACATGGTCGTATTAGGGCTCCAAGAGTGTTCAGAGACAGGATGAATCTGTCAGAGGATTTTAACGAAACTGAATTCATAAGACGTTTCAGGTTATCGAAAGAGACATTTAACAATTTACTTGGATGTTATGGCTCTGCCTCATGTGTGCTGTCTTGTCATTGTGCTTATTACTTTTTTATTTTGTGCTTCTACATTTCTCCCGTGCCTTACTCTCGATTTATTTTTCAGCTTTCATTTCGCCGTCTGAGGATTGATTCACTCTTGTCCAAACTCCTGTGATGTCATTTGACAGCCTTCAGCATGCCTGAGCCCATTGTCCAATCATGTTTCCTTTTTCGGAATCGGCTGTGGTATTTCATTCATTACTTCCACCTGTGCTTAATTCTGGGTCTCGCGAAACTGAGTGAATGCGTTCTCTGATAGGATCATTACTAACCCGTACTAACCAGCACGTATTTGAGGGTGATTGTATATATTTTTTTTTTAAAGATTATTTTTTGGGAATTTTTTCCTTTATTTGACAGTTATACAGTGTAGAGAGACAGGAAGGTTGGGGAGAAGAATGGGGGAAGACATGCAGCAAATGAACTGAGCTGGAATCGAACCCAGGTCGCTGCGGGAAGGACACAGCCTTTATGGTACACGCGCTTAGACCGATGAGCCACCGGGGCGCCCCCGATTGTATATATTTTGTCACGTAGTATTAGGCTTAATTAACTGATTAGCGTGTGCGAGTGTTTCTAGCTTTTGCAATTTCTTCCTAAGATTTCCCTGATTAACTACGTTTAAAGCTATGCTTTCCTTTGCTTCTCTCGTGGTGCTTTATACTTGTCACGTTTAGATTACCTCAATCTAAACCGTCTAGTTTGATTGATTGTCTCAGCGTCTTGCCTCGAGTCATTATTGTTAACCCGGTTCTCGTGAATTTGTTTATTAATCCCATGTGTTTCTGTTTCTTTCTGAGATTGCCTTCTGAGTCCCCGCCTCCTCCCGTGTGTATATCTGTGGGCAGGAGGGAAGAAATAGTCAGACGGAACTTTGTTGGCTTTGCGCTACATTGTGAAATCTCAGCTCCTGTGCCTTCCCGAGTATTTCCTTTGTGCGATTCCCGAGCCTTGTGTTTTGCTGCGCCCAAGTCTTGTCTACCCTTTGTCTAAGTCTCACAGTGTTTCCGTCAGTCTAGTTAGGTCAAGTTTTTGTTTTCTAGTTTAGCCACTCATTGAGTGTGTACTTCTGTTTTCCCCTGCCTTGGGCAGTGTATCTTAGTTTCTCCCATTCGTTCAGTGCATGTGCACGGTGTTTTATTTCTGGCCTGTTTGCCTACCTTTCACCTTTAGTGTTTTGTCTGTTTACAATAAACACTTTTGTTCCTGCATCTGGTGTCCCCCCAACTACTTCCTGACAGAAGTTCCGTCTCCTGGACACCAGCAGGATGCATTCTCGCAATGCCAAGCTCCAGCGCCGGCGGCAGCAGATCCAACGATGCAGCAGACCACCGCTACTGGGAGCATGGGGCTACCTTACCCTCCCGCTGGAGCCGCTGCATCACCACCTCCTGGTCTAGGGCCAGAGCCTCAGCTACCGCCTCCCGAGCGCTTCAATGGCAACCCTGGGTCCTGCAGGCCGTTTCTGACCACCTGCGAAATGCACTTCGCCCTACAGCCCAGCACCTACGCCACAGAGCCTGCCAAGGTGGCCTTTGTCATCTCCCACCTGACAGGTCCAGCCCTCCCCTGGGGAACCGCCGCCTGGTCAGCCCGCCTTCCTTGCGTTTCCTCCTTCTTGGCCCTGTCATCCGAGATGCAGTGGCTATTCGACCGCACCAGGCGTGGTACTGCCGCCGGAAGGGAGCTGACTCGGATCCGGCAGGGAAGCCGCTCGGTGGCAGAATACGCCATCAAGTTCCAGTCCCTTGCTGCCAGTTCCCAGTGGAACCCTGAAGCACTCCGTAACGTATTTGTGGAAGGGCTGGCTGATTGCATCAAGGACCACCTCATTTTCCATGAGCTACCCAAGACTCCCGAGGCTGTGGCGGATCTTGCCATCAGGATTGACAACCGCCTGGAGGAGACAGCCACTCGCTTGGGGCGACGTCGGCAAGCTCCCTCCAACCCCTCCAATGGTCCTGTCACCCGACCCCCGTCACCAGTTCCTCCCAGTTGTACGTCCACCCGAGCCCACCAATCCGAGCCAGAGCCCATGCAGGTGGGGCGCAGCCGCCTCACTAAGAAGGAGAGGGATCACCGCATGCGATCCAGGGCCGGCCTATACTGTGGTCAGCAGGGGCATTTCGTTGCCAACTGCCCGGAGAAAAGCCAACGCCCACTAGTGACCGGGGAAGCATTAGTGGGTGTCTCCCGCACCGAAGCCTCCTCCAGCTGCTGTACCTGCATTCCGGTGACCATCTCCTGGGGCTACCAGAGCCGCCGCACCTCTGCCTTGGTGGATTCAGGAGCGGAGGGGAACTTTCCAGACGCCGAAGCCGCTGTATCCTGGGGTGTTCCTCTCTCCCCGCTGGCCCGACCTCTTGCCATCTTTGGCCTCGGGGGCCAAAGATTGGCACAAATCCAACAGCAAATGGCTCCTGTCCAGCTTCTGGTCTCAGATAACCACCGGGAGACCCTCACTTTCCTGATAATCCAGTCCCCCAGATCCCCGGTGGTTCTGGGACATCCCTGGCTCCGCGAGCATGGCCCGGTCCTGGACTGGTCCACCCACGAGGTTCATGAATGGAAGTCCTCCTGCTCTACCTGCTGCCTTCGCCGCGCAGCCTCACCGGTGCCCGGGTCTCAGGTTTCTTCCGAGTCAGCGCCTGATTCCTCCTGAGTTCCCGCTGAATACCATGACCTGGGTGCGGTATTCAGCAAGTCTAGGGCGGTGTCTCTGCCACCTCACCGGCCCTATGATTGTGAGATCCACCTCCTGCCGGGAGCAGTGCCGTCCCGGAGGCGAGTCTTCTAACTGTCTCAGCCAGAGAGGGTCGCCATGGAGAAGTACCTCCAGGAGTCCCTCGCGGCTGGGATAATTCGACCCTCCAAGTCGCCAGCAGGAGCCGCGTTATTCTTTGTGGCTAATAAGAATGGGTCGCTCCGGCCCTGCATCGACTACAGAGGGCTGAACAAGATAATGGTCAGGAACCGTTATCCCCTGCCGCTCATGTCCTCCGCCTTCGACGTAATCCAGGGGGCCCAGGTGTTTACCAAGCTGGACCTGCGGAACGCTTACCACCTGGTGAGGATACTGATGGGGATGAATGGAAGACCGCATTTAACACCCCCAGTGGCCATTGGGAATACCTGGTGGTTCCCTTTGGCCTTACCAACGCGGCCGCAGTGTTCCAGCGTCTGGTTAACGACGTCCTGGGGGACATGATCGGCCGGCCCGTTTATGTCTACCTTGGCGACATCCTCATTTTCTCACGTACCGGGAGGAGCACACTCGGCACGTGCGCCAAGTTCTGAAACGTCTGTTGGAGAACCGCCTTATCGTGAAGGCCGAGAAGTGCAAGTTTTACACCTGATCCATGACGTTTCTTGGCTACATCATCTCTCCCGGGTCCCTGAGGATGGATCCCGCCAAGGTCCAGTCCGTCCTGGAATGGCCCCAGCCCAAAGACCGCAAGGGCCTCCAAGGATTCCTGGGTTTTGCCAATTTCTATCGGCGCTTTATCCGAGGATACAGCTCGGTGGCAGCTCTCCTGACCGCACTTACTTCCACTAAGCAGCCATTCCGCTGGAATCCCCTGGCGGACCAGGCCTTCCAGCAGCTCAAGCGGCAATTTACATCTGCGCCCATCCTGATGACCCCGGACCCGGCATCCCAGTTCATCATGGAAGTGGATGCCTCCAACGTGGGCGTGGGAGTGGTGCTCTCCCAAAGATCTACCAAGGACGGGAAGGTATACCTGAAGACGGCCAAGAGACATAATCCCGGCCAGGCCCGGTGGGCCTTATTTTTTGAGCGTTTCAATTTCTCCTTGGCTTACCGGCCTGGGTCCCGTAATTCCAAGGCCAATGCCCTTTCCCGGCAGTTCGAGACCAGTACCGCTCCCGAGAACCCTCCCGAGACCATCCTTCCTCCGAGCCGTTTCCTCAATGCTATCCAGTTCCCCACTGAGGAAAGGGTCCGGGCAGCACTGAGCGGGCAGGCCGCGAATTTTTTTTTCCTAAACACCATGTCTATTGCACCTTTTACTCGTCCTCTGATTGGTCAATTGTTTCCAAGGAGACACTGAAACTTCTGAATGGGCGCGGTCATGTGGTAGAGTCGGGTAAAGTCCCCGACTTACGGAAGCGTATTGCTGCCATTCCTGGAAAAAAAACGGGTCTGTAATCACGTCATGAGTGAAAAGTTTCTTGTTATTACAAGATCCTTTTCATGTTATTACAACATATTTTCACGCTTTAACAAGATATCTTCACGTTATTTCAACGTGAAAACATTACATTATAACAAGAAACTTTTGGCTCATTTACATGATTTGATTAAGTTCTACTTCATGCTTGTCTTGAAACATAGCGAGATTATGCCATTATTGAGCACGGTGGGTGATTCGCGATATTGTGATTAGTATGCGTACACTGGGAGGGATTTTAAAATGCTTGGGGCTGTACAGAGGACAGAATGAGCCTGACCCCCTGGAGGTAGCGACGTTTCTGAACACCGGTCAAGCTATCACTAGCTCGGAAAACGACGGTCGTACCGTCACATCTAATAATTAAATGCGCAAATACGGCAGACATCACAGTAGTAACGTCACGTGATGTAATTGCTGTCAAATAACCGTCTCGTGGAAAGAAATAACGAGGCTTGTTCAACAAAAATAAATGCGTACTTTGTTCAGAAAAATACGCAAATAAACTTGCATAATTTGGTTTTCCGATTGATTATTGTGTATTTATTTTTTCACTAAACAGGATAGAAAGTTGGTAGTTTGGCCAAGGTAATGGGTGCAATTTTGCTGAGGTGCTATTATTCCAGATCAGCACTAACAATTGCTTGTTACAGTACAAGTGTTTTGACATTAAACAAATAGATAAATTTGAGCAGAAAATACTCTGGATTCAATGCATGAATTACCATCAAAATTGGTATTTGGTGAAGGGTGAAAATGGAAGTGGGGAACATAAAACTTTTGTAAATCAAAATATTTGCTGAAAATAACATTACCATACTGCCTTTTTGATGTAACAGAGCAGAAGTAATACAGCACAGTGTGCAAATAGCCTTTGATAAATTATAGGCCCAAAAACATTGTTACCCATTCAGTTTCTTTCGATGCACATTTATGCAAAAATTCTAAAGTAAAATAGGCTTACAGTGGGGTGCAAAAAATTGGGCACCCCTGGTTTAAATGTCTGTTACAATTAATCTTCAAGTGATTTAAAGCAAACCTGAACACTAAATGCTTCAAAGTTAAACATGACACGTCATCACATTTCAAAGCAAGAATAATTTTTATTTTTAACTTTTTACAGTTTCAAAATTATAGTACAAGGAAAAATGCCTTGTGCAAAAGTTTGGGAAGCCCGTCAGCTAGTACTTAGTAACTCCTCTTCGGGAAGCTATAACAGCTTGCAAATGCTTCCTGTAGCCAGGTAAGAGTCTCAATTCTTGTCTTTGGAATTTTTCCCCATTCTTCCTGACAGAACACCTCTAGCTCAGAAATATTCTTCAGCCTTCTTGCATGCACGTCATGTTTGAGGTCTCTCCACAGATTTTCAATAATATTCAAGTCTGGGGACTGTGATGGCCATTCAAAAACCTTCATCCGTCTTTCCTGGAGGTACTTAATGGTGAATTTTGAGGTATGCTTCAGGTCATTGTCTTGCTGGAGTACCCAACGTCTCTTCAACTTCAATTTCTGGACTGAGCTTTGAACATTAGCCTCTAGAATGTCTTGATATTTGGTGGAATCCATTCTTCCCTCCACAGACACAATCTTGCCTGTGCCCCCAGCTGCTACACAACCCCAAAGCATAATGGATCCACCTCCATGTTTAACAGTGGACAATGTGTTCTTCTCCACAAATGCTTCACCCATTTTTCTCCAAACATAGCTTAGTTAAAAAAAGTTCAATTTTGGCTTCGTCAGTCCAAAGCACATTGTTCCAATAGGCTTAAGGTTTCTCAAGGTTTTCTTTTTCATACTTCAGATGCTTAATTTTGTGTTGAGGTCGAAGGAAAGGCTTCTTTCTTGCAACTCTGCCATGTAGGTCTTTGTTGTTTAAGGTACGCTGTATTGTTTTCCTGTGAACAACTAGACCTGTGTCTGCTACTCTTTTTTGCAGCTCTTTTGCAGTGATGTGTGGGTTCTTCCGAACATTTCTCGCCAAATCTCGGGCCATTCTATCTGAAATTTTTCTTGGTCTTCCGGATCTTGCCTTGACTTCAATTGTTCCATTTATTTTCCATTTTCTTATGATGCTTCTGACAGTAGAAATGGGTAGTTTGAAACATTGCGAGAGTTTTTGTAGCCTTGTTGGCAGAAGTGAATTATCTTGATTTTGACATCCTTGGACAACTGTTTAGAGGAACACATGGTTTTTAACACCAGTCACAACAGCCACCACAGTCAGATACTTTAGAAGGCATGGAGTTACTTCAGAATATCTAGTTCAACCCTGGAATTATATTCAACTGACTAACTGAAGCCCTAATGAGTAAGTCACCTGGGTCTGGGCCTTAGTAATCATCTTCTTAAAAGGTAACAAAGAGTAATCCAAAAGGGTTCCCAAACTTTTGCACAGGGCCCTTTTTCCTTTCTTATCATTTAAAAACTCAGAAAAATTAAAATAAAAGAAACCTTGCTTTTAAATTTGCAGAAAAGTGTCATATATAACTTTGTAGCATTTAGTGTTCAGGTTTGCTTTCAATCACTTGGAGATTAACTGTAACAAACATTTAAACCAGGGGTGCCCAAATTTTTGCACTCCACTGTAAGTTTGATGTAAAAGAGCACTGGTAGACAAGTAGTGTAGTATGTAAGTTATCTTTGACCAACCCAGTGATGCAAGAATTATAGGCCGAAAAACATGATCACCCATTCAATTGTCTCCATTCGCACATCACAAAGTATCAAATCTGAAGGACTTTTATTTAATATTTCTCCACTGGAATCTCGTCTCATTCAGTATGTTTGTCTGAGAGCATGTGCAGTGTGCTAGGGAAGTGCTATTTTTCACAAACTTTTTGATTTGCAGGAATTACCGGCCCTCAAATATGGCCACCCATTATTTTGCAAATTTCAAAGTATCAAGTTCGACAGCTATTTATTTCATAATTCCCTCATGGAATCTGTTCATATCCTGTGTGCTCTTACTAGAATACATGTACACTAGAGGCGAAAGTTTGGGGCCACCCTCAGATTTAAAAAAAAAAAAAAAATCACACATCAACTGTTTGTTCCTTATTTTTTGCACATGAATTGATTTCAGTGCATAAAATATGGGAAGCCAATAGGTTTTGGGTGAATTCCAGACCTCAGACCACATTTTAAAGCTGTCTTGACTGATTGATCACTGACCTCAATTTTTTTATAATTGAGTTCCAATGCCTTTGTGTTAAAATTGTTCACGTCCTAGTGACATAAAATCATGTTATGTAACAAGAAGACATGCTGTATAAATGCCTTCCCCAAAACCAAGGGGACAAAACCAATGGTGCACCATTAAAAATCTGAGGGTGGCCCCAAAATTTTGGCCTGTAGTGTACTATTGTATGAATTTGGCACTTTATACAAGCTTCTTCATTTGCAAGAACTACACGCTCTAAAATATTGCCCCCCATTCAATTGTCTCCAATTTGCACATTGCAAAGCACCATTTTTGACAACCATTTATTTAATAACTCCGCCATGGAATCATTTCATATTCAGTGCTCTTGTACTAGAATGCATGTAGTATGGTATGGAAGGGTTATTTACTACAGACTTTCAGCTTTGCTGGAATTACGGCCCTCAAATATGGCTCCCCGTTCATTTGCACATTGCAAAGTACCAATTTTTACAGCTATTTATTTAATAATTCCACCATATCATCTCTTTGTATTCAGTGGGCTTGTGCTAGAATACATCTATTATGGTAGTTAAGTGTCATTTTTCGCAAGTTTGTTGAATTCAAAAATTACAGGCCTGCGAATATTTTTTTCCTGAAACATGGCCCTCCATTCTATTGTCTCTATTTGCACATTGCTAAATACCAACATTGATGGGCATTTATTTAATAATTCCACCACAAAATGTCTTCATATTCAGTATTCCTGTATTAAAGACATTCATGCTGTATTGTATACAAGTGTTACTTTTTGAAAAATTTTTGATTTGCAAGAATTGAAGGCCGTGAAAATGGCCACCCATTCAGTTGTCTCAATTCACACATTGCAATGTACCAACTTGGACAGTCATTTATTCAATAATTTCACCATAAAATCTCTTCATATTCAATGTGCTTGTTCTAAAATACATGTAGCATGGTATGCAAGTATTATTTTTCACAAACCTTTTGATTTGTGGGAATTACAGGCCCTCAAACATGACCCTTCATTCTATTTTCTCCAATCGCACATTGCAAAGTACCAACTTTGGTGGCCATTTATAAAATAATTCTCCCATTGAATCTCTCCTTATTCAATACACTTGTACTACAGCACATGCAGTATGGTCGTGTTTTTTTCCTCAGTTTTCTCCTTTTCACCAGTTACCAATTTTGATGGCAATTTTATGTATTAATTCCAGAGTATTTTCTGCTCTTTTTGATTTATTTATTTGCTTTATGTAAACACACTTATACTCTAACAAGCAATTGTTAGTGCTGATCTGGAATAATAGCACCTCAGCAAAATCGCACCCATCACCTTGGCCAAACTACCAACTTCCTATCCTGTTTAGTGAAAAAAAAACATACATAATAATCAATCGGAAAAACAAATTATGCAAGTTTGCTTGCGTATTTTTCTGAACAAAGTACACATTTCTTTTTGTTGAACAAGCCTCGTTATTTCTTTCCACGTGACGGTTACTTGACAGCAATTACATCACGTGACGTTACTACCGTGATGTCTGCCGTATTTGCGCATTTTATTGTTAGCTGTGACGATACAACCGTCGTTTTCTGAGCTAGTGATAGCTTGACTGGTGTTCAGAAACGTCGCTACCTCCAGGGGGTCAGGCTCATTCTGTCTTCTGTACAGCCGCAAGCATTTTAAAATCCCTCCCAGTGTACGCATACTAATCACAATATCGCGAATCACCCACCGTGCTCAATAATAGCATAATCTCGCCATGTTTCAAGACAAGCATGAAGTAGAACTTAATCAAATCATGTAAATGAGCCAAAAGTTTATTGTTATTATGTGATGTTTTCACGTTGAAATGACGTGAAGATATCTTGTTAAAGCGTGAAAATATGTTGTAATAACGCGAAAAGGATCTTGTAATAACAAGAAACTTTTCACTCATGACGTGATTACAGACCAGTTTTTTTCCCAGGAATGGCAGCAATATGCTTCCGTAAGTCGGGGACTTTACCACATGACCGCACCCATTCAGAAGTTTCAAAGTCTCCTTGGAAATGATTGACCAATCAGAGGATGAGTAAAAGGTGCAATAGACATGGCATTTAGGAAAAAAAAATTTGCGGGCAGGCCGCGCTCAGTGCATGTCCCAGTAACTGCCTGTTTGTTCCGCAGGCCCTCCGTTCTGAAGTGCTCCAGTGGAGACACGGGTCCCAATTCTCAGGCCATCCTGGGGTCAGAAGGACCACCACCTTCATTCGGCGTCGCTTCTGGTGGCCGGACCTACCAGAGCACGTCAAGGGCTTTGTGAGTGCTTGCTCGGTCTGTGCCACTGCCAAAACCCCGCACACACCCCCCTCTGGTCTCCTTCAACCACTCCCTATCCCCAGTCGCCCCTGGTCCCACATTGCCCTCGATTTTGTCACCAGCCTACCTCCCTCCTAAGGCAATACCACCATCCTCACCATAGTCAACCAGTTTTCTAAAACTGTCCATTTCATTGCACTCCCCAAGCTCCCCTCAGCCAAATCCACTGCCGACCTCCTTATCCAGCACGTTGTCCGTCCCCATGGTATCCCTGCTGATATTGTGTCTGATCGTGGCCCCCAGTCCACCTCCAGGTTTTGGAAACCCTTCCTGTCCCTCCTAGGCCCTTCCTGTTCCCTCAGTTCCAGTTTCCATCCCCAGACTAACGGCCAGACCGAGCCGGCCAACCAAACTTTGGAGACCATGCTGCGGTGCGTGTGTTCCAGGAACCCCAGCTCTTGGTCGGCCCATCTGCCTTGGGTCAAGCATGCCTGCAACTCACACGCATCCGCAGCCTCTGGTCTCACCCCATTCGAGTGCTGCCTGGGTTACCAGCCTCCCCTGTTCCCCTCACAGGAGGTGGAGGTGGGGGTCCCCTCTGCCGAGGCCTTCATCAAGCACTGCCGAAACACCTGGCACTCCACCCGCCGTGCCCTCGTCCGGGCGGGGAAGCTGATGAAGGACTCGGCAGACAAGCGACACAAGCCGGCCCCCACCTACCGCGTCGGCCAGAAGGTCTGGCTCTCCGCCCAGGACCTACCCCTCAGAGTCGAGTCTCGCAAGCTCGCCCCCAGATTCCTCGGTCCCTTCCCCATTGACAAGATCATCAGTCCCACTGCCATCCGTCTCAAGCTCCCTCATGTGTCCAGAGTCCGGCCTTCCGTCACCCACCCCCTCCACCCGGATCCCGATCCCCCACCTCCACCGCGCATCATCGACGGTGGAGAGGCCTTCACTGTCCACAAGCTTCTGAACTGTCAGCGGAGGGTAGGGGGGTACAGTACCTTGTTGATTGGGAGGGTTACGGTCCAGAAGAGCGTTCCTGGGTCCCTGCCAGATTCATTCTAGACAAAAACCTGATTTCTGAGTTTCACAAGACACACCCTAAGCCTTAGCCCCAACTTTTGCTGGAGACCTCAAGCATTCTTGTTTATGTTTTGTGTATTTTATTCTTGTGCTGTTTAGTATTTGGTTAGATGTTTTATGTTTTAGTCTTTAGGGTTTTGTATTTTGTATTTTGTTGGTGTTCCTTATTTGGTATTTCTTAGTCTTGTGGATTTTTTGTATTTAGTATTTTGTTTAGTGTTTCTTGTATTTATAGTTTCTTTGATGTTCCTTGTCAGCGCCAGGTGGCGCTTCTTGGGGGGTACTGTTATGGTTCAGCCTCATGTGTGCTGTCTTGTCATTGTATTACTTTTTTATTTTGTGCTTCTACATTTTCTCCCGTGCCTTACTCTCGATTTATTTTTCAGCTTTCAATTCGCAGTCTGAGGATTGATTCACTCTTGCCCAAACTCCTGTGATGTCGTGTGACAGCCTTCAGCATGCCTGAGTCCATTGTCCAATCATGTTTCCTCTTTCGGAATCGGCTGTGGTATTTCATTCATTACTTCCATCTGTGCTTAATTCTGGGTCTCGCGAAACTCTGAGTGAATGCGTTCTCTGATAGGATCATTACTAACCCGTACTAACCAGCACTTATTTGAGGGTGATTGTATATATTTTGTCACGTAGTATTAACCTTAATTCACTCATTAGCGTATGCGAGCGTTTCTAGCTTTTGTAATTTCTTCCTAAGCTTTCCCTGATTAACTACGTTTAAGCTATGCTTTCCTTTGCTTCTCTCGCGGTGTTTTTATACTCGTCATGTTTAGATTACCTCAATCTAAACCATCTAGTTTGATTGATTGTCTCAGCGTCTTGTCTCGAGTCATTATTGTTAACCCGGTTCTCGTGAATTGGTTTATTAATCCCATGTGTTTATCCCATGCGTTTCTGTTTCTTTCTGAGATTGCCTTCCGAGTCCCCGCCTCCTCCCGTGCGTATATCTGTGGGCAGGAGGGAAGAAATCGTCAGACGGAACTTTGTGCTACATTGTGAAATCTCAGCTCCTGTGCCTTCCCGAGTATTTCCTTTGTGCGATTCTCAAGCCTTGTGTTTTGCTGCGCCCACATCTTGTCTGCCCTTTGCCTAAGTCTCCCAGTGTTTCTGTCAGTCTAGTTAGGTCAAGTTTTTGTTTTCTAGTTTAGCCACTCATTGAATGTGTACTTTTGTTTCCCCCTGCCTTGGGCAGTGTACCTTAGGTTCTCCCATTCGTTCAGTGCATGTGCACAGTGTTTTATTTCTGGCCGGTTTGCCTAACTTTCTCCTTTAGTGTTTTGTGTGTTTACAATAAACACTTTTGTTCCTGCATCTGGTGTCCCCCCCCCGACTACTTCCTGACATTGGGATTCTTAGATTGGACTTGGATCACCCAACACGACGAAGCAATCCTCTTCCAGCTGCATTACAGTTGGCTTGTGCATTGCGATTTTTTTCGCTTGTGGAACATTTCAAATTGTTGCAGGCGACACATCTGGGATCTCTCAACAAGCTTTTGGGAAAGCTGTGCATAGGGTTGCTGCAGCAATCTGTGCCAACAAGCCACAGTTTCTGTCATTCCCAGAAGCTTTAGATGTAAAGTGACATGTCATGGATGGTTTTCGGCGTATAGCTGGTTTCCCTGGAGTTATTGGTGCTGCAGCAGGTGTTCTGACAATTTGTGCTCCCTTGTCAAAAAATGCTACCGTAATGCCAAGCGATCGTAAAGTCTTTGTTTTCGCCTTGATATTGCAATATGACTCAGTTTACAGTGGTGACTGTTATTTGTTATCTTATTATAACATAAGCAGATGTTATGAGTTGGATAAGTTTGTTTGAAGATATACGCCCATATACGCCATTATCATCTAATTTCTGCATTTTCAGGAAAACCCAGGGTGTACTTGCAAATATATTTAGGCTTCTAGGTCGAAAGGCGCACTGAAAAAAAAATCTATTTTTATGATTTTTTAAGATACTTAAGATATGAGCGAAGAAACAGCCCGAGATTTTAGGTTTGCGCAAGCGCAGAACCGCGAAGTAGCATATTTTGATAGGTAGCAAAATTTGATAGAACACCGGAACGCATATTCCTGTTCGCAATCCAGCAGCCAATCAAATCCCATTTCACAGATTGAACTGAGGTCATCAAGGTTAGACGGGCGTTGGTAGACACGGATAACTAATCAGCTGTTTAGAGTGTTTCGTAGGGTGTGATTAAAAAACGTTTAGCTAGAAGCGTCTAAGTCATATTTATGCACGTCTCAACGTTACACGCGGATAATAGGTGGAAACCTTTCGTAGTTACGGCCCTCTGCATGCAATTAATTTTAATCCTATACCTCTGTAAACAGAATACATTCCAGCAATGGAGTCTAAGACACACGATTATTTGTTTAACATTTCTTAATTAGCATATGTAGATGTATTCAACATCGAAGTAAAAAAAAAACTGACATCACTGTTAAGGGTCCAGTCACGGAACCAAATGCAGATTTGGTTTAAGCTACAGAGGGCGTATTTATTAACAGTAAGCACACAGAACCAAAGAAGACTCAAGAATGTTCCGGCAGGATGCAGGCTGGCAGAGGCGGCAGTTAAGTTGAAGTAGGTGGGGCGAATACGTGCCTTGGCCAGGTAACTGTCCAGGTACAGATGCCAGGTGGTGAATCCTACTTAGCTGGTACTTGAGCTGCTCACAGAGCTGGGACTGAGGAGTCTAAAGTTGCTTTCACACTGGACGCGAAACGAATTTTTCGCGCGACAGATTACATTCAAAGTCAATGCAAAGACGCGAATACACACGTTTCGCGTCCGGTGTGAAAGCGGCTTAACAGGGATATGGTCGCAATCCTGGAGACCACAAGAAGATTGAGGCATTGAAGCTCAAAAAACTAATTGACATCTTCGCTGTATTATTTTGAACAGAACACGCGAAAGAAGAAGAGCAAAACACTTGACTAGAATTCTAAATGGTTATGTGAGGCAGAATCAGCAACGACAAGCTCACCGAACACAACTTTACATAGAGGCCACAATCACACAATGAGAGCAGGGTTGACACTGGAGCACGTGGTGGTCGTGGGAAGTAAAAAAGACAAATAAATTAATTTAAAGGAACAGACAACAAAAACGTATGCAGACTGTCTGTGGGAACAGGGGAAGACAAGCTTAGGGACTGTGACACATCACAATACTTTACTACCAACAAAAATGTATACATATATAGTCGATATCAAAAATAAGAAATTCAAAATATTGCCGTTCCATCATTTCATGAGCTCCCATTTCAGGAAGCTGTCCCACTCAGAAAAAATGGCTGCACTCCAATTCCCTTGCACCTGACTTCAGGCCATTTTTCTTATTCTCAGGGTTTCTGTGAGGTTTCATAAAATGGCTTCCAAGTTACCAACACAGACCACAGAGTCAGTCAGGAGTGCTGTTTCACTACACCTGATATGACTGTTATCAGGCTGTTAATGTCTATTATCATCGGTCTCCAGCCCCCTGTGTATGGGATAGGGTCCTACTGTATCTACTGGTGGGCTGACTAGGTCTTTACCATCCATTGGTATGGGATTGTAGGGTCCTCCGCTACCTACTGGTTGAAGTTAAGGTTATGGTTATAGTCTGGTAGAGGTAAGTGCAAGGGTTAGGGTACAGCAATCTCGGTTTTTTCAAGATAGCTGTGACTTGCATTTGGAAATTTACTCTGGAGGATAAAAATGTAAGTCTGAGCTGAATCAACGTGTCTGTGTTTGTGTGTTTGTCTGTGTGTGAGCGCGCGCGCGACCGTGTGTGTGTGTGTCTGTAAATAGGTGTTTGAATGTGTGCGGGTATGATTGTGTGTGTGACAGAGATAGATGGGGGGGGAGAGAGAGAGAGAGAGAGAGAGAGAGAGAGAGAGAGAGAGAGATAAAGTCATGACAGTCATGTGAGTGACTCCGGCCCAGCGATGTGTGATGTGTTTTGGGCACACAGCTCTACTTAATTGGCCCTGACTGCGACACAGCAGGCACTGCGACCCCCAAAACCCCCGACACGGTCTCACCCCCCCCCTCCCCTCCCCCTCCCCCTCCCCACTCCCTCATCTCCTCCCCCAACTTCATCACAGCCCTTCTCCCCCTCTTATAGAGGAAAATCAAAGTCCAGAGCACCAACATGCACACACACACACACACACACACACACACACACACACACACACACACATCATGGTGGCCCATATGCCTCCAGCCCAGCAGAATAACTGATGGAAACCACCCTGCCCACTTCAGCAGCAGGGTCCCCACTTGTGCCGCCGTACGGCCTTTTGTGTCGAACAGATGGGAGCAGGGCGAGAGAGAGAGGAAGTGTAAGAGTGGGAGAGAGAGAGGGAGTGCAATAGTGAGAGAGGGAGAGAGAGAGCGTGAGAGCACAAGAAAGAAGGGGAAAACAGAGGAGAAAAGAGACAGGGGAAAGAACGAGTCAATCTGTTCTCACTAACAGAAGTATTGAAATCGGGGGCTTCTTACAATTCACCGGCCCATGTGTCGTCCCCGGTCCATTTAGGCTCGGGCCGGGACCATCTGTGGCCTCAGGAAGCCCAGAAGAGATCACGTGATACGGGGGCCCTTACCGCACTCATGCTTATATCCAAATATGACTTACAAGCTTTGATCCATTCACAATTATTTTACGGTCTCTGAAAGTGCAGCCCACGCATTTTTTAAAATGTGGGTTAAAAATAAATACTGCAAATACACACAGGCTTTGGAAAGAATTTACTTCACACCTCTTCACTTTTGGCACACTTCATCGTGTTATGAATTTAATTTTAAAACGACAACACTGACTTCTTCCGAGCCTTTACTCAACGCACAATAACCCCCAATGACCGACTGAAGAAAAGTTTTCAGGTATTTGTGGAAATTATTCAAGAATCAAAAACCAAAACATCTCATTTAGATAAGTGTCCACACTGTTTGTACGGCTCTCTAAATTGACCCCAGGCGCATTCCGTTCGCTTTGATTATGCTGTTGAAGTGAACTTGAGGCCAATTCAATAAACTGGACATGATTTTGAAAGGTAGGCAATTCAAAGGGAACGTCAGACCGCAAACTAGACAGAAGAAATGTCCGTAGTACTCTGCAATCAGAAATCAGATTATGGGCAAGTGTGTGAAACCATCTGCAAGGATTAGAATATTCCCTGGAGCACAGAGGATGGGCTCCTTTATTATAAAATGGATTAATTTTGCAACCAGGACTGTTCCAAGACCTGGTTGTCCACCAAACTCAGCAACTGGGTGAGAAGGACCTTGGTCTGGGAGGCGGCCAAAAACCAGAATGGCCACTAACAAAGCCTCATAAGTTTTCCTCTGAGATGGAAGGAACTGCTGGAAGAACAACCATCTCAGATGTGTGTAAAATGAGTAAAGAAGGAAATGAGTAAAATGGCATATGGCAGCTTGGCTTGAGTTAACAAAATACTTCTTACAGGACTTCAAATGCATGAGAGAAAAGATTTTCTAGTCTGATAAGACAACAATATAACTCCTTCAGAACAAAGTCAAAGCGCTACATTGGGTGAAAACCAGGGTCTGTTCATGAACTGGCTAATATCGTCCCTATGGAGAAGCGCGGTGGGCGCAGTATGGTGTTATGGAAACGCCTCTCAGCGGCCGTATCTACATCTTTCGCGCCTCTCAGCGGCCGCATCTAAATGTCCTTGAGCGGCCCCCAACTAAACCTCTGATCCCCAGAAGTGTCCAATCTTATCCGCAAAGGGCCAGTGGGTGCTGGTTCTTATCACACCCTACCACTAATACACCTGATTCTACTCTTTGAGGTTTTGATTGAAACAAGTGATCATTTAATTAGTTGAATCAGTTGTAGAAGCGCCAGGCTGTAACAAAACCGGCTCCCACGACGGTCCTTTGCTTTTAAGACTGGACACGCCTGCCATTGAACATCTGTGGAGAGTCTTGGCTATGGTCACGGATGTTCCTCATCCACATTGCCTGAGCTTTCAAAGATGGGGGAAACTTCCCAAATTCAGGTGTAAAAAGCCGTAAGAGACTTTCCCAAAAAGACTCGGAGCTAAGGTGCTTCTTAAAAGGTCTGAATGCGTATCTAAGTGAGATTTCTTGTTTTTGCTCTATCAAATTTGCGAAACTTGCTATTGGCTTATTGTTTCTTGATTAATGGCCCAAAAAGTAGTGCAAATAGAATCCAATATAAATCAAAGCTATTACACAACAAAGAGTGCGAAAAACTGGACAGGTCCTAGGGGAGAGCCGCCTTGATTGTAACGCGTCACAATTGTAACGTGCACGTTTTCTCTTGATTGGTCAATGCGGTCGTGATGTCATCACATCAGCATGTGACGAGTACCGTAATGCATGTGCCCGGGAAGTTGCAAGTCTTTTCATCCATGCTGCAGGGAGATATCGCCAGAGAAATTAGTTTTCCACAAAGTAAGTAAAAATTCACTCCCACAGTATTTTTTGACTACAGATGTTTTCTTTCATGTTACAGACCTAAAATCCGCTTGGGTGTCTGTATGTATATGTTCGTTACTAGTTTGCATCGTTTTAACACATTAAAATTGTTAGGTCCGTTCTGTAAACAACACCAAATGAACGGTGCGCCGAGCGGCGCAGTTGTAACACATTACATTTGAGACAACGGCAGACATTTGCAAGCACAGCTCGAATAATTTTGCTCTTTGTTTGCTTTTTTGTTTGTTTCACAGAATGTCCCCACAAAAATGCACATTTTAAAAAATGCACTAGATGCTGAACGGCACATATTATAATGTTCTTTGCACTGAGATGTAGGCTTAGTCCTACCTTGAAATTTAATAAGCTTACCTATTTGGTTCTGTCTGTAGGTAAATGTTTTTGTAGCCTATTTTGGATTTTTGCAATAAAACTTTAAAATACAAATAAACTGTTTTTCTATAGCATAGACTGTAAAAAAAAAAAAAGTGATTTGGGGTGTTGCTACATAATTGACCCTGCAGGGGTACCAGTGCAGGTATGAATGGGACTTTTACAAAACTCATGTGTCATATTTGCCAACATTCTGTGTTCAGTCAGCTGTTATTCAATTATATTCTAAATCAAATTAGGGTTGTATAACATTTGTACGACTACATCAGTCAAAGTCGCTAGCTTTGTAGGCACAGTCAATGCATTTTCCTATCAAGGAACTCGCACAAACGCTCCAAATGGTACATCTGGTAAGTTTTAATAATATACAATATTTTTGATAGGACATTCTTATCACATTATTGGTGTTAAAGAAAACGTTAAACAGTTGCCTGAATGAAATATAATTGATTTGACCTGAAAACAGTGAGTTTAATGCTACTTTTTAGCAGTGTTACAATTGGAACTCCTGCGGTTACAATTAAGACTCAAACGCACTTCAGTTGTAACACCGGACAGAGTCCGCTTTCAGTTATATTACTCAAGACCTGTTTTATCAATTGAAAAACTTTAAGTGGTTTATGATAGCAGAAGTGTTGGTGCTTTGCCTGAAAATATTACATATGTAGGTAAAACGATCTCTTAGTAATAGAGTGAAAAGTGAAAAACGTTACAATTAAGGCGGCTCTCCCCTACTACTTTCGGACGACACGAAGGCCTATTTCATGAAATACAGACCAAAAACATTAAATATTAGTAATTACAAGGCAATGTTTAATTTTGTCTCTCATAACTTACTTTCCATTTTCCCAAGCGCAATTTCTTATTAATCGCAATTTATCATCAGATTCAAAATCATTTATTGCCCTTACGTGTTAAGTCCCGCATGCATCTTTCAGTTACTTCCTTAACACCATTTCTTCAGTTTTGAGATGCATAAAAGCGAATCTGCGCACACGAACAAGTAAGTCAGCAAATAAATAAATAAACAATCAAATTCTGAATAAACCGGTCTATGGGCGTAATCTATCAACCCGTGCACCCCAGATCCAATGACCCCGTG
The DNA here is from genome assembly GCA_029692085.1 of Gymnothorax javanicus. Classification (NCBI taxonomy): domain Eukaryota; kingdom Metazoa; phylum Chordata; class Actinopteri; order Anguilliformes; family Muraenidae; genus Gymnothorax; species Gymnothorax javanicus. Next base: position 17,039,128 of record CM056210.1, on the reverse strand, counting down.
GCCTAGCCTTGCGAGGTCAGGGGACCATCTGCAAAGCGGCTATGTTCAATATATTGCGCAACTGATCTAAAAAAGGTGCCAACAGGCAACGGAATGGCCAAGCGTGCCAACTTTAGGTGTGTTTACTGCAAAAAAACTCAAAGTTACGCAAAATCATTAAGGCCTAATCGCTACATCGCCGTTAAATTGAAAGCAATAGCCGAAGTGCAACGGCTCGACGAAAATAAACACCAAGTGCGTGCCTCTACTATTAACAAGATAGACTACTAGCGCTCAGCAATTAGTGCAGAAGGTGTCGTATGCCTGCCCTCTGTTGGTTAGCAAGAAAAACGTAGAAATTAATGGCAATTATTTTGACTTTATTCACTCAGACTTGATAAATAAATAAATAAATAAATAAATAAATACCGCTGTGTTCAGTCTGTCAGAAAACGTTTGAGCAGCATTATCACCTTATGGCAAGAAGGTCGTGGGTTCGTGTGCTAACTAAGGCTTGTCAGAGCGGAATTCACATTCTTTTCGCGTTGGTTTTCTCCCACAGTCCGAAGACTTGCATGCCAAGCTGAGCTGAGACTCTGAACTGCCCGCAGGTATGAGTGTGTGAGTGATGGGACGTGGGCCGTGCGATTGATTGGCAAGGTTTGTTTCTTCCTTTTAGCCCATCGCCAGCTCGGGATAGACTCCAGCTTCCCTGAAACGGTAGTGAGGAGGAAGTGGAATAGATAAGCGAGCGCAAATTCAAATACATTTCTCAGTTACATGAAATGTGCGTGTATGGTCGGTATATATGATCTGAAATTCATAAAAGGGACGCCTTTTCTTCATATTGACGTGTCACCATAACCAAAGAACGAAACTTTCAACACTGCACACATATTTTAAGTAAAACCGCTTTTCAAGGAGGCAGCAGACAACGAAATCTCCGAAAAGTGTTGCAATAACAAAGTTTTGACCCCAGATGGCGATATGTCTCCATTTATAAATGGATAACAAACCGTTCAATGAAGTTACTATATTCCCCAGTATGCGCTTCGAAAACTTAAATCGTAATCTTTGCCACTATAACTATTCGGCTGTGTTTAATAGTTTACTAATCAATCAACCTCATCAAACACTTCGCTCATATTAGATGGAGCCTCCGTACTGCTGTCCTCAGAATACACGTTGTATTCTGACCCACTTCCGGCCAATTACTAATTATAGTTTACTTTAAGGCAGTTGCTACGGGTACGGCAGTTTTCCAATGCATTTCGATGTAGAGAGGTACGGCAGTCCCCATTTCAAACTCTGCCCTAACCTAACCCTGACCCTAACCCTAACCCTGACCCCTAACCTAACCCTTCCCCTAACCATAATCCCTAATCCTTATCCTAATCCCTTGAAATCGACTGTCGAACCAATAAAAACTGCCGTGTCTGTAGACACTGCGTTACTTTACATCCATGGCTTGTTAAAATATGTCCGATGTCAAGCTAATGGCATTTGGGACACCGCTTATAACGTGGGAAACCATACTCCTTCTGCAGAGCCTAGAGGCAGGGGCTTTTTATCTCAAGGATTGAAGCTTGTGTTACCATAGCAAGGCTTTTTTTTCTGCTGCGAGCTTGAAAACCTCATAAAAAAAAATTATCAAATAAAAACTGTTTGTCTTGGTCTTGTTGTGATTACTGTTATTGTTATAGCTTTTGTTTACAGTTTTAGTGACAGGAAAATTGCCAGCTTTCTTGGGCCGAATGGCCTGTTTCCATTACTCTCTCTTATGCCATGTTACGTCGTGGATTCTCATGTCATGTTATTCTGCTGTTATGCTATGTTGTGCTGTTCTGATGACTTGCAGCAAACAGGCTGTTAACAATGACCTGAGCCAGACAGGAGAGTCTGCAGATAAACACTAATTTACATTCAGTCGGCAGGCATCAGTGAGACTGCCACCATTCAAAACTAATTCCCTAAGAAAAAAAAAAAAACACCTCTCTATCGCTGATGGACTACTGTGATAGGAGCTCAAATTCAAACACAGATTCAGTTCTTCTGAGACACTATTAAAGTTAACAGAGCTGTAATGAAGTGCCTTCACCTTCAAGTGCCCGAGTGAGTGAGGTCATCTTCAGTGCCCAGCTGGACCAATCCGGCTCAACTGACAGTAAAGGAAATGAGAAAATACAAAGAAATCGTATTGAATTTACAACCAATAGAATTCTTCTTTTAAATTGGAGACAAGATGTTGCTATTGTTACGATAAAAAGAATACTTTGACGCCTCTTACCGTAGAGAGGCTACTTAAGTTACTGAGGGTATATTGAGAAATGTCATCTAGACAGGACTTAAAAATTAAGTGGAGAGGGGATCTTTTGCAGTCCTTCACAGATATGCACATCTGTGTGTGTGTGTGCCTGTGTGTGCGTGTGTGTGTGTGTGTGTGTGTGTGTGTGAGAGAGAGAGAGAGAGTGTGTTCATACATGTTCTTGTGTCTATGTGTATGTCTGTGCAGGTGTGGACATGCATGCATAGATGCGAGTGTGTATGCATGTGGTGTGTGTGTGTGTGTGTGTGTGTGTGTGTGTGTGTGTGTGTGTGTGTGCACACGCGTGTGTCTGTGTCTGTGTGCACACCTGTGCGCTTTTGGATGTTTGCGGGTGTGTGAGTGCATGTGCGTGTTTGCGCATTTGTGTTTGTGAGTGTGTGTGTGCATGTATGTGCATGCGCGCGCGCGCGTGTGTGTGTGTGTGTGTGCGTGTGCATGCATGTGTGTGTGTGCATGCGTGTGTGTGTGCGTGTGCATGCGTGTGTGTGTGCGTATGCATGCGTGTGTGTGCATGCGTGTGCGTGTGTGTGTGTGCGCGTGCGCACGCGTGTGTGTGTGTGTGTGTTTTACGGAGAGATCTGAAAAGGTCCCTCAGCCTGTATTGGCCCTCTCCCTTGTCCCTCTCTCCCTCCCATCATTCCTAGCAGCTGTGGCTCCTTCACACTATTGAACAAACCTCTTCTCCCCCAAACCCCCCCATGCAGAATCCAGCTGGGACATCATCCAGCTAACATGCTGAGTTTCTCCATCACCACATCACTGCACCCCACCACAGCAGCTGTAACCCCACCAACCAAAGACCTGAAAATTCACGTTTCTACTCCATGTCAGGGCACCAGAGCTGCAGTCGGAGGAATTGATTCACTCGGCAGGTCTCAGATTTTTAATTTCAAACTCCACTGCAGCAGCTCTGCCATGGCTTTCAAGTGTGGCCACCACAGGAAAAATCCTGTGCTGCCAATACTTTAATATAATGCTATGGATTTGCTATAGTCACACTTCGTAAGAATATTCTGCAAACCAATATTAAAGGCATTATTTGGGCAAAAGTCAATAACAACTGGAAATGTAGGTTCAGTAAAGTTACATTATATTCATATGGCCAAGGAATTTATCAAAAGCGACCCAGAATAGGTGCCAAATGTTATATTAACAGCAACAGCCCACAGGTCATATAATGGTATGAGAATGTTAGAGAGAGAAAAAGAGAGAGGAGGGAGAGAAACAGACAGAGAGAGAGAAAGGGGGAGTGTGCGTGTGCATTTGTGCGTGTGACTGCGTGCATGCATGTGTGTGTGAGTGCACGCACGTGTGAGCATGTGTGAGTGTGTGCATGTGTGCTTCCAATGAACAGAGTAATCTGAGCAGTGTGAGTTCTGCCCTGGTACTGCTGTTTTTCCTCTCTTGCACGATTGAAGGTGACACAAATTTCCATTCCTTGCTCTTGTTCTGTGTTTTATGGTCTGCAATGTTATTGTTGTCAATGCTGTCCACTCATATTTTGTTCTGCTGTGAACCCTGGCTGTAAAACAAATTTCCCCTTAAGGGACAATAAAGGTAACCTAACCTAACCTCACCTGAGCGCTTTATTCTCCGTTATACCGCACACCAGCCCATTCACTAACCCACCATAAGTTTCCCAGCAGGTTACTGGCAAAGGATGAGAATCTCATCCTGAGATTTCCACTAAACTGTTTTGGCTAAGGTTGCGGTGGGATTGATCATGTCATGGAAAGAGGACAATCGGAGAGATCCACTGTAACATTTGCATTTCTATTATCTTTAAAATTTCTTATAATTATGTTTCAACTGATTGTGAAGCATTGAGCAAATACTAAAATAAAAGTTTTGCAGAGGGACAACATATTAAAACAAGCTTGATAACTTCACTGGGCTCGATATCATCTACATCTGGGAAAGTGTTCATTATAGAGTGTTATCAACGTCAACGAGAGTATGGTTCAACTACACACAATACAGCCAAAAGTGTGCGAACACTTTACCTAACAGCCATACAAAGAAAATTGACATTTTTAAAATAAAAATATCTTACATTTTGCTTGTATTCGGAATTACCCACTCAGCATTGCCTGATAAGACAGGCAACCAGTTTCAATTATTTCCATTTTAATCTTTAGCATATACTCACTGTTGTCTCTTCCCAGAGCAGACCCCTACCCCCGCCCAATTACAAGTGAACGTAGAGAGACCCCACTGAATCGCACACAGGATATAACCAGCTTGTATCTATACAATGGAGAAGGCAAACGCATATGTTATATAATGAGACGGCGAATGAAGACCAGAATCTCGCAGGATGAGCACAGGCATGATGGGCCGGGCCGAAATTAATCACAGTCAGTGACAATAATCCTCATTGCACATTCCATAATTATCGCCCTGTAGCCCCGCGCGATTTCCCCCTAGCGCGGCTGACCAGAACTACAACACCATCCTGTTCTCACTTCAGTACCGTCACCACTGCATGTGCTGCCACCGCTGACTTCTCCTGAAGGTGCGATTCCTACTGCCGCGTTCCAGGTTCTGTCCCGTGCACTTATATCCACTAAATGTCAAATTTAGGTACCTATGCGAAAATTCCTTCGACCTTAAAAATGGCGCTGCCGTATTACTGCTGCTTTTCGTGATGATCCACAAGTTTCCGCAAATCTTGCAATCGGTAAGTGGACTATCGGATATTTTCTGTTTGTGCGAAACCAAGGTAGTGCAGTAGCTAGTTCAATAGCCTGTGGACGCAAGAAAAGTTCTTAGCCAGATTGGGGTTTGTCTTCCCTTTGGTTGAAATAGGTTTTGTTGATGCTCGTGTTTCTCTGTGACGCTAAATGCTGTACTTCAATTTCATTATTACAGTGTTTGCGATCTCATCAGTTTTTGGGAGCTACCGTGCTATTTAGTAATAGACCGGGCTCATAATGCGACTGCTACAGTGCCCACTGGAATTTGTTTAACATGGCACTGTAAAATTCTCCGTCCTTCAAGAAACAGTTCCATACAGCAACTTGCAGCAAATAGCTATAGGTTACGCCTTTACTATTTGGAAATAAAAATTCAACATTACGGTTTATATTGTTGGCCATTGTTAGCGGTGGTCTGATTTTACCTTCATTCAGACTGATGCGGCGGAATGCTCAAGCCGCAAGTCTGAGACGCAGACAAGCACCTCATTGGGTTATTTGTCTGTGCTTACGTATCCGTGCTGAACTATTGTCAGGTCGCATATAAATCTGATTTTCTGGCGATTCTAAATGGATACTCACAATAATTTCCACACGCAGGACAAAATTAGTGCGGGGCGAGCATCGTACTTGAGTTGCAAGGCGATGCCCTCATCTCTCCGGCTGGAGGGCTGCGTACTTCTTCATTTGAATACGGTTCCATTGTTCCACGGGCGTCTTGCTTTCGCCTTTACCGGCTAGTCGCGTGGGTGGAGTAGGGGTTTCTGTTGTCACACTGTTACTAAGAGCACGTAATGAGGGCGTTTGAGGCCCTACGGGGACCTGGGACTTTCCTACTCGGATACGCCTTTTGGGATACGATAAGCTACAGGTTGTAGGTTGGAGGTATTCAAATTCTTGGAAGACGCATCCGTTCTGGAAAAAATGTTGACTATAAGCTACCGCGGGATGAATCCCTGTTACTGTGGCTGTTCGTATTTGGTGGAAAATGAAAAAGAAAATGTTTATGATCGCATCGCAGACTGTAAAAGTGTCATTGTGATCCAGGGGAACTAAATGAAAAACAATTCCGAAGTGATGTCTGTAGGTTACATTTGCGATATAGCTGCACATCATCAAGTTAACCCAGTGGTTCTCAAACTTAGTCCTGGTGCCCCAGCTGTGAGTGCTGATTTTTGTTTCAACCACAATTGCAATCTTAGGATTCTAACAAGCTGTTGGTTTGTCTTAATTAGGTACATTTATGTTTGGAGCAGATGTTTATTTGACAAATCTGCACATGCCACGGTGAATAAAAAAATTAATATCAACGTTGAGATGTAATAGAAACTATTATGAATAACTTAAGAGGGAAACGATTTAAACAAACATTTAATCAACACGAACACTCAATAGGTTCTTCATTGGTGAAACTGTTGACACATGGTTGCAAAAACTAACAATTTATTTGGCAAACAATAGAGTCACACCTGTTTTGTTTCTTAATTATGTCATTAAGTTCAGGCAAATCATTGCGAAACAACTCAAAACACCTGTGTTCAGCAATCTAATTTGGAGCTTATTGATTTTCTCAGCGTCTAATTTGATCTGTTTAAAAATGTTTTTACCTGCAAATCCTCAAAATCAGCACAGTATGTTCAAGGGTTTTTATTCTTCATGACAGAATGGATATGTCCAGCAAAATGTGGCTTAAGGTGGTAAATAACTGCTCTAAACATGGAATGCAGCTGATTAAGACAAATCGACAGATTTTTAAAATCCTAAGATTGCAACTGTGGTTGGAACAAAAACCAGCATACACAGTGGGGCGCCAGGACCGAGTTTGAGAACCATTGCGTCAACCCAACATTTTTAAAGGGGCATGCGCATTGTAAAAACATTTTAAAAGGGCTATCTCGACATGCGCCCGCGCGAATGTTGGCGCAAATCTTGAAATCGTTCACCTTACCTTTTCTAGAAATGCAAATAATTTTTAGAATCTGCGAGTATCGGGATTTATCGCTGCAATCCTTGTATTTTAAAATATGTCAGCTGTTTTGTCATTTAGATTGATTATTGTTTGCGGTTATTTCTGTTTTAGAGTCCTAATGTGTTCGTGAACTCCCAATTCTTTGTTTGTAATTTTGCGTTCATGCAAGTTCAATCATCGAATGGAGAGCTATTCCAAACGAGACTCAGCTGTTTTGAGTTTTTATTTTTGCACGGTTTTGACTTGATATCACAAAGATAAAGAGAGCAACACTTCAGATTTTGTTCTTTACATGGGTATCGCTGGTTATTTTGTCTTGCTCTAAGACTTGCTAGGTATATGAGTTCCCTAAGAATATCTGAGTTTGTTTTCGTTCTGCAAGGAAGTAAGGTAAAACTGCCAATTTTCAGCAATGAAAAGAACTGTACCTGACTCTTCTCCTCTGGAATTGTCTCCGCAATCATCATCATTAGTCCAAAGGAAATCTGTATGTTCTTCTTGTTCTTCTATTCACTATAGTTGCCGTTAGTTGGACATCAAAACACTTTTCAAAGCCCTTTCAAACATAACATTCAAAATATCCGCTAGATTCTCCCAGTAAATCTTTGAGTTTGTGACCTTTGCATATTTTTGAAGTTCACGCACGTGCGTGAGGTGACGGAGCCCCTTTAAACTTGAAGGCTGTTACAGACCAAACTTGACAATTTCTCTGGCAACACTGAGAGTTTTCCATGCCCTTTATTCAGCCTGATTTATTGCCTTCCTTTTCAGTGTAGCTCTTTTAGGTGTGGCGGGAAATTCCTTTAGATACACATTGGTAACCTGGGTTATTTTCTGCCAGTTCCAGAGTGGTCTGACTGCAGTTTACCTGCCTTAATCCTGGTCCCGGCTCCCCACTGTGTTTTAGTATGATACAATCTCTTGAGCGGGTTATTGAAGATCTGTTAAAAAGGTCTAGATCAGTGCTTCTCAAACCTCTCCAGGAGTAATGCTTGTCCACCATGTTTTAGATCTCTCCCTGCTCCTGCAGGAGTGATTCAAATGATTAGATCATCATCAATCTATGAAGCTGCTTTATAATGAGCGGGTCATTGAATAACCTGTGCTGGAGCAGAGAGAGATCTAAAACATACAGGACAAATGGTACTTTAGGAGAGGTTTGAGAGCACTGGTCTCGATCAAGTATGTGCGTAAACATATTTCAACACAATTCTGTTTTGTCCATGGTTTTTAAACCTTTATCTAGCTAGAAAGGTTCCACTGAGAACACATTTCTTTTTTCAAGGATGCTTTGCCAGATAAACAAGTGATTAGGGGCGGTTGAAACAGGAGTAAATCCCCTGGAGCCATTTTAGGGTCAAGGGCCTTGCTCAAGGGCCTAACAGCAGAGTTTTTCGCTGCTCATATCTCTAGACGCAAGTCAGAATCCTAAGCTCCACTAGGGGCTCGAACCAGGAGCACTACAGTCACCAGTCAAGCAACCTACCACTTTGCTATCTTGCCATCCATTTGCAGTTAGTAAAAGGCTTAAATTTTGCTGGTTGAGTTTCTGGTTTTCTTACACTGTGAGTTTAATAACCCTACTGAATGTGATGGAATTGATTCAAAATTGAAGTTCTATCAATTGGAAGAACTTGTCATATTGTTATTACAATTCATTAGCTCCACCATGTTTTTGCCAGCGTTGGTTTGGCTGTCTATCTGTTTATGTAAAAGATAACTCAAAAAGTAATGTGCTTATATCTCTGAAATTTTGTGGGTGGGTTGCTATTACATCAGGGATGGACCCGATTGATTTTGACCGCGATCGATCAAACGAGTGGCGTGGTGGAGGTATGCGCTCTACAGAGTGCCCTTCTAGTTTATTTAATGAGTTCTTTCCAAAATCAATAATCATTTCAGAAAATCTGCTGGAGTTGTTAATTAATTTTCTTGTGTTTGATGTTTTAGCTGTGCGGTAAACAGGAGAACCTGGTGGAAACCCACGGTAATGTGGGAAGAGCATGCTAACTTCACACACGGCGAAACACTTTGCCTGGATGTGAAATTGAAGCGTTTGTTTCATGGCAAACACAATTCATTCTGGCATAATGTGGCTTTTAAAAAAGCAATCATCTCACAGTAGATGTAAAACATGTAGATTAGCATAATTAATGTCTCATTAGGAACAGCTCCTCTCGTTATAGAAATTATTACTAAGGTTGTCACAAAAAGCAGCTTCCACAGTTAGTCCCCAGGGCTGGTATGGAGAAATACTGCTTTGCATTACTTGTGAAGACCAGTCATAATATATGTGATGGACAAGAGTGTTTTGAATTCTTTACGTTCTGGCATTACGTTTTCCATGGGTGACACAGACCAGGCCTGAACCACTGTGTTCAGTTCCCATGAAAATGGCAAATTCATTTACAGGATTGTGGAGAATTGATACAGACATCCTCCACTCTTGTCTATAAATATTACCTAATTGAAATTTTATAATTATGCGGTAAAGCAAAAGCCCTGCTATGCATTTTGTTCTCCCACGAGATCTGTGTTCAGGTTTGTTTTTGGTTCTTCTGGAGAGGTGGGCAGTCCATTGGCAGTTGACGTGGGAAGCAGAAAGTCTGTTTCGGTTGTAGCCGACTTCCTGAGTCGGCCCTAATATAGTACCTCTGGTCCCGCACTGCCGGGGCTGGGCTTGCATCGGGCCGCTGGCTCTCTGCATGATGGGAAGGACGGCAGCTAATGATGCTAATGATAGCGTGGCGGAGCAGAGAGGGATGGCAATATTTGAGACGGAGAGTGGAGTCGCATCGCACGAGTCGGCTGGCGCAATGCCAAGGAGCCTCCCCATCCCCCTTCCTCCTCTCATCTCCTCTCCTCCTTTCTCCCTAAAAAAGCGCACCGTCTGGAGACTCTCCCCAGTCACTTATCTTGTCCTCCATTCTGTCCTTCCTTGTGCCGTGGACATCAGCCGTGGGGTCAGGCCTGCGGAATCAGCGCTATTACGGCGTTTGCTACTACACCTCCCTTACAAGAAGATCTTGCCTCTTTCGGAAATTATTATTATTATTATTCTATAAACCATGCTTTTTATATATTATTGTATTTTATAAACTGCGCTTAGTTTTGGTGTTTTGGTCTGTTGGCTAAAGCCATGCCTGTATTTTCCCCCTCAACACTAGGCCGTTATCACAGCGTTAATAATTTGTACCTGCGTGGATATTGAGTTTTTTCCTGGTGAGAACCCTTGTGAATGCTGTCGTGCTGATTAGAACTTGAGGGGTAATTTAAAATTGCCACCATTGCTTTTGAAGCGTTTTGAATTGTACAGTGGCTGGTGGAGGCTGATTATCTTGGATGACATCATGCGAATGCAGATCTTTGCTGTTTTCAGTAGTTGAATCTGGGGGGGTGGGTAGGGGTGGGCGTGTCTTTATGGCAGGATTACGGCGCTGATAAACTCGTTTTCGTGTGGCCTGACCCCTGCATGACCCTTGGTGCTCGGCATCATGGTCGGTTTGAGGGGAACAAGAGCGCAAATGGGACACAGAATGACCCTTTGTGACCAGCCCGTCTTCACCCGGAAACCACTCTTACAAACCCCATTTCCTGCAGAGGACGGACGCCCGTCAGAGTTGATGTGGGGAATCAAAGGAAATGGTAGGAAATGGACGGTCGGCCTTGACTGATGTTTATGATTCATCCAGGAGGCTGTGGCTGTTTTAATGCCCTGCTGCTCTGGTCTGTCTCTCAGAGTGTTTCCTGAAGATTGTGTTCAGCACAGAGAGATTGTGGCAGTTCTGTCACCGTGGTTATCAGTTGAGAGTTGTGATTTATTTTGCGTAATGGGTTTTTCGCTTTGTTCAGAGAAGGTTTTAGTTTAATGTCTGTCGCCACTTGAGTACGCATCCCTCACGTAAACACAAACACTGAGAGCTTGTTAATGTTCACTTCCTGCTTTCCTAACCAGTAAGGAATGCCAATGAGGTTTCGCCTTTTGGAAATGATTCTTGGAAACCTGGGTTGTGAATGCAGTGCGAGTATAGTACGCATTTACTCTGGGTGCCCTGAGAATGTGATTTTAGAAAGCTTATTTACTCACCCTAGGGGATTGTGGGTAGTCAGTTGGGTGGAAAGATGGAAGTGCTGGGGTTTATCTGTGTGTCTGTAAGCAAAGATGAACTCCGCAGAGGCAAAGCCACTTGCAGTCACTGTTTGCTCACCCTCCGTAGAAGAGCATTCGGTGGGTTTGCTGTAAATGTCACCGGCTGAGATAAAGGTCGGTGTTATCTGTAATCACTCCTTACAGCTGTGTTCAACACAACATCAGCTGCCCTTCAAATTATTGGTCAAAAATCCCTCTGTCAGTCGCCAAACACTTTCTCTTTCTAAGCTGATGGAAGGAGATGGCTTGACATCCTGGGAGAACAAGCCTGGGAGAAAGGAGGCTAATGAAGAATCATCTGAATTAAAACCACTGAAGGGAGGCTCTTTTATAATGATATATCCTTTTTATCCTCACTGCGCTCTTGTGGTGGTCATCTGGTGGCATGTCTTATGGTTTTTCCCTGGCTTGTTTGCATAAATGGCAAGAAAATGTGTTTGTTCTGTGAACTTTAAACAGATATTGGGTCCAGTTGAGTCAACATGCAGCATATTGGATGAGAAGCAGTGTTATCAGTTGATTTCACACTGAAAATTGAAGTGTGGAAATTTCTAGCCTTTTCCAGGCTTTTCGTCTGTCCCCGAGACCGTCCAGTCTTTGGATCAGATCACTCGGCACACAGGCGCAGAGACACACACAGGCACGCACACAACATTCGCAGTGATTGGCCTGCAGACGCGCTCAGGCAGAGATGCACACACACACATGCACACACACACACACACACACACACACACTCAGAAGCAGACTTACACACATATACACACACAGAGACAGACAAGCAGAAACACACACACAAACACACACTCAGACGCATGCACACACACAGATGCGTGCGCGCACGCGCGCGCACACACACACACACACACACACACACACACACACACACACACACCCAGAAGCAGACATACAAGCAGACTTGCACAAATATACACACACAGAGACAGACAAGCAGAAACACACACACACACACACACAAACACACATTCAGATGCATGCATACACACAGTTGCATGTGCGCACACACACACACACACACACAGATGAACACACACACACACACACACACACATGAACACACACACACACACACACACCAGAAGCAGACATACAAGCAGACTTGCACACATATACAGACACAGAGGCAGACAAGCAGAAACACACACAATCACACACACACAGATGTGGGCACACACACACACACACACACACAGATGTGCGCACACAGACACACACACACACACACACACACACACAGATGCACACAGACACACACACGCACACAGATGCACACACACACACACACACACACACACACACACACAAACACAGATGCGCACACACACACACACACACACACACACAGGTGCACACATACACACACCAGCGCAGGTGCTCTGATGTTTTGCGGAGATGATGGATGAGACCGCACCAGAGTACTGTGTGACTGCAGTTAGGGAACCGCAACGCTATGACTCTGTTAATTTCAGTAAAAATATCCGCCATGTAAAGCGGTGACCTGCCGCCTCCAGTCACCTGAGATTATTCCTCTCCGACCTGTAACAGCGCAGTGGTCTGTCTGTAGCCCTGTGTGACTCTGTTCACTGTGCGGAATCTAGCAGCCATCATGGTGAAGTTTTGAACAGTTACCTGAAATCCCTGCAGAGGCTGTCACTGACTGAGATTACATGCATGATTACATCTGCTTTTAAAAAACCATTTTTCTACTTTAAAAACTTGAGCAGATGTTAACCCTTGGAGCGCTGAAATAAATAAAAAAAAAAAAAACATGAATGTTATTATCTTGTGCTGTTGAAAACCTCTATCATTTGGGAACTCGTTCAAAAGAGCTCCCCTGCTGGATAGGTTTTCAACAGCTTTGATTTTTATATCTTACATCATTGAGTAACAATAGTTGCATTTAGTGCTCTTAGCAATCTTAGCAATCTTAGTAATCTTTCTGGGGAATTTTTGAAGGAACAGGAGTTGATATGGTTGACATTAAATATGCTCTTGCATGGATTTGGACTTGTTTAAAAGGACTTTGATTGGAGGGGGAGCGAAGATTGACATGAATGTGATGATAACCACACCCACTGGTACCCTATTATGTCATATTCAAAGTTTGCTCGATTTTTAGTAAGTGTTAGGAAACCATCTTTGATGTGAAAACACACACGTCTTAGTAAACACGATGATTTCTGCATTGTCTGATTGTATTATTTTATGGAATATGTACTAATTCATAATGGACTAAATCAGAATAACGTTCCTTTTCATTTTTGTTGGTCTTTAACTTAGATGTTTGATATCATCTGTTTCGGGTTGGGGGGGGATATGATTCCCGTAATATTTGTATCATCGTTTCTGTTGGAATTGGGTCTCGGTGAGTGTTGGTGGTGCTGGTATCTGGTCATGGTTGGGTTTTGCAGGTGTGAAATTCCCAAAATAAAATATTGGCTCCTCGCTCAGACTGGAGCTCTTCTGTGCTTGTGGTCATAGTGATGTATTCCTTGCTGTGTTTGTGGTGTCCGTCAACAGTCTTCACTTTGTTTTTTTTTTTCAGCTTTCCTCTTGTTATCCAGGAATTAGGAAGTGATGTCATGCTTCTTCTGTTTCCAAGGCGACGGGGAGCCCCTGAGAGTAACAGTTGCAGCTCGCTGCTGTTAAAATGTGAAGGGAAGGGTTGTGGTTTGGCCTTTGGGCTTTAGTGCGATGCATCGCTGTTTTTATCAAGCCTTTTATACTTTCGAGGGTTTCGGAGTGTGAGAGAATTCCTGTAACTTTACGAGGCCTGTTTTGAAGATGCCAAAGTCATTGAACAAGGGAATCTGCTGGATTTAAATGGGTCGTTAATTTTCTGGAGGTTTTTTAAATGTCATTGGGCTTTCCTCAGCGGTTTCAGTTTGCATTGATGTGTTTTATGAGCATTAAAGAATAAAGCACCTGTTTGAGTCACAGTGACTGGAAACTCCAAAATATCCTTCATACCACACTCAGTGGGCCAGTGAAAACATGGGAGTAAAGCTGAAAAAATATTTCAGAGAAATGTCTGACAAATCCTCCATTCCTGGAAGTATATTATTTTTATTAACAGGATAACTCAAAAAGCTAGGAACAATTTGGTAGGATGATAGATGGTAGTCCAAGGATGAGTTGATTCAATTTTGGAAGTGATCTGGAACATATTCTGGATCCGGAAGAATTAAAATATATCTACCACGGGTCTGTGTGACATTTCTGACGGGTTGACTCAAAAAAGTTATGAACGGTTTGGCACAAACTGTGGCAGGATGATAGGTGGTAGTCCAAGGAAGAGCTGATTTAATTTTGGAAGGGATCCGGAACATATTCTGTAACCAAAAGAACAGTTTTATGGCATGGCGGAGGTATGTGCTCTACCGAGTGCCCTCGAGTTCAATCAGTGGAACTAAGTTTGGAATCAGAAGTGATTTTCACATGGATTAAGTGGAGGAAACGGTGGGTTATTTACCTCACAAGCAGCTCAATACATAAATACAAATTCTGCGGGGACTTCCTGAGGAGGAGGAGGAGAGGCCAGTTCCACTGCCGGCGTAAAAACCCTATAGAGCTGTGGTGGGATCACCTGGATCGTAACGTTAGTAAGGAGTCCTCATCTTCACCTGTAGGAAGCATTGTAGACTACGTAGAAATGTATTGAGGATGATCTTTGTGTGAAGTGAATACTGTATGCCTAAATTGTGCAATGTAGTGATAAAATCTTACTGGAGATGCTTTGATGAGAATTCATAAATATAGTTGACTGCTTTTTAGTATCTAAAACATTTTTTCCATCAAATACCAGAGATACTAAATAAAAAATCTAAAAAACTTTTTGGCATTTGTTGCATATGATGTACTGATACACAAGCGCTTTCACTGAACAAACTAGCTAGAACTGGTTAAGTGGTGGTTCCTAACTTCTGACTGGTAGTGTGTTTGCATGTGTTACGTGCATGTGGTTTTGCGTTTGTGTGCCTGTGTGTGACTGTCTGTTCGTGTGTGTGTGTGTGCATGTGTGTGTGTGTGTGTGTGTGCGTGCATGTGTATGTGTGTGTGTCTGTGTGTGTGAGTGTCTGTGTGTGTATGTGAGTGTTTATGTGTGTGTGTATGTGTGTGTGTTTATGTGTGTGTGTGTGTGTGTGTGTGTCTATGTGTGTGTGTGAGTGTTTATGTGTGTGTGTCTGTGTGTGTATGTGAGTGTTTATGTGTGTGTGTATGTGTGTGTGTCTGTGTGCGTGTATGTGAGTGTTTATGTGTGCGTGTATGTGTGTTCTCCTGCATCTCCATTAAGGCCCTCAGCCTCAGGGGTTGCATTGCTGCACTGGACTTGTCGTATTGTTGTGCACCCGTGCGCATATAATCTAAATCCTGTTATTTCAGAGGGCCGGGATATATTTATCCCCCCCACGCCTCGCTCTTCTCTCTCTCTCTCTCTCTCTCTGCAGCGTCTATCTAGCATTTTATGCTCCATTTCAGTATGTCCTTAGTGCTTTGTCTTTTTTTTTTATACATTCATTGGTCTGTTCGTTCATTTCCTGTCATTGCACATTGGTGTGCATATCAGTCCTGAGTGTTCGCTCTGATCTCTCTCTCTCTCTCTCTCTCTCTCTCTCTCTGTCTATGTCTCTTTCCTATTCTCTTTATCTATCTGTCTCCCTTTCTCTCTCACCTCATCTCATTCTCTCTGCTTTTTCTGTGCAGAGGATGAAGGCGTTGTTTATATTTGATAACATGTCCCTGCCTGGGCATCTTTCTAGCTGTTCCCCATGCAGTAAGCAGATGTTTTGTAGGACTGGAGATGTTTGGTGGGGCTCTGTAATGTGCAGATACACACAGAGAGAATGTCCCTTTCTTCAGGACTTGGTAGAATGAAACCACAGTTCAGCTCTTGTGTGAATCCTGTAAACAGAATGATGTGTTTAATGTCTGTATCTCGCTGTGGCAATACCAGCTTGCTTCTCTTTGGCATCTCGGGTAGACTCTGCTGGGAGTTTGATTCCACAGGTCTGTGCCGAGCTTGGCTGTTCAGATGTGGAAACGCAACTGGTGCAGGGAATGCCGCTAGTGAAGATTAGCGGTTGATAAGGGCGGTTAGAGGGCGGGGGATGGGCTGGAGGCTGCAGATGTTAGAAGGTTGCTGTAGGGATTTGCTTGTATTCGGCCGGAGAGCATCCATGAGGTCAGGCAGCGATGCTGGGCGATTAGGCTCTGGCTTGTAGTCAACTTTCCGGTTCATTCCAGTGGTGTTTCATGGAGCTGACGCCGGGGCTCAGTGGAGATTTGTCAAGTTCTTCTGCATCGATCTCGACAAACCATGTGAGGACCTCTCTCTGTGCGCTGGGGCACTATCAGGAAATAGCCTCCCCCCAAACTGCTGGGAGCAGAGAATCTTCTAGAATTTCATTGTGTTTAGCTGCATTTTTATGAAATACTTTTGGCATAGCACCTTTAGAACCGCGATGTAATCCGTATGGATCAGTAGCTAAATCCTAGATCTGGTTTCTGCTTCCACCACAGACCGTACTCTTAAATTTAGGCAGAGTTTTTACCAGATAATTATAGCCGCATCAACCACGTAAGAGGCAGGTTTGCGTTTTATCTTTGTCACACAAGAGTGACGATTCTTGACTAATTAACGGACTGCAGTGTCTCTAGCGCCACCTTTTAATATCTGATCGGCGTGCTAGATACCTCAACAGAAGGGAAACAGAAAAATGGAAAGATTGGAACAGTTCTTTTGGTACCGTCCACTACTTCTAACAGTAGAAACACAAAAATAACCGTTCTAACATGTAAAAAAAAACCCGAACTGCTTGGTGGAAACCAGGCCTTAGGGTCAAGATTTTCCACCAAGAAACTAGGAGACCAAACAAGAATAATGAAAAAGTCAAGACTAAGGAGTGTCTTCATGATTTTGTCCATATAGAACATTTACTTGACGGTTCTCACTGAGGGATTGGTCAGGGTGCAGGTGCGCTGGGCTCAGATCCAGGGCTGATCAGACAGCATTAAGGAGATGAGATTTGGGCTGTATCTGGTGCGCTTTGCTCTGCTGGGATTGTCTCAAGGACTCTGATTCTGGCCATGTTTCTTTTGATTCCCTTAGTTTTTCCCTTCCAGAGAAAATTGGCTGCCTTGGGGCTGAATGATTAATTTAATTTCATCAATTTTATTCTAAGGTCAGAGCACATTTATTGAATATTTATGAGTTAGCCAGGAAGGCTAATCTTCATCTGTAGACATTGTGCTACATGTATTTGGAGGAAGCCCATGTGAACAGAGGGAGGGTCCAGGCCAGGACTCAATTCCAAAATTTCTTTCCTGCGAGTGCCACAGCACCACTGTCTCTGTTGATAGTTGGGACTGGAATGTGATGATCTCCTCGATGTGATAAAGCAGTCATTTCCTGTGTAGAGGTGCCCTGTACAGGGAGAGCACCAGCAGGCCAGAGTTCAGATTTCAAAAGGGCTCACCAGTGGTTGCAAGGGGGGGGGGGTTGTGGCCTGGAGTGTGTGCTTTCTTGAGGAGCTTTAGTGCGTGTGCTCTCAGGTTAAAGGTCCCCAATCATGTCGGAAGGTACACAGCTAATTAGCCATGACAAACCATTTCAAAATCTGTCCATTGTGACATCACAATTACAGGGAGAGATCAGCCAAAAAAAATGAAGGAACTGATAAACTGGTTTCGGAAGTTGATCAGTCCCTCTTGCCTCTTGGGTGGTGGCTTCCAGTTGCGATGTCAGATAGAAGCAGATTTTGAAGTGACTTTTAGTGGCTAATTGGCTGTGCACCTGTGGGGGACCTTTAATTGGTGGCCTGTCGCAAGTCAAAGGGAAATGTACTCAACTTTGAGGGCGCGTTTAGTCCTAACTGGTGCTAAATCTCAGTTAAATGACTAATCCAATGTGAAGGACGTCACTCCCAATAGTCTTATTAAAATAAATTATGTTTTTAGTCATGAGCGTGAAAGCATTTCAGCCAACCCAGCCTTCCTCAGTAGCTCTCTTACATTGTCATGTTTAGAAAAGGATACAATTTGCAAGAAAATGTGGCAACAAAAAAATGCACACATGCACACGAGCTGTGTAACAGTCCAATGGAGAGCTGACTCTCTCAAAGTCTTAAAATCTAAATAATCTGGGGTTTGATTCCCTCTCCTTACACCATCCGGTATACGATCATGTCAATTCGATACACTTTGGATTGCGTTATCCGAGATTTTAATGATATCCGCCATGCCATGCTGGTCTCATGAGAAACCCCAAAATTGCCATAGTCTTTGTAGAATTTATCTGGGAACAAATGAAGATAAGGGATTATTAGTTTGGCTCCTGGAGCACAACTCTGTTTAATTTGCCATACCATCATCACTGTAGATCACGTGGTTCTCGCGTCATGAGCTCACTTTCTGCTCTTTTCCATGACCTTGGCCAATGAAGATATGACAAGCCAAAATTACAGTCTTGCTAATTAGCCCAGACTTTAGCTCCATGTCTCTCTCGATGTTATCCTTGTTAATGAGGCAAGTGTGAGTAGGTGTCACGATTTTCTTCACAAGATCAACTCACCATGCAAAATCTCATTCAAATCTGTGACAGTGCAGCGAAAAAGTGTTGATTTGGCGTGGATTTGCCCTCCCTGTACTATCCCTCTCTGCTCTGTGAATAATTACGGAATAATGATGGGGAACAAAAATGCAAACTGTAAGCTACCATGTCTTTGCTCTTTTGACTTTGAAATGAGTGGCGTTTATTTCACTCTTCGGGATGTTTGTGCCAACACCTTGACGCAAATCAGCCGCTGAGATTTCAGTTTGCTAACATTTCCCTAAGGAAGAGAGACCTCCAAATAGTTTCCTCAACCAGGGACAAGAGAAACACTTCACCGAACCCCAAGGTATTGTGCCAAAGCTTTCTCAGGCTTTTTCAACATGAAACAGTTCTTTCCACATTTCATTTCTTTCTAATCCAGTCACAAGCATGTCACAAGTGTATCCTGCATTTATCCTCACTGTATCCTGGGCTTCCAGCCCTGCTGTTTCTATACTTGTGCCCTCGAGCCCTGCTGTTTCTATACTCCCAAATTGGGACCCCAGCCCTTGAGTCTATACTGTTTGAGCTCCCCAGCCCTGCTGTTTCTATGCTGAGCTCCCAGCCCTGCTGTTTCTATACTCCCAGCCCTGCTGTTTCTATACTCCCATACTGAGCTCCCAGCCCTGCTGTTTCTACACTCCCATACTAAGCTCCCAGCCCTGCTGTTTCTAAACTCCCATACTGAGCTCCAAGCCGTGCTGTTTCTATACTCCCATACTGAGCTCCCAGCCCTGCTGTTTCTAAACTCCCGTACTGAGCCCTCCCCCAGCCCAAGCCATGCTGTTTCTATAATCCCATCCCATCCCAGCCCTTGTTTCTAAACTCCCGCTCCCCAGCCCTGCTGTTTCTATACTCCCATACTGAGCTCCCAGCCCTGCTGTTTCTAAACTCCCATACTGAGCTCCAAGCCCTGCTGTTTCTATAATCCCATATTGAGCTCCCAGCCCTGCTGTTTCTAAACTCCCATACTGAGCTCCCAGCCCTGCTGTTTCTATACTCCCATACTGAGCTCCCAGCCCTGCTGTTTCTATACTCCTACACTGAGCTCCCAGCCCTGCTGTTTCTGATCCCTGTGCATCACCCACAGTCTGGTTCCACCACAGCACACCGCCATTGTTCGCACTTACTGTCAGTATGTGGGCTTTTCATTTCAGCTTTTTATTTTTGTTTTTCTTTTTCTTAAGGCTCCAGCTCATAGTTTATTAACATGAGGGATGTGATATGAGACTTGGTGAAGATTTTCAATCCAAATCTAACAAAGCACATCTCAATGAACAGGTAGAACTGGGCTGTCTGGCTGTGTTCCTGGAGATCTACCATCCTGCAAGTTGTCATTTGAAGCCCTATTTGGAACACTTGACTCTGGTAATCAGCCGCTCAGCAAGATCTCCACTTGATAAATGAGGAATCATAGTCTTGTTTGTAGTGGAAACCTGCGAGACAGTACATCTTGAAGGTTAGGTAGCACTGATCTGATCCTGTGGATTAGAGTTTCTCTGCGCGGGAGTTTATGTCGGACTTTCTCTGGACTTGGGTCCCTGCCAAAACTGCAGGTATAAATCCGCCTCTTCTACAAATTGGTGCACTTCACTGTAATTCAGCACCAAGACTGTGCCGAAAACTCCCCCGCTCCTGGTTTTTCTCAAAGCCTGAGGCGATTCGGGGGCTGACATGGTAGTAACACGATCTTGGCTCAGCAGTGCTGGACTCCAACACTTTGCCACTCTGCTCCATTTATCTGGTCTAATTTATTTGAGTCTGTATTGTTGTGCTGGAGCTGGACGGCTCGGCAAGACACAAGAAAATATTTGAATTGACAAGAAACACCATTGCTATCGGCACGCTTCAGATCCATGAAGCGCGCTACATTATTTTACGCTGCTCTCTCCCTGCTCTTTGTGATATTTCAGTGATGAAGCCTTGGCAATGAAGCCTTGGCGATGCTCGGGCTGCTGATGCAACTGTCGGAACCCGGGTTACTAACACTCAAGACAGGCGAGACGGGTCTCTCAGTTCGTGTGCCTGACGGAGCGTGGAAACTCCCATGTACCAGGGTGTTAAATCACATTTCTCCTGTCAAAGAGGCCAGAGAGAAGAACAGAGAGTGGGTTTTTTGTAATAAAATGTATTTTTCAGCCTGTTGATCAAACTATGCAACAGTGGCTAGTTGGATGGGCTTTTTCGGGAAGTACTGATATGCTACCCTATTGTTGCGTCGGTAGAATTCTGAATAAATTCTGGGATATAATTATTTTGGGATGTATTGGACGCCTTTGTGTGGTAGTTCTGCATCAGGAGGATTCAAGTATTTCTACTGTAGCGGGGTATGTGACTTTGGTCTGTTAGTTTTTCTCTGCATCAGAAATGATAAAATTACCCTCTTCGCTCGCTCTCTCTCTCTCTCTCTCTCTCTCTCATAATCTTAATCTTGTTTATTCAGAGGGCTCTGGTTTTTTTCCATCGTTCTCTCTATCTGTCTCTTCTCGTCAGCTCCCTCTATCTTTCCATTATACTAAAGGACCATGAAGCCATGACCAGTGATCTGTGCATCATTGCAGATAAAACAGCTCAGTCTAATAATTATCTCCAGGAAAGTCAGACATGTCCGCAGACCTGCGTTGGCCCAGTCCAGTTAGACTCATGACGTCTGCGGTCCTTCATTAGCCGTCATTTACTTCTGTCTGATCAACTGGCTCCTTTATCTCTTTCTTCCCATTGTAGAGCCATGGGCTTACAGAACAGCGGTGAATATTTCTTTTAACATTTCCATGGCGGAAACATATCAAACAGCGAAACGAAACGGAGATTATGAGAGGAGGCTGATAGCTGGATTTACATAATTTTGTTGTGTGAAATTTTTAATCTCAGTGACCAGAGGGTCATTAATAAGCCCTCTGCTATTTCTGTAATCCTTCGCAGCCCCTGGAAGGTCACGGACAGCCTTTCCTGCTAACATAACACATACGGGTGCCCGTGGAGCTGGAAAGTCATGGAAAGTGCTCATTAGTCTCGCAAAATGACCTTCACAGCATGTGAATTTAATCCACTGTCTCCTGTTTGCTTGTACCTTGTCACAAATGATGAAATCTTGATATAGCAGTGAGGTCATGATGCTGCGGTTGATAATCGGTCAGTTTTACTTGCATGATGTTATTTCCGCTGTGGTCCTCAGTCATCAAAAAGTCGTGTGTTCCGCATTGCTAACACGAAAAATCCCTGTAAAATCCTCTTTCTCTTCCCAGGTCATCCTCAATTCTGCAGTAATTATGCCAGAAAAAAAAGTGTAAGTTGTATACTTATCCACTGACTGTGTATGGGAAATGTCCTCTCAGTGGACTAAAAATTAATGTCAGAAGGACTTAAAATAATGTGAGGATCCTGGGGAAAATGGGCTGATGTGTTGACCACGTGCCCTGTAGCCTAGCAGCTATGCTGTGAGCTGCTGCTAACAGGGCCTTCTGTTTGTCTCCAAGGCTGCGCTTGCCTTCATCCTCCAGCTCGCTCTGACACCAATAAGTCAGCTTTTAATGAAACTTCTGACCTTTTCTAGCGGCCGAGTGTCAGAACGGGCCACAGGGGGGTCGTAACAGCACAGGCCGAAGTGCTTTTCTCTGCCCCCTGCTGTGCGCTAACGCACTGTTTTAGGCCATAAAACCACAGCGGATTGTTCTGGAATTGTTGGGTTTTGCAATTATATTCCGAGTAATCCCATCTTCCCTGTTGTTTTAATTTTGTGACCTGCAGAGACTGTTTTGATTTGGTGCCTCTGGTCATTGATTTTGGATTTTTTGGTGGTGGGGTGCTCGAAGAACAGAATTATTCCATTCTGGTCGGATTGCTCATAGCTTTATACAATTTATGTTACTCATCCTCACACAGCACTCTCATGAGCTAAAGTAACTCATGAGATATTGACTGTGTGATTGTGTGTACTCGTATGTTACAAAAGCCCATCTAGGCCCTGACATCGCAAATTGGCATCTATTGTAAACACATTGATATATGATATCACACTGGTTTTTGAATGTGTGCCTGAGTGTGTGTGTATATTTGTGTATCAGTTAGTTACTATCAAAATAAATGTAAAATAATTATGGGGATATGCATCGTACCATCAATCTGTGTGTCGGTGTTGACGCCCATTCTGTTTCCGCAGGTTCGCGTCATCTCATGGGGGACCACCAGGGTTGAGCGGACAACGTAACACCAGCAGCAAAAACCATCTGCCAATCACCCCTTGTAAGCTCCTCTTCTATTGGATAGCCCCGCCCTAAAGCTCCCCCCACGTCACCCAGCAAACGTCGAGCCCTCAGCCAATCGCTGGGGCAGGACGAGAGTCGCCATGGACACGGAGTCGACCTGCTCGGGGTATTCCTATTATTCTGGCCGCTCCAGGGGGTCTCAACGTCATGGGTAAGTAATTAACTCAGTGCTACGAATGAGCTGACAGCCTCACACTCTTGGATTTGTTGTTCCTCCCACTCTAGGAACTGTGTTGTGGCACACTGTGGGGTTTGTAGTCCTACGTGCGCAAGCATTTGTAGTTCCAAGAAATCTAGTAACTGTAGTTTTGCACACTCTGGTATATGCTGTGGGGTGTGTGGGCCTGCTTGAGTGTATTGATCTCCACTAGGATTTGTAGTTCATTTGATCACCTCAGGGATTTGTAGTTCATTTTGAGACCAGCTGCACATTTCAGATGCCTTTGAAGGTCAGATAAGATGGGTAAAGTAATCAGTGTTGTTGTGGATCTCTTCCCAATGTGGGTAGTAGCATGTAAAAATGACTGAGATTCACATGCATGTTTTGGTTCACAAGCATATGAGGACCTGATTTCTGGGTTTGAAGAGGGAGGGGTATGTGGTGGGGTCCTCGCTGAGCGGTCTTAGGGAATGCCTGTGCTGTATTGATAATAATTGTATACTGGAATGGCACATTAGCCCCTTGCTGAAGTGGAACATTGGGTCCTTTGATTTTCTTCAATGCTAATGAACTATCACTGGACTCTGTGTGAATGAGGGATGGAACAAATTAGCCGTGTGTGCCGAGCAGTTAATCCTATTATACTGGAACAGCCTGGCCAGAGGACTGCTATGTCCTTTAGTGTGTTCTGTAGATACTTGGGAGTGTGTGTGCACGTGTGAACGTGTGTGTGTCTGTGTGTATGTGTGTGTGTGTGTGTGTGTGTGTGTGTGTGTGTGTGTGTGTGTGTGGGTACATTTGTGCGTGTGTGTGTGTGTGTGTGTGTGTGTGTGTGGGTACTTTTGTGCGTGCGTGTGTGCGTGTGCTTGGGTACGCAGGTGCTTGTGTCTTAGTGTTTGTTTGGCTTAATATGTGTGTGCATCTGTGTCTTAACGTGTGTTTGGCTTAGTTTGTGTGTACATGTGCATCTTAGTTGGTGTGTGCATGTGTGCCTTAGCATGAGTTTGGGTTAGCGTGTTTATGAATGTGTATCTCTGTGTTTGTTTGGCTAAGTATGTGAGTTCATATGCGTCTTTGTGTGCACGCGTTTATTGTCCATCAGTGTAGCAGACGGAGTGACCGGACTCGGCACTGCGCTCTCTGTGTTTCCCCTGACGACAGCATTATCAGTTGGGTAAAACAGTTTTGCTGTGGCTGACGCTGGTAATGGGCTTGTGTTCACACCTCTCACTCTGTAAGCACCTGCTTTATTCCTCTTTGTGTGCTGCCATTCTGCGATTGGCTGGAAGAGAGGACAGGGTGCATGATTCGTCTGGAGAAGGAGAGTGTTGCACTCAGTGTGTAAATTCCACCCAGATTATTATTATCATGTGATCAACAAAGCTAGGTCGATTGATTTTATGTTTTAGAGTCTGTATCCACCCTTTTTTTGGCAGTAGGGAGGGTATAATCTTGCATTAATCCGTATTTAGCGGAAGTATAACTTTTTTCTGTGTCTCTGGGGACTCTGAGTCCAGAATGTCATGACTTGAAAATCACAACAAAGAGAACCAGCACTGACAACTTAAACAAATTTATTCTTCACTGATTAGGTCCAAAAATTTCTATAAATAATCCACTGTGTAATCTTATAATAACACTCTAATGCCACTATGTAACTCTGATGCAAAAACAAAAACTCTCCCAACTGACCAAAATCACAGCATTTATAAAGACTTGGAACATTCTGGAAAGATCTACAGGATTCCTGGGTGATCTGGTCTTCTCCAGGTAAGAAGATGCCAGAAACTTCTAGAAAGCACTAGTCTATTTCATCACAAACAAGTGGTATTGCATCAGATCATGTGTTGCTACAAATAGACTGTTATACAGACATACCAACAGAGGGTGCTAAATGATGAACAAAATGAAGAAATAGCTGACCAGTAAGGCAGCACAAATAGTACCTAACAAATCTCCATTTACAAATGATATACAGTGCAGTACACAAAATACTCATACATAACAAGAATAACAGCTCATTTCAATCCAGTGTCAGCCCTGTTGAATATATTTACATTTTGGGAGATGGGTTTTAGGACAGTTTTTGGGTTTTGAACAGGGCCGAAAGGGGGCCCCAGGAAACTGTCCAGGGGACCATGTCATGCAAGAAAATTATTGAAAGCTTCAGTCCCTGGTTTTTCCATAAATGACACAAAGCAAACAATTACTTCAATTTGAAATTTGAAAAGGAACCTTTTTCATTTCCATAGATGTCACACTCTCACATTTTGACTGTAAAACTCTTACAGCAAATACTTAAAGGAATCACTTTTGTCCTTTAATGGTGTGAAATGAAATAAGCTTGACGGAATATGCTGACAGACAGGCTGGTTATCTGCCCTCCTGTGGGGGGAGGACTCGGGTGAAAAAGGGTCTGAACCACTGACCTGGGGTCAAGTTTAAAGGGCCAATGATGTGGCGCCAAAAATCAAAGTGGATATCCATCCAGCCGGCGTATGAAGACGGAGATTGCCATTTTGAAACTCAATATGGGCAGATTCCAGCTTTGGGAATAAAAGGGCGCATTGTTAAGTTTGAGGTCCTGTTTCTGAAGCAGAGTCGGCAGGATGCCGCGCCTGTCCTGGTATGCCAGTCATCTGAACATCCTCATTAAGAAAAAACTGGTCACCAACCCCCCCAAATATTCAGAGGAGAAGAACAATTGAAACCTTGTTTGTATCTTTAAAATAGAGCAAGCAGTGTACCCCAAAACTACAAAAATATTGGTGCATGGAAAATGACTTTGTAACGCCGCTGAAGAAAATTTTGTCTGATAAGTGAATGTGTGATTACCTTTCCGGAATGTTCTGCAGTCTTCCTTCAGATGAACCAAAAGATGGATAGAGGGAATGTGGGGATAAAAAAACAAATGATTAGAACACAGAGATACAAAATTAGCTCTGTAATGGTGGAAAACTGATGCATTTCAACGACAGGAACGTCCTCATCACATTCGTGCAAAGGAGAGATTGCTTATAGTCTCTAACAGGTGTAGCCATAATTGACTCAGATTGCATTTGTCAGCGCTCAAACACACATCATACAGCCCTTATTTAGATGACTGCTGCCCCAACACATACTTCAGTTACCCCTAAACATGCATCAAAACCAACTGTGAAAATACTAGACAACAGACCCTTAAAAAGACCAACCTATCACAAAAACAATGAGAATTATATTACACTGAATATCAAAAAATAATACAATCCAGGAAATGTAAAATTAATCATTCAGACTTACGTCCCTGAAGCACTGGGATCCCACAGTGTCCTGATTAGACTGAACATAATGACTGATTACTTCATCAAGGCTTTTCGCTGCGATATCTGTTTTGTGCCCTAAAATGTTCTGAGAGAAGCAAGTGTCTTCTGAGTTTGGTGAAAAACTTTCTTCAAGATGAAGTTGTAGCCATGCCTGTGCAAATAAAGTGCTGATAGCTCAACTTCGACAATAAGATTTTATTGGATTAAGTCCAAAATATTTCAAACTAATTCGGCATCGAGGGATTTTATAGTAACTCCAAAGTAGTAAAAAAAAAAAAAAATGGTGCCAGGCACAATAAACCCCGCCCCTCGCACATACTTTCACCTACTTGTACGAAATTCAATACGGATCGATTCTGGGTCAGTGGCAATCCCTAAACCGAATTTGGGGTGAATGTGCCCATTAGTTTTGCCGCTAGAGTGTTAACAGACAAACAAACACAGAAACAAACAAACGCAAAAACACAGAAAAAACAATAAACAATGCCCTCCCCCCCCTTCGGGTGGGGCGGGTAACTTTCTTCATGTGCAATAAGGCTGTTGCATCACTCATGCTTAAATTAATTTAAGCATGAGATTAACAGGCAAGGTTCGTTAATTAAAAAATGAGTTCAACTTGACTTATTGGATTTTTTTCAGCATGACAACAGAGAGTTAGAGATGGCTCAATCAGGTTATGTTCAACGCTTCTTTCAGGCACATGCAGTGACTCAAAATGTGCACTTCCAAAAGGTTGAGCCTGCAGGTAAAAAGTTAAAAGAAGCGTTCTACAGTTACGCTCTCTGCTACTGTTTTCTCCTTGATGAGCGGCGCATTTGTGTACAATGGGAAAGATGGGCGCGTTGTCTGTTTATCTTGATGGCTGTAAATCAGAAGCGATGTCTTGCGGAGACGGTGAGCCTTCTCTCCCTCGGCGGTGTAATCGCAGAAGCGACCCTGCAGTGTGTGTATTCCACCTTTTACTGTGTCTGAAGTGCCGCGTGTGGCGTTAACGGCTCCCCCGGTGGCTCATTTGAGCGAAGAGTGCAGCTCCGCACTTGAATGAAGTTGCGAGGAGTATTCGGGGATATGAAGCTGGATGAAGCTCTGTCTCGGCACGGCCTACGCGCCCTGTTCTATTCATTGTTGTTTTTTTTCTCTCCGATAGCACTTGAAATTCTTCTCCACGAAGTTACTACCACTCACAATCGCATCTCAACTCCGTATCGTAACCTCTCTTCTGCTCTTTCATAACCAGCTTTTCACTTTGTGTCATGATCGTTTTCCTACTCCGTCATAACTCCGTTTCATTTTAAGCGACGAGTGTGCCTAGCCTGGCATCACAGAGGGCCTCGGGGCCTGTCTTCAGAATAGACATTGCGATCACGTTGCCCCGCATATATTTCCATTCACTGACTGCACAGACTAAGATCATCATTATTTCAATTATCCCAACTAAAATAACTGCAGCCGGGATAATGACGCTCATAAATAATTCACAGCTCTCGCTCTCGCATTAGATTAACTCCATTTGTTCTTTTTCGGAGGGCAGTGGATGTGTAGCTGATATTTGCTGGGATGATGCTGCTCGTGTCCACTTACCTCTTAACTGTCTTTCCTGTGATACTGGAATATGCCTCCAAAAGATGGCTTGATTCTTACAAACTTTGCACTGCAAAAAAACCTTATCAAGTATTTTCATCTTGTATTCAGATTTTTTTCCCATTACCCTTTTCCCATTAAAACTAAATTTCTTCCACTGACGTGAGATAGTTTTGACTCATTTCTTTATTTGTCCATGGGTTGAGAAAATTTCGCTTGCCCCACGTACAAATCAAGAAATTATTCAAAATTATTTCACATCAGTGGCAGTATTTCATTTTTCTTAGGAAAAAGGTAATAGAAATCTGTGGTTTAAGTCTAGATTAAAATGCTTGGTCGCAAGTGTTAAAGATTACTGCTTGATAATTTTTTTTTTCTTGCTGTGTGATACATTTAGATTATATCCAATTGTGTGATCTTACCATGATCATGTCTTGGCTTTCAGCTTCTTGCAGTCAGTGTTCCACAGAGTCATTGGCCTCCACCTGTTTGAAACCAGATAGCTGATGCCTTTCTGTAAGGTGAAGTAAAGTTGATAATACTAAGCAGGGGCCAGTCCGTCCTGTGTCAAGGGCCTTGCTTAAGAGCCCAACAGCTGAAATTGTGTTACTGTGGCTACACTGGGGCGTTCCCTATGGAACTCATACAAACGATTTGTTTATTAAGGCAAAGTTTCTTAAATTGCAGGATATAATAAAATTCAACTCCTTGCAAATTGTATATTTAGGATACCACAAAGAATTGCCTAGAAATATACAATGCCTATTTCTTCAGCGTGAATGTATCCATGACCTAAGAGGCAGAATGTTGTTGCAAACGAGAAGGGTCAGATCGACTCGGAGTGAGCACTCCTTATCTGTGGCTGGAGTCAGTGCATGGAACATACTTGAAGACAATATTAGAAGGGCAGACAATCTGAAGGACTTTAAGTATCTTCTGAAATGTGCATGTTTGAATAACTATAAACTTATCCAACAAAATGGCATTGGATAAATTAAACGGAACCATAATGGGCATAAACAATAGGGGTTGTTTATAGACACTCAGCTATATTGTAATTAAAATTCTTCATGATGTTCATAAATCTCTATGATTTTATGTTGTGACGTTTAAATCGTAGTGTAAATAGACACTCAGCTCTGTTGTGATTTATAAATCTTTATGATATCTTATCCATAATCAAACTGTTTTTCTGGGAGTTGGGGGGGACTTTGACAAAGCGATTTCGCTTCTCCCGCGACCCTTTCGGTCATGATACATGTTGTGTTGAAATTGTCATGGAACGACTGTACAATCATGCCGAAATGAAAAAACAAACAAATAAATAAAAATAAATAAACCACCAACCCATTGAAGCCCCATCAAACGCTGTAGCCATAAGACTGCAGGCTCTTCAGATCGGTTCCATGGTATTGCGGTTATCGGTTAGGTCAGGGCTATTCAACCTTATCCAGAAAGGGCCGGTGTGGGTGCAGGCTTTCATTCCAACCAAGCACTTACACACCTGACTCAATAATCAACCCCAAGAGTCTTTGTTAAAGAGCTTGATTAGTAGTATCAGGAGTGTAAGTGCTTGGTTGGAATGAAAGCCTGCACCCACAGTGGCCCTTTCTGGATAAGGTTGAATAGCCCTGGGTTAGGTCTTACTCTTTCATCTGTTTAGACGATTGATGCAATCTGATTATTACATTTGCCTGTTGTTTCTATTGTCATTTTTATTTTCTTTTTTTCTCTTTGAAAATCGTTGGCTTAATTGGGGTTTGTTACGCATTGAATTGTCTGCTCGGACAAGTTGGCATTTCCGCTGTCATGAGTGTTGTTAATGAGGGGGTGTGCTTTGTGATGATTGACACATTGAGGAAGGCAGAGAAGCCAAAACATCTGTGGTGTCTTTTTCTCTCCCTCAGGGTGAATAAATAGGAGAAGCAGTAGGTTATTTGAGGGCGAATTCTATTTCGTTTTAGTTACGATTATTCTCTCACCTGGTCACGTGACCATCCTGGAGAACCTTCGTCCTGGTTGAGGCTTTTTCTCGTTCAGCGTGAAAGACATTTTGACAGCAGTTTGCTGCCATTTTGCTGCCAATGCTGTCTCTTAAAGGGGGACCAAGAGCAAAGCTACCTTTTTGGATGCAGGAAGTCAGTGGCCTGAGTATTTGAATAACGCACACTGCGGTTTCGGGGAACAGAACCCTTTATGTGCCTCCTAACTCCACCAATTGCGGCTCGTGAAAACCAGCCCTGAAGCATTATTTTCTCTCCTTTGATCTTATTTTAATGGTATGCCGGTTTGGCTCATTTGCATTGGCTTCATCAGTGTTATCTGAGGTGTTGTCAGGTACTCAGATTCTCAGGCTGTGTTCCTGCTCATGATTTACATCCCTGTGTATAAATTAAGCCATCGGTCAGCGGAGCGATCTGTCATCCGGGCAAAAAGCAGCTGGCAACTGAGAGGATTACGGCTAATCCGAAAATCAATCGTATTGATTAACTTAAGTCCTTAAAGACACATTGTTTTATTTCCTGGGAGCTGATGTGTCAGTTTGATGGGTCATAACCTTAAAGGGCCGGTCATCATGAGTACTTTGCTCTGATCACCTGGCTCTGCCAGTTGCAGGGGGTATAACACTAGCGAAATCGGCTGGTTAAGTTTATGGGTGTGGGAATCGCACACTAGGGCTTTAACACTGAACCCTGGGCTTTTCCCCTCTGAGCTGTTTTTATCAAATCCCTGACATTCATATGAGATTAGCTGGGCACTTGGGAGGGAGCGCATGATGGCGTTTTGGCCAAAGGATTTAACTGGTGGGAAAGTTTATTGGGGCTGATGGGAAAAGTCTTAACAGCCCTGTGTAGGTTTCTCATCTCCCACTGAAATGCATGCCTTCAACGATCAGACAAGGGAACTTTCCACAGCGGGTGGCTGAGCTAATTATGTTTTTGAGGTCATTGGGTCAAAGGTCAAGATCATTTAAGGTCAGTTGTATTTGGGTGCCAAAGATCAACTTTTAGGGTGTAGGAAGCTATAGCTGCTGGAGGCATAGCAATCAATGCTTTGCATTGAGTTGTACCATGTTATGCATTTGTTACACTATCTTTAGCACCTGTCTGTCACTACTTTTGCTCACCTTCACCTTCACTTGTGCATATTATTGCATCTCTGGTTCTTCTTTGCCCAGTCACTTGTCATTCATACTCCACTCAACATTCCCGGTGTGTATCAGATGAGCGCGGTGTGGAATTACGATTATAGTGCGTGTAACATTCTGTGTCCCCAATCTTTTGACCCATGGGAAAGCGGGGAAATCCTCTTTCAACGAAAAGACTGTTTTTTACAGTCGTGAAATCGCATTGTGGCTTTTATAAAAGACTGGCAGCGAGCAGCAGGAGAATCGGACGTGGAAGAGGGTGCTAAAGCTTGTTATCCACACTGTCTGTGCAGAATATAAATAACATGGATATAAACATGGCTTTCAGTCATGAAACGACTCAAAATGAAATGGAGAACTTTTCTTTCTCAGTCTTTTTTTTTAAAAGAGATCATTCAACCCGTGAAAAAGGGTGATTGCGTACTTGGCGCTTTTACAAGGGGGGGAATCTCTTATCCATTCATGCCTCAGGAAGGACAGGTCTTGAGTGTGACCGCTGTGCTTGATTAATTAAGACCTTAAAGGCCTGCTATGCACAATGTCTGCCCCTGCTGTGGTCCATTTACCATCAAACCATAGAACAAGTGTCATCCTCAACCTTATCCGCTCTTTTTAAGGTTAAATCACCTACTGTATACATTTTCTAACTAATTGTCAGCTGTTATCGATAGTTGATATCAGCGAGGAAAAGTAACACTCAAGAATAGGACTTGGCGATAAGTCCCGTCACAATAGGGTATTTTTTATCATGATAATGATGTACAGTATGTCACAATATAGGGCTAGAGGAGGCTTTTGTTTGGCTTAGCTGTCGCTGGCTTGTGCTGTGTCACCTGTACAGGCTCTGTTGTGACATTGGCACTCAATGCTGTGGCTCTCACAGAAACATCTCAAACTCAATTTGAGAATAAGAAATGTGGGTAATGTCTGCTCAAATTTAACACTAAGGTGCACAAAGACAGCGATTGCTAGTGTATCATAGATAAGCTGTAGACACTATCATTGTATAATATTAAAAATGTGTTAAAATCCTGAATGATATACCTTTGAGGCAGGGAACACCAAATCAGCACCTTTAATCCAAATGCAGCCCTGGTTTTCATGAAATAGAATCAGTGATTCTGATTGGCCAGTCTCTACACCTGACTCCCAGGTAAAGGGAGGGTGGAAAATCAGCAGTTCTCGGGCAGTGAGGACCCTGATTGGGTGACTTGTGTTTTATGTGGTTGGCGTTAGCGCCTTAGCGGTGAGGCTAACAGGGTGTATGATGGATGCACGTGGATAGGGAGACTTGGGTTAAATCGTGTAAGTCAGGGTGGGGATTCGGGCCCAGTGCTGGAGCTGGGCAGTTGGGGGGGGTTACAGTGGTTGATTGGGTTCCTGCCCTAGTGCAGCCACAGCAGGATCAGTGTGGTTGGGCCCTTGAGCGAGACTCTTAACCCCACACTGCTCCAGTGGGGATCTGATGCTGGGTCTAATCAACTGTAAATTCTTTTAAATAAAAGCATCAGGCTAATTGCTGTAACATCATGGTTAGTGGGGGATGAGCCCTATATCTGATCCAGCTATCTGCACTGACCTTCTTAACGTTTGTGAGGGTGTGTGTGCATGTGCATGTGAGTGCTTGAGTATGAGTGTGTGTGTGTGTGTGTGTGTGTCTATTTGTGTGCGTGTGTGGGAGTACTTGAGTGTGTGTGCGTGTGTGTGTGGAGACTCAGTACTGCTGATATAGACGGGCAGCCTGATTGGCTGTCTGGAGCAGGTTTACTAACATAGGGATTCTCAGCTTTTGCGTGCCTGTGTTTGGGTGAGTGGGGTGTCTGTTAGTGTGTGTCTGCATATGTATATATATATGTGTGTGTGTGTGTGTGTGTGTGTGTGTGTGTGTAATATGCGTGCATGTTTGTTTGTTTGTTTGTTGTGTGTTGCTGTATTAAGCTCCTGCAGCCCCTTGTGTAGGGAGAATTACAGATCAGATACAGCAGGATATAGAAGCCCTGCTGGGATTAGGGTCACGGTCACCGGCTCAGTAATTGAGTCTGTCCACTAAAATCCAGCTGTTTTCATGGATCCAGGGAGATTTGCTCTGGCTGCTCGTGAGGATGATGATGATCGCGCAGTCTTCCTCTGGGGCGCTGTACGCAGGGTGTGGGTGCCTGTGAGGACGATGATGATGACGATGATGAAAATGCCATGATCGTCCTCTCGTGTGCTCTCCTGAGGGCTGTGCACCTGGCTAATGATGATGTAGAGAGTGATGCCACAGTCTTCAGCTGTTGTCCTCCGCTAGATGCAGTGCTGCTTGTGAGGACGATGACGATGAAGATGATTGTGATGGCGTTCTCTCCTGCTGCTGTGCTCAGAGTGTTGCGATGGCCTCCCAGTTCACCTTCACCGCCTGTGTGTGTGTGTGTGCGTTTCAGAGAGCGCAGTCGCGACAGCCACAAGTCCCGCAGCAAAGACAGCAGTCGCTCGGAGAAGGCCGTCACCATCAATGCCCCGCCCGCTGAGCCGCTGCTGGGAGACCAGGCCGCGCCCCGAGAGGAGGTGCAGGTGGGTTCCCCCGAAAACCCTCCTCCCTCTCTCCTCCCTCTTTCCCCTCCTCTCTCCCTCACTTACTTCCTCTCTCTCTCCTCCCTTACTCCCCTCCTCTACTCTCTCCTCCCCCCACCCCCCACCGTCTCTCTCCGCATCTGCAGTGTGCCTGCCTGTGATAATGCTATTTCTGAAGATAGGAAGGTTTATATAGATTTTTCTTCAGACCTTATGCAGCTTTCAAGATCACTTGGAAATTGGGAAATGTCGTCAAGGACATTTAATTGCGTACACGTCGTTAACGTTTCAACTCTGAAAAACAACATAGTTACCCGCAGGGGTAGCTGCGTGCACTGCTGATGCCGCTCCATCATCTGTGCGCCAGATGTAGAATTTGTTAAACGTAGCTATTAGCGAAACACAAGCGGGTATTGTCGCAGTTTTATGAACAAGCCTGAAACCGTACAGATCGCAGCCCCAATTGACCTATGGCTAAGCCCCGCCCCCTCCACTGACTCAGACAAACAATCAGCATTTTAGAACAGGCGCTAATGGCTGGTATCACAGTCAGATATTTTTCAGGATGCTATCGATGATTTTTGGTGATAAAAGGCTCAAATATCATCAAGAAGTCAGCAAAAAGGGTTACACTATGCACTGGGGGGATACATTAATGAACTTAGAGTGGAGAAGGTCAACAAAAAGTTTAAATTAGCAGCTAAAATTTTCAGGTCTCAGTGCAAATGCGATCAACCACATCTCGTTTCCGTCACCCTCTCACACAACAAGATAGAGAATCAGCATTGTTCGTGCACTGCAGGGTAATGAATTTAATTTACGTATTATTATTGCTTCCGAATTTAATAAATCTAACCTGACGTGACTGAATTCCTTCTAAGTAAACAAGGTGACATGGTAAACAACGCAGCCAGGAGCTCACGTTAAGCCAACGTCCGTCAGCACTGAAGTTAGCTATAGAGTTTACTAACTTTAGCTAACGTTAGCTGACTTAGTGATGTATAAGGTAACTTTACATTAATCTCCAGCGAAGTGACAAGATATCGCCTTAAACACGATGTTGACTTAGCTTGGAACAAATGTAGACATCCTTGTTGACCTTTGTTAGCTACGTTAAGCTGATAATGGGGTCTTCCACAAAGCTTTATCCAGAGGAGACACTTCTCTCGGTTATGATGTGGCTTTGGGAAGGGTATAAAATACACCCCATCGCCCAGCCTCTCGGGATACCTCGTATCGGAGTTACATTTACCCCAAGCACAGCGTTTGAGCTTTTTTTTTTTTACTCAGAAACATTTTAAAACCCAGTAAAAGCGAACAATTTGGAATTTCCATAATGTATTTCAATGGAAGTTCAGACTCAGAATGTCCGAGTATATGGGGAGAGAATACTCACTGTGATTGGCTCATCGCATTTGAGGGCAGGGCTTAGCCATGGGTCAATTCATTCAAAATGGTCTGTTACGTAACGTAACCAAACATTTAGCCTCTTGAACTTACCCCAGGTTTCCCAGTCAATGCTTTGGGCTTGATTACTGTGATATC
Organism: Gymnothorax javanicus; assembly: GCA_029692085.1. NCBI lineage: Eukaryota > Metazoa > Chordata > Actinopteri > Anguilliformes > Muraenidae > Gymnothorax > Gymnothorax javanicus. The sequence continues at coordinate 17,003,839 of CM056210.1, read as the reverse complement.
TGATCTATAATATATGTCTGGAATATGTTCCAGATGACTCCAGTATTGATCAAAAATTCCTCGCTCTTCATTATGTCAATAATAATCAAAGTCAACATGAGACGGCGTTCGTAATGCACTTCTGCTATGTGTCATATTTCCAAATGAAACTCAACAGTCGTGTGACAAACAGTGTACGGTGGGAGGTGATTTCTATATCAGTATGTGATTGGTTAGTGAAAAGTGGGCTCTGTACAGTAAATATGGAGTCAGGTTTAGACGTCTATGCAACTTTTTACCTCCGCCAAGCAGGTTATGTTTTTGTCGCTGTTGGTTGGTTTGTTATTACTTGCCGGAATCTTGGATTCCGCAAGTATATTACTCTGTTCATTTGTTTGTGGGTTTGTTTGTTTGTTTGTTTGCACTGTGACGTCCACAGTTTCAGCTCAATTTAGCTCATATTTCATGATCAACATAGGACAGGCACTGGGCAGGCACTGCACTATTTTGGTGAATCTAGGTCCAAGGTCAAGGTCACACAAAAGGTCAAAAACCCATAAGAAGCCATATCTTCGGTTCTAATCATCGTAGACACTTCAAACCAAGTGCATATTGTTGATAAACGAAGGGTATATCTTACTTGACCTAGGAATCTAGGTCAAAGGTCAAGGTCACACAACAGTTCAATAACACATAAGAAGCCATATCTTAGGTTCTAATCGTCGTACAGACTTCAAACCAAGTGCATATTGTTGATACGAAACGAAAGGTCTTACGTGACCTAGGTACTGCATTATTTTGGTGAATCTAGGTCAAAGGTCAAGGTCACACAAAATGTCAAAAACACATAAGAAGCCATATCTTCGGTTCTAATCGTCATACAGATTTCAAACCAAGTGCATATTGTTGATAAACGAAATATCTATCTTACTTGACCTAGGCACTGCAGTATTTTGGTGAATCTAGATCAAAGGTCATGGTCACGCAAAAGGTCAAAAACACATAAGAAGCCATATCTTCGGTTCTAATCGTCGTAGAGACTTCAAACCAAGTGCTTATTGTTCATAAACGAAAGGTCTATCTTACTTGACTTAGGAATCTTGGTCAAAGGTCAAGGTCAAGGTCACACAAAAGGTCAAAAACACATAAGAAGCCATATCTTCGGTTCTAATCGTCGTAGAGACTTCAAACCAAGTGCTTAGTGTTCATAAACGAAAAGGTCTATGTTACTTGACCTAGGTACTGCACTATTTTTGGTGAATCTACATCAAAGGTCAAGGTCACACAAAATGTCAAAAACACATAAGTGGTCATAGCTTCGCTTCTAATTGGTGTACACACTTCAAACCAAGTGCATAATTTCTTGATAAACTCAAGGCCTGCGTTACCTGACCTAAGCACTGCACTATTTTGGTAAATCTAGGTCAAAGGTCAAGGTCACCTAAGCAGCGCTCTATTTTAGTTTATTTTTTGGTCTGTCTCTCTGTCTGTCTGTCATTTTGTGTGCACTCTACAGGCCACAATTTTCACATTATCTTCACCAAACTTGGTGACAACATTGACTAGCCTTGTGGCTAGAGACCGGTCTCTTTTCGAGGCCAAAGGTAAAAGGTCAAGGTCAAGCTCACCGGAAAGGTCCAAAACACATTTTGGTTCATAACTTCGCTACTATTACAGCTAGAGACTTGAAACCAGCTCCATTCCGTTCATTCTGTTTCAGAGATCTGTGCATGATTCCGGCAAGTCGTCATTCTATGAATGACCTTTCATTTGTTTGTTTGTTTTTTTGTTAGCTGGATTACTCAAAAAGTTATGAACGGATTTCAATGAAATTTCGATCCATTAAACTTTGGTGGTGATCCGGGTCACAGTCCGGATTGAGGAATTTTTTAAAGGATTCTTTACCATTGTGGTATAGGCTTGGCAGAGGTTTGCGCTCTCAGAGTGCTTCTAGTTTCAACATTGGAGTGTTTGCTAGGCTGTGATGGATAGGTGAGCTGTCAAGATTATGTTCCTGTCTTTCGTCCATAGTCAGTTGGTATAAGCTCCTGCTCCCCGACATCCCTGATTCAAGGGAAGTGCTTTAGATGCACTGTAACCGATCTTTTTGAAGGTTGAACAGTATTTTACTGTAATATATATAATAAGATACGGCAAACATGTATACAGTATAGCACTGAAGCGAATGCACCACTGCTACTTAGCTTCTGGTGTCAAAAATTTATTATGGGGTCCGGACACTGTCAGGGATTACTTGCATTAGAAGTTGGCAAGAGCGCTGTTGTTTGGCCCTTGAGCGAGGCCCCTAACCTCAAAAAAGTGCTCCAGGGTCTTTACCCGTTTTCTCTTTCTCACCCTTCCTACTTGCAAATGTTTTCCTTGGCTTTTCTCTCAGGGCTTCTTTGGAAAAGATGAAGACATTCTCATTGGACCTCCCCTGGTTAAAATGAAATTTCACCTCAGACTCGGGCAAATTGTTATACACGGACACACACACACACACACACATACGCTCTGCTCTTTGAAGTGCTCATGAATATTCCAGTTTTGGGGGAGTGGAGGTTGTTGTGGATTCTTTCGCCCTCTGAGTTTGTTCTGGAATTAATTTCTGTGTTTGATCTCAGCCCTCCTGCTCTTGCGGTTCTGTCTCGTGTTCCCGTGTGAAAATCTGCAGTTGTGTTCTGATGTTCTGATGTTGTCAGTGTGGAGACGTTAAGTTCTCACCTTAGCACATTAAGTGGTAGCATGGGATGCACTACTGGGAACATGGGAATCTGAATGTGGAGTGAGTCTGGAGTGCGCTGCAGTCTCAGCGGTCCTGCTCACACAGGAGACATGTCCGTTTTTCAGCGCGTCATTTTTTTTTTAATTATTTACCAATGGTAACATGCAGTACATGCAAATCTTTTAACCTTGCATCTCCTCTACGTGTTAAAATGTTGAGCGCTTTCGTTTTTAGGTCGGAATGCTGTCATGGAAACTTTAGAACGGTTCTTCCTTCTTTCAGAAGACGTGCGTGTTTTGTCACGTCTCACGGTTTTCACGTGCAATGACGTATCTTGTGTGAATGGCCCCTTATTCCGTGTCCATCTCTGGCGTGTCAATATATAAAGGGTTCTAGCTCCCTAATCCTGCCAGTAAAGAAAATCCATCATCATCATCATCGCCATCACCGCATTGTTGCTGCTTTCTGTTCACATCTGAGTGTTGATTCTCATTCTCATTTATATTTTTCTGATGGACACAAGGGATTCGGCTGTGTACGCGTATGAAATATGGATACAGGAGTAGCACCAGCAGTTCATTATGCACTGAAGGCAATTTATTTTATTTACATTGCTGTCATCAAGCCACATTCAGTCAGCTTTATGATTATGGTTATGAGGATCTCCAGTTTAAGACAGAACGTACTGCGTTTGAGGGCACTAATTAAAGCGCTTCAGAGTCTTTATTCATCTCTTGCCACGACACAAAGTGGAGCGGGGCATATCGCAGTAGAGCTTGTCCATCTGTCTGTCCATCTGTGTGGATAAGTGGGGACACGTTTTCTCAGAAACCTCTTTACCCACGTGAATATAATTTTGTGTGTTTGTTACTAGTCATGACCTTGATTGTGTTTGAAAACAGGTGAGAAGGGATGTTGATGACAATGTCGTCTTGTTATTTCAGTCATCGTTTTTGTGAAATGGAGGGCTGGGGCCTGATTTTTCCCTCAGAGCAACGCTTGTTTTCGTGTGATTATATCTGCAATTATTGTAACTTAATCTGTACTTTTAGTGGACGATATCACTGCGTTTTCACAAACACTGGACTAACAGGAATCCCGAGGAAATTCCTCTCTCGATTGCAGCTTGCTTTGACATGGCACGGGCTGGAGGGGGGGGGTTTATACGAACAGTTCTGAATGTGCCTTGTGACATTAGCACAAACTGTGAGCTGTGGGGCTGATGTGTGAAATTGAATGAAGTTGGGCACAGTTCATGCAGAGTTTGTTTAGGTGTAAAATTGTGCTGTGAGGCAGAAGTGTGCATTACAGTGCGTGTGGTGAAGCAGTATGTCGGCCTTGAACACGGGCTCCTCATCCTGCCATTTTAATTTTTGTGGCCAGTCTTCCTTATGCACTACACTGCAGTATATTATATACCATAATTACATGGGCACGGCCTATAGCCTGATGAATTCAGGCAGGGACTCGGAGGGTTTTTGGTTTGAGCCCCAGTGTAGCAGTAATAGGATCAGTGCAGCAGTTGGGCTCTTGAGCAAGGCCCTTGACCCCCCATTGCTCCAAGGCGATTGGACTCTTAGTTTAATCAGTTGTTGGTCATTCTAGATATAAGTATCAGCTAAACTAGGCCTATGCTGTCCGCGGCCGGACAGCAAGGGGTATATCCCCGAAATCCCCAATCCTTGAAGCCCCCTTTATTAGATTCCCCTTTACTAGACCTACAATATGAGACAAATTTGAGGTCTGTGTAAGTAATTGTTCCAGAGATATGGTTAAAAAACTGATTTTTTCAAAATATAGCGCCACCTGGTGGCAAACCTAGGAGTGCATACTTGCCCAAAATTTAATCAGTTCATCCTCTCTACCATATCTACCCATATGCTAAAAATGAGAAGCCAATGTAAAGTATTTTGTGAGTTATCACGCTAACGGCTAAAATCTGCGGACACGGTGGCAGCGGCGGGTGGGGCGAAACCATGATCTCCCCGAAACTCGTATTTTGGGGATGTAATAACAGGAATCTGTACACTGAGCTGTTAGAATATACCTAGATAACTGTTGCATTGTGCCATTCTGGTGGTCATAGAAACGTCAGTTGTTTCAGTTCTCTTTCATTACTCTGAGTTTAAGCCAGTGTTGGCTAACAGTGTTTGTCTTATTCGCACAGTCAGTGCCGCGCTGTTGGTTCTTAGACTCTGAGGTGTTGTTAGGTTGGTTAGCCTCGTTACCTTGTTCTCTCTTTCATTGGCGTTGGTGTGTGTCGGTTTAATGTATCTCTGCTCACCTGGAAGAGTCGGCCTGGTTTTTTTAACCCATCTTCAGCTGTCTGTCAGGAAATCATTTGCTGTGTGGCATGCGCAGCTCTGGGAGAACAGCTGGGGCGGCGAACCGCCAATCAGGCGTGAATCTGTGCCGATCCAGCGCTCGAGGAGATGCACGGAGGCGGCTTTGAACGCCACGCCGCAGGAGGCTACGCTAACGTCACCCTCCAATCAGCCATATTCAGTCTGAAATAAAGGGCTTCCTCTCAGAAATGAGATCCCGTGTGAAAAGGAAAATTTATCATTTTTTGATAATTTTTTTTTAAAAACCTCTTGCCTGAATGTCTTGCCCGTTCATCTTCCGGATAAATCTTTGTGTATTTGTGCTTCACTGGTTTTCTTCACTCTTGATTAGCAGCAATTATATCAATTCAAAATGCATTCCTCTCCTCCTGGTTTCTCGGTTTGAATCCTTTCATAACCCCCCTCAACAGTCATAATTCATAATCAGCCAAAGATACTGGCCCCACCCAATCCTGTAATGTGCTGTCTTTTGACAGAGTCCTGAGATTAGGGTTGCCAGGTCTGTTTGACAAAAAATGAACTAATCATTAATCAAAGCTAGATTGAAATCAGCCTAATGACGAATAAAATCGGTGCCATATCTTCAGTGAAAGTGAGTTAGAAACCAAATGCATTGTTTTTAAAGAAAACTACTACAAGTTTTCATACTCTTTTTATGTGTAGCTTAAGGATAGCCTGCTGTAGGTCAAAGCATTAAATATTGTCAAAGTTTAAGAACAATGTCACTTACCAACCAAGAAGAAAAACATCAGCCTGACTGCATTACCAGGGAAAAAGCAAATTTATAATTGCGCAAATATTGATTTTAAGAGTTTATACTGCCTGTAATTAGTATAAAAAATATTAATTTGGGCGTCGGGTGAAACTTTAACCCCGTGGCAAGTACTTAAGAAGAGCCCAATTCTGCAGGTGAACCATGGGGTCTGTGACAGCCTGAGAACTTATTCATAGCTTTTACTGACTGAGCTTGTATAGTACCCATCCTGTGTTCTGTGGTCGTGTTCACAGCCTTTTACTGACTGAGTCTCCATAGAGCCCATCCTGTGTTCTGAGATCATCCTCACAGCCTTTTTACTGACTGAGCTTCTATAGTATCCATCCTGCGTTCTGAGATCGTGTTTGTAGCCTGTAACTGACTGAGTCTTTTAGCAAGTGAGCAAATCTCCATCACTTCAGCAGCCAACTGTAGCTTAAACTCAGCTCTGATTTAACTGCTTTAGCTGTTAAATCTAATATGTTGGCTACTGTTCTGTAGCTATATCGTTAGTGCAGCTGATTAGTTAGTGACTGAGTCGTAGCTGGATAGTGCCGGGACTGGACCACATGTGTGTGAGTGTGCGTGTGTGCGTGCGTGTGTGTGTGTGTGTGTGTGTGTGTGTGTGTGTGTGCGCGCGTGTGCGTGTGTGTTTTACTCGGGTGGCTGTTTAGGGAGGAACTGCTGGGTCCAATCCTACTCTCTACACAGAGGTGTGCTTCATAGGACCCAGGTCCAGCCAATCACGGCCCGCTTCGCTGAAGCAGTGGCCAATGATGCGTGAGCTGATGTGGTTTAGCGGTGTAGGGTGAGAGACCAGATAATGGGGAATCGTTCATGTGAAAGGTGGGTCGAGCGGAGAGAAAGCGGCCGCCTGCGGGGGGTTGAGTGATGAGGGAAACGATGGATAGATGGAGGGATGGAGAGGAACATCTGCTGTGGGCACTGAGGAGTACAGTAACGAGTGCGCATCCAGCTGCCCTTCATTTATTTATCTCTCTCTTTCACTCTCTCTCCTCTCTAACTCACTGTCTCTCACACTCTCTTTCTCCCTCTCTCTCTCTCTCTCTCTCTCTCTCTCTCTCTCTCTCTCTCTCTCTCTCCTCTCTCCTCTCTCGCGCTCACCTATCAAAGAGACCCATCTGCTTGTTGAATAGCCCCCCCTCCCTCATAACTCCAGCATCAGCTGTCCCATGTGACTGGAGCTCTGGGTCTCTCTGCACATTTCCCTCCTTTACTGTACGTCCTGTCGTAGCAGATCCACGGTCGTCTCCTCAGAGCTCTGCGTTCCGTGAGGCGCTGGACGTGATCGCAGATGGAACTCTGTTGAGAATATGACACGCAAAGAGAAGATCGAAGACCTGACTGGTTAGTCGTTTTGTTTGCGGTTTTTTGTATTTTCGGGAGCTACGACGCTCATGGAGTCGCCGACCTCCGGAGGCCCCGGTAGGGGAACTGTGGATGGGCCTGGGGAGAGCGTTATGGACGTACCCCGGGAGAGAGTGTCGGAGGACGCTGCTCTCTCCCAGACCCTGAAAAATCAGGCTGGTGATCAGCAGGTACGTCACTGTAAGGCCAGGGGCATCAGGAGAGTAGACAGCTGGGCAGAGGGTCTGTGATGTATCCTGCGACGTGTCGCTTCTGTGCTGTCAGTTACTGTCTCTTTACGCGGAACGTGTAATGGTGAACAGGCTCGCTTTTTGTAACCGAAAAGCATTATTCTTTTTTCAAGCGTCTGTCAGCTGATAAGAGCGCGTAGGATACTGCTAACAGACCGTCGGCGCGCTCGCTGCTGGCTGTGTTTGTGGTTTAGAGGTAGTCGGCGGGTAAATGACGACAGCAGTGTTGAGCGGCCGTGTTTCGGGCATTCGTCGGCACGAGCGGGGGAATCGTGGCGGTAATCTGAAAGGTGCTTTGTTCTTGTTGGGGACGCGGAGACTGGTAAAGTGTTGCGGCCGCCGTAGTCCTCGACTTTCTTTTGAAATCGTCGGAGAAGTATTGCTCCTCGGAATGGCTAACACCGAGACACACACACACACACACACACACACACACACACACACACGCACCTGCTCGGTGCCCTGTCATTGGTGTGAACTTGATTGGTTGGTTGCAGAGTATTTTGTTGTGTACAGGAGTGTATATAATGTGGTTTACTGTGCTGTGTTGTGTAGAGTCAGTCGTGATGTGCAGATTGTTCAGCTGTCTGAGGACACACAGGTGTGTTGCACGGTCATGTGCTGCGACTGTGGTCTCTGCACAGTCCTTTCCTTCAGGGTGTAGTCGGCCGGTTTGTGTATGCGATAATGACCCTGTCCATGGCACAATGCTTCAGTCTGCCTTGGCCAACGGGCCACCTCCCATTTTCTGCAGATTTTTACGCGAGGAGGAGTACTTCCTCTCCATTAATACCCCACCACCCAAATTGCCCGTCCCAGGAGTCCGCAGAGAGCATCTGCTCACCCTGAGAGCGAGGCGGGCCTTCTGGTCTCCTCCAACGATGCGTAAACAAACAAACAAAATGGCAGATGAGTGAGCAAACAAACAAAAGAGACCGCAAGACCCCGGAGTGAAATGATAGTGCGTCCTTTTCTGTCTGAGCCGCTCTGTGGGCCGAAATTCCTGCTCAGGGCATGCTGAAACCCGTGCCGTGCAGAATATTTCGGACCTGCTGCGGTTCTGGTTAAAACTGTAAAAATGTAACCACTCATGTCTTGTAAAACATCCCTGTTTTTGGTTTTAACTTTTCTATTCTTGTTCTTTCGTGTCTCAGTAGTGGTTACTGGCAAGGAGAAGTGACTCCAGCCCGAGTCTGGTTTCAGGAGAGAGTCTATTGGCCTATTAGCTGCACCCACCCATCCACTTAGAAGGAAGGTAGACATACATGATAGTGCTTTATAAAACCTCGCAAATACTCTCTCCCTCTCACTCATATCTACACAAATCACCCTACTCATCTCTAATCCCTACACTGTGAGGAAAGTGTGATTTGGTGGTCTGGAGACTGTTAAGTTGTTTTGTTTTTTTTTTTTTAAAAAGGTTAAGGAGAGATTCAGCTTTCTGAAGAGTGATTGTTTCTGTTCAGATTTCATGGCATTATCACGCATATGTGCGCGCTTCTGTGTGTGTGTGTGTGTGTGTGTGTGTGTGTGTGTGTAGTGCATGTATGCGTACATGTATGTGCGTCTGTGTATGTGCATGTGCGCGGTCACACGTGCGCCGCTTATGTTTGTCTGTGTGTGTGTGTGTGTGTGTGTGTGTGTGTGTGTGTGTGTGTGTGTGCGTGCGCGCATATGTGTGCATATGTGTGCACTTGTGTGTGTGTGTGTGTGTGTGTGTGTGTGTTAATGGCTCTGTATATGAGTGATGGGGTGGTTAATGTCTAACAGTATCCCCTCGGGGGAAAAAGGCACTATCTGCCGCTGAGTGCTTGAATCCTGCTTCAGATGCCATTGAAAGGCTGCATCACCAGCTGACCTTCATGGACCCTCAGTATTATGACTTGTGTCCAAACAACTCAGACTTCAGGCCTTCTAATCTTTTGTTAGTGATGCTCCAGAGAAGGAGGGGTGTCAGAACACCTGTGCGAGTTGCATGAATTTCTCTCGCTATATCTGGGCATGTTTAACGTGATTACACTTTAATTGTGCTCGCAAAGAAAGCAATTGGTGATGATGTCATCTGTACTGACATTATTAAATGAGGACATGATCGTCTACGATTTGAAAAGATCGGTCTTATTCAGGGGCGGGCAGTGCTGGTTCTAGAGGGCAGGTGTGTATCCAGGTTTTTTTTGTTTCCAGGAATAACTGTGACAAAATGAGCTAATTGTTTGTACATGAAAACATAGGCTTAATCAAAGATTAAATTGAAATAAAATATTTCATTTTGGGATACATGGACAGTCTTTGTTTGTCATTCATGAGTTTTTCAAGAAATGCAGCTAAAGTATGATTTCATAAATGTCTTTGCTAATTAAGTACAGGCCAGAGGTTGAGATGAAAAACAGGAACAGGTACAGCCTCCATTTCCCACCTCTGCCCTAATTTATGCAGTTAATTTGTGATTTTTTTCTGGTTAAACAGCAGAGTTGGAACCATGCTGGGCAAGACATTTGTTTAAATAAAACATTGTGGATATTGGGAGTCTTATAGCCTCCTTCATCTGACTGCAGTCATTTCAGTTGACTTCAGTAAATTGTAATTCACTGCAGTTGTAGTGTTCACTATTTGTCTCACTTCTGACATTCTGCTTGATTAGGTGATGTTCGTATCTCTAGAAATAATGAGAATGGACATCATTAAAATCTTTCCGCAGTTATAATTCCTGGTTATGATGTTATAATTTCTGGAGAGATGTGCTTTTTTACAGCAGGAAGCTGTCATCTACTCATACCCGCGGGCTGTCGTCTGACAGAATTCTCTGATTAGCTCTGAATCCGTGAAGTTAATGTGGCAGGTTTAAGCTTGTATCGTAATTGAGAATGATCAGGTGTAAGTTTTTAAGGGTGTGTGTGTGTATGGGAAGAGACTGTCTTTTCATTGACTGCTGTGTGTGTGTGTGTGTCTTTGTTTGAAATGATGAATGATGGCTCATTCTGTCCAATTTTGGCTGCTCATGTCTGCTGTCCTGTGATGTCGTCTCACTAAAGGGAGACAGTGTGGCCTAATGAGCCAATTTAACGCAAATCTGTCCGTTTCTCTGCCTGTCTGATCTCCTTCTGTTTCGCCCTCCCTCTATACCTGACAACTCCCCCCCTCTCTCCCCCCTCTCTCTCTCCCTCTCTCTCCCCCCTCTCTCTCTCTCCCTTTCTCTCTCCCCCTCTCTCTCCCTCTCTCTCTCCCCCTCTCTCTCCCTCTCTCTCTCCCCTCTCTCTCTCCCTCTCTCTCCCCCTCTCTCTCTCTAATTATGATGACGTATACAGACAGACTCATCCCTCTTTCTTGTTATTCACCTGCTGCCCTGCCCGCCTCTCCTCCCTCCCTCCCCTGTAATGAGCATCCCTCTCTCCCTCCCTCCCTGTAATGAGCATCCCTCTCTCCCTCCCTTTCTGTAATGAGCATCCCTCTCTTGCTCTAACCATACCGCTGTGAGTCACTCTGAACCCCTCGTTTCTGAAAGGAGTCTCAGGTTTTCTTTGCCGTGTGTTAGCTTCTCTTTGGCCTCGTAGGTAAACCTCTCCGTCACAGACAGGAAGCTGGGGTTGGGCCTCATGCGCTCAGCATCTCAGTGTCGTATTTTAACCCTTTCATAACCAGGCCTGGAGCTAATTCTTACTCATGAGGACAACCCTGGAGAAAATGCCAGAGGGGACAGTTGCTATTAGAGAGAACTGAGAGTACAGCTTCAGGAGCGGTTTGGGCTGAATCGCCTGTTTCACTCGCTTCAGAAACTGCACAGATTCACAGAGAACCTTGTGAAACATCATCCATCTATGATTCAACCATGTGCCACATGCGTGTTTTAACCTAATTGCATATATTTACCACATTTAAACCGTATATTTTCTCGACTGGCACTGCTCCTTATAAATTCAGCGACACGCTCATTTCTAAGCTGGTTTTCAGAGGAATGCGACTGACACTCATTTATAATTCAGAGCAGGGGAGGGAGATGCAGAGACTGATTATTTACTAAATTATGCCAGTATCTTGTGTGAGAGCTTGTTATAGGTTGGAAAAAAATGGCTCATGCTGAATTTCCCACATCCTGTCCTTAGACTCTTATATTGCACTATAAAGCAAGGAATCCCTGTCAGTATGTATGTATGGATGTACGTGTGTGTGTGTGTGTGTGTGTGTGTGTGTGTGTGTATGTATGTGTGTCCTTCGCATATCTTGACAGCGTTCCTCCAATCAATTTGAAATATGGCAGGTTTATTGCTGAGGACCCAAGGAAGTGCGGTGTTGAGTGCGAAGATGTTTCCCTGAGTGGTTCCCGAGGAATCGAGAAAGCTGCGAGCTCCAATACCGCACAAGCAGGAATTGAACGGGCACCTCACTAGTAAATTTAAAAAAAGCTGTAAATCCTGTATTTAACGTGGGCGAATCGCGTGTGTTTATGCCCCTCATGTCGACAGCCCTCTCTGTGGCGTTATTTTGGAGTTATCGAATGACATGACACCGCAGAGCGGAGTGCAGCGGGTCTCTGCTGCGTGTTCGCGCTCCGTCGTGAATCCAGCTCACAGCTGCGCACGGGGACCAGCGCTGTAAGCTCCAGGAGTCTGACTCTAAACATACTGTCGTGTTTTTACTCCACCTGCAAACTCGTAAAGCGGATTTTACTCATTGGCTCTGGGCTCTTGGCTGAATAATTGTGCTAATGAGCGAATCCAGGTGGTGGGATTACAGAGTGGGGGGAGGGGGGTCCTTTCTGAGTCTGGATTCTGTCCTTTGGTGGGATTACACTGGAGAACATGGGTTCACTGCAGGACACTGATAAATGTTCGGCAGGGGGCTGAGACTGGTGGGTTTATAAGTGTCTCTCACTGTCTTTGTTGTTCCGTCTCACCCCCCTGCTCTCTCTCTCTCTTCACCTAATTTCTCAGATAAGCGCGAGTCTGTCGGAGATTAGGCTTGGCTGTGTGTGAAGCATGTTAGCCTTCCAGGTAGCCGCTGTGTGTGGTTGTGCGTTAAGTGCTCGACTCGCTCTGGGCTTTCACTCTGCAACACGCCTGACCCATCGAGCAGCACGCTCCGATCGCCGTCATGCTTTAAAATGTGTTCTTTTGAAATTGAAGTGTTAAAAATGAATTAATTTCTAATTCATTTGGGGGAAAAAAACAAATGAAACACACAAAAGCAAACATAAATGTCATAGAATCTTTGTGAGGCTTTGTGCGTGCATTTTTTTTTCCTTCTTAATAAGGAGTTTGCACTCATCACTTCACGGGATTCCGAGGGGGCCGATGTATCGGGCCCTGTGGGGCCAGCCTTCGCTGTGTCTTAGATGGCACTCGCCCTCGGCTGCCTCTATTTCCTAAGCACGGCCTGGCCCTGTTCTTTGGAGTGATGGATGCCTGTAGTGATCATAATTTGCACATCTCCTGTCTTCGTGGGAGAGTAACTTCTGTCTACCATCTATTTGTCTGTCCGTCTATCCTTCACTAACCTATCAATTAGCCTGACTTTTTGTGTATTGAGCTGCCATGTCATGCAAATGATCTGATTACCATTTTACGTGTGATTTGCTATCAGCTTATCCATGTGTCTTCAACCGTCAATCACTCTGTGCCATTAGCCCGTCTCATCAGTCTGTTTGTCTCTGTACACCTCTGTCACTTAGTCTTTCATATGTTCCTGAGTCTGTGTGTCAGTCTGTTTTTACCATTCTACAACCCCAATTCCGAAATAGTTGGGACAAAGTGTAAATTGTGAATAAATCAAAACGCAATGACTTTCAAATCACGCCGGCCAGTATTTTATTCACAATAGAACAGAGATAACATAGCAAATGTTCAAAGTGAGAAATTTTACAATTTTATCCACAAAATGAGCTCATTTCAAATTTGGTGGCTGTTACAGGTCTCAAAAAAGTTGGGGCAGGGGCCTGTTTACCATGGTGTAGCATCCCCTCTTCTTTTTAACACAGAGTGGAGGCGTCTGGGCATTGAGGAAACAAGTTTCTTGAGTTTAGCCACTGGAATTTGATCCCACTCTTGTTTAATGCAGGCTTCCAGCTGCTGGAGAGTTTTGGGTCTCCTTTGATGGACTTTTCGTTTAATTATCCGCCAAATATTCTCAATTGGTGAAATATCAGGACTGCAGGCAGGCCAGTTCAGCACACGGACTCTTCTACTACGAAGCCACGCTGTGGTAATAGCTGCAGTATGTGGTTTTGCATTGTCCTGCTGAAATACACAAGGCCTTCCCTGGAATAGTTGTGTCGTCTGGAGGGGAGCATACGTTGCTCTAAAACCTTTATATACCTTTCAGCATTCCTGGTGCTTTTTAAAACATGCAAGTGTCCCACACCATATGCACTAATGCATCCCCATACCATCAGATATGCTGGCTTTTGAACTGAACGCTGATAAGAGGAGGGGTGGTCTTTCTCCTCTTCAGCCTGGAGGACACGACGCCCATGATTTCCAACAAGAATGTCAAATTTGGACTCGTCTGACCACAGGACACTTTGCTACTTTGCTACAGTCTATTTTAAATGAGACTTGGCCCACAGAACATGGCGGCGCTTCTCGATCATGCTCAACAATGGCTTCCTTTTTGCATGATAGAGTTTTAGGTGGCATCTGTGGATGGCACGGCGGACTGTGTTTAGAGACAGTGGTTTCTTGAAGTATTCCTGGGCCTATTTAGTAATGTTAATGACAGAATCGTGCCGGTGAGTGATGCAGTGACGTCTGAGGGCCCAAAGATCACAGGCATCCAGTGAAGGTCTTCCGCCTTGTCCCTTATGCACAGAGATTTTTCCAGGTTCTCTGAATCTTTTGATGATGTTATGCACTGTCGATGATGAGACCTTCAAAGCCTTTGCAATTTGACGTTGAGGAACATTGTTTTTAAAGTATTCCACAGTTTTTTTTACGCAAGCCTTCATGGGTTGGAGAGCCTCTGGCCATCTTTACTTCTGAGAGACTCAGCCTCTCTAAGACATCCCTTTTATAGCAAATCATGTTACACACCTGATACCAGTTAACTTAATTACTTGCTAAATGTTCTTTCAGCTGATTCTCTTATATATTAATTTCTTTTTAAGCCCTTTTTTGCCTGTGTCCCAACTTCTTTGAGACCTGTTGCAGTCTTTGAAATAAAATTTTAAATAAGCTCATTTTGTGGATAAAAATGTAAAATATATCAGTTTCAACATTTGAAATGTTATCTATATTCTATTGTAAATAACATATTGGCTCATGTGATCTGAAAGTCATTGCATTTTGATTTTATTCACAATTTACACTTCATCCCGACTATTTCGGAACTGGGGTTGTATAAATCTATCCCTCCATCTGCCTGCTCCAGTCATGTATTCATGTACTCATTTATTCATGAGTAATTTTACAAGCTTAGGTCCTATCATCGTCCGATACAAAGTGCATGAAGTCTGAAGTTTTAAAGATGGCAGTTAGGCATTTCCTTCACTGTGATCTTTGTCTCAACATTATGTGGCTCAGCAGCTTGTTTTATTCAGGTCATTTGTTGCTTTCATTGTTATTCAATTCAACCTTCAGAAAGGTTGTGGCATGAGAACTGACCTTTTGGGTGTGTTACTGTGCAAGGCCTCGTTTCGGAGCCTGGGGCTCGGTTTCAGCTCAGGCTCCAGTTCGGGGGGGTTGGCCTGCGGGTAGGCACGAGGTCACTCCGACCCTTCGTCCAGCCCCTTGAGGGTTTGTTGGTGGGCAGAGAAGCAGACTTGCTATTTCTGTTCTGCACGTGCCTGCATATCGTCCTGCGGCCTCAAAGGCCTTCCTGGTCTGGAGGGGGAGTGTCTCCATTGGGCCAGGGTAGTGTTCAGATCTTCCCTGCATAAAATGTTTTCCGGTCTTTTCCAGTTTCTGGGTGCTGAACTGTATTGACTGTATGATTGGTATTATTTTTTTCACATATTTGTTTGATAAATGGACCTGTGGAGTAAGCTGATATCTGTTTTGTAAGTGTAAGCATTAATGATGTGCTTGAGTATGTATGAAACCAGTTTTAAGTTTGATTGACATTGCTGAACGTTCTGATTGTCCCTGGGCAGTGATTGGTCATTGGGCAGCAGGTCTGAAATTGTGGCCTTCTGATGACGGCTCAAGATTCTAGCCTCTCGGCATGATTAGCCTTCTCTGCTAGCGTGTGCTACACAGATCCATTCTCCATCTCCCCCAGCCCACATTAACCCCGATACCCCCCGCCGGGTCGTTCTCTGGGGAGAAAGCCGTTAAATACACCTCCTTAGCCACGCTGGCAGTTTCATTAGCCGCAACAGTCCACGAGAATCAACCTGTACGTCTCCTCACTCGTACATCAGGAAAATATGCAATTTCCTGTTCTTCTCTCGTACTCTCCTCTCTCTCTTTCACACTTTTTCTCTCCCTCTAGCTGTTCCCTATAAATCGACGTAGGCATTCTTGACTGAAGCCATCTCCTGGAGGAGGAGAGCAAACTCCCTCCGGTGATCTCGATGTAAAGATAGCATCTCTGCTTCAATAGGACTGGAACACTAGGGAGAAAACCGGCGGAGCCATGAGGAAGGCTGTGATTTTTATTCCCCCCCCGTTGCTTCCGCATTTTGCGACAGTAGCGGTGAACCATACTGGGGCGATAACCTCTCCCGTCCTGATGGCCTCATGTGGGGCTTTAAGAAGGCTTTATGACCTGGGCATCGACCTGCCGGGCCTACAGAGGGCTGTGTCGTACAACATTTTACAAAAGTCCACAGCTACACTGTCGACCAGTCACAAGTGTCATCCCGGACCATTCCGTCCACAAAAGTGCGAATGCTAAGCGCTGTGTCTGCAGATGCAGAATATGCTAAAAATGCTGAAGTGATATATTGCTTAAAAATGACACCCTGGTTTGCAGTATCTGTCCATATATAACTTTCATTTCTGTGTAAATGCTACACATTTATCTTCAGCAGCCATGCAAAACTTTTTATCTATGCTTTTTTTAATGTAATGTTTAATGTTTTATTTGACTGAATCCTGTCAGTGCAGTACGGCAGGTGATAATTGGGTGGATTTCTGGGATGATTTAGTTTAATTTGAGCCAAGAGGACAGCACTACACACCAATGGCGCGACTCCCTCGAGTTTCCTCCCTGTTTCCTGAGCTCTGCTCATCTCATTCATTGAAAACGACCACACACACGCCTGCAGGCTGGCTGCCAGGCAACCACAGAGAGATTAAACGCTTCGTATCTCAAATACATTTTTCCTTTCCCAAATATCCCCTCGTTCCCTGTTTGCACTTTTTTTTTTTTTTTTGAAGTTGTTTCCCGACTTTGATCGAGGATCAGAACAATCCCGTCTTTCATCACCAAATTCTGCCCCACCTCACCTTCCAGAAAAATGAAAAACTAATTTCTCTGTCTGTGTCCAATGGCAAGAGGAGAATTACACAATTAGGATTTTAAAAGCGGCTTCAAAGAGAGTAAATAAGCGTGAAGACAAATAAATAGGCAAATGGCACTAAATGTGGGGCTGTTTTTCTATGTATGTTAATCCACACAGGCTTTTGAATCTGACGTGCACACACACACACACAAACACACGGAATGCACACACACACTCAGACACACTTGTTGCAGAGAAGGCTATTGTGGCTTGTGCTGTGGGTTTGGGTTTTCTCTCGCTGGGGTTAATACTGGGGTTTTTATGTCAGGCGTTTCGGATAATTCAGGGTGAAAATGTGTTTTTCTTTCACTTTTTCTATTTATTCTCTGTCCTGCTCCTCTTTCAGTAGTTTTCTGATCTCAGTATTTCTCGGGTATTAAATGTCTGTCTCTCTTCTCCTTACTGATATTGTGGTCCGTCGGTTTGTCTGTCCATGTCCGTCAGGACGATAACTGGGGGGAGACGACGACGGCGGTGACAGGCACGTCGGAGCACAGCCTGTCGCAGGAGGACATCGTGCGCGTGTGTAAGGACCCGGAGGAGAGGGGCGTGGCTCGCAGGTGCCGGCGGTACCTGGGCGTGGCAGTGGGAGTGGTTTTGGGTGTGCTGGTCCTGCTCACGCCGCTGGCCTTCCTGACGCTGCCGCAGGCGCTGTGGGCCGATCAGCTGGAGCCGTGCGGGACGGCCTGCGAGGGCCTCTTCATCTCCGCGGCCTTTAAGCTGCTCATCCTGCTGATGGGCGTGTGGGCGCTGTTCCTTCGGCCGTCCCGGGCCAGCCTGCCGCGTGTGTTCCTGTTCCGCGCTCTGCTGGCTGTACTGGTGCTGTTACTGCTGCTGTCCTACTGGCTCTTCTACGGAGTGCGCATCCTGGATACACAGGTGTGTGTGTGGGTGTGCGTGTGTGTGTGTGTGTGTGTGTGTGCGTGTGTGTTTGTGCGTGTGTGCGTGCGTGTGTGTGTGTGTGTTTGTGCGTGTGTGTGTGTGTGTGCGTGTTTGTGTGTTTTGTGTTTGTGTGTGTGTGTCTGTGTGTGTGTGTGTGTGTGTGTGTGTGTGTGTGTGTGTGTGTGTGTGTGTGTGTGTGTTTGTGTGTGTGTGTGTGGGTTTGTGTCTGTGTGTGTGTGTGTGTGTGTGTGTGTGTGTGTGTGTGTGTGTGTGTGTGTGTGTGTGTGTGTTTGCACATGTGTTCATACATGTGCGCATTAATTCTCCCTCCCTCCTCCACAGGACAGGAATTATCAGGGTATAGTGCAGTACGCCGTGTCTCTGGTCGACTCCCTGCTGTTCGTTCATTACCTGGCCATTGTTCTGCTGGAGCTCAGACACCTGCAGCCCTGCTTCAGCGTGTGTGTGACGCGCTCCACCGACGGAGAGACGCGTCACTACAACCTGGGACAGCTCAGGTAATGTACAGCTGCGGAGGAGGGAGGCATTTCTCACATCCCCTCCCCCCTCCTCCTGTATCTGAACCTGTCTCCCCACCACACCCTTCTGTTTCCCTCCAAAACCCCCCGCAGCTCATTCATTGGTTTTTACCCTCCATTCATTCTTCTGTGTCCAATCAACATGGACTCAGTACTGAGGAGAGCGGCCCACTTTGTTCTAGCATAAATTTTCGAGTGACCTTTCTTGGGGCCTTTTTCTCTGGTACAGATATCAACTGTCTGTTTGTATCGGTCGCTCAATTATTTTCATACAAATTGAATTTAGATAGAAATTGGCTGAAAAATTATAGGCTTTGCTATTTGGTTCCACAGCATATGAAGCGTACTTTGTGAGAGCTCATACTGTTAGTTATGTAGGTATAGAGTTGTTGTTGTACATTAGCCGTATACCTTTAGGCACAGTTATACACACAGTGAGTCTGTGACAATGGGAGTCACATGGTCCCATGGATCGTGTGTCCCAGGCAACAATGGTATCGGAGCCGCATGATGAGTTAGGGGGTTTGGCTTCCTGTGTGTGAGCTCACTGGAATGTTTAAGAGTGACATCAGCACCGCATCGCTTTTGATCCACGCTGTATGATCTCTGTAACACACTCAACCCCGCCCCCCACCTCTGTCTTAAAGGGATAGTACCCCCAAAACTCCTTTTGCTGTGATGTGTTAAATGGAAATGGCCTTATACCCAGATGGAATAGGTTCTGTTTTTGTGTTTTATTAACTTGAGAACTAATTATTAAAAGAAATACTAACCCTGGCTGTTCCTTCATAACTGATTGAAGGATTCATTTGAGTACAGCTTTGTAATCACACACATGCACGCACATACACACACTCTCTCTCTCTCACTCACACACACACACACACACACACACACACATATGCATTTACACACACCGAACCTCATCAAACATTAACAAGTTATGAAAATGATATGTTTTATAACAATATATTTTATTTATAAATAGAATGTAAATATAACCTTTGAAGTGTAAGGCTAATGAAATGAACAGTAAATGAGTAAGATACCTGTGCGTCTCTCTCTCTCTCCCCCGCAGTATCCAGCGAGCTGCCCTTAGTATTTTAGAGAAATACTACCGGGACTTCCCCGTCCATAACCCCGCCCTGCTTACCGCTGCCAAATCCCGCGCCGCCAAACACCTGGCCGGCCTCAAGGTCTACAACGTGGATGGTAAGTCCAGCTCTGCCTTGGGGGGGGGGAAAGGTGGTTTACACTCTCTGTCCTGCACTGGCAGGGGCCTGTTACTTACTTCCAAACTCTAAAGTTAAATTAAATCCATACTATCCAGGATACTATCAAATAGCCATGAAAAGCATATCTATGATGAACAAGCAGTTTCGAACTTTGTCGATATTCAGTGATTTCCCCAGTGAAATTCTGGAGGTTCTGTAGGTGGCTATGGGTGTAGAATTAGAGTCCTTGGAGGTGAGGAGGTAAAATGGGAACCAGCGACATGAGGTGAAGACTGGATTCAGCTGGAGTTACTCTTCCTAACAGGCTTAAACCTTTGAAGGAACTGAGATATAAAAAATAAAAGCAGTAAAATGAATCTTATCTATGAAAAATTGGGTGAGCGCAGAGGGTAAAGGACAAAACTTATTTTATTGTAAAATGTGAACCACTGGTAGGCTTAAAATCCTGCACAGCCTGACTTTAGCCCTTGCAGTGCCTCTGTAACTCCACCAGGGGCAGTATCCTACACTGGGGTTTATTTATCGGTGAGCACTATGCCACAGCCTGTGTCCCACTCTGTTATTACTGGGTGATTATATGCTATGGGCGAGAGTCGCTGTCACATTACTGACTCCAGCCAATCATTTACAAGTGTGATTGAACCCTGTTTAATCAGACCTGGATGAATTTACACAAGTGATTTGCATTCAAATGCTTTTCTGTGCTCGATTGATCTTGCCTGGCGCAATATAGTGAACCAAGAAGACCATAAGTGAAGATAATGTGTTTTGAGAGCGTTTCATTGAATCCAGCACACCAGACAAGCTTCGTAAACCATAGAGAAGTGTTTGAAGCCAAATTAATTGCATAATTAACCGGGGTTTTTTAAGACGCTGCTCGAAGGAGGTTGTACGCCGGATGTCTGGCTCTGTCAGACGGTGGAAAAGCCGTGGCTGGCAGTGTTTTCTGGCAGAGAGTGCGCGCTTATACACTCTCCAAAATCAGGGACTGAAAAACTGGCCAAACCGTTTGAGTTTAATTTCACCCTTTTTTGTGGCACAGGCTTTTTGGCGCCAGCTTTTGTTGTTTGTCATTTTGACCTTCTTTTTTATTACGTGGGCTTTGCCAACAGCTTACGGCTGTTTACTGTCGGACATCTGTCTTGGCTTTGCCCTGTGGTGTTTAAATGGGGCTTTGTGATTTATTTTTAAAAATCCTTCAGCTGTTAAATGTGTTTGGTTTACTGTGGGCTCCTGAATCTCATTAGTGGCCAGCGTGTGTGTGATTCTACCCAGACTTCTGTATGGTTTTTTGATTTTTTTTTTGGCAATTTTGGCATCTGTGATTAAGTGTCTGTGTGTGTGTGTGTGTGTGTGTGTGTGTACTTACACACTGGTGCATTTGTGTGAGTTCGCTCATGTACTGTATGTGCGAATGTGTTGATGATCATCCGTGTGTGTGTGTGTGTGTGTGTGTGTGAATATGTTCCCGCTCCTCTGAAAAGCTCACAGTCACTGCCGCTTTGCACAATAACATTTTTAACACAAAATATTTAACAATTAATAGCCTCAGAATATTAGAGGAACCAGCAAATATTTAAAGTGCACAAAAATGTGTAAAGCAGGGAAGTGTGGACATCACAGTTTATTCAGAAGTTTGGTTCCTGAGACGTTTTGGTGCCTGAAAAATCTTTTAGACCGCAGGTAGCTTCACTGTGCTTGTACTGCAGGTAATACAGGAGTGTGCTTCAAGTGTTTCAATCTGCTCTGTTATTTAGACGCTAAAAAGAGCCCCTCGGGCACTAGAACCTTCCCAGGTTCTGTGGATGATCACAACACAAAAGGGCGATTTCTTCACCCAGCAGAGCCCGAGTTTAGCACCTTGTTGGCTGCAACATCAGAGTCCTTATTCCCTGCTGTCGGGTAAATGGTTAGAGTGAGAGGTTGACAGGGGGCAAAGTGCCGGACACCAGTACATTTGGGGATGTTGGGAGTTTGAGTCCATCATTAATTCATGGCAGAGTCTGTGGGGCGCATATCGTGAGCCAGCGAGATCCTCTTTACCTCGGGGATTTTGTCTCAGGAAAGTTCAAACGCCTCTGTAGACGGGAAGGGTGAGGGGGGTTAAGGTGGGCGAAGGCTCTGTTTAATAATTGATGATTCTGAATCTCTGAGCGGCCTGATTTCCATACGCGGCGCTTTGTGGCAAAGCTTGCTGTTCTTGCCGCTGGGCACTACATAGAAATTCACCTGGAGATTTCCCCCGGGGCGGCTGTGTTAGGGGGCTAGTGTGTATGTTCACGAAGAGGCCAGTTTACCGTCTCCCAGCCCGACAGGCTCCTCCTCTTCCTCTCCATATCTGTCAGAGCACCACTGACTTCCTTCGTCTCTGCTCTTACCTTATTCAGCAGATCAGACTTTGAGCTGTGTCAGTTCATTTAATGCACGGTGCTGACCTTACACTCGCTGTTTAGTACTGCACCATAAAAATAATCTTAGTTGCTCTGTACTATGAGGATGAATTAACTTACATTAGTTAATTCAGTAATAAGCATTAACTCACAATTACAAAACAGTTAATGTGTCTCGTAATCATTTTCTAATGGTATGCATGTTAACTAAGGTATTCATTTACAGATTACTAAATAGTTGAACAGTTTGAAGTGTTACTTAAGGGATGCTTAAGGGATCTTTTCAACTTCGCAGTAAGGGTGATGAAGAGCATGAATAAATGGTTAATTATGAGTGCACAATGCTTATTCAGCGCTCTGGTGGGTTCGTTAACTGTGAATTAACTGATAGTTAATACAGTAATAACCATTAACTAACATTGATTAATGTCACCATGTGCCAAGCCAATTAGCCATTACAAGTAATTTCAAAATCTGTCCTTTGTGACACGACAAGGGGGAGTGACCACCAGGAATAAGGAAGGAACCGATTAACTGGTTGGCTGAAGTTGATCTGTCCCTCTTGCCTCTGGGCTGTGTGATGTCACAAAGAAACAGATTTTGAAATGGCTAGTAATGGTTAATTGGCTGTGCACCTGGTGACATGATAGGGGACCTTTATGGGCCTTGCTCACAGCACCAGTGAGAGTTATATCCAAATCATCTCTCCAGGTCAAGGCAGAATCCCAAATCCCCTTGGGACTTAAGCCAGCAACTCTACAGTCAGCAGTCATGTACCCTACTGCTAGGCCACTGTGCAGCCTTGACTGCTTTCCTCTCTCTGTGACACTGTGAGTTCTGTCTCTCACAGGTCTGTCTGTGATTAATCTCTCCCACAGTACCCCGGCTCATGTAACTGACTCTGAGTGGTTCGGGGACATAATGAAGCAGAAAACAGTCCGTCTCGAGGGCCTCTCTCCCGGCCTCTAGTCACTCGGATAGAATAGCAATAGAGGGAGTGAATCTGGGATAAATCGATACCCCGCTGTCCACTGGAGATCTCAGTCTCACAGTGTTACAGAACTGTGTGAGAGCGTTTATGTCAGCACACTGCATGTCTAAAAGTTTAGTTTTGTCTTCTGCTGTCAATTGTCTTTTTGTTCTTTGGCTGTATTACATGTATTTTGCTGTACAAATAAAGCATTTCTGGAATTTGAGAGGCGAGGCGATAGAGAGATTCTCGCTATGATTTGGCCTGCAAGACTGTGAGTCAACATTGAAGGCAGGACTACAATATATTACCTACATAATTTTAATAATACAATAAATCAAGTAGTATTTATTTGTATTAATGTTGTATTTCAGATATATTCTCATAGTTGTTGCTGTCTTTGTCCATTACTGATTGATTTCTGCCATTACTATACATTTGTAGTTTTATGTAAAATGAAATATGTCCTGCCAATTAAGTGTTTGTTGTTTTTTGTATTAATTATTTGAAGACAGACCCAAAAATCAAAGACACAAAATGCTCAGAGAAGGAAGGAGGGAGGTAAATAAAGAGTTTGAACATGAGAGAAAGAGAGAGAGAAAGATATCTATAAAGGTGCCCTTAAGGCTTCAACATTATAGGTCACCCTATTATGGGTCACACCATTACAGGTCACCCTACACTGACGGCCATGCATACCGACAGTCAGCAGTATGTAGAGCGCCTGGGGCCCTTCCTGACGATGATGTCATTTCCTGTGGATAATGCTGTCCCCGCTGACCCAATTCTCAGTCTATGACTGTCCTGCTCCATGTGTTCGACCTGCCAGCTCTTACTGTGGTCCAGATTTGCGATACTTTATAATGTATATTTTCTGTACTAATATTTATGCTAAATTCGTTGTGAAATCCTTGCCCCAAACTTTAGGCTCTTCTTAGGCATATGAAGCCTGTATTTATCCTGTATACCATGAGGAATATGGCAGGGATGTGATGTATAAATCCATATTCGCTATAGCTGGCACATATGCTGTGACGTCAATAGAGAGTGTATTATACAGTAAGCTTAATATGAGAGTAGACCTGCCTGATCTCCGCTCCACATATGAATATGTGAGCCGTTCCCTTCGAGTTTTACTTGTTATAATTGCCGCGTGTCATCCTTCTGTTGTGCTTTGATGTTATTTGCTGCTCAAGTTAATGAATTGTGATGAAATTTTAATCTGAAAATTTGACCTGGTTTAATCCTCTGAACATTTTCTTTTTCAGTGATAAATGAATTCACGTAGTGCGTGTGCGTGAATGCTTTCATTTTTCTGTTGTTGTGCATGTGTGTGTGTGTGTGTGTGTGGATAAGAGCGAGCCCTGTACTCAAATGAACTCTTCCTGACACCCCAGAGTCTGTGATTAAGAGTTTAAATTGATGATCCTGCATCAAAAAGCTGATCTAGCATTTCAGACAGAAAATGTTGGCTAACAAGAGCTGATGTTCTCCAGTATGTTCCAACTCTTTTCTGTTCATCATGAGAGTACACTAATGTTACCTGAGAATCTGAAAAGGTGGAGCATGGTGAATTAAGGGGCTCATCGGGTTAATTTACCCGAAATGGAAATTCAGTAGAAATGCGAGTGCCAAATTATTAGGATCACTATGTTTTCTCTGTTAAGAGTGTGTTGCACTCACAAATCCTCTGAAAACCAATTTGGGGAGAGTAATAGATTAGTTGGACTCAGGACTAAATCTTCAAAAGGGATAATATTGCGTAGTGCATGAAATGAATTATTGGTTTAAAATTAGGGCTGGACAAGGTGCTGTGGACAGACCAAAATTGAACGCTTAGGTCAGATACAGCGTCAGCTTGTTTGGTGTTGAAATGGAGGCTCATACACTGAGAGGCACCTCTTAGCCAAGGTGAAGTACGATGCTGGATCACTGATGCTATAGAGCAGGTCCCATTTTCATGGTTCTGTTGTGACGCAACCAGTCCCATGAGTCAGTGGAATGGTGCCGTACGGCTCCCTCGACTTTTCCTCAACATCTTTCCTTTCTCTGGAGAATGGCCAGAATTACATTTTCATTTTATCAGCACTGGTCCTTCAAACTGTTACAAGGCCGACATTTGGAAGCAAATCAATTACGTGTACGGAATAAAAAAGCTGTTTCATGTTGGACTGACCATTTCAGAGATTTTAATTATGATTCAGTCTGTTCTTATGAATGAGTTATAGCTCTCTTTTCAGGTTCACACCGTATTTAAAAATGTTGTATAGCTCTGTCTTATGTTGGCTACTGTGTAGCCATAATTTGGTCCATATTTTTAGTCTGGATGAAACCTGTGATGCTTACTGGTTTTCATAGTGGCGAGTCTGTGTGCTCCTAGCTGTAACGCACTCCCTTCCCATGATGCCCCTCTCTCAGGCTCCGGGAGTAACGGTACGGGCCAATCGCGGGCGATGATCGCAGCGGCCGCCCGACGCAGAGACACCAGCCATAACGAGCTGTATTACGAGGAGGCAGATTACGAGCGACGAGTTCGCAAGCGCAGAGCCAGGTGAGGGAAGAGCATCGACGTGCACGCTGACCTGTTTTCAATTTCAATCTATAGTCTTGGCATTATTTACCGCGAGGGGCACAAGAGAGAGCACATTTTCATTGAGGACACTGGCTACACCCCTCCCCCCTTATATTTATATCTCACAGAACTAGCTCGCTGTTTAAGTGAGGTGAGCTTTGTTATGGTTTGAATGATAACTAACAGAATGGTAGATCTCCAGGAACAGGGTTGGGCAGCCCTGCTCTAGCTGTTGAATGAGGTGAGCTTTGTTAGGTTTGGAGTGAAAACCTACAGGATGGTAGATCTCCAGGAACAGGGTTGGTCGCCTTGGGTAAACGGCGTGAGTGTGCTGTTGCCCAGGCTGGTGGTGGCGGTGGAGGAGGCCTTTACCCACGTGAAACGGATGCAGGAGGAGGAGCAGAAGAAGACTCCAGCGGAGGTGATGGATCCGCGGGATGCGGCTCAGGCCATCTTCCCTTCCATCGCGAGAGCGCTGCAGAAATACCTCCGCACCACTAGGCAGCAGCACTGCCACAGCATGGAGAGCATCCAGCACCACCTGGCCTTCTGCATCACCAACAACATGACTCCCAAGGTAAGCAGCCGCTAACCGGCTGCATCAGCAACATTTTCTCTCTGATGTGTCTTCCAGGGCGGAGTCCTTTACCGAGAGATCCATAAACACTATGGACATTCCCTCTAATAATTCTGGAAAGCACGGAGATCCAGATCTTTTCTACTGGGACACTGTTGCAGAAATGAAAAACATAACCATCCTGAACGGACTTGCATCAATAAACATCTAGGGTGCACAGCACTGTCTGTGCGTGAACACATTGGCTTTAATGTGTTATGTGCCTGTAATGTCTGCAGCATAGTTTGAGAGTGTGTGTACTTTTTGTGTCTGTGTGTCCCAGGCTTTCCTGGAGAGCTACCTGACCCCAGGGCCCACGCTGCAGTACAGTCAGGACCGCTGGCTGGCCAGGCACTGGACCCTGGTCAGCGAGGCGTCGGTCACCAGCAGCCTGCGAGAGGGATCCACATTCCTCCTCAGGTGTCTAGACTTCAGCCTGGTGGTGACCGCCAAGCGCATCCCCTACATACAGCTCGCCGAGGAGTTCATCGACCCCAAATCGCACAAGTTCGTCCTGCGACTGCAGTCCGAGACGTCTGTCTGAGAGACGATTCGCGTTTCATTCCCTCAACGTTTTTCTACTTTTTCAGAATACTATTTTATTCGAGCGAGGTTTAGATGAAGAGGAAAAGGCTGTGGACTTCATTCGGTTAAAACTGTGTTAAGAGGAGAGAGGAGGACACATCTGTGAGTGTGTCGAACAAGAAAATAGTCTGTGAGTGTGTGTCTTTGTGTGTGTGGCACCTGCTAATCCCAGCATCTGCTGGCCTGTATGATGCTAACCTGGCTGTAGCGTGCGGCACAGGGGTTGGCATGGATGCCTGACATCTACAGACAGCAGATAAACATGACTGCGAAAGATCTGGAGAGCAGACAGGCTGCATTAAATGAGAGTTTATTATTACCATCATTATTAGTATTATTATTATTAGATTTTATACAGTGTGTTCTGAGGTTTGAAAGAAAGCTCTGGAATATTCCCTGCCCTTCATGCCTGCATGTAGAAATGATCCAGTTCCCTGTGCTGTTGTCATAACAGAGTGTGGTTCTCCGAAGAGTTGTTATGGCAACTGGTTCCGATAGGGATGGGCATCAGGTCCGTTTGACTGAACTGACGATTTCTGCGACTGCCTTCACTCAAACAGCTGTTGAGGAGAATTTTTTTTTTCAGACAAAAGGTGGCATTTTTACCTTGAGTGAACTTAAGGTATGTATATGTGTTTGTATATTTGCATATACGTATATTTATACATAAAGGTATTGTATATGATTTGCATGTATATAGAAATGTAAATAATGTTTTCCCTTTAATACTTTCACATTTTCTACATTACCTGTGTATGCGAAGAGAATTTTTTGACGGTATTAGCTGGACACTGGGGAGTGTAACTTTAACACTCCTTGATTTGCTTCATGTGCTGTTACCCATGAAATGACTGATGGAGACGCATAATTATCATACAGTGTTAGGAGACGCTGCAATGAAAATGTCCTATCTCTCCCAGAACTTTCTGAAGCTTCCTGACGACCGGAAATGGTCCGAAATATGTCACAAATCCGCAATCTGTACCAGAGGCAGTATTTGCATTCTCCTGTGGCCGATTCATAATCAGAAAACAGGTGCACACTCGCAAACCACAGAAGAATTCTTCCCCTCCCCCCCGTTTTTCCAACTTCGTGTTTCTATATTTTGCAGGGGTTGCACTTTAATTCCATCTATGTGCCAGAATCAGTTTTTCCAAAGGCGGGATGTCATTCATGAGGGGAACACTGTGTGTTAGCCGCTAGTGCTAATGCACCTGACTTTCCCTTCTTCAGTCCAGCAATGGAGGTTCAGCCAAGGCTGATGTCTGGGAAAATTAGCGGTTCGTCTTGATGCCATTGTACTTTAAATGTAAAAGTTTACAGCACGGACTCCACAATTTCTGTCTCCACGGGCTGTTTTTAAGGGGGATTCGTGAATAGAGTGATGCACTACGGACTGCCGATAAGGTGTTCGGTGAGGATTTGTGCCCGGGATGGATTTTACTTGTATTATTTATGCAAACGAGTGTGTGTACTATGGTGAAGTGTTACTTTTTCTTGTGTCTCCACTGTGGGCTTCACCGATTTGAGTCATGTGACCGTACTGCTGTGATCCTGTATCCTCGCTGGGTTATGTAGGAATTCTTACAAGATTAACTAATGGGCACTCTGTTTCTTATGTGGAAATAATTTTTCAACAGCTGGTGTCTCTGATTATGGGCTGGGCTTCCATGATTTGCTCTCTGTCACTGTCCTGTCTGAACCAACGAGAAAACACTCATTCTGCAATCCATCGTTATCACAGAGGCACGTGCAATTACTGTGCCACTCTTAGGGGTTTAATGGCCACAGCCAAAAAACAAAAACGCAACGCTTGAAAGAAACTGTATATCCATCAGTATTAAATTTATATCTAGTTACCTCTGCTGAGGTTCGAAAACACAGCTGAGTTTGGGCATCAACCAAGATGTAGTCATTGCTGACAAAAATTGATTTTTTGAGGAATTGTGTCTTTGTGCTGTTGGAGAAATACTGGGAAGAACTTCCTCTTTTTTAACTTAACCTTTTTTCTGGGGTGTCGGAGACAAAGTTCTTTAATTTTTTCCAGAGTCAGTCAAACTGATTGCTTTTAATACATTGTTGTGTTTTTGACAGTTTCTGACACGCGAGTCATTTGTATTCATTGTCTTCGAGAAAGAAGGGGTTAAAGAAATATTAACCTGTGATATTCACTTCTGAAATGTAGTGCGTATCATTTCAGCATCGAGTCTTAACATGTTCATGAAATAAAATCAGTCTGGAGGAGGGGGGCAGTATTTGTTGTGGTGCACTGCTGTGATCACACTATAGATGTTGCATCATGGTTGTTTAGCTTTTATAGTTCACTTGATTAAGCAAGTGTAAATCCTGCCAGGATCAGTGTGATTTTAAGGGCGATGATGAATGGTGGTTATCATCTGAAGACTGTGCTTAGTCCTCTCACCTTTACTGCTCACTAACTGGGAAAAGCCAAATTTGCAGCGTAAGGAATATGCCTGTAGCATGCATTACGTATTTGCAAAAGTATTTTGACACCTGTTGGTCTGGGGTGGGTTTTCGTGGTTTGAGAAAGTCGTACTTGTCTCACTGAAGGCCAATCTTATTGCGACTGCATAGAATAGCATTCCTTGATTCTGTACTTCTCACGGTCTGGGGGAGTCCATGTTTGCCCAGAAATGATTTGCTAAGAATAGTGAAGACATTTTTTAAAAGCATCTCCTTTATTACAATACATAAAACATGCGAGGCCAGTTTATACCATCCAGTGCAGTGAAGCTGGAAGGACAATGGCGCATAGCGCCATCTAGCACTTATATATGGCGTTACTTACTTGAGTTTCTTCCCTAGTCTGATTATCTGACGTAATCCTGTGCTGGCAATTCATGAAAAAATGTATCGGCTGTTATCCTTGGGGGATATGTAGATTCCCCCGTAATTATATTGTATTGAAAAGCAACACTTCATTTTTTAAATTTGTATTGGTTCCAAAAGTGAGAAGAATTCCTATTCAATTTGTATCGGAAAATTTATACCATCTTAAAGTGTTCTAACATTTTTATAATTCTTAGACAACATAACTGTTTTCTTGTTGCTGTTTACATTTTTACAGAAAGTGGTTGCTTGTATGTAACTCTCACTCGGTGTGAATACGTGCCTCTGATTCTGCTCACAGCAACCGTTCCTTGAGTACCTGTATTTTGCCCTCCATTCTGTCCTCCACTATACTATCTGTCCCCTGCTCCTTTTTTTTTTTTTTTTTTACCTGGCATCGAGTTGTATCAAATGTTTCAAACCATAACAGAAACTCCTGTAAAAATAAACTTTTGTACAAAGCTTTGTACCTGGTTTTCAGGAAGGAGTGTCTTTTCACTGTGTATTGTGGGAAATGTATTCCCTGGGTGCGTGTCAATAAAAGACACACCCGTCTTTCTTCATCGCCCACTCTCTCCCTGCTTTACCTCTGGAGAAGATGGTTGGTCCTCCTTCCTTCCCTCCCTTCATTGTCCTGAAAATGGATGACACGAGTGACGCGGCTTCAGAGCGGCTCTCCGTCGCTGGAAATCGGAGAACGCGTGGATATGCGCTCGAGTGAAGTCCTCTCGCATTTCTGGGCGCCATCGTACTAACGCCCACAAACTTTTAATCCTATCCGACAGATTCTGATATATATCAAACTTCAAAGAAAGACGACAAGTAATTATGAAAAATATGAAGTTATGGGGATATTCGGTCCATGTGAAAGGTCCGTGATTGGCTATATGAAACTGTGTGTGGGAGCACGATGGGTCTATTTATATATTTATAAATTCTATTGGTGTACGCATTTTTTATGCGCCTACACGCCATTTATAAATGAGGCCCCTGGCCCTATGCCAACAGAAAGAGCTGTTTTCCCTATAATCACTTCCCAGGGAGTCATTTCAGCTTCAAATGTGGGTGATGGGGTATTTTGTGCATGGGTTAATGGTCAATTTGTGTAATAGCTGTCTGCTAAAATACAGAAGGGACACGCCCAAATTGTGCTATTCCATGCCATCGATGTCATTTGGTTTTTCAGTAAACTGAACATTAGGAGAATTTTACTGGCAGGAGGGTAGCATGCATTGTTGTGCTGTATAGTCTGTCTACGGCACTTAAGTTGTGGACTGTGCCTGTCTGAGAAGAAGTAAATTCTCTCTCTCTCTCTCTCTCTCTCTCTCTCTCTCTCTCTCTCTCTCTCTCTCTCTCTCTCTCTCTCTCTCTCTCTCTCGCATTGGTGAAATGGGACGGAGGGGTATAGTTGTGTGAGTGCATGTCGGAGGTAACAGAACATTAAGGCGTGTCTGGTTAATTAGCAGTTAATTACACCATCATCAATCACACCTGACATGAGGCATTGCTCCTGTGACAGTGATACATGTATTTTTTTCCCCAGACATCTGTGCTAACAGTGTGCACATGACTGACAGCCTATCACATGTCAAATCCCAGGCTCATGATTGGTTGAAAGATGCAGAGGGGTGCAACTGGGCACACGCAGTCCTGGAGCTCTGTCAAACCTGAATTACGGAACCAAATGTAGCTTCGTTTTTAAAAAAATATGTTATTCTAACTCAAAGACTTAAAATTTTAACCTCAATGGACTTTTTTTCACAAGTGATCCACAAAGCATTGGCAATGAGGAGTCTGGGATAAGATATAGTATAATAATTTAATCTGTTGAAAATGCTGCATATTTTCTACAACGTATTCAAGAATTCTTGTTTTAAATATCATTTTAAGATAAAAGTTGTTCAGTGCTGTGTGAATGACTGATTCAATGAGACAAATTAGACTGAAGTCTTATTAGACTGTATATCACTGCAGCATTGACTTTAGTGCTACAGGGAGTATATTGAATTCAGAACTCAGGGTTGCTGAGGTTCTGAATCTGACGTGGTTGTGTTACAATTGACCATTCGGACTGGGAACTTGGAAATTCCGACTTCCCACTTCAACTGGAATGCGCCTTAAATCCTCAAAGTCGGAACAAAAACCTGGAGAGGATATTTATTTCCTGGATCTGGATTTTCTGCCCTCAGGTTCCATCCCAGGAACTGCGAAGAATCAAGGCCTAAATCTCTCCATTTGGACACTGACTATTTAAGTATTAGCTTCGTATATGGCTGTGGTGATGTAGTCAGATATATGTCATGAATATACATGCACATTTTATGCGCATAATTAGGCCCGGCGCTGCTGCATTATTCATGTGTTTTTTTTAATAATTCAGCAGTAAGAGCAAAATGTAAATGGGGTTCCGACCCAGCTAATGAGCTACCGCTAGCACGCGTATACACACTCTCACACGCACACACGGAGAAGCATACACATACATATATGCACACACACACACACACACACTAACTGCCCTGGCGGCTCGTGTCTGAATGTTTCTCCTCACCTGTAGATCACACAGGGATTGAACCAGTAACCCCGTGGCTGAACTGCTTGGCCGGGAGTCAGTAGGTTTTGGTGTTTAGAGCCCCGTTTTAGCCACAATAAGAACAATTAAGCTCCTCAACCCCTTACTGCTTCAGGTGGGATTGGCCCCTTCCTCATCTAATCAACTGTAAGTGGCTTTCGATGAAAGGCGTGTGCTAAGTACCTGTAATGTTATAGACCGACATACTGCATCGTACACACACAGGTCCGCAGGACAGTGTAGCTCCAGGTAATGTTCCAGTACTGCCAGGGAGCATATAGCCTGTGTTCATCTGTCTCTGTACACTAACATCTCATCTTAACCATGTACCACATCCTTTATGAATCAGACAGCTGAGACCGTTGGTAATTTAGTTTTATTCAAAACAAATATATTTCCTGCGCTAGTTACATTCAACTTCATAGTGTTTTGATCCAATATGAGTTATCATGGTTTTAAAATAGTGTAAAGACCATTGCAGTTGAATAGAAACTCAATGACATTACCTTATACAGTATACACCGAAGGATTTAGAAGGAAAGTGTATTGTTTCTGGGATTTTCAACCGAGTTAAAAACTGAGAAAACGACAAGCTGTTACTACAGTCTTTAGGGATTTCCTGATCTCTGTTTCCACTTCCAACTGCTGTGACAGTGTATTTTTTTCTCCAATTTCACAAAGATTTTTTCCACGAAAGAACGTAATTTTTGCGTGTGTGTTGTGCAGGATAGAAGTTTGAGCCCCATTATTTAAAAAAAAAAATTGAACTGCTCTTTCACACATCCTAATGTTTATATGGCCCTGTGTTTTGCTGAAGCAGAATATTGTGTAGCAATAGAGAAGAGCAGTGGGGTAAAGCTTCCTTCAGCTGAAGTGGGTCAAAGGGAGATACTGACACAGATGTATTTTCATTGCAGGCTCCCTGTATCCTTCGCTTTGATTGGCTAATTTATCCATGTATGCATTTGCTTTTTTAAACGTCTTCAGCAGAAAAGGCATGGATGTAACTGAAATTAGTGTTTGGAAAAAAATAAAAAATTTAGGTGAGCATCAGTGAGAACCACTATCTACAATGAGTAATATATTTATTCTTCATCCGCTCTACTTCCTGATAATAATTATTACGTAGCCTGACCCTTGATTCTCTTGCATAAAGCTATATTAATTGTACAGCGGAGAAAGGCACATGCTTTAGC
Organism: Gymnothorax javanicus; assembly: GCA_029692085.1. Classification (NCBI taxonomy): domain Eukaryota; kingdom Metazoa; phylum Chordata; class Actinopteri; order Anguilliformes; family Muraenidae; genus Gymnothorax; species Gymnothorax javanicus. The sequence continues at coordinate 16,970,574 of CM056210.1, read as the reverse complement.
ATTTTTCACCCAAATTAAGTGGTTGAGACAGAAGCCTTATTTCTTCTGCGTTTTATTTTTTCACAAGATGATGGTTCAATCCTCTCTAATTTTTATAGGTGTGTTAAAATATTGGGAATTATCAGTGAACCACAGCAATACCCATATCAATACAACATACCATAAGGTGAGAGAGAATATTTTCAGGTGTTGCTGAGTTTGGTCCTGGAGGTGTTACAGTACATTCTCAGGCAAGGGACAGCGTGCTCAGGATTTTACAGTCATTCACAAGCAGGGTCCTTGGAAATTTGGGCTTATACTATAAAGCATCCAAAAATATGAGAATCATTAATTGCCTAGACTATAGTAAGTCTCACTTTTAAAAGTAATGAAAGGGAAGGCCGTTATAGCCGTGGGAGATATCTCACAGCAGAATTTATGCCTAAAACCACAATGTAAGCACTGAAACTACTTCATCAACTGCTGCTGGTTATTTACATCAATTTTGTGTTTTTTGTGCGTATTCAAATCAGGCTCCATTCTGTTTCAGCTTCCTGCACTTTCTAATTCATACCTATGAAGCAAAATTACAGTTGAAGACAGGAATGAACAAAATTTGCAGAGTATATAAAAATCATCTATAACCTCGTCTGGTTCTGATATTTTTCCTGTGAGATTGAGTCGCACGGTGAGTGTAGGTTCCAGTGCACGTTCCAAGTTTTCTGCGTAAGTGGAAGGAACCTGAAAAGATGGCCTATCAGTTCTAACTTATTCATGTCCTAATTTGGAATTCCTAAAGATATTATGTAACAGGTTTGAATCACCAATTTAGCAGTTTTATGTGTAGACCGGAGGATACATCTCTATATGCCTGTCACATGCCCAGTCAAACACAAAGTTCACATCAACCTCTTTGTGCAGAATACTAATATCGCCAGATTTTCCGGTTGTGCATGAGCCTACTTAAGGCTTTATAAGTCAGTATTTGTGTCACAGAGACTGTGGAAAATTACTTCAGTGAAGCAAGACGTTTGGAAATTTAATTACAATATTATTTAGCAATTAAATTTTGGAATTTATGGATGCCGGCATCTAAATCTGCGCAGAGGGGTTAATAACTGAGCGTTAGTCTTTTACGAATACCGCTTCAATTAATTAAACCACGCAGACACTAATACTACAAGTTGCTGAGGAGTCATAGTGGGAAAAATGTGCCAAAAGCAATTGTTCCCTTGCAGGGCGATGCTATAGTCCAGATCTCCCCAAATCACAGTCCTCGAGGGCCGAGGACTGCGGGTTTTCCACCCTCCCTTTTCCTGGGAGTCGGGTGTGATGACTCTTTGCCCAATCAGTAGCAATGATTGTTCACTTAATTGCCTGGGAGGAGTGGAAAACCAGGGATGGATTTGGATTTAAGGGCCAGATATGGGCGGCCCTGCTTTAGTGCGAGGTGCAGGCCAAACTCTAGGCCTCAGGTGCACTTGGGGGGTAAGAGTTTGAATACAGAGGGGCGGGGCAGATGTGGATTAACCGCCTTAGCTGAAAGTCGCGCCTTTGAAAGCCTAGTTTATAGATTACCAACATCTTCATCTTCATCATCCTCATCATTGTCAAAATCGCCAATATCGTCATCCTCGTCATCATCGTCGTCCGGAGGGGCTGTGATGTCATCGTCGTCATCTTCCGTGTTGACCTTCCCGGAGAGCACGTCCTCGATCCAGTCCTCCAGCTCCTCCGCGCTCGGGAGATCCTCGTCATCTGGCATGTGCAGCCACACGCTGTCCGCCTGAGGGTCACAGAGGGGTCATACTGGGGTTAAAGGTCACAAAAGGCAAGATCACGTGAGTAATCTGACTTTTTACTCTTTCTGTGCTACTTTTCATTATTTTTGCTACAATGAAGCCTTGCAAACCTCGTTCAACACAATTATTTATTGCTGTGGAATTGTGCATCACAACATACTACCTTAACCACATAAAACCGATGAACCCACACATGGGTCCGTCAAATGCAGCTGCTGTATTCAAGCTCGTGGTACTTCAGGCCTATTTAACATTCTTGAGGAGATCCTCAGGTTTTCAATGATCCAGAAGTATGTCCTGCTGAATTACAGGGAAATGTGTATAAAATTGTAACTAATCATTGAAAATTGAGCACAGAGGTAGTTCAGTTCAGGCAGGCCACAGAGTCACGCCCAGCTCGCAAGCCTGTCTTCATTAGTGATGGTACAGATCGCAAGCCACGCCCACATCAGCTGACAGCTCAGCTGATCCCTTTCAGGGACCTCAATTGGTAAATGTTAAACAAGGCGTCCAATTGAAAGATGCTTTGCCTGCCTACTATTGCTGCTTTCTCTGCTCATTTCGCAACCCACCTCCATCCCGGCCCATGCTTTACATGTTTATCTGACTCATTCACTGACGGCACAGTCACTGATGCTCTGTTCTATACCCCTGGGGATTTGCTGCTGTTTTCTCCACCAATGGCATCTCGCATATGCGTGGAAGGGCAGATTTTTTTGCCCCCCCCTGCCTACTGGCTTTTCATGCATGTCCGTGGTAGGGCGGGGAGGCCCCAGAACAGAGCCATGCCGCCAAACTCAAAATATAGCAAATAAATTTGCAGACAAAGTGGTCCAGGCTGAATTACAATTTTCAATTTGATGTCATACTGCGGCCATAAAAACATGGCGTCCTGGGTTTGAATATTTCTCTCAATATAAGCATGATGTAGCTTCAGTAAAGTGCTGCAACCAGCAGATACAGAATATGTGTGTGACATTGTCCGACAATATGGAAAAAAAAATGCTTTCTTTGACTATGAACCTATTTAACCCTTTCAGCGTTTTGGCAAATATAGTTGCCCAATGATGTAATATTTCAAAGTCAGATACTGTTGAAAACCTATCATGTGGCAAATTGTTTAAAAGAGCTCCCTTGGGGAGCTCTTTTAAACAAGTTGCGACTTGATAGGTTTTCAACAGCTCAGGATAACTACATTTTTAATTCCTTGAAAATGAATTCGGCGTTCAAAGGGTTAAGGACAAACTTCAGTGCGTAGCTTAAAGTTTAAGGGGTTAACCAAATAAATCACTCAAGTGCATTGAGCCACTGGATTTATAATAGATTACATCCCACTTCCCAACTCCAGGCAGCTCAACTTTTAGACACTAAATCTTATTTTGTGATCTGATGTAAAGGCAAATCTGAAGTGGGAACATTACTTACGTCCGTCACATTCACCACACCAATCTGTGGCTTGTAGAGGTCCACCTTAAACGTCTTTTCCCAGTATGTGATCAGCTGTGCGACAGAGCCATACATGATGGAGTCACATGACAATTAGGACATTTTATTCCTCTCAGTAAATTATGAGCACGCAAAGGTCATTGTTACTTCCAGTTGAACAGGGTAGAGTAATAGAAGCGAAATACAGACAATTAAATACTTTAAGTAATGTACAGTACTCTAGACCTCTACCATATTATATACACGTTTAACATGTCTCAAATAATGAAATAGTCTTAAAAAGGCTGCAATTCTGATCTTGTGATCATCATGAAGGAAGTGCAGGGTAAGTGTGTATTTTTAGAAATTAGATGAAAGCAACACAACTCTACGTCTACGTCTCTCGCTACTTCTCCGTCTAATTAAACTGAATATCGCTGATTAGCATGTCATATGAGCATACATCTTTTGGCAAAGGGTGATGGGTGAAAAAAGTGGTGTTATAAAAATGACGATGGTAGAGTTGAATAATGTAAATAAACGTGTGTGTGTGTGTGTGTGTGAGCGAGAGTGTGTCTCACTAGTGGGAAGTTGTCTGGGTCGATCCACACGATGCTCAGGTCCGGGTTATGGGTGTTGTCTCTCGCCACCTCCTTCAAGATCTCAAGGAACTCAAATCCGTCTGGAACATCACATTTACCATTTCTGAAGCAAATCTCCTCAGTGCTGTATGGAACGCACAGGGCCTCAGCAGACAGAGACAGTGTTTGGAATAAAATCAGCTCTGGTGCAGTAGAGAACAGAACCCCTGTCAAACAGGATGTACCCATCTAGAACACGCCCACACAAACTGTTTTATGGAATGGGCCAGCAGGGTATCTTAGCTTGACTGGCAACTGCTGGGATTCTGGCCGCATCTGGAGAGATGGGATTGGGAGGACTTTTTGTGCAGAGCCACTCAACCCAGTTTCTCTCTCTCTCTCTCTCTCTCTCTCTCTCTCTCTCTCTCTCTGCTTAATTCCTCCTGTTCTTTCTGATAAAAAAAAAACAAGTTCTCAATGGACCTCTCCTAGTGAAATAATAATTTGAAAAGCTGAGACATGGCCAATAGCCACTGTCAGTGTATGAGTATGGCCCCAGCAAATGGCTGGATTTAGCAACTCTGAGATTAATTTCTGTATTCCTGTAGAATAGGAGCTCAGGTTGCTGGTTTAAGTCCCAGTGTAGCTGCAATCAGATCAGCATATCTGTCGGGCCCCTGAATAAGGCCCCTTAACCCCACGTCGCTCCAGAGGGGAATGGCCCCTGCTTACTGTAACGATTACAGGAGATGGTGTTTTGAAGTGAATAAGTGACTTACCAGGATCTTCCTCCTCGGCAAAGGCCACGATGTGGATTCCCTCCATGTCGTCTTCCTGTAAGAGCAAGAGGCCGTTAGCATCTGGGGTCATTTCAAGTACAGGCACTTTGAGCTGCATTTCCATGCATTTTTACCCGTCCCGCTAATATAAAACCTCAGACAACTCAACTGCTTACTACACATCATCAACAGGAAGGTTCTATTTAGCCACCAACATCAAATAGCAGGACACTGACCTGACCTGATCTGACGGCTGTACTAATCGAAGAGTGTCTTATTTTGTCCATCAGTCAATCATTTTTTTATTGTAATTGGGATAGGGCAGTTGTGTGCACTACTGTCTGTGTGCACACTCGAGGGAGTGTGTGTCAGTACATTTGTGTGTGCTTTAACATTTGAGATTAATCTTTGAATGAAAAAAAGTGAAGAATCTTTAGAAGAAGAGTTGGGTTACCCAGGTTTCAAACATGTCTTCCGCTCGCAGTTTTCGTAGCGTTGGCCTGGAATTTAAAAACACACAAATCGGAGTCTGATTCACGACAATAGTCAAACGTACGGTATCCACAAGTTGCCAAAGTTGTCAAAATCTCCCCTTTCTTAAGTCAGAACATTTCATTTCCTTGTCAAAGTGTACTGGATGAACTCTTCTTTTTTCTATCTGTATATTACATTTCTCTCATTTTCTGATTATAATTATTTTTGAATTATGCAGTGTTTGATTACCATAATTGGTTTAGAATTATGCAGTATTTTGCATTAATGAATTCTTATTTAATTTTCTAAATTATTTCACTACATGACACTCGTAAGTGTTATTTCATGATCATTTTATTCCCTTCTGTCAACCTGTGTGCTCATTATGTGTATGTTTATATTGATATACTGATATCCCAGAAATATTTACTGACCTTCTGTGGGCTTTGACATATTCCACAATGTCTTTCTCCGAGTGGGGCTTTCCTGGGATGGTCACCGGCTCGTCCATGAAGGGCTCGTAGAAATCCACCTCATTCATCTTCAGCGTCAACTCCTTAGCAACCTGTCGTACATAAACAGAGACAGGCTATAACCTTCATGTATTTATGTTCTGTCAACATTCAGCAAATTTAGCTTCTTGTTTAAGTGTTAGTGAATTATGCTGATGTGCACTGTACTGCCCTGCTCTAGCTGTTGAATGAGGTGAGCTTTGTTATGGTTGGAGTGAAAACCTTCAGTATGGTAGATCTCCAGGATCAGGGTTGGAAAGCCCTGCTCTAGCTGTTGACTGAGGTGCGCTTTATTTGGATTGGAGTAAACTCCCACAGGAAGGTTTATCTCCTGGAACAGCGATGGATATCTTTTGTCATACGGGATAACTGCAGCTCAAGCCACTCACCCCTTTATCAAACGTGCCAAAAAACTTAATGTAGGGCTGGAAGTGTTCGGCTGCTGCCTGAAAGGCTCTGAAATCTGAGAGAGAGAGAAAGAGAGAGAGAGAGAGAGAGAGAGAGAGAGAGGAGAAAGGTAGAGAGAGGGATGAGATTTAATTCAATCTTATTTTGGGTCAGGATTCTCAGTGGAGAGGTAGTAGACTGTGAAATGGGACACGGTAAGGGCGCAAGACCTGTGGTGTGAGACCTGACTGGAGTTAGAACAGAGCCACACACACACACACACACACACACACACACACTCCACAGGCCTTAAGGGCTGCTCTTCCCTCCCTCACTTCCCAGGTTTTCTGCTTTACTACTGTGGGGCTTTAATTTCAGCCAAATCAGGTATTACAAGAATATTTTTACTTGAACGCCCTGTCCTGCGTGTTGTACATCTGTGTTAATGACATAATTATTTTCAGACTAGAATATTCACTTTTTAACACTACACTGAGCTTGTCTTGTGCGCAGAAGCCCAAGAGTTCAAACTCCTCTTTCTCGCGACTTTGTTTGTTCAATTTCAGTACACAAAATAAATTGCACAAGAGGAAGAGATTGTCATTTGTCCGGGGCGGGTAAAAATTCAGATACTCAGCCAACAGGACAGAAGACAGACTCTTTCTTCAGCCTTGTCCTCCAAAGCCTGTGTGGCCAACTAACCCCAAAATCCAGCAGCTGAGCTGTATCATCTTGAGTTGCTCACTTCATGCACTGTTTGCATATATGAATAATCATCAACTCTGGCCCTCAAATCCAAACCTGGTTTTCTTTTATTATTTACTATTATTATTTATTATTAACTAATTGATTGAAAAATTAGAGCTTCTGATTGGCCAGACAGGCTTTACATCTGACTCCTGAGTAAAGGGCGGGTGGAAAACGAACAGTTCTTCACCCTCAAAGCCCGTGAGTTAACGATCCCTGGATGCAACACGCAGGTCACTATAAGAAGTGCGAGGACAATCTGGCCCACTGTACCCCTCCCTCCCTGGCCAATCGCCCTCTCTCACGCTCAGAGTCCAGCCCCTTGAAGTAGCCGATGAGCCTTGTCTCCTCCTCCATGCGGTCGAAGGCACGCAGCTCCAGGGCGTTACTGATGAGCTCCACGGGGTCCTCCAGTAGCTAGGGGGCACACAAGAGCACAAACAGGAGATGGTATCGGCAGTTTCTCCCCAAATAACACAGCAAGGACCCACTACCCATCCCCCAGAACTGCTTTTTCATAAGTCAGCTTTATTCTTTTACAGTGAAAATGCCAGTGTGAGAGGAATGTTTTATTTTACCCAGCAACAAATCTACAAGGGTGCTGCACCTCACAGCCTCCTTTAGAGACATCCATCTTCCTGCCCTGTCCATCACCAGATAACAGATGAACTGCTGAAACCACAAACCCCGTACAGGAAAAAGACAAAAGCTTAAAATGTTCTTTATTTGTCCCTCAGCCAAAAACTCACGTCCAGCAGGAACTCCACCAGTGTGTCTGCGGACAGCTGTCCGTCAAACTCGATCACTCGCTCTTTTTTGAAGATGTAGACACTGCCCTCCTCCTGCAGGCCTGGGGAAACAAAGCCCAGTGTTTTAGGGTCCTGCAGTTATGCAGACATTAGCAGGGCTACTTGGCTTGTTTGCGCTCATTCACTCAAGTAAACGGGGGCCATTTTGGCTCGATTTCATGCTCCCTCTATTGGCTCCAGTCTCACACTACTTTGCTTCACATTTATTCGACAGAGAAACGTACCCAGTTTTTGGGCGATTTTAGCGTCCTCTTGAGAATCCACCATCCCGAAACCGATGTCTTTATCTTCCAGGACCTGGGCAGCCAGCTGGTGATTAGAACATACAACCAATGGCGCTCACTAGCCATTAGAGAACATCTATACAACATTTCCACAATGTTTGAGACACGCTATGACGAGAATCCCGTGCAAGTACAGCGTCTGTGGAGACATGGTAAATGGCTCAGTATTGTTTAACTACAACAGACAATATGCAATCCGTACTGGATTCAAATGTAATACTTTTTTTTACAGCTTTATTATCGTTGTTCATAACAACAAAATTACTGAGCCCTCCTAGTGCATTGCTCATGTGACGGAATACTAATTTAAAAAAAAATGTTAATCAATTCAAATAAACATTACAAGATTTAAGCAAGTAGAGCAGCCAAAGCATCTTGTTATGGATGAATTATTGTAAATATAACTATTAAATAACATTTTAACTATGTGTCCAGCATTAAGTGCATGTTGAGCATTGAACTGTATCACCTAAGTACTGCCTTGTGCGCCAGTTATTGCCCCCTAGGGGCACTTGTAGTGCATTACAATGTAAATAAAAGCACTGGACCCGTGCCCCAGTCACACCTACTGCATGGCTTCACTCCTATTGGCTCAGGTGCTCAGCTGGGGCCTGGAAGGTTTCTGGTTGAAGCCCAGTGTGACCACAGTAAGACCACAGCAGATGTTGGGCCCTTCAATAAGGCCCTTAACCCCAGGTTGCTTCAGGGGGATGGCCTGCTTAGCCTAATTTATTGTAAGTGGCTTCGGATGAAAGCATCTGCTGAATAACTGTACGCCACATTTGACTTTTACCATACACGTGTACTGCTCTTAAATCTCCTTCAAGATTACTTAACACTGTGATATGACATATTTACTTGGCAGTGATGCTATTATGTAATTACATTTAATGTAATTTGTTAATGAATTCCTTATTTTCTTTTCAAAAGACTTCTCTATGAAAAAAATGAACTATCCATTTAGTCTGGAAGCAATCCTCTCATGCAGATTAGTTATTGCACATCAAATATTACTGAACCCATCCTGTATCATATAAGCCCAGCATATTGCTTATCAGTTCTAAGGCCTGATTCTTGATGGGCAGGTGGATTCAGTTTTAGATCCAATTCCACATAATTTATTAGGAAACTCTCGTGATTAAAAAGGGACTCCATTTTGGAAGGTCAGAAAGTCAAGACCATCAAAAAGGTAACAAACAAATTTTGGCCAATATCTCGGTTCAAAAAAATGATGGTCACATGGGACTAATGCCAAAATGATCTGTCTCATCTCATGCTTTCCAGTTTTTGCAAGTGCCATTCGGTGAGTGATTTGTTTGTTGGTTGGTTTGTTGGTGAGCAGGATTATACAAAAACAAATTGATGGATTTGCACAAGAATTTTACCAGAGGTGGATCTTGGCCCGGTTTAGAGGTGTTGAGGTTTTGAGAATGACCTGGATCCAGAATTTTTTGAAGGATTGTTTGTCATTGTGAGATAGGGCAAAGTTTGACTCAGGTCAGCCAAATCTTCACAAGTATAGAATGATAAGAAATGAGAAAAAATTTGGGGCTCTATTTTAACGATGGCCTTGCCAGAGGTTTTCAATCTCCCATTGCTCTTCTCTTGCTGTATATGAAATTCCAGCTGAGAAACAGAGGACCACAATGGCCGAGAATTAGTACGCAACGGTAAAACTGGGACGGCAGTGAAACAGGTTCACTGTGATCCATTCCACGAATAGAACTGGAGCGCAATTCTCTCGTGTGGCCTTAACAGAGCGAACAGACCTGTCAGTCAAACCCGCACAAGGGATTACAGCCTTACTGCTGTCTGTTGTTAGAACAGAAGAACCAACCCGCTCTCACTTATGATCGCGAACACGATGGAAAAGTTACAAGAAAGTGAGACCGCTAAACTCTCCTGTCTCTTAAACCCTTTGGGGAAAATCAGTATTCACGTTTAAATAATTCCAGCTGAGCTCATGTTTAATTCAGATTAATATTAATTAAATTTTAATCATTTTTGGGAGGGCTGGTTTAACCCTGAGCATAAGGGACATGTCTTTCCTGAGTTCACTGTCAGCCCTCCTGTGATGTGGAGAAACTTTGTATTTTACTTTTTTATTTGCTAGAAACCTTTCATAGCAAACAGCACACATATGATAGCATGACATTTACAGAAAGTTACGAATGTATTATATCTTTATATTACTACTTACTTTGTCTGATATATTTTTACAAAAACCAACCGTGTGCATTTTTTTTTTTTTTTTTTTTTTCGTGATCATCGTTTGAAATTACACAGTGTCTAGAAACAAAGGCATCTTTCATTGGTAGGGCAGTCAATTTGAAGGGATTAGGATAAGGATTAGGGTTTATGGTTAGTGGAATGGTTAGGTTTGGGGTCCCGGTTAGGGTTAGGGTTAGGATTAGGGCAGGGTTTGAAATTGGGACTGCCGTACCTCTCTACATTGAAATGCATTGGAAAACTGCCGTACCCGTAGCAACTGCCTTGAAATTAAGCGCTTCTACATAAGTATACGCCGTTCTGCAGTTTCCCGCATCGCAGTTAGCGCTTCTCATCTTGGTCCTCTAGTGGCGGAATCAAGAAACTACAGCTGTTAGACCTGCGCATCACTTGCCTGTCATTTCAAAACAAATTCTTCGCGCTGTCTCTTCGCCCTGGCAATCAAGCTCTGACTGCCACCAGCCCTTACCACCCCCATACTCTCACAGTCCCCTGAATTCTCCCCACCCCAATCTCAGAAATATCACCACACCCCATTACCTCCAGAACCAGTTGGGCCAGCTGGTACTGTGCTTGCAGCTCCTTGTTGATGCCCAGCGGCTCGTGGTACAGGAGGCACAGCATGCTGTACCTTTTCAGCGCCTTTCTGTAGTTCTTCTCGTTGATGTTGATCACCCGCTCCTTGCCGTCGAAGCTGGGAAACTCCAGGCCCTCCTCTGTCTGGCCGAGTGCAACCAAGAGCAGAGCCATGCAGGGCAGGAGTCTCAGCCACAGGGCCCTCATTCCGTCCCCCTAAAAAACCACAGCTCCAGAAGGGTCAGGGAGAGATAATGTAGCCCCCAAATCGAGGTCTCGGAGGAGAACTGACCTGGTGAGCGAGGTGGATTTTTACAGGGAAAATTGTAAGAATACAATGAACCTGCGACTCCTGGATCTGTGTGTCCGTCTGATCTGATTGTTCTTCTATTTCTACTGAGGACAATTGGCATCCTCTCCTCTATGTGAGTTTCTCTCTCTCTGTCCCTCCTGACATTACCTCCATGAGGAGCCTGCTCTCTCTCTCTCTCTCTCTCTCTCTCTCTTTGTCTTCCCTTCTTGTTTGACTTGTAATAGAGAGAGAGAGAGAGAGAGAGAGAGAGAGAGAGAGCAGAGGAATTAAGACGTTTGCACCTCTTGTTCTGGATGTTCCTCACTCTTTTTTCACCAGCTGTTAGCTCTGGCCATCACTGTTACCATCATTTCTTCCTTCCTCTCTTCCTCATTATAATTCAACCTTCCATTGTATTTTACTACTTAATTTCGTATCTCACTTTGATGGTCTATATTCTTTTCTCCAGAATATCTTCAGCTTAACTTTATTAGAGCTGTCTGTGTGTTTTTGAATGGAAAACATAATGATAAAATGTCTGTTAAACACGGCACACACATTTCAATTCATTAGTGCACTTAAGAACCTGAAATCACTGGGTACTAAATACTCTTTAGTCTGCAATGCACAGAGTATGCAGCCCACTTATACAGACAAAGAAACCCTCCTCGAGATTCAGAGGTTGAATGAAGTATCTGTGAATAGATCCTACAATTGGGAATTGTGAGGATGATTTGGAGAGGGTAATTAGTGCCCTAATTAGATTAGTGACGGTATGTTAGTGCCAAACCTGCTGCACACAAACACTCTGTCCTTAAATGTATGAATCCAAATGAGGACACGGACGATCGCTTCAAGATAACGATAAGAACAGCGTTATCAGCAAACTGATGGCTTCCAGTGTCGTCAAGGGATTTGTCATGGGCAAAATTGCCTTCCGTAAAGAAAAACAAAAAGATATCGGTATTTTCTTAAATCAAGTCTGATACACTGTATAATTGATGCGATATTTGCCAAAATATCAAATACAAAAAAAACCGTTTTTTTGTCTAAAAGCAGATATAAATAATTATTTTTGCCATCTATTTCCATTCACTCCCATTAAGGACTATCTCGCGAGCGCCCTCTAGGTGAATTGCAGCCAATTTCGGTACAATGGCATTAATATAAGTGGGGGGCTCTCCAGAGAACGGCTTTGTTTGTAACTGTGGTGTCGTTTATACTGGCAATAAATGTGTGTGTCCGTCTCTCTGACAGATGAGCAAATTATATCTCTGTCCATAAAACTTTTTCATGCTTGCAAAAAAAAAAAAAAAAAAAACTAGTCCCACCGCTGAAAAACGTTTTCTCACATGCACAAACATTTCTACAGCAACAAAAATTTTTTACACATGCAGATTATATCTGTGTATACTGTTGTGGATTACATTTCAATATTTCTCATTATATTCATCAGTAGATCAATTGCCATGTTGAATAACCATAATCAATAATCATAATCAATAACCATATGTAAGCAGCACTAACACACACACACACACACACATAACATAACACAACACACACACATACAAGCAGTTCACACACAGACACATGTAGTTCACACATACACAGGGAGCACACGTACACATGCACACACACATACACATACAAGCAGTTCACACACAGACACACACACATACAGGCAATTCAATTCACACATGCATGAGCAGCTCACACACACACATAAGCAGCAGGCTTCTGTAGCTTTGATTAGTAACCAGGCTTCTGTTTAGTTGATTCAAAAACATAATCAGGTGATGCATTTGATTTCTGTAGCTTTGATCAATATTTGTTCAGTAAAATCATTAGTTGTTACTGAAAAAAAAAAACATAATCAATTGAATCATTTATGTATCCACTTGTATCCTATTCCTTTGGCTGCATTTTTCCTCTCTTGACTGTAATTTTCCAGTCCATTTTAGTATGTATTCATTTTATTTTTTTTTAAATCCTATACTTCTATATTCCACCATGGTTTAACAAAACAAAGTTGGAGAGTAAAAAAAAGTTAAAGATAAGATGGTTACAACCCATGAATTGTGATTGGAGCAAAGTTTGTCAGAGATAAGATGGTTACAACCCATGAAATTTTGATTTGTCAGAGATAAGATGGTTAAACCCATGTATTTTGGTTGAGTTTTTTTTCCCATAAATATTGCTCTGTAAAGAATGCCGAGTTAGCACTGCCTGGCCAGGGACTGCTCACCGTGGGAATAAAGATGGCTTCTGAAGATTTTGTCTCCCTCCAATTTTTTTCCGAACAAGGCGACCTCAAAAATATGTGAACATCTAGTCGGGAAACCACAACAGTATGAAACTTTTTCTTCTAGCTCGAAAGATGAATGACCCTTATTTGCTTCCATCCCCTGATGGCTCCAAATGCCAAGTAATGTCACAGAGTCCAAAGAAAGGTTACAAAATCGTCTCGTAACATGTCTCATCAAAGAATTGTTGACTTTGATTGGCAAAATTACTGAAATGTAACACATCAACGTACTGAGATCACATAACCAATGAGGAAGTCAGGAACAGAATCAAGCAAGCCATTGGGCCCTATGAGGATCTTCTCACCACTGTGAAGAAACGCAAATTGAGGTGCCATGGGCACATCATAAGATCAACAGGACTTGCAAAGACCATCCTGCAGGACACTGTACAAGGAGGGAGAAGGAAAGGCGGAGAGAAAAAGAGATGGGAAGACAACATCCCAGAATGGACAGGTCTGAGGCTGAGCGAGGCTCTTAGGGGAGAAGAAAACAGAGAAGAATGGAGGAAGATGGTTGACAGGTTATCTGTGGTGCCCCAACGGCCATCCAGACTAAGGGACAAGTGAAACGAACACATCAACAACAACAACACAACACACAGACTGAAAAAACTTAACACCTATTAGATGTGTTGCCATTAGATTTGGGGTGCTCTATCCCTTCTGCATATAGTTAATGGCCCTGAGCATTTCATGGTTATTTATATGCTGATTTGTTACTGACCCATACATTTTGTTTTTTGATAATTCCATGGTATTTGGGGTACATGTGATTTATAGCAGCACAATGTGGTTTGCTTTCTCTTGTGTGTATTTGAAGAGAGCTCTCCACTCTGTGCAATTTTAGGTTTGGTTCTGCCGTGGTTTTGCCTCAGGGCAGTGGCTCTGCTTAATTGATGGTGCCTACAGAATTTGTCACATTTCTGCACTGCTTTTTTTTTTTCTAAGAAAGGTTCATCCAGTTTGACGGCAATTACAGTCCACTCACGTCCCCTGATAATGTTTATTAAGGCTTTCATAATATTTTTGTTTTCTCCATTAACAGTTTTTGTCTGTATGTATGCTTTGAAATATGTTCCATTATCTCAGATGAGAAAGGACCCCCAAATGTTTGTATTTCTTCTCTCTCCTGTGGAAACAAAATTGTTGGTATCCCCACTATTAATTATCAAAAAAGAAACTGTAGTAGCCTACGGCAGTGGTTCTCAACATCAGTCCTGGGGACCCCATGTGTGTGCTGGCATTTGTTCCAACCACAATTGCAATCGTAGGATTTTAACAAGCTGCTAATTTGTCTTAATTATGTGCATTTAATGTTTAGAGCAGTTATTTGCCCTCTTAACCCACAACTTAACAGAAATATCTATTTGCCATCAAGAATTTCAAAAATAGCATTCGCACATTGCAGTATATCGGAAATAACAGCATAAAAGGAGAGAAAACAATGTAAACAATCAAATTAATGATGTAGATGGCTCCTAATTAGTGAAACCTACTTGGCTCATCATGATAAATGTAGTCCACAAACAAACCAGTTTTGTGTTATGTTGATCTGATTAAGTTCACCTGAAGCTTTTTGAAAGAACTTGAAACAGTTGTGTCCAGCAGCCTAATCTGGGGTTTATTGATTTCCTCAGTGTATAATTTGACCTGTTTGACATGTTATGTTACTTGACATTACTTGCAGTATTGCAATAAACACACTATCTTCAAGGGTGTTTTATTCTTCATTGCATGTATGGATGTTCCTATGTAACATTTGACTAAAGAGATATATAAACAACTCTGAACATGAAAAGCACCTAATTAAGACAGTCACAGCTTGTTAAAGTTCTACAATTGCAATTGTGGTTGGAACAAAAGCCAGCACACACATGGGGTCCCCAGGACCGACGTTGAGAACCACTGGCCTACAGATTGTGATTAAATGTTGTTCATGTTCCCCTCAGGATGATTTGATCCTCCTACTTCTTGTCTTGCACCATCATCAGGCCAAACATTTTATTTATTTATTTAATTTATTTATTTTAGCATTCTAGTTTATGGTGAAAGACCAGAATCGTCATTTGTACTTTTAATAAGTAAAAGTTTAAAATATTTAAAAGCATATTTTAAGTACAGATATTCATGAGTAGTTGTGATTTTTTTCCCCCATTGGTGTAATAAATTGCAGTTTACAGTGCTGAACTGTGACTGGATTGCTTACAGGAAAAAAACATGTATATATATTTTTAAAATAAATGACACGAACTCTCATGGAAAAACAGTACTTTTTATGGGAGGTAGTTACTAGAGGTTCATAATTGAAAAGCAGTATACAACAAATGAACATACAGAAAAAAAAACACTGAAAATGAAAATACAGTAATAATACATCAAACTTTTTTTTTACAATGACTTACTGGCATCCTGCTGCCAGGAAGTTCCTGTAAAATTCACAGGCTGGGTTTTACAGTGAATTTGATGGACAGATGGATTTTCTTTCTTTGGTTTATGGCTGTCACACCACTTGACTCTTCATGAGTCCTGAAACCCAAGTTGCAGTGAGTTGTGCAGCTTCTTCAGTATTGATGAGTTAGAAAGAAGCAGAAAGAAGAAATGAGGAAGGAAAAAGCAGCAAAAAGATTATGGTGAGAACAAAAGAGAAATCTACTGGGCTGGAATATAATTAATAAGGAGCGGGGCCAGATTTGGAACACTGTCGGACAAACACAAAGTTGGGAGTTGGATTAAGGACAATCTTGACGATGTCAGTCTGGTTGATTTTCAAAGAAGTCGATGAATAATTGGTGGATGTGTGTCACAGACACAATCAAATAATGCATTAGAAATCACTAAGCTAGATGGTGACCAAGTGTCATGTTTCCCATTTAATAGGAGAATCTCAGTTTTGAGCCTAGTTGATAGAGTATCTGTAGTTGTTGCAAGTAGATTGAAAGAATGTAAGAGAGTTGTTGACAGTCTTTGAATGTTCAGAATGAGTGACAAAGAAAGGATGTGAAGCTAGATTTGATTTGTAGTATTTTGAATAATAAATCCCACACGAAGAAGTATTTTTGGATCATGTTAGTTACCCAAGCAAGCCCTATGTTCTCAAACCCATTCGATACAGACATTTCTGGAAATTTGGACAGCCTGCTAGTGTGCAGACATAATTTATCTCTATGTCGTGAATGTGGAGATTAAATGCACTGCTGCAAAAACTGTGGAAAAGAATCTTAATGCAATAAATGTGAGAACGGAATGAGAGGTGGAGAAGATTTTTTTAGATCAGATGGGAGAACTGAGTCTTTAGTTTAGTTGCTGGAGGAAATACAAATTTTCCTTCCACGCCTTAAAACCAAAGAAGAAGAATAATGCGCGGCTATCACTGACATTACGGTAATTATTCTTCCCAAAGACGAAAACTTTTCAGACCTGACTAGGAGCTGGCCGAGCGCGGAATTGAGTTTCCCGTGAGCTACTGAAAAATGGTAGCGCATGCATGGCTAATGTTACTGTTGCCTGTTCTGACGCTACATTTTTGTGAGTTCAGTTTAAGCGTGGCAGAGAAAGGTAACATGATTTTGCCGATATGACTGTTTAAAGTTGAACAGAGTAAATGAGACTTAATGCGTGGTCGGTAGGGTGATCATAGCGAACTGCTGCTCATTCATTCAGATGGCTAGCAAGTGTTTGCTAGCAAACTGTTCCATTCGTGGAGTTAGGAGACGTGGTATGCAGTGGTTAGATGCTGAACTGAAACACACCATGCTTTATGATGAAACGTAGTTTTGAAGTGATCGTCCAATAAACGCGTGCTTGTTTAAGAATTGTTTGAACTGACTTATCGGTGATCTGTAAACTGTGTACAGAATCATGAACTGGTTGTTATTTTATGGCTGAATTTATGTTCAGTAAGCTCACTGTTAAACTAAAGAAATCATCTCGGGCTGCCGTGCGTTTTAACTTCTCTCTCATGGCAAGGGCACACTTTCCTGCAGATTCAATTTATCGGTATCGGACATTAGTCATAAAGTGAAAGGACATGGGTGTCGGGTGATGCTTTATTTTCGGCCTGGGGTGTTGTGGATCTTTTGATCTAGGTCTGCATTTCCACCCTCGTAACGAAAGAAGTCTGAATAATTCACTAACGCCTGGCACTTGCATCCACAGGCAGACGATGGGAAAAATACCTTGACAAGGTAACGCAAGCCACGCGGTCATATATGCCCTGCAGTCCGCATAACTGCAGCTGCCACCTGAGGTAAACTAGCTTGGATAACAGCGGGTTATCATACTTTGACATTGTGGTTACATAATATTTTTCGTGCTGGAAAAGGACTGCCACACCTATTCTAGATTTGTATAACTATTCCACGTCAGTTTTTTAGGGGAGTTGTTCCTTTTGTTTTTTTTTTTTTTTGACTAATAACCCTCAAAGGCCATACAGTAAGTTACTTAAACTCTTAATTACATGTGAGGCATTGGGTGCTATTCCGTTATTTGTCATGCGCTATGTTTTGAGGGGTGACCTGTTAAAATTGGTCTAGATTTAGAAATGACAAACCTTATTTTATGCTTTAGATCCCACTTGTCCAACAACACAGTTTGATTGCAGGGCAGTGGGAAATTTTTCACCGATGTTTGTATCTTTTCATATTTATATAAACAGTTATCCACCAGCCCTTTCGCTGTAAAATATTAGGTGTCTCTATGATGTCACTCTGGTAGGAGCGAGCTCAGATTGACGCTGTTGGAGTTGATTTAACTCTTTGCACCCAGGGTCCTGCAGGATGACTTGTGGACATTCCGAGACGGGGTTTCGGAGGAGGTGATGAGTGAAACAGTTCGTCGGGGTGTCGGGACGCATTACCAGGTCATCGGTCACAAGCTGTACCGGGAGGAGAACTGCATGTTCCCTGCACGGTAAAGACTATTAAGGATGTGCCGCTTATTTTTGACACACCATCACCCGCTTACCCCAAAGTCTTACAAACTGGTGTGGGGACTGTACTATACTGAAGACACACAGGCTTTGGAAAGGTTCAAAGAAGGCTCACCAAACTAATTTCTGCAATTAAAGCATAATTACAAGGAAAGACTTGATTTTTAATTTCTTCAGGCCAGTAATTTGCGTGATTGCATCCTTGTACTTCACTGTTTGTGGCCATTTTGACCCTCTGTTGTACACATTAATTTTTTTAATTCTTTCCATTCCCGTTTGCCCTCAGTGTCTGTGTGAGGCTGTTTTGCTCTCTCTTTCAGTGTGGTGCTGTGTTTTCTTTCTCTTGTTATATGTGGCAGTTGATAAACTAGGTGCATAACTGCTGCTTCTTGGTCTGTTTCTAAAAAGGAAAGATCCCTGAACCCACAGTCATCATTAAAGCTCTAATTCTGTGGTGCCCAGCTCTTCTCCAATGCCCCCCCCCCCTTCCAAACCCTCTCTCCAGAACACCCCAAATCTCCTCCATCTTCAGATTATCAATACCCTAAGGCCGGATGTATTCTTTCTTTTTGCTATGCGTGAATGTACGCATGATTGTTGCCTCACATGTCCTGCATCCGTTTGGAACGTTGATTGTGCATGTCTTCAGAAATTAATACCATGTGTCAGCAATGTGCAGTATGCAAATTAACAATGGGGGCAGTTTGGGGATCTGACAGGGTCAGGGGTTTATATGAGAATCTGGAAGCTCTCTACAGCCTGATCTATCAGTTCTCTGCTGTGCCTTCTAGTGGGATCGTTCAAAAACGAGTACTACGGGAAGTCTGTGAACTATTCCATTTTTGATGCAGTAGGTTGTCTGCATGAACTTGTGTTTATAAGTATACCTCTGGCCTAAAATCCTTTTCCTGCATCTATCACTATCGTGCTTGTCCATCCTCTCATTTAATCTGGTCCTCCTCCCCTCTTTCAGTGGCTATATTTAATTTCATCTCAAGTGTTATTGACCAATCCTGGCCCTCTGCCAGACCCTGGCCCCGCCCTGTGTAACTGTGTCCTCCTTTTCACAGGTGTAGTGGGGTGGAGCACTTTATCCTGCAGGTGATTGACAGGTTGCCAGATGTGGAGATGGTGATTAACGTTCGGGACTATCCTCAGGTGCCGCTCTGGGTACAGCCAGTGCTGCCTGTCTTCTCCTTCAGTAAGGTCAGCGTGCGCTCGCAGAAGCACTTTCATATGCACATATTCATGATTAGATACTACATGCTTAAACATGTGCAGCATGCATATGTGAGCACACAATATATTCACATGCACGGAGTCAGATATGCACTTAGAAGCACATTAACACGCATAGATTTATAGGAGTGTAATCAGATGTGCAGAAAATATATGTGTTGTGCACATGGAAAAATGCTCTGTACACTCACTGGCTCAGATGCATTCAGGGAAACAGATGCATGCATGAGCACAGTAGGCACTCACTCCCACACTCCTCACCTCATGCCCTGCTGGGCCGTACAGTGGAAGTTGAATTTTTGTGTAGGAGAGAGTGTGCAAACACTCGGCTGCAGCTCACATACACTGCTCTCCGGTGACTGTCCACAGACTGCGGATTATCGGGATATCATGTACCCGGCCTGGACATTCTGGGAGGGAGGTCCAGCTGTGTGGCCCATTTACCCGACCGGACTGGGCCGATGGGACCTCATGCGCCAAGACCTAAAAAAGTATGTTTCCTGTCCCCTTAGAGCTTCGGTTCTCAAACTCCGGTTTCTCATACTGTCGTTCAAAAACTGTTTTCTACAAACTGTGGGATTTTCAACCTGGGTTACTCTGTTTATGCATTTTTTAGTGCTCTTTACTTGTGTTAATTACTCTTTTTATACATTTTGTGATTGTAAACCAGACATATTTGAATAAAGAGTCAGTACAGAGACGTCACACAGAGATGGTCTTGTGTAATGTGCTCTGCTCCTGTATAAATGCCCCTGGACTTCAGCTGGTGAAAAATATGAAGCTCATCCTGACTGTGTTGTCCTGAAGGTCCGCAGCGGAGTGGCCCTGGAGGAGAAAGGAGGACAAAGGATTTTTCAGAGGCTCAAGGTCACTCCTCGCTTCCTCCCTCTCCCTCACTCCCTTCTTCCTCCCTCCCTCCCTCTCGGACATGTGTAGAAAGACTCCTACCATCTGACCCCTGGATTAAACTCCTCCTCCTCCCTGTGATCACAGGACCAGCCCGGAGCGGGACCCTCTGATCCTGCTCTCCAGGGAGGCCCCAGAGCTGGTGGATGCGGAGTACACCAAGAACCAGGCCTGGAAGTCTGAGAAGGTAGATGCAGTGCTTGATACCATCTAGTCCTTCAGTATTTTAAGTGTAGGGTCATCTTTAGTGAAAGGGGAATGTGAGCCTATTTGGGCTGAGAGGCCTGTTCTCGCCACTCATGTCATGCTATGTAATGCAAACACTGTGGTATACTTTGTTATTCTATGGTACACAGGATGGTCTGTACCTGGTTATCTTGAATTATATTGTAAAATGGCCATGCTCAATCATTGCGGAGAGGCCCTATATAGTGTGTGTGTGTGTGTGTGTGTGTTGTGTTTTAGGCTCGGTGCAGTGGGTGCGTTTGTGTGAAGTAATGTGTTTCTGTGGAGAAGCCTCACCTCTCTCCAAACCCCCCTGTTTTCCCTCAAACACACAGGACACCCTGGGACGGGCCCCTGCTAAAGAGATCCCACTGGTGGAGCACTGCAGATACAAGTGAGAGACCCCAAACCCCCTCACCCCCCCGTACCCCAGGATTCAGGACTCAGTCAGGATCTCACCTCCTGACAGAGATGCTATAACTAGGATTACTGCAGTACAGTGGCAGGTGCCAAGTGTTATTTATTGTGAAATATCTCTCTGCCCCACGGCACTATTCACATAATTAAAAGAAAAATGTGTTTGGAGGCGTATTTATGCGCAAACTGCATCAAATTAATGCCAAAAAGGCATACAATTGGGCCCTAAAAGTTTCAAAGGAGCTGTGATGACGCTATGCTCTAAATATGGGAAAATCTGATTGGTGTTGGAAAAAAAAATGAGAGATATCGATACCCTCATGCAAGAAGGGCGTGTGACATTTTACAAATTTTACAGGAGAGGCAAAAAAACTGCTCCAGGTAAATCTCTACCATATGGATTAAAATTTTCACAGTCAATGAGTGTGTCGATAGATGATATTGAAGCCTGAAAAAGATTGATTCCTAATCATTTGCCAATGAAGAGATAATCCAGATTATGTCACTTACACCCTTTTAGCACAAATCGGGATGAAGAGTTCAACATATGCGAAACGCATCCTAAAAGGGCGTATCTGCAAAACTCTGCTAACAGAAATGAAGGTGACCTCGTGAGAGTGCCCAGAGTCTGTTCAATATTCATAATTTCTCATTTCTAAATATAATAGTTTCCTGTTTCCCTAGTAAATGTTTTAAATGTTAGAAACATTTTAATGTTTGGATATGATATGGCAGGGCAGGATATATATTTTGGTTCCCCTTATCAAAATTTTAAAATATTTTGTAAAACACCTGGTCTATCTATACTTCATGAAATTGCTGTCAAACTGCAAAGAACTTGAGAATGTAAAAGTGAACCATAAGATCTAAAGATACACTACACACCCCAATGGCTAAAAGCAATGGAAGGTATTTCTGAATTAAGGTCACAATGTCACCTCTATACTGACACTGATATCTGAAGCCATAAACAACAGATAACACTACAAAGGATAATACAGGTGTGCATTGACTGTGAGCGTATGTACAGTTTATGATAGTACCAACTAGGAGGAAACAGGTGCAGGAGCCAGATACGCCCGGACTGAAAATGCATATTATTTGTAGAAAGGTCAATAACTACCACTTACGCCCATTTAGCATGAGAATTGTTACATGCACCCTTCTAGCAAATATTAAACATTGGTGGGAAAACTTTACTTGCAGATACGCCTTTGACCCCTTCAGGATAAGAATTCAGACCTAAAATTTTGCCAGAAGATGGGTCCTACATGGATGTATCTAAAAGGTGAAAAACATCATTTTTGCCCAAAATGTCACTTGCAACCTTTTTGCATGAGGGCATCGATATGCGAGTGATGAGTCGCCTCTCTAGTAATGGGCACGTTTGCTGCGCCAGGTACCTGTTTAACTTCCGCGGCGTGGCGGCCAGTTTCCGCCTGAAGCATCTCTTCCTCTGTGGTTCTCTGGTGTTCCACGTGGGGGATGAGTGGCTGGAGTTCTTTTACCCCCAACTGAGGCCATGGGTGCATTACATCCCTGTCAGACAGGACCTGTTCGACCTCAGGTACTCTCGGAAATAATGCAGTGTGCTGCCTGTGGACTTTCGAGTCACTCACGGATGTATTTGCAAATTAGTTGATCAAACTTGGTGGAATGATGCGTGCTTGCTTGGCTTTTGGGGTGATGTCAGGACCTGGCCCTGCAGGTGCAGTCACCATGACGATTCAACTGTCTTGTTTTTTTTTCAGGGAACTGCTCCAGTTTGTAAAAGAAAATGACGACGTTGCGCAGGAAGTAGCCAGACGGTAATAACTGTCAGATGCGTGGGGCTCCAACCAATGGCACATTTCTCACACCCTCTCTCCTTGTGACTCTCCTCTCCTTTATGGGAAGGAAAGGAAAGGAAAGGAGGAAAGTAAATGAGGACTGGGAGAATTTTGTAAAGGAGAACTAGCAAACTGGGACATCTTTGCTCCTTGAAACTGGTTCAAAGCGTCATCAGTTACAAGTGTTGCTAAAGGGATGAGGTGCATCCATTAGTCAGCCAGTCGTATTTCAGAACAACTTCTCAACACATTTTCCTCATTGGAGTCTTTTGAATGATGGCGGACCTTGAGCAATTTCTGGGTTGGAGTGAAGGAGGACGTGTGAAATGAGTGACTGGAATTGGAATGTAACTGCGGAAATTGTATTATAAGGGATGTGTAAAAGCTGTTCTAGAACTCTGAACCAGATAATTGTGGGGTTAAAAAGCCTATCAAAATGTTATTTTGCCATTAAAATCACTTAAAAGCATACCTTGCTGCTAAACACTAAAAGATAGGAGCCATTGCTTACAGGCATGAGTATGTTTACTGCTTTTATCAATCTTTTTTTCTCGGTAGAAATTCCGGTGATCTAGTTCAGAAGGCTGAGTCACGTTGCAGACTTTGAATTTCCATGTTTATCCACCAGGGGTCAGGATTTCATTATGGAGCACTTGCGCATGGAGGACGTGTCGTGCTACTGGGAGAAGCTGCTCACCGATTTCGGCCGTCTGCTGAAGTATCGGCCCAAAAGGAGGCCCGAATACAGCCAGATCACCCGCAAACCAGAGAAATGGGAGCTGTGACGGGGTCCACTGTGTGGCGGGTCCACTGTCCACTTGTGCAGATCCCTCTCTCTCTAACTTCGCTCTCACTCTCTTGTTCTCTCTCTCACTCCCCTGTAAAATAATGCTAATGCCCCCCGGGTCACCTGAATTTTTAAGCACATCTCTTTTTGTCCAGAATACAGCCTCTGGTAAAGTTTCTCTTCAGACTATAGCCAAAAGGTAGCACTGCCACCTCACAGCGAGAAAGCTGTGGGTTTGAGTCAGGTTTGGGGCCTTTCAATGTGGAGTTTGCATGTTCTCCCAGTGTTCATGTGGGTTTCCACCAGGTACTCCAGTTTCCTCCCGCAGTCCAAAGACATGTATGTTAGTTAAATTGGACACTGAGTCTAAATTGCCTGTAGGTATGAATGAATTGTGTGTGGTTTGATTCTTACATGCGCGTAGAAGAGTACTGCTGGTGACGAGTTGGATTAAAAAAATTGCTGAAAGTGTTGATAAATGATGAAAATCAATCTATCGTCATGAGTAATATTGATCTCTTTCCAGCCTGTATGAAATGGGCAATTACCCCTGTCCTCTAGCTAAAAGATTGTGAGATTTACCAAATGTAAGTTACACTTCTTGTGTGTGTGTGTCTGTCTGTGTGTGCGTGTTAACGCACACACGCATGTACATTTTAAGGGAAAGGTGCTAGGAACACTAAACTGGATTTATACCCCAAACAAGACAGGATATTGTTGGGGAAAGTTCAGTGTAACAAGATTTAAAATGGTTTATATACTTTCTGGTTTGTTTTTAATGCAAAATAATAGGAAACACAGTTTTGCTGGGCTTGGGAAGAGCTGTATCCAAAATTTTCTAAAATTGTGATTTTTTTAACTTAGCCTTTAGCTGCACAAGAGCCTAAAAGCAGGGCGAGAGAATCGGTACTGGCACAGTCTCTCTGGAGTGTTGAATATGTTCTAGTATTCCCTGGGTAACGCTTCATGTGTTCCTGGTGATTTAGACTTGGTATTATTAGATAAGAATGAGTATATTCTGCCACTGAATCATGTTTCTTGGTCTGTGCTCACGTGTGTCTGGATTGCCCTCAAACTTAAGAACTTTGTGTCCAAACTTCTGGGCAAATGGCAAAAGCCCCCCTGTGTGCACTTGGGGGAATTTATGTCAATGTTATCTTCATTGGTACTGCCTCTGTCTTTGACTTCATTACGCAACAGTTTGAGAACTAGCTCAGCTACCCATTCGAAAATGTGTACATGCAACATGTTGGGCGCGTGTGTCAGAACTTAGAATGCTATGGAGAATTGGCAGCAATGTTAGCCTAGATGCCAAAACAACAGAACATTGTACCTGTGGCCGGATTATTTTTCAGAACCAAGTTGAGGAATAATTCCAGTCACATACAATCTGATTGGTTTACTATTCCAGTTAGGTGCAATCTGATTGGTTTAAGTGCGGCTCAGAATGGAAGTGGTACCACAACTTGGTTAGGAAAAATAAGTGCGAGTTCCCATGCGCTTCATTTGTTTACAATTTTGTCAAACTTTTTAAAATGTAAATGTGGTTTCACTTAGGATTTCTTTGTAAATTTTCTTATTTGGCATTTTGTATTAAAGTTTGTTTTCCTAACCTCGTTTGCTCATTTCTTCTACTTAGCATTTTTTTTTTAATCCTTGAAATTGATATTAAGATGTGTTTGATGGCAAATGTAATGATCTGATCTTTGATGTGTTGAAATGTGGTTCTGGTTGTGGTTTGCTGTATGCGTGTTTGCTGACATGCTCTATATCAGGGGTCTCTTACAGGTCCGTAAAAGGGCCGAGGGGCGGCAGGTTTTCATTCCAACCGAGCAGAAACACACCTGATGCAACTAATCACCTGTGCAGACTGAGATCAAGTTGATTAAGTTAGTTTTATCAGTTGTGCTTCTGCTCGGTTAGATTGAAAACCTGTAGCCCCTCGGCCCTTTCACAGACCAGTTTGAAATCTCTGCTCTATCTCAACTCAGATAGTCTTTTCATATTGCATTAATTACTTCACACGTACAGTATCTAAATATGTTGTTCATGAAGGTTGAAAGCATTATCATCTGAGCACAGTTTTTGTGTTTCTGTGTGTACATCGGTCTTTCTGAACCTATCTAGAAAGGATCGCTGTGGGTGCAGACTTTCATTCCAACCAGTCAGGTACACTCTGGGTTCTACTCAAAGCACTAATTTGTAGAATCGTATGTAGAAGTGCATGGCTGGAATGAAAGCTTGCACCCAAACCAGTCCTATCTAAATAAGGTTGAGAACCTCCTGGTGTACATGTTCACATTTGTGGGGCCTAAAATGACTTTTCAGGACATAAAGATCCCACGAGTATTACAAAGTCAAAAAAAAAAAAAATGGCACCGTGGGGACATATTTGGGTCCCTATGGTGGAAACGCTTAATTCTGGGTGAAGGGCCAGGTTTACTGTATGTTTAGGGTTTCAATTGGGATAATGATAAGGACTTTGTTGAACTTTAAGGTTAGGTATTAAATTATGCCACAGCTTGAGGTGAGACATGAAGGTAAAGGTTAATAGTAGGGTAGATTTTAGGATTTGGGGGTCTGCAAATTGGATTTTGATCCAAAATAAAATGCTTTGGTCCACTTAGGAAATGTGTGTGAGAAAGTGAGATTGATGCTCCTTTCTCCCTCAGATAAATTTCTGAAGTGAAGTATACACTTTTGAAAATGACTTATCTCGATGTTATGTGTATTTTAAAAAAATATTATGGAATGCTGCCTGAAATTTCAATAAATACAGAAGGGTGGAGTTGTTTTTCCCCACAATAATTGGTTTCATGGTCTTCCACCCCAAGGGGGCGATGCAACATTCTAAGGTAACCTCCACGTAAGAGACTCAAATGTGCTCGTATGTTGACATTGAGGCAAGCTCGAGCCGGGTAAGCACAGATACTTTGATATCGGTTTCCGCGACGTTACAGCTGCTTAGCCATACCACAGGAAAGACAAAATCAGGATGTGTAGAATATATACATTTTAAAAGTAATAACGTCAGCGTCTTACTGTAGAAGCATGCGGTCTGGCTGGATCAAAGCCTGAAGCCGCTTTCACACTGGACGCGAAACGAATTTTTCGCGCGACAGATTACATTCAAAGTCAATGCAAAGACGCGAATATCGCGTCGACTTTGAATATAATCTGTCGTGCGAAAAATTCGTTTCGCGTCCGGTGTGAAAGCAGCTTGACAGTAGTTCTGTGGAGCATGTGGCTACATTCTAACCGTCACAGTTAGACTGGCACTGCTTTGAACGTTAATATATGAGGGGTGCACCGCTGAAGTACGCAGGTTTCACTGTGTGCCGCGCTGGCGGGCAGGCGCCCTGTGTACGACGAGACCTCTGTGCCTGTAGTATCCGTTTGATCTGTGTTATGAAGATTATCGGCGCGCTCGGTCGCGTGTCAAAATGTTGCTCGCTTTAACGTAGGAGAGGGACTGATCAAATCCATTGCAATTCAAGACTTACAAACCCCTTTTTATGTCATCATGCATGTTCATCTGCTTCATATAGTTTGGAGGCCGCGCTAATATTTCTTTTGAGTGTGTCCATGGGTCGAGACTTAAAGTGTGGTATTGCTGTTTCACTCCGCAGGCACTTGGGTGAATTTGTGAAATGCAAGGAGATCGTGTGAGCAGAATACCTGCGCATGCCAGGGTCCAAAATAAGTGTTATTCACTGGCCTCCTTCAATATGCTAGGAATTTAAGACGTTTTTGTGGATGAGACACAAAAAATACCCTTAACTGAAATTTTCCTCAAATAAATAAGATTTCTGCCCAAATCCAAGGAATATGCCTCATTTTTATGGTTTGGAATGTAATTTTATTTTACGCTGGCTAAAAAAGCAGGCACAGAGAAGAAAACACATTGTGAATTGAACAGAATATGCTTAAGTATGCTTAAAGGATATTTGCTGGATAGAGACAGGTCACCACCACCTGCTAGCCTTGTGATGACAATGAAGTGAGGTCAGTTGACAGGGAGCTAGTTTACTTTATTATCCTAGATCTATTGATTGACTTTGATCAATGGTCATCATAAGGTTAGTGTGTAGCATGGGGTGTTCATTTAACTCGTGATTGTTCCTTTCCTCTACTCAGAGAGATGACAGTGGCACTGTGATGACTCCTTGTGGAGAATGGCAGGTTCTGCACAGCCAATAGAATGCATTCCCAATGGCAGCAGAGTGGATCAGAACCCCCAGTGCATGCTGGGAAGGCTCCTCTCTTGCCTGGTGCCCCAGGTCCACGCTGCTGCGGGCGACATCAGTTCAGTCTCGGCGCAGGAAATTGCACCTCCCCCTTCATTTCTGGGAAAGCCGGAGATTCCAGAGACGGGCTGGGACCGCATCAGAGAGCTGTTCGACCAAACGTGAGTGCTAATGTAGCCAACATCAGAAATGCGATTTAATCTCTTTTATGAATGTGATTGAGTCTCCATTAGAAATTAGATAGTCTTCATTTGAAAGTTGATCGTCTCATAATTAGAAATGTTATAGTTCCGTTAGATACGTGAGAATCTCCATTCGAAATGTGATGGTCTCTTATTGGAAATGTGATCGAAGTCTCGATCAGAGCTGCGATTGAGTCTCTGGTGTTGGCGCTCCTCTCAGTGACACACAGCAGTACCCAGAGGAAGTCACCAGCATTGTGAAGAGTGGGTTGTTGGCCGCAGCTGTGGGTATGTTCTATGGGGGATTACCTGCAGCTCGCTTTGCCCGGCAGAGGTTCGTCGAGCAGAGCCAAGCAGAAGTGTACAGCAGTCGCGTGGATGCCGTGGTGAGCGTGTGTGTGCATGACCTTTTTCGTATTGCTTTGTGGGACGTACATGCATTCATGGGTTCATGGTAACTTTCAAATATATGGTGACTGTTGAATGAAATTTGTTAAGCTTGGTGTATGCTTAAGAAAGTAGTGGAAAATGTGTCTATACATGTTTCCGTTAATGTCTCTGCTCTTCTGACCTGTTTTCCTTTCCCCAGAGATCAGCCCACAACGCTGCGATTCGCGGATTTCTGCGGTTTGGGTGGAGGTGGAGCTGGCGGGTGGCAGCCTTCGTCACTTTATTCAAGTGAGCAGCTCTAGTGTCAGCCCTGACACTCTTTATCCTGTGTGATATCAGCCCTAACGCACTGTATCCTGTGTGATATCAGCCCTGACGCTCTATATCCTGTGTGATATCTGCCCTGACGTTCTATATCCTGTGTTATATCAGCCCTGACGCTCTGTATCTTGTGTGATATCAGCCCTGATGCTCTATATCCTGTGTGATATCAACCCTGACACTCTATATCCTGTGTGATATCAGCCCTGACACTCTATATCCTGTGTGATATCAGCCCTGACACTATATCCTGTGTGATATCAGCCCTGGCACTCTATTTCCTATGTGATATCAGCCCTGACACTATATCCTGTGTGATATCAGCCCTGACGCTCTATATCCTGTGTGATATCAGCCCAGACGCTCTATATCCTGTGTAATATCAGCCCTGACGCTCTATATCCTGTGTGATATCAGCCCTGATGCTCTATATCCTGTGTGATATCAGCCCTGACACTCTATATCCTGTGTGATATCAGCCCTGACACTCTATATCCTGTGTGATATCAGCCCTGACACTATATCCTGTGTGATATCAGCCCTGACGCTCTATATCCTGTGTGATATCAGCCCTGACACTATATCCTGTGTGATATCAGCCCTGACACTCTATATCCTGTGTGATATCAGCCCAGACGCTCTATATCCTGTGTGATATCAGCCCTGATGCTCTATATCCTGTGTGATATCAGCCCTGGCACTCTATTTCCTATGTGATATCAGCCCTGACACTATATCCTGTGTGATATCAGCCCAGACGCTCTATATCCTGTGTGATATCAGCCCAGACGCTCTATATCCTGTGTGATATCAGCCCTGACGCTCTATATCCTGTGTGATATCAGCCCTGATGCTCTATATCCTGTGTGATATCAGCCCTGACACTCTATATCCTGTGTGATATCAGCCCTGACATTTTATGTCCTGTGTGATATCAGCCCTGACACTCTATATCCTGTGTGATATCAGCCCTGACACTCTATATCCTGTGTGATATCAGCCCTGGCACTCTATTTCCAATGTGATATCAGCCCTGACACTATATCCTGTGTGATATCAGCCCTGACACTATATCCTGTGTGATATCAGCCCAGACGCTCTATATCCTGTGTGATATCAGCCCTGACACTATATCCTGTGTGATATCAGCCCTGACATTTTATGTCCTGTGTGATATCAGCCCTGACACTCTATATCCTGCGTGATATCAGCCCTGACACTCTATATCCTGTGTGATATCAGTCCTGACACTCTATATCCTGTGTGATATCAGCCCTGGCACTCTATATCCTATGTGATATCAGGCCTGACACTCTATATCCTGCGTGATATCAGCCCTGACACTCTATATCCTGTGTGATATCAGCCCTGACACTCTATATCCTGTGTTAAATCAGCACTGACTCCTTTTCCCTCTCTGTGTTACATCTGCACTGACTCCCTGTTCCTCACCATGTGAAATCAGCACTGACTCCCTGTCCTTCCTTGTGTGAATACAGCTGTGCGAGTACTGGACTGACTGTGTACAGGGACAAGCACTCGCTTAGCCACTATGCAGCAGCTGGAGGTTAGTTGCTCATTGATTGAATGGTGAATTGCTGTGTTTTATGATGGTCGTTTGTGCAGGAGTTGATTATTTATCTCTGATCGCTTTTCCCTGTTTCCATATTTTTCAGCGATTACAGGAGGGGCATTCCGTCTGAGCCTGGGACTCGGAGCGGTGCTGGCAGGAACAACTATTGGTGCTCTCCTGGGGTAAGAGAGGGAGTGAGAGAGAGAGGGAGGGAGGGAGAGAGTGAGGGATGTATACGGGCAGAGAGGGACCATGGCTGAGTGTTTTGTGTGTGTAAAGGAAACCGCTCAGTGTTGATGATGTCAGTTACTGTTCTTTATTGCCCTGTTGGCTCTGTGCTGAAGTTTGATGTTTGATATTGTTGGTTTGAATCTCAGCTGCTGATCCAAATTGGTCTCAGAAATGATCTCCAGTATAGATTGGTAATGTGTGAGAATGTTCTTATTGAAGCATTTAAAGGTAAGGAGGTGTGTTTCTGTGCTGTTACTGCAGGCTGCCAGCAGGGGCGCTGATCATGGGCATGCAGAAACTGACGGGAGAGACCATTCGAGAGAGGAGGAGGAGGGAACGCAGAGAACTCTATGAACTGAAGATGGTGGAATGGTATGACCCAAGATGGCCTCAGGCTTGTTTTCTGTTGCAGAAGTTTTATCTATTTTTTAATAAACTTGCGGTACTGCCTGTGGGGTTAGACAATAGATCAGTTATCTGAAATTTCAGGGACACTACTACGCTTTGAGAAAGTCTTGCAGACTAAGCAGCCTTTCTATCCACCGTTGTTTCCTGTATCATCCTGCAGGAGCGCCCGTCTAAATGTGACGGACGAGCTGATTGGTGAGATGGATGTCACTGGGCGGGACCAGAGCATTGAGTCTGACCTACAGAAGATCGAGGACTTGTTGAATTTACCTCGGAACGAGGGCGTGGTCAGTGACTCAGACAGCCAATGAGAACAAAGGATACCTTATAGAAAGCCAATGACGACTTTGGTCACCTGAAAAATGCACGTGGTGGAGAACTGTTTTGCTCACATCCCTGGTGATTTGCTATGTTTTCTGTTTTTTAAATATTGTCTCCAACAATTGTGAAGGGAATTAAGCCCAGAGAATGGTCTGGAAGCTCCTGGACCGCGGAATGTTGGAGGAAAGCTTGGATGGTGGCATTTCTTAGTGTGGCTACGCCAGGTGAAGAAGTGAGATGCGTCTTAGACAGTCTTTGGAGTGTGGAGTCGGGTCTCGTTCTTAATTCTATCTTCTGTTCCACATCGTCACGTCTCATACAGTCTCATGTCCGGGGACAAACCTCCTCAGAAACACTTTACAATAAGGTCATATGAACTGGCATAAATTATTTTAGCTGTTAGCATTTGTTAGCGCAAATTTATTAAGCATGAAAATGACTTAAATTATTAGTTGACAGATTTATTAACTTATGTTCTAGATAATGATTATTTATTCATTTACAAAGCATGGGATTATCTTAATCATCGGTTAGCAGTTAAGAATTAGAAAAGCAGTTCTTTTTTGTTTGTGTATGAATTGATAATAATAGTAGTTGTTGATATAGATACAAAATGTTCAGACTAACTTCACGGCAGTTTGCGCTCCAAAGCCACTTTTGTTCATGCCAGCTCATTTGAATTTTATTGTTAATGTTTCCCAACCCCATCTCATCATGTGACATTCCGCCGAATGTCCAATCAAGAAAAAGATTCCTTTCCCTTGGTTGCCGTTGGTGTTGTCCAATGAAGCTGTCCTATCTAATCTCAGGATCTGAGCCTCAAGTGGAAGGTGATAATAGAGGATTTTAGTCCTACTAGCTGGAACTAGAGTGCCCAGTTTTGCTAGTGGAAATGGTCTCGGTGTTGGTTCTGGTGCTGAAGACTCACATCGTGCTCCAGGATATGACTGCGCTGTACTCCAGCTTGCTCGAGCCTGTGAGCTGTTTATCATGTAAGACAGTGAGAGTGTCAAATCTATGTTCACTTCAGGAATGACAGTGAATTAATAAATCTTTTCCTTTTTTGAATACCAAACTTATCTGGTTTCCACATATATTCTCATTTACTAGCCTGGAGTCCATCCGTATCAAGCTTTGGTCGCTCCCAACGGTCACTTGCTTGTACGTCTGGCCTCAGTCAGTAGACCAGTATTTGACTTTCAAATATTCGCACAAAGTCCATGCGAGATCTGTGATTGGCTCACAGTCGCAAGGGTGTCGCCCTCCCCCTTTAGACAGACTTAAAAATAAATAAAAATGCCACAGTTCTGCATTCAACGGAAGTCCCGCCTCCCGGCTCGTGTTTATACGAGTATTCATCTGAGTGGCAGCAGAGTCTCTGGGCAGTGAACGAGCCGGGAGGCGGGACTTCCGTTGAATGCGCGAGCTTACTTGAAGCATAACTGGTATTTTATTATTTTCAGCGAAAAATAACCGCGTTTCTAGAGTTCTGAGGATACGAGTGGACAAAGCTGACTTGGATTATACTGGACGATGCGTTGGAAGATGGTTTGATAGTTTGTCAACGGACATTTTGTGGAGTTTTCCCATTGCTACTGCGTGACCCCATTTGCTTCCAGCAAAAAAGGAATTTGGATAATTTTTCAAAACTCTCCAGTGGCCATAAAGTTGCGCCAGGTGAAGAACAACTTCGTCCGTTCAAGACATCTAATGGTGAGTAACTGATATACAAATTATAGTTTTTGGGTGGAGTATCACTTTAATCTAGCTGATGCAATCATGCCCTTCGAGCTATAGCTAATGCCAATCACCGTGAAA
The DNA here is from genome assembly GCA_029692085.1 of Gymnothorax javanicus. NCBI lineage: Eukaryota > Metazoa > Chordata > Actinopteri > Anguilliformes > Muraenidae > Gymnothorax > Gymnothorax javanicus. The sequence goes on along the minus strand of CM056210.1, from coordinate 16,937,569 downwards.
TACGTTATGTAATTTGAGTATTATTTAATTTAGCCTTTATTATACCGGGGAATCCCACTGAAATAAACAAAATGCAGATATGGCCAAACATTATCCTGTTCAAAACCTAACAACCACTCCAAGAGTACAACCGTGGCCAAAAGTTTTGAGAATGACACACGTATTGGTTTTCACACAGTTTGCTGCTTCATTGTTTTTAGATCTTTTTGTCAGATGTCACTATGGTATACTGAAGTATGATCACAAGCATTTCATAAGTGTCAAAGGCTTTTATTGACAATTACATGAAGTTTATGCAAAGAGTCAATATTTGCAGTGTTGACCCTTCTTTTTCAAGACCTCTGCAACTCGCCCTGGCATGCTGTCAATTAACTTTTGGGCCACATCCTGTCTGATGGCAGCCCATTCTTGCATAATCAATGCTTGGAGTTTGTCAGAATTTGTGGGTTTTTGTTTGTCCACCTGCCTCTTGAGGATTGACCACAAGTTCTCAATGGGATTAAGGTCTGGGGAGTTTCCTGGCCATGGACCCAAAATTTCAATGTTTTGTTCCCCGAGCCACTTAGTTATCACTTTTGCCTTATGGCAAGGTGCTCCATCATGCTGGAAAAGACACTGTTCGTCACCAAACTGTTCTTGCATGGTTGAGAGAAGTTGCTCTCGGAGGATGTTTTGGTACCATTCTTTATTCATGGCTGTGTTCTTAGGCAAAATTGTGAGTGAGCCCACTCCCTTGGCTGAGAAGCAACCCCACACATGAATGATCTCAGGATACTTTACTGTTGGCATGACACAGGACTGATGGTAGCACTCACCTTTTCTTCTCCGGACAAGCTTTTTTCCGGATGCCCCAAACAAATGAAAAGGGGATTCATCAGAGAAAATGACTTTACCCCAGTCCTCAGCAGTGCAATCCCTGTACCTCTTGCTGAATATCAGTCTGTCCCTGATGTTTTTCCTGGAGAGAAGTGGCTTCTTTGCTGCCCTTCTTGACACCAGGCCATCCTCCAAAAGTCTTCGCCTCACTGTGCGTGCAGATGCACTCACACTGCCTGCTGCCATTCCTGAGCAAGCTCTGCACTGGTGGTGCCCCGATCCCGCAGTTGAATCAACTTTAGGAGACGGTCCTGGCACTTGCTGTACTTTCTTGGGCGCCCTGAAGCCTTTTTCACAACAATTGAACCTCTCTCCTTGAAGTTCTTGATGATCCGATAAATGGTTGATTTAGGTGCAATCTTGGTAGCAGCAATATCCTTGCCTGTGAAGCCCTTTTTGTGCAAAGCAATGATGACTGCACGTGTTTCCTTGCAGGTAACCATGGTTAACAGAGGAAGAACAATGATTTCAAGCATCACCCTCCTAAAGCTTCCAGTCTGTTATTCTAACTCAATTAGCATGACGGAGTGATCTCCAGCCTTGTCCTCGTCAACACTCTCACCTGTGTTAACGAGACAATCACTGACATGATGTCAGCTGGTCCTTTTGTGGCAGGGCTGAAATGCAGTGGAAATGGGTTTTTTTGGGATTAAGTTCATTTTCATGGCAAAGAGGGACTTTGCAATTAATTGCAATTCATCTGATCACTCTTCATAACATTCTGGAGTATATGCAAATTGCCATCATAAAAACTGAGGCAGCAGACTTTGTGAAAATTAATATTTGTGTCATTCTCAAAACTTTTGGCCACGGCTGTAAACGCAAGCAAACCACAATCTAATTTTTAAGCTCATGTCAAATAACATTCACGAATGCCGTTGCTGGCCAGCTAGCTCAGATTCGATTGGTGGTTCTCGCTAAGAGCAGAAAACATGAATATTCATGTATTCACTTTAGTAGTGACGTACGGGCTAAACGCTGGCTATACGACTGAGGCCAGACTGATAAGTCAGTGACCGTTGGGAGCGACCAGCACTTTATCAGTATGGATTCCAGGCTATCATTTACCTGACGGTGTGGTAACTGAGCACGTAGGCCTGTCCTTTGGGTGTGTACAAAGATAACACCATCGGTATATATTTATTCGTCTCAATAAGCCCTTCGATCCAGTTTGGATAGGAAAACTGTTCATGACGGGACTTGTCTGCGGTTTTGGAAAAATCACCTCTCCATGGTATAATTTGCCAGCAGCACAGTGTGAATATAGGACCTCTGTTCCATTTCTGACGTACTGCATCTTCAAAATGAAAAAAATTTGTTTAAATTGGAAAATTTTCAGGTCAGTTACCACCTTGATAACACTATCGGATTGCAGTTGTGTTTTGAGCAGAACCCAGTACCCATGTGAGTCCCCTAGATTGAGTTTGAAAACCTCTTACCATTGGTCTAAATCAGCACGGAGAAAATAAACTGCTTTCACGGAGGTTTATAAAAACATCGTCCTGATGTCTCTGTGACCACACCCTGTGAGTGGTGTCGTATTGGTATTTTACTCCAGCTGTCGATCGAAAAAATGATTTGACTTCATGATTTGCATATGGCCTGTATTGTAATGTAGTTAAAATCTCAACCCATAGGGTGTGCTGTTGTCGTAGTTTTTGGCCCAGTGTTGAATTTCAAACTAAACTACGTGTTCACTGTATTGCACAGAAAATACAAATTTTAGGCCATTGTTCACTTTCTTTCCAGTTTTGTAATTTCAGAACACTCAACTAATAATGTTTTTTGATAATGAGATGTTGTCGCTCCTTAAATATTGCAACAGTTTTACCAAAACCTATTTTACTGACAAATTGGCCAAGGTGTGATTGGTAAAGTTAGGTTCATAAGTATTTGCACAGTGGCACAGTATTAAAGTGCTCTAATTCTTACATAGTTATATGTAAATCCCATCAAATTAAAGAGGGCAGTCCACAGTTTAATACACCGGGAAATACTGGACATTTGAAGTGGCTTTTGTCCTGTACTGCATGAACCATATTCTAATAACAGCACTTCAGAATGGTCCAAATACTTCAAACCTCTGTTGAAGTGTGCTCTTCAACTATGTCTGAGTAACGCCTGAGATTGCTCTAGGAAATTGCACGTCTAGTCTGTTGACCTCAAATACTTTGTCTCATTAGAGCAGCACCTTCAATCAGATAAAAAAGCAGTGGACCGCAGCCAGTAAGCAGGATGCTGTTCGCTATGAGTCAGCCAGCTGCTCTGATGAGTTAACCTCACACTGCCTAATTGTGCTCATGATGGTAACCGCAGGAATGTTGGGAAAAGTGTTTGGGGCGTGGCAGCAAATGGTAGTGATGCCTGCGCGTAATTCTTCAGGGTAAGAGTGAAATCTCACAGCTTTTTGGCCTCTTATGCTGATACACATGCTTTAGAGCAGGAGAAACCAGAACCATCTCTGGCGTCCAGGTGCTGGGTGTATTTTTCCGAGGCTGGCTTTCTTCAAGGCTCATCATACAAATTTGCCAATTAATCACCTTTCCGTAGTTGAGGAGTGTTCACAGAAAATGTCCTTTCTAAATTCTCAAAAACATTATGTGCTTAAGGTGGAATCAATGTCACTGAGGGAGTTTAGCGCATGAATGCATTACAGTGAAACTGGGAATCATTAACCGAGAAAAGTTCTAGAAGAATCCGTGGGGCAAAGAAGCGAAGGTCAAAGCCGAGCATAGGGTCGCTCAGTCCATGTGCTTACTGTGAGGAACTCGCTTCAGAGAGGCGACGCTGCAAGGTGATGTGGGATTTGGCAGCCAGTGGCAGCAGAACACAACTTCTGTGGACTCAGATAAACTAAATAAATCTAACACTCAAAATCATGAGCATTAATATTGAGTTAGTCCCGTATAACAGCCTGTTCTCTGTTCACTAGATGTTAGAACATTGCTGCAGGTATTGGCTTCCATTTCAGTCAAAAAATCAGTGTTGTGGCCAGGCATTGATGTAGGGTGATCTGGCCGGGTTCGAAGTCAGTTTTCCATGTGATGCTAATGGTGTTTGAAGAGGTTAAGGACAGAGCTCAGTGTCGGCCAATCAAATTCTATTCTGATGTTAGTGAAAATAAAATGCATGATCTATATACCCTCCAAATATGTGGGTTTGTACTTATCTGCGATTGCGCATTGAAGAGAAAATGTGCTCTCTCTGTCTGTTGCTCTTAGGCTGCCGTGTGCACAGCCGTAAGGTGACACTGTCGCGCTAGAGAGGAAACACTGCCTCCAGTGGACGAGTGGAGAACCGCAGCCTCTTGTATGATGGGGAGAAAGTTAGAGTACTTCCTGCGTATTGGAGCTTAAGATTGCTGGGTGCAAATAAGTGAATCGGAACGTAGATTAGGACAACTTGGTGGTACAGTGGATGGCACTATCGCTTCACAACAACAAGGTTGTTGGTTTGAATCCGGCCTGAGGCCTTTCTGTGTGGAGGTTGCGTGTTTGCGTGAGTGGATTTTCGCCCAGAGTCCCTAGACCTGCATATTAGGCTAACTGGAGACTCTGAGCTGGCCATACTTCAGGTTTGAGTGTGTGAGTGAAAAGTGCGTTCCTTCCTCTCGGCCATTTTATGACACGATAGGCTTCAGTCCCTCGAGGTGGGAATAGGCGGGGTAGACAATGCATGAATGGATGGACAATGCATTTTAAGCGTAGATATGCAGGCAAAGCTTGAACCTCAACAGAATATGTGTATTTCAATTCAGTTGGAATGGCATGATGATGAGGGTTTGATATTAGTGAGCAATATGTGTAATTGAATTTAAAAACATCATCTAGGAGGTGGCAAACAGTGTTTTTCTCTTTATTGTCTGTGTGGAACCTGAAATTTCTTGCAAAAAGTGGAAACGCCTTATGCATGACCTAGATTATGAGGGGAAAATTTTATGCTCAGCTGTTTACATATTAAACATCCTTATTCCTGGATGACATGAGCAGAAACAGTGGAAAAATGTCACTGTGTCCATAAACACAGCAACCTGAGTTTGCCGGATTACATAACAAGGGTGGAGGACTGAGAGTAACATAAGGCCGACCACATTACACAAAAGCTGAAGCTGCTAGTCGTCTCTGGCCAACGTATCTCCAGATATTCACCTCAGAGGTTAGAGTTTATTCAAGTAAAAGCATGAGAGAGAGGAGGGTTAAGCCCTTAGATCAGATTTTGGGGTAAGGGCCTTGCCCAAGGGCCCGACAGAAGATTTCGTCCTTCCAAAATTCAAATTCAAGTCGCGATCCCGCTCCCGCCTCGGGTTCAAACCAACAACTTTTCATTCACCAATCGGGCAGTCTACCATTAAGCAACCCTGACAGCCGGTATCTGTGTTATTGTGCTCAGTGACGAACCAGTAGTTCGCCAGGGCTACATGGATCAATTCATTTTACGCAGTACTGCTTGCAGACTTTGCCGGAATAATTGTTTGCGTATGAGAAGGATCTCCGTGTCCTTGCGCCGGCACCTTTCTTGCCAGTCGTTTGTATAAAGCCTGAGGAAGTACTGTTTTTCATGGGTGAATTCTTTTCTCAGCATGAGTCCTCATCTCCACTGGTTTCAGGGCGTTTCAAATTAGATTTGTAGTTGCGGCTCGTCGAATCTGGGATGAACTTTAAAGTTGAGCAAAACGAAGGATGATGGGGGCTCAGTAAGTACAGAACGTACCTTAGACGCACTGACCTCACTAAGGGTGCATCAGACCCGTTAGGACAAATCTGTTTATATGGTGCAATGTGTGTGTTGGGAGATGAGCAGACTGTCTTTTTGCGAGAAGCTGAGTGAGCAGCGGCTTCTTCACACACCCATCTTCATTCTTCTAAAAGAGCCTCTTGGAACACAGGTGGACTTTCACCGTTGCCCTTGCAACAGTCGCCGCCACCAGACGGCCATGGGGAATAGATTACCTTCCACAAATGTGTTTGTGTGTTCATTGTACTGAAAGAATTAATTAAAGAACATTATTTGAGCAAAACAGCGGAGTGAATATAAAACAAGACTAATCCTGCTGGAAACCCCGAATTACCCTCTCCCACTGGGAACAGGTGTCCCCGCCCAATGCCGGGGGTGATGGGTAATATAGGTGAATGTAACAGGCGAACTGAAAAGGTTTCTGTTGCTTCTTTTAATGCCCATCCTTGCTGTCAATCATACAATGACATTTGCTCTGCGAATTACTCACAACTGGCAGGGAAAGTGATGTGGGAGAACAGAGTCGGCCACACCTCAGAGGTAAAAACCTGTGGATTTGTCGCTAGTGTAATCATCCATACTCTCCCCGGCTCCCGCCAGCTCGTCTCAGCGACTATTATGCTCAAGGCCACCTCGGGTTTGTAACTTTCCATGTCATTTCAAATATTACCACTAGAGGGCCAAACAGACTGTGACGTTCTTTGTTTCACCCAGAAAAAAAATAGTAAGCGATCTCTAACGTTTGTTTCCCGAGATTGATTGGTGATGGGCCTGAATTGTAAAATGACATGTTTGCCTGAGAGATGTCTGCGCACTAACTTCACCTCATGATTTTTCTGATAATTGGTTTGTATAATTCCTCAAAAAAGACTGCATTTCTTTTTTTTTTTTCATTTATTCAGCATCAACAGTATTCTGTGTTTTAGGAAATGTGTGGGGGCTAAATTGGACTTAGTACAAAACATTTCACTTGTGGTAGTAAGTCTTAATTTCCTTTCATTGGCAGATTTTTGGTTTTTGGCCCAAAATGAAAAATGCTCATTGGGTTGGTATTCGCTGATGCAAGTTAAGTTTAGCCATGAATTAAGTTGGGTTCAGTGCAAGGATTCTACAATTAAAGTTTAGTGCGTATCTCGGCTGAAACTTTGCTTACTATATGTCTTCATCTTATGAAATTGGCTTTTAAAAATAGGTTTTTGTTCTTCTAATGGAATATTTCACAGTTCAATGATATGTTCGAATTTGACATTGTTGGAATAACTATTGGCAACTACTGGTTAGCTTGTAGTCCAGAAATCTTCGCTCTGAGGCTAGGAGATTAGCATGTCCCTGCCTTGACTCTCTCTGGCCCATCAAGCCTTCTAAATATGTTGCCAATATGTTGCAGATTTTTCTTGGAAAGGGACAATTTTTCATTTCTGGGTTTGTCCTCTGAGAACTAATGAAGGTGCAGATCTTGGGCCTGTAGCATACAATAACATTTTTGCGACAGGGTAACCTTGTACTTGATTGCTTGACTCGTAAATAAGGAGTTGTTGGTTCTCGCCCCCAGTGGTACACGAGACTTTGTTTTGCATGATTCTGGAGAGATGGAGATGGGATAAGCTTTGCCGTTGAGTCCTTGAGGAAAGCCCCCATCGCCGAAATCCCTGTTTCTCTCCATCACTCCTCACATGCCACTGTTTTATCTGGCATTTCTGACAGGATGCCTTTGAAAAAGAGAAATCCGCTCTTACTAGAATACCCTGGTTAGATAAAGGTTAAAAAAGAAAACAACATTCAGTATGACAGTAAGGGGAAGGTCCTCTCATACTTCACCATGGCAGTGCCCCCATGAACAAAGAGAGGTTGATTAGATGGTTCGTTCAGACCCGTGAAGCGGATCTAACCTGGTCTGCTCACAGTCCTGACCTCATTACCATCAAGCACCTCTTGGATCAAATGGGAGGCGGACTTTGAGCCAGGCCTGACCTCTCTGTACGTCTCTGCCTTTAACGGAGGCCGTTCCTCCCAACAATATCAAACCTGGCATGGAAAACCTTCCAAGAGGAGTGGATTCTGTCCGAACAACAAAGAGGAGGAAGGACTTCACATGATCTTCGGTGATTTTGGAATGAGATGCTGCATGAGCAGGTGTGTGTTCACTTTTGACCGTATAGTGGAGCAGTGAGTACATTCAGTGTGCAGATGTGACATGCTCACAGACACATTGAACACCAAGTGTTCGTTCAGGGCTCAGGTGCCTGTGTTGAGTCCCTGCAGGAATATAGGTGTTCTCTGCAGAAGGCGACCACATTTGGGGGCCCAGCCGGTCCCGTAGAATAGTGTTGTGTACACTCGTGTGTAAATGTGATCATCATGCATGGTTACAGGAAAAGCATATTCAGGAGCTACACCTCTGACGTATGAGATCAGGTGATATGATGTCACATTGGGTACGCAGTCTCTGCTACAAAGGCGCACTGAATAGCTGCCTCTCGCATTTACTGACTATTATAAACCAAAAACATTTGCTGAGACTTTACTGACTGTTATAAATCAAAAATATTTGGGGAGACTTTACAGACTATTATAAATCAAAAACATTTGTAGACACTTTCCTGACTACAATAAATTGAAAACATTTGGTGAGACTTTACTGAATAGAATGACTCAAAACATTTGGTGAAATTTTACAGACTATTATGAATAAAAACGTGGTGAAATTTTTACAGACTCTTAGGAATCAAAAACATTTGTGACTCTATTGACTACAATAAATTGAAAACATTTGACAAGACTTTCCTGAATATAATGAATCAAAAACATTTGGCGAGACTTCACAGAGTTTTATAAATCAAAAACATTTGGTGACACTTTACTGAATACAATGAATCATGCTACTATAAATCAAAGACATTTCAATACACTTTACTGACTACTATAAATCAGAAAAATTTGGTGGCACTTTACTATTACTGATCAAAAACATTTGCTTAGACATTACTGACTTTACTCACAATTATAGATCCAAAACGTTTGTTTAGACTTTACTGACTATTATAAATCAAAAACATTATGTGAGAAAAAGCTGCATTCAGGTTTTTGATTTTCACCTGAGGCTGGCAATATGCTGCCAATAATGGCATCAATACTACTGAATATTTTTAAGGTGAACTCGTGTGCAGCCACTCATGTTCAGCTTATACCGGGTATTCCTAATCCCCACGACAAGCGGCATGCAGTTCAGCTCATCCTCTTCACTTTTATAAAATTGTTTGAAATTATTGATTTTAACCCTTTGAGTGCCATAGGCAACTATAGTTGCCCAATGGTGTAAGATATCAAAACCAGATGCTGTTGAAAACCTATCATGTGGCAACTTGTTTAAAAGAGCTCCCACAGAGGAGCTCTTTTAAACATGTTGACACATGATAGGTTTTCAACAGCTCAGGATAATTCTTAATTCCTTGAAAATGTATTCAGCGCTCAAAAGGGTTAATTGTTAATTTGACAACATAAATGCATGTGAATGATCAGTGTGCACGAGTGACACAGAAGGGCTCATTTCCATTCACTGGCCATGGGCAAGATGTTTTTTGCCTGTGGGAGGAAACCTGAGCGCACGGAGGAAATGCACACCACCGCCGAGAGGGCATGCAAACTCGTGTGTGTGATCTGGTGTACGCTGCAAGCAGTGTATATTCAGATAAATTCAAACATATTCAAAACATGTCAAGACAACATATGGTGCTGCATTCACACAGGTTTTGCTGAACATTAGTACTTCAAAACTGCCAACTCGGTAATAAATTGATGTATTGGGAACATTCACCAAATATATGTATTTGGGCTACATCCTGCTATATTTGTCTGCAGTCCTCCACACTGCGGGGAAGTGGGGCCTTAACAATCGCGATGCGTTATTTATTTGGTTCCCAGAAACGTTTATGAAGGACGGCTCATGGCACATTCATTCTGCTTCCCATGTTAAAGATGGGGATCGCTGTCTATTGTGCAGCCGTGCGGCTCCTCAAAGCTGCAGCCCTGGCCTGTTTCCAAGGGCTTTGTTGTCCCCGTACTTTAATTAACAGGCTAATGCCTCTTTATATAGGATGGGCGCTGCAGCGACCACATCAGAGGGTAAAGGCATCACTATCTACGGAAATAGGTGGTCTGAGCGCTGTCTCCCTGCTGTCTATAGCCACTTCTGTTCACTATTATTAGAGCTACAAACACAAAGTGCAGAGGCCTATTGTGTTCGTGCTTAATATTAATAATAATAGTAACTACAACAACAATTATTACTATAATTATACTGTTAATGATACAAATAGTAATGATAATAATGATAATAACAATTATTAGTAATATCATTGTCATCATCATTATTACCTCCGCCGATGGGGTTACGATATTGGTTTGGTTTGTAGCTGACCAAAATTTCAACAAGCTGCTTGATCAGTTGGGGTTGTCTGTCTGTCTGTCTGTGGACAGCGAAGCACTTACAATTCAAGGCCAAACATTGTTAAACTTCACAAAAAGGTCAGACCTCATACCCAGGTGACAGCTATTGTTTTTGGTGAATCGAGGTCAAAGCTCTCAGGAGAAATGGGTCAACGTGAGAGACCTGGAAAGGTGAAATTTCGGCTCGCTGTCAGTCTCCGACCGAGTTTTCCTCTTTGTCTTTGTCTGTCGTTTGATTGTCAGCAGGATTACAGAAAAACAACCACCTCAGTTTTCATGAAACTTGGTGGAGGGTTACTGCACAGGCTAAGGAAGAAGCTGTTAAATTTTTGAGAAGATGACTGTCAGAGGAGGATTCACATATTACTTTGTGTGAGAAGGCATTTGGCCCTGCCAGAGGACTGTGCTCTCCTCGTGCCCTTCAAGTTATTATTATTATTATTATTATTGTGTCGCACCTTTGCCATACAGTGCTGTTATACCATAATAACTCTAAAAAACCAGAGACAGACAGTCTGTCAGCATTCATGGCCTGACGGTAAACAGGAGACGAGTGCAATAACCTGCTCTGCTATCATGCTGGGTCTGTAACCGCAGTAATAAGGCTGTCTGTCTGAAAGAGAAAGATATGGAAAGACGTTCATAAAAGTTCATTAAAAGACTAAGCATGAAAAAACAGAAGCTGCTAGCATGTAGGGCTGTCTTTGATGGAATTTGAGCAAGTTGAAAACTGACTTGCTTTGGCGACTGACGCAAGACTTTGCTCGGCAAGGGGAAATTGCAATGACTTTGCAATTGCCAAAATGTAGGCTTAGTTTATTTGGAAAATACTGCAACTTTAGGAGCACAGAAGTGTATCAGAGTCACACATAAGGCTTAAATGTTTCAACATTTCTCATATCTGCCAGTTTTGCTAAGGAAAAATACACATGGAGACTGGCTACTTTTTTCATGGTTCACTGGTGTGCAACAGCCAGTCACTGTAAGTGCAGCCTCCCAAAATTGACTCAGCACCTGACATTAGGCTACAGTTGTTTGTTTTGAAGTAAATACCCCCATATTGCTCAGAGAACATCCTTTACGCGAGACGAGGCTCACACCATCAAGTTATATTGCCCACATCCAACATCCACCCCCCGACACCACAACAAAAAAGAGCAGTTTATCCCGTTTCTGAAGGCCGCCCTTCTGACGCAGGTTTAGCCACAGCACAGGGCTGAGAGAGCCCATAGAGTCATGCGCCTGTCTTTTTCCATTTGTTCATGCGCTCAGATGTGTTTTTCGGTTGAGGAAAGGGCTAGATCCTCGATGAATTTGTGCTGTGTGCGTGTCAGCAACAGAAAATAAAAAACCATCGGACAAGGAAGCAGCCAGTCTCTGTCTTTTACGATCTCGGGTTTATTTCAAAATACGTCATGTGTCACAGGCAGCATGCAATGCAGAGTGGGGAAGCCATTTTTATTGGTGCGCTTTTCATGGTCGTCTGAATGTGGTGTTGTTTTTTAGAATTGCGCACGACATTGCCTGCTTGTGGTTTGTGTCGGGCAGCCTCGGATTTACTTCATTGATTTATTTATTTATTTATTACTCGCCGAAGTCGTACGATTTCGACTAGTATATGAGTCGGTTGCCTTAGACGTCTGCTTGTCCATCAGTTTGTTAGTTACGCACCCTTTTGCCATTTTTCCTGCACCAGTCTTAACAAAACTTGGAGACATGCTAGCATAGGTTACTCACACAGACCTATACTTTTTTAAGTTGCTATGTCCAAGGTCAAGGTCACACAAAAGGTCAAAAACCCATTTTTATCCAAAACTTAGTTTCTAATTAAGCTAGAGACTTGAAATTAACTCCATTCTTTTCGTCAACCCAATGTGGTTCTAGCGGTTAGTGGTCGCGATGACGTCGCTCTGACTTAAGTACGTGAAAATGACATCACGTTGTTGAATTTTTGCCAAAATTAATGTTTTTGATTCTGTCCTTTAGACAATATGATATGTCTTTTCACCTTTTTAAATTTCAATTTCAAGAAGTTTCATTGCATCTGCTTAAAGAAAGTAAGTGTATAGCTCGTAGGTGTAAGGGCCATGTTCAGTCAGGGATCCCAGCTCTGTGGGACAGGCTTCACCAGGACTGCTAAATGAAGTAAGTCTGTTCCGAGCCTCAGTACTGCTAAATGAATGTATTTTAATCCAAGTTGCCTGGCCATTACAGCAGTGGGTCTTTGGGGACAAATTTTATTGTCAGCCATGCCAATCATTCTGAACATGGGAAATTTTTAGATGGATGATTTCATTTTTTTTCCTTTTTTTTTGCCACATAGATCTCTCGCTTTGTTCGGCTGAACAGGAGGAATGAGCTCAGTTAGGCCGTTTTCCTGGCTCCTCTCCATATGGAGCCAGCAGGGGCCATCGAGTGTATTTTAAAGTTTTATTTTGAAGGCCCTCGTAATTTATGGCATGTATCTCTGCGGATGAAGTAATGTTCCGCATCTCGTTCGTAGCGCCATGAGGCATCTGTTATGTGGAATTTCAGGCCTGTCACCGCGAACAACCCTGCGTTGTGATGATAATAGAACAGAGCTTGTGGAGCAATAGGTTGAATGTTCCCAAGTTAGCAGCATTACTCTGGTCAGTGCGAGCGTAAGATAAGTCACACTCCTCCGGAGTTTGGTTAAGGAGTTCATTGCTTGTAAACTCCTTGTCAGGTCACATGATCACTCTCAGGGGTTAGACAGGAACGTGTGCTGGTTCCAGTTCTTTCAAAAATCATGTCCCGATGTGTCCTAATCTCCTGTTACCGGGGGTTTGAGGACAGGCATGAGGCAGCTGCTATGAACAGCAGAACTGAGAGGAGCCAAATGCAAAATCACAGGATGGTCTGCTCTGGGCTTTCAATAACACAGAGGAACTGAGGACAAAAGGGGCTTCAACAAGACAATAACCGCAGTCAGGCTGCTGCTGCAGAGCGTTGAGGTCTTGGGCTTGGAAAAATCGAAGGGGCTGTACTGAGATCAGTACTGAAGCTGCGAGCCGAAACATCCAAGTTTGGTGAGCTCCTTCAGTCCACACAGGAGGCCGGACAGGAAGACGCAAATGGCCAGGACTACGAGACCTGAGAAGGTAATCCTTAACGGATAATCAGCTTTTAGTTTTAGTTATAAAAATTCCAAAGACGGTTAACACAAAACACTGGACAAGGCAATGCATGAAACTGAACACAACAATCCAGCAAAGAACAAATGAGGGCCAGGAACTTAAACACACCGAGACAACGAGGAACAGGTGAAGGAGAGGGAGTGAGAGCTGCCCAGGAGGAGGAGTGAGAGCTGCTCGGGAGGAGGAGTGAGAGCTGCTCAGGAGGAGGAGTGAGAGCTGCTCAGGAGGAGGAGTGAGAGCTGCTCAGGAGGAGGAGTGAAAGCTGCTCAGGAGGAGGAGTGAAAGCTGCCCAGGAGGAGGAGTGAGAGCTGCTCAGGAGGAGGAGGAGAGCTGCTCAGGAGGAGGAGGAGCTGCTCAGGAAGGAGCTGCTCTCAGGAGGAGGAGGAAAGCTGCTCAGGAGGAGGAGGAGGAGGAGCTGCTCAGGAGGAGGAGTGAAAGCTGCTCAGGAGGAGGAGTGAGAGCTGCTCAGGAGGAGGAGTGAAAGCTGCTCAGGAGGAGGAGTGAGAGCTGCTCAGGAGGAGGAGTGAAAGCTGCTCAGGGGGAGGAGTGAAAGCTGCCCAGGAGGAGGAGTGAGAGCTGCTCAGGAGGAGGAGTGAAAGCTGCTCAGGAGGAGGAGTGAGAGCTGCTCAGGAGGAGGAGTGAAAGCTGCTCAGGAGGAGGAGTGAGAGCTGCTCAGGAGGAGGAGTGAAAGCTGCTCAGGAGGAGGAGTGAGAGCTGCTCAGGAGGAGGAGTGAGGTCACAAGACAATAATTCAGTAACAAGAATCAATAAATGAAGAGAGTCTGAAACTGACACAGACGGCTGGGCTGCTGGGGGAACCGTGAACACGAGGAGCGGGACGTAACCGTGAACATGAGGAGCGGGACGTAACCGTGAACATGAGGAGCGGGACGTGACAGTTGCAGTGGTGCTCAAATTGAGTGGGAACCTCTTCAATATCAGGAGGTACAAAGCATCTAACCAGCTGTGCAGGGAGCCTTTTATAGGGGGGACTGAGGCTGATGGGCTCCAGTGTTTGATTCGGATTTGGAAGGTTGACGGTTCCATCCCCCTTTCCGCCATAATAAGATCACTGCAGCTGTTTGTCCCCCGTTTGATGCCCTCAACCGCATACTGCCCCCGGGGGATTGTCCTATTTATAGTTAGCGCAGCTGTAAGTTAGTACAGTGCCCGCTAAAGAGACACTCTTTGCTACATGCTAGCTTTGTAATGAAAATGAATGGACGTCAATGGACTAGGCATTAATTAGCTTTTTTAGCCCTGGTCCATTGATTTATATTCACTGTCATCACAAGATTAGCATGTAGCGTGGAGTGTCCCTTTAAATAACTGAGGTACTGTACTTCGCACTCCAAGCATTATTTCACTGTGAACCTAAAGTCAGTGTCATACATATTTTAGGCAGCAGCATCACCTTTGTCTTAATCAGTGGTATCCGCTCGTGACATTCCACGTGGTGTTGGTAGAGAATGTTCACACAGTGCAGCGGAATTTGTTTTTTGTTCAAAAATAGACTGGCCGGAGTGGTTCCGCGCATTTATTCTGGTTTTATAAATAAACGCCTTGGGAGATGTGTTTTTCCCCACATTTCTGCGCTGTTTGCAGTGGGTTCGCTCTGCTTTCAAAAAATTCCCACGCTGGGTCTGATGGGATATTCAGGGTAATGCCACCATAGGGGGTTCAACCACTTTTTATGGCTTTTCCTTTTTATTACTTATCTATTAAAAACAAAAATACTGAATACTGGCTACTCGTGAAGCGCACAATTTCTGATCGCTGGTTTGGCACCGATTAACCAACCCACTACAGGCCACTGACTGAAAATAGGTTATGAATCCTAAAACTTCATAAGCCTTTTCGGCCTCTTCCCTACACTACTTAAGGATCATTTTGCTCCAATTTCATAGATCTAGTGTTTGGAAACACTCCAAAGTGAGTGCCAGTTATTTTCAATCTTTCCAGGAGTAAGTCAGGATCTCAAGACCTACGAATCAGCAGCCTGATTGTTGCTATTCATGCAGTCTTCCGTTGCTTTACATTTTATCAGAGTCAGACAGACGGGAATCTAATTTGAAAATCAAACTGTCTTAGTGGGACGATGTGCCATTTTCCCCTCGCACATGCCTCAGAAGCAGACCTGCGGAATTGTCCAAATTTATTGCAATATTCCTGAGAAATCATCGTTTTCCAAATTGTTTTCGCCAGAGGACGTTCGCTTTCATTTTATGTATTTTGATAGTTTTAGTCAAGACCAGGGGTGTCCAATCTAATCCACAAAGGGCTGGCGTGGGTGCTGGTCTTTGTTGCAGCCCAACACTACCACACCCGATTTTACTCATCAAGGTCTTGATTAAGCCCCCAGATCACTTAATTAGTGGAATCAGGTGTTGCGGCACTGGGCTAAAACAAAGACCTGCACCCACGCTGGCCCTTTATGAATAAGATTGGACGCCCCGGTCTAGGCTATGAAAAGTCTAACCCTGGTCCTCAAATCACGGTCCTTGAGGTCCGAGAACTGCTGGTTTTCCACCCTCCCTTTACCTGGGACTCAGGTATTTAGACAGTCTGGCCAATGAGAGTCAAAAAGTGTTGATTCACCTGCCTGGGATAACAGAAAACCTGGGCTGGATTTCGATTTGAAGTCCAGATTTGAGGATCCCTGGTCTAGAGCAAAAATGTTCCCAGCTGGGGGGCTGTACTCGGTTTTCTAGATAAGTGATCCTTAGGTCATAGAATGAATATGACTGTAAAGGAGTAGTTGAAGTGAATTAACTAATAATTATATCCTGATCTGGTGGAAAGAATTCTACGTGTATTTATAAATCAGGCCTTCCTTTCATTTTGTTTTTTCTGTTTTATTAAGGATGGCAAGACGTTTTATTAAAATGGAGTTGAAGATTTAGGCTTCTATTTCTGGTATATTCACAAGCTCTTTGAAACAAACTGATGAATCAGTCAGTTTTTTTTAAATTGGTCTTCTCTGATTTTACAAATATGGAAATTAAAACTGATGCATGAGATGTGCAGATTACATTGACGAGGAAGTCTGACTCATTCAAGGTATTTCAAGATGCCCTTCAAGATCCCGTCTTATTATCTAGATTCACTTGCATTAATGCTTCTAGAATGGTCCCTGTGCGCATGCATGCTTGCGTGTGTGTCGGAGCAAGTTTTCTGAGCGCTAATGAATGTTTCTGCACGTGTGAACAAGAGCAAGTCAGCTGGGTGTTTACGCATTTTTTCAGTGCGTGTGTGTCCGTAATAATTCGGCGGGTAGTCACGGCGGGGAAATGGAAAAGTACCAGCAGGTGGTACGTGCAGCTGCGCTGACACAATTAGGCCACTGGGGACACACAAGAGCCCTTTCTGCTCACGTAGCCAGAGGGCAGACAGGACAACAAGGGGAGAAGAAAGGGCAAAGAAGAAGAAAAGCACAAAAACTTAACTCCTTAAACTCAAACTTTTCACTGAAGTTTTACCTTAAGTAGGTTGAAAGTCAGAAAAAAAACTTTTTTTTTCATATTTTAGGGCAATGTCACATAAATTCTGTATGTGCTGGTTGCAGTGAAAAGGAGAACAAACTTGTTTAAACTAGCACAGGAACGAAAAACAAATATTACCTCCACCAGGCTGTTTCAACAGTCTTTTAAATATCTTACCCTTTCATTGGTTAGGATTGACATGTCCACTGGCTGTGGTTTATGTCAGTTGATTTGCCTGTAAGTGGCACCATAGTGCCTTATTTTATTAACAAATTTCTGGATTCTTCTGTGATGAACATCAAAACAGTGGATAAAACAACTCTGGTGTGCGGTCTCTTCCTTTCACTGCTGCCCTCTCGCTGTAAACAGTGAAGACCTAAACACTTTCCCTCAACAAAATAATGATTAATGCTGCTGTTCCTGAGAAGACATAATGTTCTCTAACATGCTTAGTCACTCATGTCTGTAATATTCCAGATATTCACACCTGAAACATGTTAGTAGGACTATAATAATAATCCATAATATCAATGAGACAGAACATTGTTTCAGCTCATTTTTAAAAAATGATATTTCTTTTTCTTTTTTTTTTTTTTATCTTGCCACCCATCTCTAATTCAATAGGTTTGATGGGCCGGTGGTTCATGCTGGAGCTAGGGGGGGGTAATTTGTATTTGAAAGTATTTGATGGGGCCTGATAGTGTCTCTTCTTAATGTATTTGTGAGAATTGTGTGCGAGTCTGTGAGTGTGTGTGTGTGTATGTGTGTGTGTGTAAGGGAGAGAGTACGTAAATATACTAAGCTACATGCATTGTTCCTGCAAAACCAGATTGTACATGGTCCGAAGATGTGCAATATTTGTTAAAGAATGTGTGAGTCATGAATTATTTGCAAGTTCTTTGTTGTTCCTGTTTTTTTTTTTTTTTTTTTTTAATCAAGGACAAAGATGAACATTGTTCCCAGTGTCAAGCTCTCCATCACCACCAGCCCTCTGTTTAACTCAGCAGATAGACCGGGACAGCGGTGCTGAATCTGGTCCGAATTCTGCTCTGCCAGGCCCACGCTGGTGCTGATTCAACCCGGACTCAAGGGCTATATGAGCTCACACATCTCTCTTTTTCCTAAAATGGTTACTGATTTTGAGTTAAACAATCTCATGTGAGAGTCAGAAAGATTTGCAACATGAGCATGGCGTGGGTGACCTCCAAATTCACTCTCCATTTTAGTCCGGCAGAATCTAACCCTGCTAGGCCCTGGGTACCTGCAGCTCACGCACAGGACAGCAGGAGGTCGGAGGTCAGAGGCCGCACGCAGCCCAGAGCTGTGTGCTGAGGGACGGCAGACAGAGGCTGGGTCTGTTAAATGCACAATCTGGACAGCCATGGTGAGCGCAGTGATCTCATGGTTAACAGACAAAGGGGATCTCTGTCCTGGGCCGGGAGGGAGGGGCCCGTGCTCCTCTGTGTGGCATTTCAGGAAAAATAGCACTTGCTTGTCAGTGGTGATGAAGCAGAAGGGCCCGCGTTTGTAGCTTTACTGAGAAGCGGGACTCTGTGGCCCTTGATCTAGGTCTCCTGAGTGCCGCTTTACTGTGTGAATTGCAGGTGCCGGTCGCATTAAGCCGGCTAAACGAGCGCACTAAACAAACGACCGGGGCCTTGATGTTTGCGCAGCGGCAGAAAACAAACAACATTTAACACTGTCACATGAGGCCTGGAGCACAAATGCCTTCAGTTTGCTTGAAAAACAGGATCCCTCCCCCACCCCATCCTCGCTGTGGATACAACCGTAACACTGACACAGTTGAATTGTTATCGTCCTCAAATGTTGTGAAATAAAATGGCATCTGTGCAAACAGTGTTCCTTGTACCTCCACAGTGCTAGCAGAGGACTAACGTAGGGTTATGAGCCCTGTCACTTGCTACACTGAAATACGTTTCAAGCTGCCAGAAACTGAAGTTCACTAGCTGCCTTAAAAATGTACCTAAACTCAAGTAAATGTGAGGTAACATAACTTTAATATAAGCTTTCCGTCAACTCACAATTAGTCAAGACAATGGATAACTGTAACTTTTGAAAACTTGTGCTCTTGGGCTCAATATCAAAAACATGTCATGATAAGTGGTGTTAAAGAGAAGAAATAAGTTCACATAACTTCCCAGCGCTATCGTGTTTTACAGTGATACTGTATCTCCATCGGGATGGAACTGCCTGCCAATTTTCCCCTTAATTATTCTTCCTTTTCAAAAAAAAAAGTAAGTGCATGCCTTCCTCTATTCTTTCCTGTTCTGCAGACGGGTAGAAAGTAGAGAAGGTTGGAAAGAATGGATCACCGCCGAGGAAGAAGCTTTTCAGGGACCGAACATATGGCTGGAAGTCAGCTTCCCAGCACGCTTATCTGTGCGTCTGGCTGCAATCTTTCATTTCTTTTAACATCCGCCAAGAGACAAGTGTTTCCACTTTTCTCTTTGTTTGCGAATCACATGACCAGAATAAAGCCCTCCGTGTCAGTCCAGGAAATTCTTCGCTGGTATTATTCATGTGGCCAACATGCAGAGGAATGTTTCACTATGAATTATTGGTTTCATTCGCTGAGCTGAAGTCACCTGACTGTGTGCTGGGGCTGATTTAGCTTGCATGTTCTTTGCTGTACTCGGGTCCTGCACCTGTGTAAAGTAGGCTGCTTACCTTCATGCTTTTTCTGGGGAACTTACACTGGAAACGTTCTGTAAATAAAAATGTCACAGTAGACATAACCAGTCCAACAATCCACTCTGAATTCACAAACACAAAACTGCGGCCCTCCTCCTCTGAGAAAATGGAGGTGTTGGTGGAGAACTGAAATACAGTCACTGTTGTGTTCATTTTATAATCGAAGAAATTTGTCTCACTTTAAAGAGAGGATTAACCCTATCTAGACCGGGCTTCCTGGGGCTGGTGGGGGGGGGGTTTACGCCCCCCCGGTAACTCGTAAACAACATGGCGTATGACCACCAAATTTGCAGGGGATGATGTACACGTAAAGCTAAATCACTACAATCATTTTGGTATTATTATGACCTATTATGACATCATATTTTGATTTTGCTGCCCAAAATTGTCATAATACTGTAATTTCTTGCAAATTTAGGGTAAGCATCACAATTTTTACACATAATGTGTCTTATAACACTTAAATGTCTACAAAGATTTCTGCTGCCAAAGGCAATAGCAACAACGTCAAAATGACGTCACAAAATGACATCATAGATGTGACAAAATGGCAAAATTGAACTTCTCATAACATGATAGTCAACTGTAACTCCTAAACGACATGGCGTATGACCACTGAATTTGCAGGGGATAATGTACACGTAAAACTAAATCACTACAATCATTTTGGTATTATTATGACCTATTGTGACATCATTATGACATCATGTTTTGATTTTTATTACCCAGAATGCTCTGCTTATTTTATCCCATAATGCACCAGCTCCGAGAGGCCATAAAATACACGAAATTCTATTCATGTTCCGTGAAAATAGTTTTTCATTTACTCAGAATGTTTTTTCTTAGAAGTTCAGGTCAGAAAGAAATAAAAGTGAACTTATAAAGGATTACAGGTTTGCGTAAGCAAAACTTGCTCTGTTCTTATCGTCAACTTCTTTGTGTTTAGTACAGAGCCTAAAGACCACCTTAATAATGGAAAAAAACACCTGTTTGTTGGTAGTAGAAGCTTTCATCATAGAAACATAAAAGGAATCGATGAAATTTGAGGGAAAATGTACCTGAGTCAAAGATATGGTCCGGATATAGTCCGGAAAGTGTTAGTTAGTAAAGGGAATCTTTCTCTTTCCTTTCCTCTTTCAGTGCACCGTCTGGTGCTTTGTCTTTTTACCTCGGTTCCCGAGATTTTTCCTTTGTTGCGTACTATCTAGCTCGCTCTGCTTCCTTATTTCTCTCGGACTAGATTTATGTCCTTTGGAAGCGCGAGTCTCTCTCTCCTATTTTGTCTGTGTTTGTCTCTCTTACATTCCTGTACTTCCTTTCGTTCCGGCCACTGCATTTGGCGTCTCGAAACACCAGCCATCACAAGTATATCAAAAAAGGCTCTGTACATTTTGGTTCCATGCATTTGCTAATCCACCAGGTAAAAGTGAAGTAATAAGTAAAATAGAATGTATAAGTGTGCAGAGATATTGAGCGCTGAGAGACAGTCCCTGTCCCAGAGCATTGATGAGCCCTGGAGATGATCTCTGATGAAGACTGTGCCAGATATGGTCTGCATCTCCATGTTTCAGCTGCCACTTTTCTCTGGGCTCCCTCTGGCGTCTCATGAGGCTCAGTCCAGTTCCCTTTTCGTCACATCATTCCCTCCCATTCATGTTCCGTACAGGAATCATGAAGCTGGCAACATTCTCATCCCGACTCGTCATATAGTGATGCTGCCTGACTAAGCGTCAATGTGCGATGAAAATGGCGGCTTCTGGTGTGCTTTTTTGAAGTTTAGGGTTAGGGTTTGGTTTCAAGGTTAGGGTTCGTTTGAAACTGGCGTCGAACAAGGACGCCAAAAGCCTCCTTTTTTGTTGTATATCGACGCTTGGTCAGGTAGCGTCACTGCGTCACTGCATGACGAGTCAGGATGAGTTCAAGCAGGAGCTGGGAAACCTGAGCATTTCTTTTGTGGAGGTGTTTTTTTTTTGTTTTTTGGAATGTATCATCAATAATGCATAAGTGTACCCACACCACTCTGCGTGCAATGATGTGCCACTGCTGTGAGGATGTACTGTCCTGCAAATTTACATATTTCAAATTCCCCCTTCTTCACCTCCTTGCCTGCCCAATAGCTGGAGTGAAAAGCTAGGAAAGAAGTTAAGGAAAGGAAGGATGAGAAAAGTAAGAATTTGGAATGAGCCTCAGATGAGGCCGATAAGCATACCTTGTGTCTCTCAGGATCAAAACATCTCGTTGACTGGAATCCATGCAAGTTCATCAGCTGAGGTCTTCATGAAGTCTTATCCTCCATTTTATGTCTGTACACAGGCTAATAGCAGTACAATAGGATTCTCCTTCTTCCTTCTCTCCCTCAAGGTACAATCTCTACTAACGTACCCTAAGGGCTAATTATTGAACCTCATAGAATCTCAGTGGTACAACAGTTCCTTAGATGGTACTGCTCCAGTGACAAGCCACTGTGCCCCTAATGGTACTATGATGTACTTTACTTTTTGAAGTGCAGTCAGGAATTAAGGTATGAGCAGATGCTGGTATTACATGGTCCTGAGGAGCAATGCGAGCTTGCTTTCACTCTTCGGAGTGGAGACCAGAGTTCACAACGAGCATTGCAGTCCAGTTTTAAATGGCCATCTCAAATCAGGGAGGAAAGTTTGGAAACACATGAAGGAACTTAGGGTGGTAAATGACTGCTCCAAACATGAAATGCACCCCATTAAGACCAATTAACAGCAGGCTAAAATCCTGCAATTGCTTTGCGGTTGCGAACCAGCGCAATAACTCAGTGGGGAAATGGACTTTCAGGTGGATGTTTCAGCAGAGCTGTTTGGATAATAAAGCAACACCAAACACCTCACTTGTCCCGCCCTCTTTGTGGAAAATTTTCTTGTGGCTGCCGACCAAGTCACGCCACATCTACAAGGCCATGCCCTGCGGCCAGCCTTATCACATGGGCTTCAGAACGCACTCAAAGAGCGGGACTCCGTTATGGATCTCACGCGGACATGTTTGTTATTTTTTGTATTTTATACAGCGGCTGTGACCTTGACCGCCGTGAGTCTAAAGGAAATGAACCTTGACTCTTGCCATGTTGACCCCGTCTCTACAGCAGGAAATCAAGAGCTGCACTCCCGGTCAGCACTGTAACCCCCCCCAGAGCTGCTGAATTATACATTACACAGTGATAATACACTATGTTATGCACTATGAGGAATGCAAAAACACAAGAATACAGGAGGACAATAATGAGTCTTAAAGCAAAAGCAAAATAGATCAGCCTCCCTATTTGTGAGAAAGTGATGTCAGTTGGTCAGATATTTGCATGTTCTGTGGGTTATATTCAGAGAGTACTCTGCATCTGATATGCTGAGGGTAACTGGGGTTTGTTTGTCAGTCTCAGGAAACTCCAATGCGTAAGATTTATCAAAAATTAATTTTAATAAACTTTGAAGCAGTGGGACAGTTTCAGGGGATGATCTCTTCCTGAAAGCACGCAAACCTCACGCTTACATTAATTTGCAAACTGATTTATACATTCGGATTGTAACCAAAGATTTCAATGGTCCTGTCCAAAAAAATGAGGTGTCTTGTCCCAGGTTGTGAGTCACACGCTCAGTGCATGAGACTTGAGCGATTTGGAAAGTCCAAACTCTGTGATTCCAAAAAATACCCACTGAAAGGATTATACCTAACTGGCCTCTTTACAAAAGCAGTAACCATCACTCACAAACACCACGAAAAAAAAAAAAAAAAAAAAAACTGGCTGCTGCATCTGGCAGAACTTTTGAGAACCAGTTTTAATGAGCTAAAAAAAAAAAGGGTGAAAATCTGGCATAAATCCTCAACGTGCGAATTGTGAGAAGTGTTTCAGCTTGTGACGGCGAGCCCAGTTAGCAGTTCAGACGTGCAGCAGTTTGGCACTCATCAGCAGCCTTTTGTAGGGACTGGCACCAGTGGCAACATGTCAGCCTCCACATGCAGGCTGGTGCTGTATTCAGTCCAAGGTACACAGCATTCCGTATGGTTGGTGAGACACGCTGGCAGCCATGACGGCTCTTTGGCTCTGTACATATTTTATGTGGAAATTTTTGTTTGCATACAATAATTCCCCCTTCATTCCAACCAAAAGCACTGGCATTCTTGAGCAAAAGAGGAAATTAGTAAAAAGAAAGTAACATGACTAAAAAAAAAAATCTAAAAATCCCCTGAATAGCCCTGTTTATCACAATGCTCAAAGTTCAGCGCACACAGAAACCGTTAAATGTTTCAGTCTGTGGGATAGCTATTCCACTCAGCATAATTCCGTCCCAATAAAATCCATGAGCTCTCCAGATAATTATTTCAGAAATTGTGCCCAAGTATTCCAAAAAAAAAAAAAGTTTCCATTGTCCTTGGGCATGCCAAGCAGCCTTTAGTGTGGCTGTGAAATTCAAGGCTAAGTCAACGATTAGGAGGACAGACCTGAAACGCTTGTGTCCGTGAGAATATGTTTCATTCTTTCACTGATGTTACGTGAAATCACATTACATTACTCAATCACATTTAATACTGGGGGGGGGGGAGTGTGCCCCCCATGAAAGATCTCCCCCACCCCCTTTTAGATCACGCCTTCAGTAAAATTACCCAGTTCCATTAGTTGGCACAAGGACTCGGCTGGCCGAATATTTACAGCCATTAGCACATGATAGTTAATGTGTGACAAGCCAGCTGCTTACTATTTGTGCTGCTGGAATTGGTAAGAATCCAGGGCGTGGCTCTGTGGCTCGGTGGCTCAGCTGCTTTTGTGTGTGGTCTTCAGCATGAGGGGCTTGAAGGAGTGCCGCCACACTGCGAATAGAGCGGAGATAATTTAATTACGTGCAGGGGTTATCCGGTCGAGCCGGTCATATGATCCTCTCTCTTTATCCCTCCCCGTTCTGGCTATTTATATACACACCGCATATTGTTTCTATCAACATAACCTTTAGGGGAAAAAAACTTTTGTGTACTCCTGCAAACAAAGAGCGATGGTGCCTTTTTCAGTGCAGGCCCAGTAACTTCGGCTAATTCAATCTGCGAGTTCAATCGCTTTTTTAGACCTCTTTTCAAGACTGGTAACATTTGATATTTTTTAAAATGAAGTCATTTTTAAGTTGAACAATCTCATAAGCTGAGTTTCTGGATGAAGTCAAAGTGTATCTTTGTTTTCATTGCTCTATGTTTTTTTTTTTGAGAGAGAATCCTCTGCTTTTTATCATTATTTCAATTGATGGAATATTATAAATCGGGGTCCCCAATGAGCAGGGGTCCCCAATCTTTCCCAGAAAGGGCCGGTGTGGGTGCAGGCTTACACTGCAACCAAGCAGCTACATGCCTGGTGCTACTAATCAAGCTTATTAGCAAAGAGTCCAGGGGTTGATTAGTAGTATCAGGTGTGTAATTGCTTGGTTGCAATGAAAGCCTGCACCCACACCAGCCCTTTCTGGGAAAGATTGGGGACCCCTGCCATAAATAAACCTTTTAAGGATGCATTCCAATGTAAGTATTCCAGATGGTATTCGGTGGAACTTCTGTGCAAAATTAGCCAGCAGCCATGGCACTACTCGACCTGCTCCAGTGGCGTAGCTGAAGCTAAGCAGGTGTGGACATAGTTAGTACTTGGATAGGTGACCACCTGGGAAAATAAGTTGCTGCTGGAAGAGGTGTTGGTGGGCCAGTAGGTTGCAATCTTCGCTCCAGCGAAATAATCCCCAATGCCCCATTGCAGTGATGGGGACACTGTACTGAAGGAGACGCCATTTTTCGGATTAGACGTTAAACCGAGGTCCTGACTCACTGTGGTCAGTAAAAATCATGACACTCTTCGACAAGAGTAGGGGGTTCCCCGGTGTCATGGCTAAAGTCCCAACTTGGCTCTTTCGACCTGCCACCTAATCATCCCCTGATCTAACTGGCTGTGCAACTTGTCCTCTCCCTCCCCACCTCACCCCCCAGGGCTCCCTTGAAAAAGAGATTTCAATCTCAAGTTCAACTGGGCTTCCCTGGTTAAATAAAGGATAAAAATATAAAAATCCGTCTCCAAATGGTCCCAACAAGTAACAGAGCACATTCACACTAAACTGTGCGCCATACTGAAAAGATTAGTGACTCCGTCACTGCTGACGCAAATCTTTGTTCCAGACGCCTTTGTGAGGTCTTGATCCAGGCCTGCTGATGAAGTGTATCGCCCCGGCACGTCTGTGCATGCTGAGCTCAAGGGCGGAGCTGTGAGATGAAAAGAAAGACTTCACATCCGGTGCCTCAGGGAAGAGTACCTGCCTGTTTGCAGTCTGCAACAGTGTTAGGGGTGTCACTTTGGAAAAGTAATACTTCACATATTACCTTTCATCAAAAGTAGCAAGTTACGCTACAGTTCTATTGCAGTGATGAATCACTTTGTGCTTTACTTTTAAGTTATTTTAAATGAATAATTTATTTGGTCCGCGCATACACGCATGACTGATAACATGTGGCTTTATAGCTACAACCTATAATTATGCCAGTTTATTGATTATTTCTTTGATTTGATAACTGGAAATGATTGTTATTTGAGCTGTCGTTTTTCCTGGTGAGCTCCAAAATTGATTAGATAAAATAATAAAACTGAAATTACTTAATGTGGTTGTAACTGTAATTTTTCCTGAATTCTTCAACAGCAACTGGTAATATTACTCAGTTACCCATAAAAAGCAATAATACAAGGTGTTTCAAAAAGATGGACCTGATTTGGAAATACACTGCATTGAAATTGGGTCCATCTTTTTGAAACACTCTGTATGACTGCCATAAGTTGCTTGAATCATACACTACCCCCAACAATGGTCTTCAATACAAGACAGAGGTGAATTCAATGAGCAAATGTAATTGTGCTATTGTCAGGTGAGAGAGCAAACAACAGTCGTTTTACATATTTTCTGGGAGGTAGAGGTGGGGAGGCTAAGTCCTTGTGACATTATTCAGTGGTCCTACAGTTTGGACTGTGATACTTTATCTATTGAAATCCTATTTGCTCTTCCTCGTGTCTGTGCTAAAACACTCGTAGAGAACATGGACCATTCAGAACACAAATATATTTAAGAATCAAGTGCTAACGGATCAAATTTGGTCTCACCTCTTCGGTGACAAAGTGATTGACAGCCTGCTCAATTTGAACTGATTAAACCCATGTGACCACTTCCTGCTGATTGGATGGATTATGTTTCCCACACTTTCAGCGCGGTGATCTGTGTTGTGTCATGTGACCGCTCTGTATCCGCGCTGGTTATGCCAATGTGAGCTTACCAATATCCTTCTTAGCTTTCTGCTTCCGAAAGAAAAGAATGTGGATCTAATTAGCTGAGAGTCGCTGTTAACCTGAGACCTCTGCTCCTAAAGCCCTCGACCTCCATCTCACCACACCCCAAACAACTGCACATTCACATGTGCGCTGTGGTACATTTGTTAAATACATTTGACAAAGTTTTACAATGCCCCATAAGAACACAATGGCTGTGGAGAAAGGACAGAGACACTACAATGCCAACAATACAAAATCCACACAAGAGATTAAACCATCTAAGAGCAGAACGAGACAATATACAAAGACGACAAAACAAAGGTGTGTTTTTGGTTTTTTAAGGAGTTTAACTCAATCTCAGGAAGAGTTCCACTCTTGGCAGTGCTCAGACTGAGCTAAACGGGATATCACCACGATGACAGTCACGTAGAACAGATAAAAATGCAAACAATACCAGACATCCATCTTCACCGGAACCGTCCGAAAGTCTTCCAGAGGTTGTAAATCAACAAATCAACGATCTTCACCACATGCACAAGTGCAGCAGTTCACATTACCCTCGTATTGACAACCTATGCTTGCAAAGACATAAATGGCAGGAGATCCAACCCAGGTCTTGTGCGTGATTGGGACGCCTGTATTACAGTGATGAGCCATTCCTGGCATACGCTGGCCTCTCATGATTTTATTCCCATATCATGACGTGACCGGCGCTGCCGGGCACTGCACGTGACGACCTCTACAGCGCTAACAAGACCTCCTGAGATTCTCCTGAATTACACCAGGGAGGAAACTGGATTGCCTCATCCTCAGGAGAGGGCCAGGCCAATGGAGCCGCAACACATTTACTGTGTAATCTCTCTGTAACCAGCACACAGCGCCGATACTGTAAACGTGGATAAGCACTCAGGGCAGCGGTAACCAAAGCTGGTCCTGGAGGTTTGGAGTCCTATACAAACCTGAACAAAGCACACCTGACCCTACAAATTAGCCGAACAACAAGCTCTCTGTCTGTTGAGTGAGGTCTGCTTTATTGGGTTCCATAGTGAAAACATGCAGCACCACAGATCTCCAGGAACAGGTTAGTTACTACTGATCAAAGCTGGCCCTTTCGGCCAGATAATTCTTGGAGAAAAGATTTTTAATCTTAATGAGTCTATTACCTGGTTAACTAAAGGTTTCAAATATATATATATATATATATATATATATATATATAGGCAGCCCATACATAATAAAAATATACAGGCTGTGTGGAACTGGATTTATTTTTCATTAATAGGATCTTTCACTCTTGCCTATCCTCTTCTCTCCCTGTCAGGTCTTGGGTGAGACTAAATTCAGCTGCCACCAATGAGACTTGATTATAGTCTTTCCACTGTAGGGTTTTACTCATTGTGATAAAGGCCTCACACCAGGGCTGAAATGTCAGTGGTATTAATGCACATATAGGCAGAGAAAAGCTTAGCATTTTACCCAGAGAGCGAGAGTTGCCCTGGTTCTTTGCCCAAACCCAATTCTCATTGATGCCATATTACTTTACTCTTCTGTTCCAGAACACCTGTACCACACTCTAGTACAGGGTTATGAATTGCTTATTAATGCTCTACAAGCAACTATTACGTCCTGTTAATGAATAATAAATGATTTCTTTTACACGCAGGAAGTGTATCAGTGGATTAGAGCAGAAATTCAGAGGGAGGAGTGATGTTTTTTTCCCTTCTGGGTGAGGTGAGGGGTGGGTGTCTGAGAAGAGAAGCGCTTATGGAATTTTCCACTCCCTCATGAAATATTCAGCAGGGCCTAATCTTACGTCACTGAGGTGACGCCGCACAGAGCAAAACTCTCTGCTCACCAGAACAATTTCAGTCCCTCTCACTCACTTTCCGTTTTCCTTTTCATGTTTTAGCACTGCTTCCTCGAACAGCTAAGCATTGTGGTGCCTGGCTAATGGGGAAGCCCCTCGGTGACACTTTTGGTGAGGAAGAGAGGGAGGGGGGGGAGAGAGGGAGGGAGAGAGAGAGGAGAGAAAGAGAGGGGCAGTGGGGATCAGATGCCAAACCTGCAATACCACAGGCTAAATTAAATCAGAAGAGAAGCATTCTGAGGTTTGAGAATTATGTCTGTTTGTTGAAGCGGAACCACAAGCACAAAAGTTAGCAATCCCTCAAATATTTGGAACCTGCGGTTATTGATGTTTTTTTTTTTTCTCGTGGCAGAGTGCCCAACAGTGTTAGCATCAGCAGAACAGTTTGGGAGCAGTGAGGGTGTGAGGGAGGCCACGGTCAATATTTAACCACCTGGACTGATTTGACCCTTTCAATACGCTTTTAAAAAGCTTAATGCCTCTAAAATGTCCCGCGGATCGATAGGGCACCGCTGCCTCACCACTGTTTCCTGGGTCACCCTTCGCTGGCCATGTCTACGGTTTTGCCTTGTGATTCATGACAAAAGCAGTTCCTGTTTCTGCACGGAGCTGCTGCACAGCAATGGCAGGAGAGGTGTCTGTGGCGTAATTATCTCTGTTAGGATCCTCAAACACGCACAAGAACCTCAGGGCGGATTCAGTCCCTCAGTGTTCTCAGCTCTCTTCCTCTGCAAAAACCCAACCCAGAAATCAGCCGAGATCCCCATCCCTGAGGAGCATCAAATTCGGTGTACATGTCTGGATCAAGGAATTCCAAAGGGGAAAAAGGGGATTCCCGCGAGGTAACTTTAGATAAGGGCCGTTGAGAGTGTCCTTTGCGCAGGACATATTTGATCAACCGTTGAGTCTAAAACTCTATCATCTGTCACACCTGTAACTGCTTGTAATCGACGTCACTTTGATGTGATATTTGAGGGAGTGAGCACATCTCCTTTTCCACCACAGCCATGTTTCTTTGACCCCCAGTCTTTCCTGCCTTTTATGACTTTTTTATTTGTCCTCCTATTGGGTGCAGCAAAGAGCAAGGAAAGTTGGGAATGAAAGGAAGTGAAGGAAGGAAAGGAAGAAAGTCAGGAAATGTTGGATGCACTGAGACGTGGCGCGGGGCACCACACAGAGGCATGCTGGGAAATACAGCTAGCAGCTTTCGCCAAAAAAAATGCCGTCTCTTGCACCAATAGGGGTCTGGTCAAAAACAAAACAACATGCTAATAAATAAGATACTCCTGCTCGCTTATATATCTGCACATGCTTGCACACATGCACACGCACAAACTCATCAACACACTCATATCTGTGCACTCACGCGCACACATAAATAAACACGGTTGCTCGTTGCCACACGCACGTGATTCAAACCTGCATTCAACAAAGAAAGAAAACTGATTTTACGGTGATAAAGTGATATAAAACCATGCCATGGTCGAGAGCCAAGACTTATCTACTTTGTCGAGTTGATAAATTATACAACCCTATTTGAATTGCCTGCAACCTAAATTTAACCTAACCTAATTTTAACAACATGATAACACTATTCTTAAAACAATATTAGATTCAATTCTCTCGTTAATCACTCAGTGAAATGGGATTTGGCACAGGGAGGGGGAGGACGATTGGAAGCGAAGAAGAGAGAGAGATGAGCGCAGAGGGAAATGGCGTGATCGCATTGTTGGAAAACAGAGGAGCAGATATCTGTTGTTTGCCAGGAGCGGCTTATTGCAGCAGAGCTGATACAGACAGTGGGCTGGCCTCGGTACTTTTCCACTACCGCCTCCATCTTGAGCCACGTCTTATCGCCATAGATACGGAGACGCTGAGCCAGCCCACTGTCTGCTGTTTTCCCTCCAATGGACTGAGCAACACGGTGGCCTGTCAGGCACACCAAACAGCCACCCTCCTTCACGCAGAACACATAGGGAACATCTGTACGATCTGAGCCCATTTTGGCCTGAGTGGTCACACAGCCGCTGTGCCCTCTGCACAAACAAACAGCCACAAAAACTGCCATACCTGAGAAGAGCCATCGAGAGAAAAAAAAGGAAGAAAATCACTGAAAATATCACAAGAATTTAGAGGGAGGGAAGAGGCATTTCAGATGTGTTGCCTAGATATCATCATAGGTTGTCTAAATGGTAAGGACACATACAAATATTTATATATATTTAAAAATAAATAAATTATATATATATATATATATATATATATATATATATATATATAAATAAAAAAAGCTGTGGTTATTTTTAGACCGATGGGGTGGGGGTGAGTATGACTTTTGTTGTTTTAATCACTGGCACCTACCATCTGCAACAGGATTCAGGACAGATGTTGCATGTTCACCCCCCCAACAGCAGTTTCAAATCACTTCACTCATTCCAGATCTCCATATGCTGGATATTTTCGCTCCAATAACTTTATGCTTGCGATGTTTTAACCTTGCAAATTCTCCTTTTTGCCTGCAATGAGGTAAAACCTTGCTGGTCAAAGCATAGTGGGAATAAACTTCTGGGTGAAAAACACTAAATATCCAGCGTAGGGACAGTACCTTCTTCTTCTTCTTCTTTGACAAACAGTATTTTATCCTACACTCGAAATCCCTCTTGGGTCGGAATGTGCAGCCTACTTTTCGCTCTGTGGTGTCTACGGATTTTGGACCCCATAAAAACCTCTTAATGGTGTAATGTCGGGCCCCTGGAATCACTGGAATCATCATAACCTTCCTGTTTAGGAGTCACAGTGGATGGGATTGCAGCTCACTTACATAGATGTAGATCCACCTGATGTGGCTTACTGAGGTTGAAATGAGGCAAAACCGGCGGGTATTAACCTGACACGCCAGACGGACAGGTCCATATATCCGCCACGGAAATATTTCACAAGTCCAGAAAATGAATCAGGCAGGGCCGTCTGCTCTGCAAGGCTAGGCGGGTATGGACAGAGAGCGAATTATGCAATTGGACGGGACGAACTGAATGAACATTATTTTGTTGATCCTGCGGCAGCTCTTAGCGATATCAGATTGTGCTTCAATTTAGCTACAGATTGTTGCTTAAAGCGACATTAGCGACTCCAGAAGTCGGCCATGAGGCTCAGACAGAGATTCTGAAATGTTATCCACATACAGTGTCTCAGATTCTATTCCAGGTCTTTTCCTGACATAAATATGGGCAAATTTATATAAATATAAAATGACAGTTTCTTCACTCAGTTATATACATTTTACCCCCCCTTTGATGCAGTCTTTCATCCCCAATGGAACCGGATGTGAATCAGTGGCCAATAAACAGATGCTCTGGCCTGAAATGGCCCTGAAACTGGTGTCAGGAGCTAGGTTATAGGAGACCAGTTAATGAATAAACTGTCAAAACAAACCATGGTAACAGTATTGAACATTTTGCATGGAAGTTTATGAGTTCCATCCATCTATTTAACAGTCTATCTACACGAGTCTCAATTTCCATGTAACAATTGAAGAGCCTAGTGCTAAAAGTACTTACAGTAAGTCGCATTTTGCCACTCGTCGTAAGGTAAGGATGGGAAAACATCTTTTATAGCTACCAATAGCTACCAAAATTTCTGAATTTTCTCAAAATGGACATTTTGTGACTGCAGTCTTCAATTGTTCTTACCAATAATGTGATGTCTTTCCTGGCAATGCTGGCAAATGGTAGTCATACCATTTTGTAGTGCTCATTGAAAGTGCGTGTTGTTTCAAGATCCCTTGCTGCCACAGAGCAGTTTTGCTGCAAATACAATGGAGGGTTAGCCTGATCTAGCGGAAGCTCTTGTTATTGAAGTCAATTAATCGCCTTTTCCCAGTCATAGGCCGAAAATCCTAGGCTGTTATTGTAAAAGGCATAAATATTTCTTTTTGCCATTCGAATGCTTTTCCGCGGAATAATGCTGCAATTTGAGGAATCCTGGCAAGGCCAAAGCCTGGCTTTAGTCAGCGCGGAGGGAGGTATTTACGGAATGCATTGAGATGGTGTCTGCATTATGCCCTGGGTCATACTTGATCACATTTCTGGGGTTCAAATTGTGTTTGGCATTTTGCTGTTTTGCCCATAGTCTGTCAGGCACAAAAACTGATTTGACAAGTTTGCTTTTTCAACAAGCCAAGCGAATACCTTCTAACTAAGTTAGTGATTTTTTTTGTTTAATGGACTCACCCATGCTGGATGTTGTGGGAGGACATAAGTGCCATTCGCCAGCTTCATTCCTTGGTGAGGTGGGGGTGCTAGGAATGCTGTGTATGTTGTTTTTCAGTGTCAATCTAAGCCCTTTTGAAAACTTGTTAGGTTGGGTGGTAAATGTACATTCGTGGATTGTAAATTACTAGATGAGTAAACGAGTGGATGAGCTCAAAGGCTCAAGGTCAAGGTGATTTTTTTCCTCGTGGGCTTTACTGGCTGATTATTGACACTGTCAGGATTTAAAGGTCCAATATTGTACAAAAGCATTTAAGTCCCCTGCCTTTGAATGTAGAGAGATCCATTTGCAATGATAATAAAGCAGAATCACTCAAAACTCTTTCCCCCTCCTGAAGGTCCAAAGTCCACCTTCGTGAACTCAAGCACTTCCACAGCTCAATCTGCAATCCACTGACTTGTTGCGTCCACTACATACAGTCACTCTCGCTGTCCAGACCGCACCAAGCAACCAGAACTCGAGACACCCGTTCAGTGTAAGTTAAGTAGTCAGATAAGTTATGCAGTTAATGCAGGGCAAACAGTTAATTGTCATGGTGCTGGATGTTTGCGCGTATGTTTTGGACTTTTCTTTGTGGCTCTCGTCCCGGGACGATATCGCATTCCTTTTCATCGGATTCTTTCCCCAGCTGGCTGATTGAACTAGGGCGGCGCTTCCCCAGACTCTATTTAAGCCGGATGTTCGCCACGCCTCTTTGCTAGAGTGTCTGATTGTAGCTACACACTATAACCAAAGATATCTGTAGTCAGGATTTGTTTGACTTTCTATCTTCTCGTTATTATTGGAGTTTCTTCTCCCTTTTTCCTATCTCGCCTTGCTTCCGTGTTTCGGACTATTATACGTCCTTTGGAAGCGCGAGCACTGTATTATTCTCTGTGTTGTCCGTGCTGCTCGTTTCCCTCTTGTTGCTGCAACTGGCCTCCTACCTCTACCGGCCATTACATTAATGCCACAACCGAAGCTAACTATAGCTCACATTTAGTTTGTAGCATATCGTAGCGGCTTGGTCCTGCACTGCCCTTTCCCTCAAATGTACAGAAATGTCCTTTTAATTTCCCTGGACAAAAAGGAAATTTAAGGATAAAGTTACTGAAAAAGGCAGACATTTATTCTGGCAAAAACACTACTTGCTCTGTCTTTGACTGCATCGATCAACGTAATGATAAACGTCCTAATTTTCCACCAGCGCCATACGTTATAAAAAAGTTTTGGCTTAGATTTATTTTCAATGAGAATCTGTTGTTAGAATTTTCGATTTCTGTAAATAGTGACTGCATGTCATGCTTGATTGTCTATGTAGCTAAGGGCCTCCCTCAAAATCGCTTAGGATGCACGCATTACTTTTCCATAATCATTGTGTAGTATATTAGCTGGCTAGCTACTAATCAAATGTTTATTTAGAAACCAGCGCTAGTTTAGTCAAAGAAACGTACAAGACACATCAACAGGAACTGATAGAATGGGGGACCATGTTGCTAGTTTAGCCAAGCGATATTGACATGGTTATTTTCTGTTGTAAGGGTTAGTAGTTCTGTTCGCTGGCCAATTGTAGCAGAGCTCATTCCATAGAAGGGACGCCAACTCAGAACAGCTGGTTTTTTAGAGAATGAGGCATGACAGGAATCAAATTGCCAAGAAATCTTGGATTTTTATGCTTTTTTTTCTTGTTAAAACCCCCCTTTTAGATATCCAAGAATGTAATAACTTGAGGGCGAAAACCAACTCAGTAGGGGACCTTTAACGATTGAAAATGCAAAAATCTTTTTTAAAGATCTTCAAGTCATTCAGTGGGACCAAGTAAAGTTAGTTGTACAACGGATTATGCCCTTTTTTTTGTTGTTTTTTTTTGCAGGGACATTTCCTTATCTAAAAAGAAAATATGTTGCACTGCAACAATAAGTATTCAAGTAGACATATTTTTGCATCTGTGGCAGCATATTTCTTCTCTCACAAAAAAATAAGATTTGTGGCAGAGCATGTTCAGAAATACAGATCTGTGTTCAATTATTAGCTTGATGAAGCTAATTAGCTGAGGAACAGTGTGCTCAATGCCCCGGAGATACGAGTTTGGAAACATAAGTACATTGGATCCAGATGACTCTGCCGCGTTTTATGAGAAGCGCACAGATTTGTCAGAGAAAGAGTTTTTTAGTTCTGAGCGTTCCTCCAAGCATATTTCAGCTAATGTTCTCTGATTTGGCCAGTTCCACATACCAGGATTTCTGAGTCAGCTGGATAACTCCACAAAGTAAAACCCTGAACAGCTATTTTTTTAGTTCAGTCCATGTTCCTGATTTGGAAGAGATCAATGTTAGTCAGCACAGTAATCCAGCTAACTCAAGTAATCTTGCTCTGTGAAACTGGCACCTGGAAAATGGTTAGTCCCGCAGTGACCTCTCTTATCTTCCACCTGATTGGCCCATGTGTCTTTGGCTCTGTGTGATCCGCATGACCCGTGTGAACCGGCTTGCATGATCTCAGCTTTGTCCCATGACATGATGCGTCCGGCCGATGGGACATGGGCTCTTTTGATTGGACGAATCCAGGACCGTGGAGCTTGGTTAAATAAAGACAGGGCACATATTTGCAGGGAGGGGTATGTCACAAGCTGTATCACCTCCCCAACAGTGAGTGGCTGTGTCTGTACTTCGCTCTCCCTCGTTTTTTTGCGTTCTCTCATTTTTTAACCCGTTGCCATGGTAACCTTTGTGGCAGGAGGGGGGTCGGTACACGTACCGTTACACGGGCGAGGAGAAGTGCCCAGTGAATTTCCATCTCCTGAGCCAGAGGGGTAATTCTGCGGTCTGCATCTGTTTTTCTGTGTGATTTTTTTTCTCTCCCCCCACGGCAGGCCATCCGAGGTGAAAGACAACATGACCATTGTTTGGAGTGACAGGAGAATCGCTGCACAGCCCTCACTAGTTTCCGCCTTTTTCTGAGCTTCCCTCAACACATGCCTGAACATCAGAAATGTTGACTTTGTTGCCTTTTTTTAATTGGATGATTCTCTCTTACAGAAATAATTATCTTGTGGTTGTTGCATTAGATGAGATAGCAGGGGAACACAGCACGGAAACGCCGTGAGCTCATGATAACTGTTGTTCTACGATCGTAGATCGTGGGACGTCCGCATCACTGGCAAAAGCAAGGCCGCCGAGGGCGTCAGGAGCTGCCTGCTGTTTCACACGTCTGTTTGCTGCGGCAGTCAAAACAACCGCGAGACTCTGTCGCCTGGAATCGACCCAGTCACCAATCTGGACCTCGGCTTGAGTGCTACACCAGAGGAATTTTTAATTTCGTTTTCATATTTACCGCGAAACATAATTACAACTCCCAATCATAGTCTGTCGCGCCAAAACACCGTTGTAAATTTAGAGGAGAGCTTTCAGATTCTTTCTTAATTGCCCGAGCCCTGTCGTACTGCGGCTTCGGGCCAGGACTGAAAGCGATGGGCCGGGCTGCGTGTGAATGCTTCACTAGCCTTGCGGCCACGAGGAGACTGACGAGTGGTGAAGCCTGTCTCCAGTCCAGCCGGGGATATTTTTACCGCTCCAATCTTAGCACCGGCTTCTGTTCATGAATGTGTGCTCATTACTGGCCGGTCTAGGCGCAGGGTGCGGCTTTCGTGTTGGGCGATGCTGGGGCTGTTTGGGTTTAGCTGAGGAATTCTCACACCAAAAAAAGAAGCCTCGCACATTTGCGTCTCTAACGCGCAAAGTAAACTGGAAATGTATTCTGTTCCTGCACTCCGTATTCCGCAGTTCATGCAGTATAGCAAGAGTTTATCTCAATTCAATGCTCAACTTTCTTGCACAAAATCACCCAGCTCTAACATTTTCCTTCTTTCAAAATTTTGATAATTGTTTGCACTGCTGAAAGGGTACATTTCTTATATTGATGAGTAAATTGTGCCAGAAACGTGGACGTTTCTTGTGTGGCATGTTCAGGGAGTGGCACGGGCCACCCCTGAAATCTGATTGGCCACCCCAGGTGCCACCCTAAACTATGATGGGCTATATGCCCAATCAGAGGTGGGCCATGATGCTGAATGTAAACAGAACTCTTGTTTTCAGTTGCAGTTCCACCTTAAACCTGAGAGGCAGTAATGCTGCAAAGTAGTATCTAACATGAAAAAAAAGCAGCGAGAAGAAGAAGAACTTGTGATTGACAGGAGCAACTGATACAGCATCTTGCCTCAGAGTTACCTGTATGTGGAAGATTGATGTGAGTACATTTTTTGGTAACTACACTTACTGTGCCTATGGTTAAAAGCTGTAACGGTAACAAGCTTGAAAAAAGGCAGTTGCTACGGGTACGGGAGTTTTCCAATGCATTTCAATGTAAAGAGGTACAGCAGTCCCAATTTCAAACCCTGCCCTAACCTAACCCTGACTCTAGCCCTAACCCTAACCTTAACCCTGACCCCAAACCTAACCCTTCCACCATAATCACTAATCCTTATCCTAATACCTTGAAATCGACTGCCGTACCAAGAAAAACAGCCGTATCTCTAGACACTGCGTTAAAAAAAATTTCCCTGGTCTTATTTTATTTGTTATTTCATTAAAATTGCCAGAAGTCTGTCATCATCTCATCTCATTAACATTGTATGGACTGTCAACGATGCTCCTAAAGCTAACAGGTGCAAATCTGCAATATGAAGTCCTGCACCTCTGTGGGTTCAGGGTGATGTAACTCAATAATGCCTAGAGACAAGAGACAGAAATCTCATAATATTTCAGGCCTAATTTTAGACACGTTGCTGATGTCACACGAGGTGCGTTCAGGTACCATCGGAAACTTGAAAATTTGACAATTACGGCAGTTTTTAAACTTGGATCAGGACAAATTGTTTTTTGCTACAGTTATTCAAAAATAAGAGGTATTTACAGCCAGCAGTATCTGGGCTCCAGAGAGTTAAGACCTGAGTAACCTACATTAGCCTACATTTCATTTTCATTTGTGTACCCATTGTACAATACATAGTGACATGCTTTATGGGGCTATTACAGTATGAAAAGAAGTCAGAAGAATATCCAAGAATTCTTCCAAAGGAAGAAAGTCAGAGTAGCTCAGCAAGCGCTGGGCCAGAGCAGCGACTCTGAGGATGAGGGCCAGCTTGTCAAAGCTGTACAGCTGGAGCCTTGGGCTTCAGCTGTGCACATGGGTAGGTAAAATCCTGATAGTTCCAGATTTTTCTCATTTGAACTTATTATTTAAATTTAAGGATGAAATTATTTGCCCTAATATCAGTGATATTGTGGTAATTTATAAACTTTTTTATTTTGTGTGTTAAGGTGCAATAGTATTAAATTCATTTAGTTTATCTGGATTGGCAAACATACCATTTAGTTTACTTAGGAAAATACTGATTTTATTATCATTCTAACCACAGCTTATATTATTATAGAGTCACACGAGGATAAGGTACCCTCAACTTCACAAACGCAGCAGGGTATGTATGCATTTACCTTTCTTAAAACGTTATGTGCATTGGTTTGGATTGGGCTATTTCAGCTATACGACAGTGGCACTGTTATGATTCTGCCATGTTATGATTCTGCCATGCTTGTTATGTTTTCTCCATGCCCTGTTATGTTTATGATTATGTCTATTAGGTTTTTGCCATGTTCTGTCAGTTTTTGTTTCCTTGCCATGTTTTCGTTTTTGCCATCCCTGATCCACTTTTCTGTTATAGTCCGGTCCATGTTTTGCCCATGCCCTTCATTGCACTTTGTCTCCCCTGTCTGGTCTCTTGTTAAGTTACAGCTTCTCCCCAGTCCCGCGTGTCACATGTTTAGGTGATTTCATGGTTTCTGGGTTTCAAACATTCCTTCTAATCTCGTTTGCTTCCTTCGCCTCTCTTTTCTATTTTACTAACCAATACTAACAGTTTGTTGTTTTGTTAAAGTTACTAACCCAGACTAACATTGTATATAATACCAACTTACTAACGAGCACCAGGGATTGTATAGCTGCACTTACTAATTGATTAACAAGCCCTCAGCACTCGTCCTGTTCTAGTCTCCGCCTCTTGCCTTCACTTAGTCTTTGCTGCAATTCAGCGGATCCTCCGCACCTGCTCCACTCTGTCCTGCCTCTCATTATCTGTGCACATTAGAACTCCCTAACCGGAGCTGTATGTTTTGTCATAGGCTGTCTCGTGTTCCCTGTCCGCGTTTTGGCTTTTGCCAATTTCATGTGGTTAGGTTCTCCCTCATGTTTGCTCCCACGTAATTAGTCTGATCCAGTTCACCTGTCCCTGATCATAGCATGTGACTTCCCTTGAGTGTACTTAAGCAGTCTTTTCACAGCAGTTCCCTGTCGGAACATTTCTCTTGTTTACCTGTGCTGCTATCGTCTTCGCCTTGTATTCATAGTGTTACTCTTCTGACTGGACCGCCCGACTTACGATTTTTGGCTCTGCTTTTTGGTACTATTGTCTGCATCTGTTTACGAACCCTTTTTGCCCGACTACGAGTTTTGTGTTTGCTGCCCTGTTAACGGTTTGGATTACGCCCACTGGATTTTGGCTTTTGCTTCTCTGACAAGCCTGTGTACCGAACCTGTTTTTGCCCGACCACGAGTACTGTTATTGCTGCCCTGGTTTTCGACTCTGATTCTGCCCTACTGGATTGTGATTTTTGGATTGTGGACTTTGTACCTTTGCCTTCTGCCTTGTGGGGGTTTCCCCCTTCCGCTTAATAAACTCATCTACTGCATTGCTTGGTTCTCGCGTCTGGTTCCTGAGCGTATCCTCACAGGCACATACTGTCATATACTGAGTGCGTAATGTGTGTGCACACGGTCACGCTTCATGCCACCCCACCATAAGTCAGTGCCCCACTTGGGCCACCCCTATTAAAAATGTCTGGACACGCCCCTGCAAGAATACTTTTGTTTACTCTAGCGGTATAACGTAAGATTGCTGTGACTCTTAAGCCCATTCCACACCGGCATTTTGCCCTATGAATGCATCAGCAATTTACCGCTCTGCTCTCATGCATGAACAGAACCTGGGTCGATTTTCTGTGAGATTTTTATGCCCCTGCCATAAATATGGCTGGGAGAATGTTGGGTCACCCTCTGTGTCCGTCTGTCTGCATGTACATCCGTCCCGCCTCGCGGGGGATGTTGTGTGTCCACTTCCCCTCAAAAAGGAACCCTATAGATCTGCACCTCATACTTTTCATTAGCACACCTAGAGTGAGAATTTTGCCCAACAGAAGTGGGGACATACAAGTTCCCATGGACACAATTTTATATGGATATTATTCTAATTATTTATCCAAAGAGATTAGACGAGGCCAGTGCGAATCCCCACTGGAGGAATACAGGGTGAAAGGTCCTGCTGATGAGCCCAGCGCCAGCACTGGTACTGCTGTTGCCACACCGGGCATCGAGCCACTGTTTTCAGCAACTTTGCTTTTAGGTCATAGGCCCTCCACAATGTTCTTGGTTCGGACCCAGGAAAGCCCCCAACGCACATGAACCCGTGACTCTGCATGGGTCAGTTATCGATCCAGCTGGACAGGATGGTCACTCAAAGAACCATGTTGTGCGATTAATCTAACGCTGCATTAGTTTGTCTTTAAAGCAGCTGGATGATTTATGTAATGTGTCATCCTCCAGATATGAACTGATGTTTTATTTTGCAGATTTTCATCTGTTTTCATCTTCTGATAACAGAAATTTATCCTGTTTGCACATCGTCCATATGGGAAATGTGGCAGGCACATTGCTTCTCTTCAAGCCGTTTGAGAAATAAGACTATGTTGGAAAAATATTACGGATGTTGAAATATCTGCAGACCTCAAATATGCAATACTGATTACTTGTGTATCAGTCTGCCAAGTGAGGCAGAATTTTTGTCTTCTGCTGTTCTATCATCAAAGACCACAAGCCCATCGCAGTGAGTCAAATCCAGATCACAAACACCCGGGTATCTGGAGCAGCTGCCCAGCTATGCTTCATATCAGAGCAGTGAATGTTTAAAGAAGGTTCAGTTTTTAACAAGCCCAAGACCTGTTCCGACAACAATTTACAGCATCTTCAGCTAATGAATGGACCACATAACTTCCATGGCCGTGTCTTAAACAATTCCATTCCTATTCTGGTAATCTATACAAAATGTTAAGCAATTTTACGCCTTGGGTCGGCAGTGCCCTCGCAGTATTCATGAGCCTTCATCTACATGCACATTCTATCAATTTCCTCAGAAATGACACCTCTCCTCTAAAGTAAATCCTGCTAGTTGCCGCTCCTTTTTCTGTCAGTGATTTAGAGGCAGCTGCACGGTGAGTTTATCCCGGAATAACCCTTTTCAGTAAACCCGGTAGCCTGCTCATAAAGTGTCCCCAGGCACTCCGACCAGGCACTCTGTTTACTTTTTGCTTTGCATGATGAAAAAAAAAAAAAGCAAATTCCGCGCCAAAGTCTCGTGTTTCATTTTGCGCGGGTAACGAAACTGTTGCGGAAACATGATGAGTGGAGCGTGTTTCTGTTTTTGTTTTTGCGGCTGATGTGTGTGTTCTGTTTGTTTAAGTCGATTAGATTAGATCTTTTTATCCCTGGGGGAGTTTGTCCTCACATGCAGGAGTCGGGTAATAACTACAGTGGCACAGTCACAGAATCACAGCTCACCCTCTTTTGCCCTGTCAGGCATTAATCAGGGTGCCTCTGTGATTTCAAATATCAGGTTTCCAGCTGAAGATTTGAAGGAACAGGATGGAAGTATTCAAGCAAATCATTGCTGGAAAGATGATTCCTTTCTTTGTATTATTGCCCATAATTATCCTCTGATAAGGACTGGGCTAAGAATGACATCCATATAGAGCTGGTTTAAGGGTCATAATATACTTGCAGGGATTTCAGATGAAAAACTAGAGGGCACTCGGTGGAGCGCATACGTCTGTCACGCCATATATCTGTTCTTTTGGTTACAGAATATGTTCCAGATCATTCCTAAATTAAATCAACTTTTCCTTGGATGACCTATGATCCTGCCAAATTTCATTTCAAAACGTTTGTGACTTTTGAGTTATCCAGTCAGAAATATCACACAGACCCGTGTCAAACAGATATATTTTAATTCTTCTGGATCCAAAATCCAGAATATGTTCCGGATCAATTCCAAAATTGAATCAGCTCATCCTTGGACTACCACCTTTCTAACTACCAAATTTCATGCCAAAGTGTTCATAAAGTTTTGAGTTATCCTATTAAGAGACAGACAAACAAACAAACAAACAAACAAACAGGGCAGAAAAAATAACCTCCTTGGCGGAGGTAATAAAAATACAGCAGTGAGCAGCAATGATTTGGCCCTCGCGCCTTCGTGTATGGCAGAAAATGCTGGCAGAATGGCGGTTGACGCAGCTGCTCACTTTCGCGACCATTGGACACTGCACTGACGAATAAGACGTTATTTCTTACGTGGAGGCGGCCGTGACGTATTTACCATCACGTATCACTTCCTGTGTCCACCATGACATGTTAGTGCACGCGCACCAAACGTGAATTATGTTGCTATATATCAAGTGCGGACCACACTGCACATATGTCATTGAATGATTTTTGTCACAGGTGGTTTACTTCCTCTTGCCACTTGGTGGCGCTGTTATTATGAATCTGTATTGACACGAACTTTTCCTCAGGTTTGGACTCTTATCAATGATGTCAAGTTTGGGTCGGATACGTCCATGCGCAGCTGAGTTATGAACCACTTCCTGTTTTGTGGCAAATCAGGGTTAATGGGTCAGAATTTAGCAATTCTTAAGATAACCCCGTGTCAGTGCTTCAGTGTGCCCCATATTTTATGATAAAAGAAAGACATTTTTTCTTTTTTCTCTGCTGCACTCCACAGTTTTCGAAACATCAAAACATAAAGAAACATCGTGCATCTCCAATGCAACATCTCAGCTTTTACCGTCGCGTCTTTTTTATAAACTTTGGTTTCAGTATGTAGAAATGACGGAACGTTGAATGCATAGTGTCCTTATGACAGGGGACCATGCTGTTTGCGATGAATTTGCGAGTGTTCTTGATCAATCAATAGGTTATGCTCTTCAGATACATTCTTGAGCTCGCTGCAGGTATAAAAGAGCTTTCAGTATCTGGTCTCTTCTTGAGGCTTTTGATTGGCTGTGAAGTCCGTGATTGGCTGTAAAAATAGGGAAGTGACATAGGGTGATTACTGTGGGCGTTCTCATCTCCTGGCGGAATGAGTCAGCCGTGCACAGGACATGCAGGTGAGCTATATGGTTGTAAACCTTAGACGGTTCCTCATTGCACCAGTCTCAACCTTTGTGACCCAACACAGACATCCCAACCATGTACAAATCAGTCTCAGAACACTAAATACTGGAGCTGTATGTGGCTGGGTGGAGCAGGTGTGAAATTCTCATGAGTCTTATATTAGGATTGCATTCCCTAAGGGGTCTGCCGTTGCAACACAAAACCCTAAATTATGATTTTGACAGGTTTATCTGGGATCACGATAAAGCGCTGCGTGACCTGAGCTCTGTTCGACATCAGCTGTGGGTAACCCAGGTAACAGAGAGCCAGAGGGTTTTTCCTGGGTTTTGTTTTCACCTTAAACACGGAGAGCCGGAAGGTTTGTTCTGGGTTTTGTTTTCACCTTAAATACCTTCCCTTCACTTCTGGGCAGGTACAGGTGGTGGGTAAAATATTATATCGGAAGCTCACCTGAGAAATGGCTGTGACTCTGAGGAATCTAAACCACAATTACAGAACCATCTACTCCAGTGGTTTCTGTGA
The DNA here is from genome assembly GCA_029692085.1 of Gymnothorax javanicus. Classification (NCBI taxonomy): domain Eukaryota; kingdom Metazoa; phylum Chordata; class Actinopteri; order Anguilliformes; family Muraenidae; genus Gymnothorax; species Gymnothorax javanicus. The sequence goes on along the minus strand of CM056210.1, from coordinate 16,893,949 downwards.
ATTCACCCATTGTTGGCAATGCTGAGAAAGGCTCGTGTCCAAAACGCGTCTGTTACTGCCTTTTTCGCCATTTGGCCTAATAAAAAGTTTTTAAAAGGACATTCTGTGTTCTGACCTTTCTACTTCCATGTAAGTCTTTTTGATGAACCTGACAATACTGAGTGTTTGCGTGCGCTCCTTTTTTGCCTTTTAAGTTCCCAAAAACACAAAATAGTTGGTGGCCGAATTGCAGATGCATCAGTCACAAAAATGGCCCAGGGTTTAAATTGGAAGAACAACACCGTCAAAAACTATGACAACTGATGCCCGACAACAAACTGCAGCAACGGCATGAAAAGAGAAATTCTGCAAGTCAAAGATCTCCGACTTGGAAAAACAGACACTTAATGGGATTGTGGCTGATAGCCGCAGAAGTACTGCTCTGAAAAAGCAGAATTTCGTCAGTTCTTACCTGAACCAAAAAACAGACTGTTGTGAGCTTCTCGAAGCTGAAGTGTGAACTACCACGCAAGTTCAACATTAGCCCGGCTCCCTTTGCGTGAACTGGCTTGCCAAACCACAAACACACGAGCAGAGATGCCATAAGTTTCCAAGGCAGGTTAAAACAGAGCCACCTTAGTGAGAGTCGAAGTCCCTGCTTTCAGCTCAACATACCTTGCTAAACCTTTAATCTTGCTTCACAGTATACCTCTCTGGAGCCCTCTCCACAAAGCAGGATCAGTCATTTAACTGGATAATCGCATCAAATAAAACCTGGAAACACAAATCTGAAACACGGACTGAAGTAAAAGAGCTGTTTGGGGTTTTAATTTGAGCAGTGTTCTGGTTTGCCCAATGATGTAAGATATCAAAATCAGATGCTGTTGAAAGCCTATCATGTGGCAACTTGTTTAAAAGAGCTCCCGCAGGAGCTCACCAAGAGCAACTTGGAACACCCCACTTTTGTCGGTCTGCGATAAATATTTCCCTGTCTTTTTTGCCCTTAAAGTTGGAAAAGTGGCCAAAAATGGCACTTTTTGATGTCCATGTAAAAAGTGAAATAGGTCACTTTTGTTTTTTTTATATTTAAGTGTTTCTATTTTTTTTTTTTTTTTTGTGCATAATAGACATGTGTAGGCTATGTCTGACAGTCGGCATACGTCCCTATCGTCATTTTGTGTATTGCGGTGACATTTAATAAATTGTCCACAAGGTACTGGTTTTTCTGACTTAGATTTTACATTTAGCGCTCTAGAAAAATAAAAAAAGGTCCCTACACCCTAATAATCCTTCAGGATGAAGCAAATATATGGTGCATTAGGGCAAAAAAAAAAACTCCAACCTACAGGGATTGTGAGTGGGATTTTTGTTTCCCCAAAAAAATGACCTTTTTAAGAAAAGTTTCTCACTTAGATGTATTTTTAAAAAACTGTAAAAGATATAGCCAAATGAAATTCAGGTATTGTTGTTGGCCTAAATCAAAGTGGAAATCACTGTTTAGATCAATTATTTATTGAATAACGACATAGCTACAGCGCGCAAAGCATTTTGGTCGGTTTCTGACTTGGGGTTTCTGCCTAAGATTTCTAAGTCAGAAACCCGGGCATCTCAGGCAGAAACCGGGCGTATTCGGCCAAATGTGGCCCCAGTCGTTACACAGGTGGTCAGGGACATGATATTCCATGTTGGTTTGACATGTTAACATGTATTTTAGCCAACTTGATCGAAAATACAACCCCAACTCCAAAATAGTTGGGACAAAGTGTAAATTGTGAATAAAATCAAAACGCAATGACTTTCAAATCACACCAGCCAGTATTTTATTCACAATAGAACAGAGATAATGTAGCAAATGTTGATACTGATAAATTTTACAATTTTATCCACAAAATGAGCTCATTTTGTGCATAAAAATGTAAAATGTCTCAGTTTCAACTTTTGAAATGTTATCTATGTTCTATTGTGAATAACATATTGGCTCATGTGATCTAAAAGTCATTGCAATTTGATTTTATTCACAATTTAAACTTCATCCCAACTATTTCGGAATTGGGGTTGTATAACGATGGCGTCAGTCGGAGGCCCAATATCAGACCGATCGGCCCACGCTCTCAGTCAGAAACCGGGATCTCGGGCAGAAACTGACGCGGGGCGTGGCAGCTGCTGTGGCCGCAGTCGGTGGACAATCAGTCATTAACTTGTTCAAATAACATGCATAGGTGGTCGGGGACACCAGACAACACCTACAACAAAATAACAATAACTAAAAGACAGAAACATGCAATCATCATAAAAAACTCCCCGGGCTCAGGCTAGGGGAACCTAGGACCCAAAAAAAAAAAAAAAAAAAAAAAAGAACTGTCAAGCAGCCTGTCCACCAGCCTACAAGTGGTATCTTCCATTGGTAAGTGATCAATTACCTACTTGAGACTCTTATTCTATCAATTAGTTGAGTATTATGGCAATAGCAAGTCAGTCGGGTTGAGTTTGGTACACTTTGACGGGTTTCTGACTTAGTCGCGGTTTCTGACTTAGATTCGGTTTCTGACCGATATACCGATATTTTGAGCTAGCCTGATATCAGACAGAATTGTTAACTCCATGCTCTTGGTTTCCATTTTCACGGGTTCACAGATCCGAACTTCGGCTACGAGGACAGACCTGGTGCTTCCAGCTGTAGGCCCGTGGAGATTGTTTTTCATTCTTTTTAGTAAAAGTCTTGATTTTGCATCATTTATGTCTTTGATGACCCAGTGGTTATGTATTAACCCTTGGCTTGTTTTAATTGTTTTATGCTGATATGCAAGATAATGATTTTCTTGGCGTTGAAATGTACAGTACAATTAAGCTCACATGTGAATGCAGTTAAACTTTGTCCTCTCTTATAGCCTCCAGTTTTGCTTGAGCATTCATTTTTGTCTCCTCCAAGACAGGATGAACGTTTGAAGAATTATTTTTTGTGACCGCTGAACTTGATAATCTACTATTTAGATGTAATTTTGCCATTTTAACTGGTGTTTATTGAGTGACATAGTGGCATTTCATACAAAAACCTCAAGGACTAAAGATATGTGAGGAAGAAATCATGTCAATGCTTTTGTCAAGGAGCATACTTCAACTTTTTGTGAGGTAAGAAAGTGAAACTTCAGTTTATTTCATTGACATTAGTGTAGGCTGCATTTTTATTTGAATTGAAGCCTTAGTTAGCCTGCCCAAAGGGGGATCGGTATTATCTGCAGCAGCGTTCGTTTGTCTGTCAGCTTTCTGTGTATCTGTCTGCCATCAAATTACACAAAATTTTCAGGAATGGTGTGCAACGATCCAAGGATCACCTGATGGAACTCTCGGCCCAACTTGGTCAAGGTGAAGATCAAGGTCACCGAAAAACCAAATATAGTTTTTTTTCTTTTTGTCATAACTACCTAAACCCTGTGCATCCTATAGGGTGATTTAGCAGCCGCATAGACAAAGTGCAATGGTCCATAATGCCGGAAAACTGGCCTCCAAACATGTGCCTTTGATCGCATGACTTATGGTTGTCATGTGATATTGTTTACGAAAATTAGCATTATTAATGAAAATAATTCGGGGTGGGGGTCACAACTCCGATATATAATACAGGATTCTAAGGGTTAAATTTGCTGCAATGAATTTTTAAAGGGATTCAAAATGTGCGTTTTTAAATTTCTGTTTCCAATCGTATGCTACACAGTGGTGTGATGTCATTAGGCCTGTTATTAGGAGGGGTCTGTTGTCCCAGGTCATCGGACACCCAAAGCACTAAATGGTCTGCATTAGGTGGGTATGCTGTGCCTGGTAGCACTTTTTTTTGGATTTTGAGGATTTGAAATCTGGTTCTTGCTTCTTTAGCCCTTTTGCCACATGCAGTTTGTGTAAAATATGCACTCGATACGAGTGTCTGGGGTATTTATTAGAGAAAGCAAAAATGTGTGTTCTATCACGCGTAATATACATAGTCATGTTATGCAGTCTTTCAGCATCCTAATCTTTGCCAGTATGTTTTTCGAAATGATTTGTTCAATAAAAAAATTTTTTTAAATATTTTTGACGTCAGTCATATAATACTCAGCATTCAGAATTTTGTATAATGAAAACTGATGACGGGTTTTGCTTTGAAATTCTGCGCAGTAACCCTGGCCAAGCTTGTTTCTTCTTTTTTTCCAGCCCCCGGTCCTCTCATCACTCAATTGTTTTCGGTTCCAAGGACGCACATGGGCAGGCTTGTCAGGGCATGGTCTGTCATGCCAGCGGAAAAATACCAGCTGAGGAGGAGAGTGTCTTCCCTCTCACAGAGAGACAGTGAGAGAGAGAGAGAGAGAGAGAGACGCCAAAGATGGCAGAAAAAAGTGAATTATTCAGATTTTTTACATTTCATTATTATTATTATTACAGTGCATGCAAAACAATGCACTGTACTGTTCTTCCTAGGCTTCTTCTTCTTCTTCTTATTATTATTATTATTATAGTTTTCCTTTCTTCCAACCAAGCCACTGCGATTAATTCAGACTGAACCGTTTAACTTAGAGACTTCATTCAAACTTCGTTGCGTAGGTTTTGGAAACACACTGATGCTATGTCATTTTCATTTTCCTATGATTTTTACTTTTTAAGATATTTAATTTTAAAAATATTTAAACTTTACAATGGGTTTCTATGGCACGGAATCTTGAGACTTACAGTGCGTGACATAATCATTAGAGTGGAGGGGAGTTTGAAAATCACCTAAAAGTTTTGTCTTTGATTTGCTATTTCTCCCACAAATTTTAGACTACATACATAATATTCACATCAAAATGTAGATGAACTTGTGCTTGTTCCTCTCATGTATCAGTGGTCTGAAGCGGACCTACACTTTTTGCCGTCTGAGGCTCAAACAAACAGCAAATCCAGACAGATCTCTCATTTAACCCCATATAAAATGACAGCCTGACTTTCCCCAGAAACCAGTTAGGGACAGTTTTTTCAAACTGCTCTAATGCCACATTTTTTCCAACTTAAATGACACAAAATTTATATTGAAATTTTCAGCAAAGCCTCGTGTCTCCTGTGGCGTTATTTAAATGATACTACCTACGAATTGCGAGAAATCTCGCATTTTATAGTGGGAGGCTCAAGAGGATAATCATGTTCAAATGACCTTTGTGACTCCGTTAAGAGAGTCAGCCGTTAATTTTTTAAACAGTAAACGTGGCAACTTAACTGTCAGCAGAGGTGGGTCTGGCCTCACCTATGTTTCAACCGTTGCAATTCACACGGGCCCCGCCCGTTGAAGGCATTATAGCGCACCTGGCAGGTGCCCAGAAAACCCCCTAAACGGCGCTCTCTCACGGAGTTGAAGTGAATGCGGAGAAAACGCGGCTCTCCCATTTGACTGGGTGACAGTCAGTTCCAATGAAATATGTTTGTGACAGGCATTGAAAAGAGCCTATCCAGGCCCATTTCTGCTAATTCAAATTTTTGGATTTCTACCGTAAACGAGCTCATTCCTTGCACTAATACCTGAATATTATAATTATTGGGTACGCATTAGTTAAAATGGTCCGATCGAGACGGACGTACATCTGCGCGAGCGAAGAGAAAGTGATTTCGGACCTCCGCAATTTTTTGCGGAGTGGCTTAAATCAGAGTTGGCTGCTAGGCTACAGTCTCCGTCAGATGTATTAGTTGCATGAACACTGGGCTGGCTAAGAAGTGTAGTAGGCTAATTATCCATCGTTTACAAATGGTGGTAGCTAAAGAGTTAAGATGCGTTCACACTGGACGCGACACGAATTCGCGTGTATTCGCGTCTTTTTATTGACTTTGAATATAATCTATCGTGCGAAAAATTCGTTTCGCGTCGAGTCTGAAAGCGGCTTTATGGTGGCTCGTGGCTGATAGTCTGGCTTTTCCGCTAATAGGCTACAGTCGCCACCTTAGCCAATGTTGCTAACGCCTCGGACTTACCGGTTGATATGTGGGGGGAGAATTGCTGCATTCCGGGGCTATTTAAAATTTAATATAACGGTGAGCTTTGATGTATAAATTTTATTGCATTATCCAGCAATTTTATCCGTTTTTCATGCAAGTCAAGACTATATTATCTATATCAACAGTTTTTCAATGAAATACAAATATTTTTTAATTAAACTTTCCTTTAAATTTACTTTTTATATTCAGAATTCAGAAACTCTAATTTAGAAAACAAAAAGGAAACATCTAAAGCAGATTTAAATTTTAAAAAGTGCACGGTGCCAAGACTTTTGCACAGTACTGTGTGTGTATGTATATATGTTGTATATAAATCATTGTTTTTCTAACTGCTGTTCATATTACAGTTGTGATCACACTTGTTATGTGTTCACAGTATGCTTTAGCAATATGTACAACATGTATGTCATGCCAATAAAGCACAATAAATTTAAATTGAAAAATTGACAGAGAGAGAGACAGTGAGAGAGACAGACGGTGATATCGGCGTTACGATGTGCTTTGTTCAGAAGGCTGCTTTAATGAAAGATGCACAAATCCTCATCAAGCCCAGCTCTGGATTGCGGGGTCATTTCCGGCTCGCTGTGCTATTACTGAATTATTAATGTCTCTTCATTGTGGGGTCAGTCGCAGCCTCTGCATATGTAATGGCCGAGAAATCAGATATGTAAACTCTCATGTCCCACCCCAACAGGATTTTTTGCCCGTTTATAATTGATAATTACTTTAAGCCATATGATAAAATACAGTATGACCTTGGGAATAAAGGGGGTTTATTTGAGATCGGCACACCCTTCTCATCAGAAATGTTTTTAGAGCCTGTGATTTGCAGTTATCCCACTTCTCCAGGAGGGCACAGGAATGTTCTGGAACGTATGACCTGGACTTGCTCCCAACGCAGACCCAATGTTGCACCACAGGCATATGTGAAGATTAGGAATCTCTGAGATCCTGTTACCAACTGACTATCCATAATTTGCATTTTGCTGGCCGGCACATAATATCCACTGCTGTCCTGGATTTAATTTCTGCGGTTTGGGATGTCAGTGCATGAGCTGATATGAAGTGCAGTGAAATACTCAATCAAGGTGAGATGTCAAAAGGCAGCAGATGGTCACTGTTCTGACCAAAACCCAGATCCCAGTTTGAATAAACTGTCGAGCCACATTGTGTGCGGGGCTAAACGGCCAGTGAGAATGGCGAGAGCGGTACCCAGCGGTACGATGCTTAACCTCCAGCTTTAGAGTTGCTGGTTCAAGCCCCTGGTGGGGATTGAGATTCTGACTTGATCTAGAAAGAAGTCAAGGAGAACTCAGTCACTGGGCCCTTGAGCAAGGCCCTTAACCCCAAAAATCGCTCCAGGGGCTTTACCTCTGTTTCTCTCCAACTCCACCCACCTGTAACTGTTCCTACATTACTCCCTGGACATCTCTCTAAATCACAATATCCTTACCCGCTTCATTAAATAAACAATTTTAAAAGTACTGTAGCCAAATGGTAACTAAGTATCCTAACGTTTGCCTCTTAGCGTTTGAAAAAAAGTGAGTGCCTCGACTGACAGCGGATAGACTTTAATCAAAATTGCATCCGGTCTGCACTATCAACTGGAGTTCTGGTTCCGATCCATCACTGAGATTTGTACATTTAGACCCATTTTAATTCTCCACATCGACATACAAACATTAACAGTTTTATTTTTTCTGGATCAGATTGGCTTGCAAAGTGATTAATTTCCAGAAAAGAGCTGCTGCTTCATGGTGTAGAGCGGAGCAGCATGTACTGCTGATGCCACGCGGTTTAGCATGCCGACAGGAGCCTTTTCTGTGTGGAGATCACATGTTCTCTCTTGCTTCCAGCGAGGTTTCTCCGATCACTCCAAAAACATGCCTGTCCAGCTGACTGGGAAGTCCTAAATGCCCATTGGTATGAGTGTGAGCATGTGTGTGTGTGTGTGTGTGTGAGTTCTTGTACTTGCTACAAAGTGAGAACCAAATTGTTTTTTTTTTTTCCTACAGAGAGGGGACATTTTTGGGAAGTGAGGACATTTTCCCAGTTAGGGGTAAGGTTAGAATTAGGGATAGGTCAAGGTTAGGATAATGGTTAGGGTTAGGCATACATTGCTTATTGTTAAGATTACGGAAAGGCTGTAGAGACACACGAAGAATGAATGGAAGTCAATGTAATGTCCTTGCACGGATAGAAGTACAAGGATGAGCGTGTGTGTGGGTGTGTGTGTGTGCGTTATCCTTGTAATAGGCAAGCACACTGTCCACAGTTTATTCTGCCCTCTACCCACTTGCTGCTGGGCTGGTCTTAGATTACACCCACCTCCCCATATTCTCAATCCTGATAAGGCCACACTTTTTTATTGTTTCCTTTACAGGCACCCTGTGAAGTTACCCAAAGTACGGAGGGCAAATCTGCACTAGAAATACATTTAAACCCTCTCTGGGGCTCCTAGGGTCTACCTGGACCCCATAATCAGACTATTGGCAACAGGATAGACCCCATCCATACCTGCTAGCACTGCCAGAGGGATTCAGGGGCAGCGCGCCAGTGATGGTTGAGGTGAAACCCCTTTGAGCTCTTGGCTTTCTTAAAGGTGCAGGAAAGGCTGTTTAGAGCCTGATAAGTTGACATTATTTGCTGTACAGTACTACATCAAAATTTAAGGAGTTAAAAAAATTTTTAGCTTTTTTTTTCTTCTTCCAAAAATAGGAACATCCCAATTTTTGTGATCTGGGAGCTTAAAAATCGGAAGGATATGCTTATCAGCGTTCGATGTCAAAATGTGTGATCGCTGTATCTGCCAGCTAAGCTTGAGGGTCATGTGAGCAGGGGCCAGACAAGCTTTCAAACCCGATTAGCCATCAAATTCTCCGAAGTAGTTTTTTCATAAGCCAGATAGCATTTCAGTCCACCAGCCGCCACTCATGTAGATGTAAGGGACTTTTCTTTTTGTGACTTTATGTAAAGCCAGAAACAGCCATTACCTTAATTATTACTTATTGGTACTACTTGCTTCAATCTTAATGAATTCAGTTCACCAAGGTGCTGTAAAAGTGTTGAGTTGTTTTTTTTTGTTTTTGCACAATTTGCTTGAGAACCACAGTCCTTTGGATTGTATTCCCACTTATTCTTTTCTAAGGCTCTTTAATCATCTTATCTCCCAGGGATTTTTACACTGTCTTTGCCCCATATTTCAGATTAATTTCAAAACTTTTTTTATTTCCTTTGGTATTTTGCAACAGAATCTAGAAGTAAACTTGCCTTGCTGTATTTGTTTGCTAGAAGGGGGTATGAAATTCAGGCAAAGTTTTGCATTTTTCTGAAAAATCATTCGAATCGTTCATGTCCTTGCAATAGGACATTTAATTTTTTTCAGCAGTATTTTATGAAAATGTAGCCACCAGTAATATCTTAATTATTTCTTAATCACATGTGCAGGTTTTGATTATTCGGTGAATAAATTGATCGATCGTCAATCAGGCAGACTGAAACTAACCACTGGAGCAAGACGTTAAGAGGTAGCTATCTAAAGTTACTTAGGGCCTTCGCTTGCTACCTCTGATGGAATATATATATTATTTATTTATTTATTTTGTATGTGGTCTGACTGGCACATCATGAAGTTTGGCGGGGATAAAAACAGAATATTGTTTCCAATTTTTTTTTTCCTACTTTTGGATTTTCCCATGTCGGCGGGCCCGTAAACCCAACAATACGAAAAGTGTGGTCGATGGGATGGGAGCAAGAAGTGACATGTAGGGCGATGAGAGTGCGCTCTGAAGTAAGTAGTCTTTATTTAGAAACTACAACAATTTTGTAGTTTGCCATTTAAGACCATGAACAGATTTCCTGTCTCTTTGACGCAGGGCCTCTCTGAAAAAATTAAATAAAGGCAGACACACTTCAAACATTTTACGTATTTATTTTACGCCAGTATGTTTTACAGATATTGTATTTCCAAAATAAAGCATTTATATATAGATATTCTCCTCCATGTCAATAAGCCCTCGCACACACTTTAAAAGGAGACTTAACATTTCTCAAGAAGAAAACACTTGTTCAGGGCTGAACCAGTATCAATGAACTTGATATGTTTGTTACAATTAAAAAAAAAATGAATTTAGGCAACAGATGCGTTCAACATTTCCATCATTTTCAGAAACCCACAATTTAAAGTCAACGGGAGAGGAATACAGAATAAAAGATGCAAGTATGAGCACAAACTTCAGTGAACAATTGCAGAACATAAATTATGAAATCAGCAAAAAAACAAAATAATAAACTACCTTTCAAGAATGTCACACACAATGTACACAATGCAAAATTTACCCAAAACGAATAATCTCTGGTCCAAATTAACTACATGTGGGAGCTTCACATGCCTCTCATAGTACAGAATTAAATTGGTCAATTTGCCTTTAGCCGCAATAGGATTCTACTTAAAAACTTGCTAATTTGTCAATTGGACCGTAGTGAAAATAACTTCACAATTCACATTTAGAGGTCCTGTACTGTCACCATGGACACAAGTAATATATCACAGCAGGAGTTGTTTTTTCCCTCTCACGTTAGCAACAATTATTTTATTTTTTTTTTTTCCATCCGAGTCCATTCATAGACTTAACTAATGAATTCACTCCAACCGCCCCTGTAGCAATTACTCTTATATGGTGACAAAATTGAACCAGCACTATTTGATCTGCTGAGCCATGTGAGGTCCGCATATACACAACAGAATGTGTGTCAAAAAGTTATGTTTGCAGCTTGCCAAACAACAGAACCGTTCGGGTCCATTCTATGCTACAGTCACCGAGTCAATCTCAAAACTTGACCATATGATGATAAAATTCCACATTAAATGAATACACTTGAACTGAACCCAATAAAAGCTGTGACAACATTGAATTATTGGGACCTTTTAAGAGGAAATTTATGTTCTAAGGATCCCAAGAACGCAAGCCACGAGGCTTCCAAAATCCCCTCGCCCAGAAAGTCGCAAAGACACAGGGAGGCACTTCATAGCTAAGGGTACTTTTTACCCGCTGGAGGAAATAGGCGAGTTATTTTAACATTAGCCTTTTAGCTGATACGTGTCAATGAAGGCCACTCGCAGATGATCGGGCCAAGCTGGGGCCAAACTCCCTTGGAATAATGTGGGGTTCAGAGCCTTGCTGATGGGCCAAATAAGTGCACAGATATGACTTTGGCTACGCCAGAGCTTGAATCTCTGGGCTCCTGGCCAATGTCCTCTCCAGTGCACTGAACAGCGAGAGCGAGCCTGGAGTTGTGCAACCTCAGTTCACTGGTAGCCAAGAACACACCCTTACGGGATACAAACCAAGTGAGTACAAGAATATTGCATATTAAATAACCATTTCTTTGAGAAATGGAGGCGAGGGGTTCATATCATTACCTTCAGAAACCATAAACTAAACAGAACCAAGGACACAATTCCTTCCATTAGACTCAGGTCATTCAAAATGAAATACAATCTCAAATTAGGTTCCAACAGGAATTAAAAGTATTTGCACAGCAAGTAAGAGGGGCATCCCAGTCACCAAACGTGGGATCTCAACTGATTTTTACATCAGCCTTACGTCGATTTTCGGATCTCCGTGAATAATAAACCATAGACCAATCTGGTATTTCCTTTCAGTGCTAAAACGATGGCAAGTTTTGCCATTCAGTCTTAAATTGCAACACCCACTGCACAAACTTAGGAAAACCAAGCAAAATTAACTTGGCCTCCAGTACAAAGCTTTCTGTAACACTGGCTGTTTCATCAGAAAACTTCATTTTACTCACAAAAAATTTTAATCAGGGGATGAGAGGCCTGCTAAAGGACTGGTACTAAAAGACTGGCAGTCCCCAGGGGAACATCAACACGAACAAATTAGCTCACGTTCGTCCATCAGTGGTTGTCACAGAATTGGCGCTCTCTGGCACCAACACAGTACACACAAGGGGTGGGGACCCCTCTACTACAGTGTATACAAAATGGCCTCCACAATATTCTCAGCCAGAGTCGCTCTTGTGACAAGAGTTCAGATTTTTATACTCCAAGCAGCACACGCTTCCACAGAGCGCTCCCTTTCCCTGGCGGAAAAAAGAAAACTTGTTAAATCATACATCGTATTCATAATTGGAGGGGGGGTTCTGAGTGTTTATGCGAGTGTGCGGTGTCAGTGGCAAATCATTTTAAGGACAGCGACAGAATGGAGAAGCAAAACATTTGCAATCAGAGCCGAACAGGAGTCACGTTCACAAATCACACCTCCAATATCATGTCATAGGCAGCAAGGAATATAAACCAATTACTTCACTTCAACTGTAATTGGCAGCACTTTCTCTACTCACACATCGGCTTGCCAGGGCAATCACGTTTTCCTTGAGAGTACATAAACACATAAAATCAACGTTGGAACAGTAAATCACATTCACAGGGCAAAATACAAACAAGTAGTAGACGTACTTCCTCTAACAGAAAAGCCGTTACATATCTATCCAGTTATATGGGAATGGGATCTGAACTGGAGAAAACATCGACTGAGCTCCCGAGTGTGCACATTTCTGTGAAGTATTTGCTGGGCGAGTTGTCGTTCTTACTTCCACAGTTTGATCCTGCAGCCATTTCTAAAAGTTCTCTTTGGCTGTCAGATTTTTCAAAGGATATTTTATGGGCCTTTGCCAAAGAAAATGCATAAACATCTTATAAACGCTTCAGTCAGTTTTCAGTTTCATTTATTTTGTAATCTTTGGGGAGTGCTTAATAAATACAAAGCCGTATAAAAATGTTTTCACAATTTTTTTCAATACCAAAAGCAAAATTATCTGTTGAGAACAAACAGGTAATTCTTATTAAAGCTTAACATAAACAATACATAAGCTTATTTCTTTTCATTCATTTTGTTTGTGATGTCTACAACCGCTTTGACATCTGAATTACGGTTACCGTGAGTCACAAAATGAACATGTTTAACACCTTGTGCTTGTTCCAGACGCAGGAGAGAGCTGGGGGTGACAGCACAATCCCAGCGATCTGCAAAGGCTTTTTCGTGGTCTTCAAAGCTCAAAAAAGTAAGAACAACATGACCAGTAACTGCTTTCAGACAGCGTAGAACATTTAGACTGAAGCAAGCAGATTTACAGATGTTGTGAAGGTAAGTGTTACGCTCAGAAGCACAGCACACACACACACACGCGCGCGGACATACACCCACAAACAAAAATTTACAGAATCAGAATGATCTGCACAACATATCAAATGGAAGATCAATCAAACTAAACTATTCAACAAACAAAATACACATATATGCACTCACAAAATCAAGTCACCATTGTGCAGAATATAGCCTAGTAATGAAAACACAGCACTTTAGAGGCCTACTTAGACGTATATGAACCGAAACAAGAATCAGAGCGCTACAATAAATCTCAAGAGCAAATACATTAAATAAGGCAGATTTCAGTTCAAACCACTATCCCGATGAGAAAATCACACTTCAAATGAACAATTGCCCATCATCATTAAAAATAAACTTCTTTCCAAAATGTCCTCTTGTCCCCCACCAGTAATGCTGAGTATAAAAGACTTTTCACTTCGGTCCAACAGACGCCTTTTCTCTGCGATGGCTCCTTTAACTTCAAGTTGTTCTCAGGGTCCACAGCACAGTAATCTCAGAGAATGGTACACATCTGAAAGTCCTACCACCCCCAGAACATTCATTCAAATGACTGCTAGTCTATTTGAGATCATCCACCTAGCTACAATAAACTGTAAATATTACAGACCCGCAAAAGAAGCTTTCCTTTCCACGGCTCTCCTCGAGTTCCCCCCGACCATAGTCCTAATCACTGCAGGTACAGTCTGAAACTATAAGGAGAAATACACAAACATGAAGATGCCCAGCGAGCACACCACCACCAGTCCCAGGTTGAGTATTAGTTTGGTCTTAGGAGGCTCGTAAAGCATATCCTCGATGAGGCGCTCCTCTTCCTCGGGAGTTTTCGGCTGGTCTTTGGCTGCGGCCTCCTTGTAGCCGCACAGGCAGTCCAAGACTCTAATGAGCTTCCCCTGACTGCTAAGAACCCCACTGCCATCTTCGGGACTGTCCTGCCGCATCAGCGCCAACTGACCGTTCCCGAAGTGATCCATGGGCGTACTGGTCTGCGTGCTAGGGGTCGTTGGATCTTCCGAGGGGGTCATCAGCAGCTTGATATCCGCGTCGTCCAGGCACTTCTCCTTCTTGAGGTCCGACGGTAGCTCCTTGTGCTGGTTGCTGGTCCCGTTGCAGTGGACCGGGCTCTTGTCGGTCAACTTGTAGGCCTCAGCTTTGTCCTTCACAGGCAGCTTCTTCTTGTGGCGAAGCCCCCAAATCGTGGTGGTAAGGATCTGCTCCTTGCTTGGCGGAGCAGTGCAGAGGCTGACCACAACCGCCACCAGGCCCGATAACCAGAAGAGCCCAGCTGCCACGTACATGTAGTGGAAGTCCTTAATGAAGGCAGGTCGGTTGTCAGGCTGGTCGCAAGGAGGTTCTCGGTAAATGAACGCCAGAATCAGACGAGTTGTGCCCAAGATGAAGCCGGTCATACCGCCCCAAAAGGCCCCATTCTCATTGCAGCGCTTCCAGAAGACGCCCAAGAGGAAGAGGGAGGCGACGGGTGGGGTGAGGTAGTTGGCCACCTCCTGGATGTAGAGGTACATCTGGCCCCCCTGCATCTCGATGATGACTGGCACCCAGGCAATGCTGATGAGCACCATGAATATCACGAACAGCCGGCCCACCACCATTAGCTCGCGGGAGGAGGCGCTCTTGCGAAGCATCTTGTACACATCCAGCGTGAAGATGGTGCTGGCACTGTTAAAGATGGAGTCCAGGTCGCTCATCAGGGCGGCTATCATTACGGCCATCATCAGGCCGCGCAACCCCACCGGCATGATGTTCATGACCAGCCTCGGGTACGCGATGTTGGAGCAGCCTGCTTGACTGCCGCATACCTGCATGCAGTGCTCCGGACTGATGCAGACCAGCTCGTCCGCAAACAAGATGCGGGAGATCATCCCGGGGATGACAATGATGAACATGGGCAGGATCTTCATGCATCCCGCCATCAGGGTCGAGCCCTTGGCGTGGGCGATGTTCTTGGCCGCCAACACCCGCTGGACGATGACTTGATCGGTGCACCAGTACCAGAGGGAGGCCGGGGTCTGGCCGAGCAAAAACCCGGGCCACGGAATGTCCTCGTCCAAAGGGCCGCGGAGCATCTGCAGCGAATTTGGCTTGGGGTGGATGCGGCAGGTGTTGGTGTATGTGAAGTTGTTCTGTGCCAGGATGGCGGTGACGTTCGGTGTTGCTTGCATGTACTTGGTGCGCACCCCTTCCAAACCACCGACCTTCACCATGCTGATGACGGTAAGGCTCAACGCGCCAGCGACCATGAGCAGCGCCTGAAGGGTGTCGGTGTAGATGACCGCCACCAGACCGCCGGTGACCGTTAGCAGGGCGGTCAGGCCGATCAGGAGGATGATGGATAAATATAGGTTCCACCCAAGAGACTCGTGCATGAACAGAGCGCCGGCGTACAAGTCCACAGAGAGCCTGGTGAAGACGTAGAGCAGGATGGAGAGGGCGGCAAAATACACCTTCAGCCGATTTCCGCCGTACCGCTTGGACAGGTACTCCGGCATGGTGTACACACCGGAGTGGATATAGACCGGAATGAAGACCCAACCCAAAACCTGCAGCAGGAGCAAAGCATTGAACTCCCAGGCCCCCACAGCGAACCCGCTTGCAGCTCCAGATCCTGCCTGGCCAATAAAATGCTCGCTACCGATGTTACTGACAAACAGCGATGCGCCAATCACAACCCACGTCATGGAGCGTCCAGCCAGGAAGTACCCGTTCACAGTGCTTCGGTTGGCCTTCCACATGGCGAACAAGCCAATGGCGACCACCAACACAAAATAAAGGGCCACGACGGCAATGTCAGCCACCTCCATTGACGGGCCCATTTTATTCATGATGTCAAAATATGGATTAAAAACACACCTACTTACTTAAAAATGTACACCAGTAAAATATTAAAGTTGAACCATAAAATCCGTCAGGTGGATTTTTTTAAAACTTAAAAAAAAGGATTCGATTCAGGTCTGGTCAGAATGATTTTATCCTTTGGTTTGCTGTCTGGATGGAAACGGGTGTAGAATCCACACCAAAATTTGGGTCAGACAATCCACTGCCCGTGTACGCAGCTGATGCACAGGGAATTTGTTTTGGGGACGTTCTTGGTGACTGCTTTAGTAATACCTAGAGTTAAATTCCTGCAAGACAGCAAAGACAAAGACCAGATTAGATTCAAGTGTGGATGGAGGAGAAAAGGCTAGATTGCACACAGGTAATGTGGACAGTGCTTAACTGCTAAGCTTGAGGCCTGTTTTACAGAAAAGTATAGAGGTACGCACATCGATGTATGGGTGCAAGGCAAAAAAAAAAAAAAATTAAAACAGAACCTGCACACCAGTAATCAATGGAAATATTTTATTAGTATCAAAACAATGTTTTGGTCCATAGGGATCTCTGGTCAGATCCACAATGACCTTACCAATCTCAGTCAATCAAAACTCAAATCCATTTTATGCCAAACAAAACACAAAAAAAGGACTGTTTCATATGTTTTATTGAAAGCATTGAATTAGACAATCTTATTAACATGACTGGAGTAACAGCAGACAAAGCCGAGTAATATCAGCGGGAAGGTTTACATTTTGCAGGCGTCCAACATCCCAATCACCATTCTTTACAATATTTGATAACCAGAAATATTTAAAGGGGCACTGTCACGTTCAGCTGTCTGTAATCTTGGTTTTCTTGAAACATAACCGAGAATATAATGCCCTGGAGTAACCGTATGTTTTAACGTTTTGGCTTCCGCTTTGTTTATTCTCTAACATACCGTATGTGATCTAATACCATTGTAAGTAAAATCAGTAGAGATGCCACAAGGGCACGTTTCTCTATAGTATCCCTGGGGAGACACAGCAGCACACAAACAAATGTCTCCAAGTTCACAAAAGCAAATTAATTGGATGTTTAAAAAAACTGAACTAAAATATACTATGGTCCTGCCCTCATTAAATAGTTAGTTTTCAGAAAGAACAGCTACAATTGAAAGCTGTGATTAACAGCAATAGAACGTTTAACTAACTACTTTAAACAGTGACGAATTTGGAAAAAAACTGGCCAATTTTTTCAAGTTCACTGCACATGCTTAGCCATGACAATGCCCCTTCAGGCAAATTTGAAAGTCAAAACCATTTATACAGCAATCTACTTTTGTGTATGATTCAAATACTGCATATACTGGTTTAATGCATCGCCTCGATTCCTTCATGAGTGAAAAAATCTTTCATGACATGAAGTCAGCTATTACATAATCTCATCTTCATTTGGCATGGATTTGCATAAGGCGACGGTTGTGAACAGCAGACTAGTCCTCACTTGCTAAAAAGCCCGGGCAACCCAAACAATTTCCCAAAAAAAAAAAAAAAAAAAAAAAAATACTAATAAGGCACAAGGGCGTTCCCTTGCTGGGGTACAACTGTAAGCTCTGGGAACCTAATTCTCCACTGACTACATTTCTGCACATCTCTCCTCTAGCCCAACCTCGCTCCAAAAAAAAAAAAAAAAAAAAAAAGCCTTCATGCAGAAGCCAATGAAATTTGCAGCCGTTTTCCTGATGAAGCGAATATTTCAATTGGTCCTTTGTTAAATAAAACCTCCAATTTATTTGCGCACATTGCATCCATTTTTCCTGTTCTGTCACTGTGTACACATTTGTCACTCCCAGATTCGCCGCAAACCGGAATACGGATTTCCCTGTAACTGACACCAGCAGCGCCCCCCTCAGAAGGGACTGTTTCCAAGCGTAAAACACAACTTCTGTCTTAACAGACAGAGCGAGCATAATGCCATTCTTGGAACTGCGCCAGGTACGTAAAATATACATTTCATGCACTAACACTTTCATCTATATTCATGAATGTCTCTGCAACCAAATCCCCTCAAAATATGATTCTTTCATTCAGTGCCATTTATTCACTGTAACTGTCTTTTTTTCCCCTGGAAAGAACAAGAGTGGACCGCATGATGGGCAACATAACGATGTTTCGAAATGACCAAATCTAAAAAAAGAAAAAAAAAAGAACATTATACGATTTATTAAAAAAATGTTCAGGTTAAAGTCAGTATGACAAGGTTGTATGCCTCAGTCCTTTAGCAGTACATAACGTCACATGCCAATCCGTCAGTAAATCTGCCATCTAGGTTTCAATGCGTGCATCACTGACGTCTCCACAAGTATCTCAAGTACCATTAGAATGCAGTTCACAGAATGACTCATTCCTCTGTATCATACTCTGATTACAAATTATTGTCCTGAGCAAAAATTACTTAAATTCGTTTAATTCCTATCTTTTCCCACCTCAATCTTGCTTACATATTTATTCACTCATAGGAATCAACCGATGCCATAGATTTAATTTTCAACGATCTCCCTTTAGAGTGATAAACCAGTTTTAAGGCTGAAGCAATGAAGCAGTTTCTAATATTTTTATGCACATGACGCTCATGTTACGCATCACTCGCTGATATTTCTGTCAATAATGTTTATTTGCCAAGTGTCAGATGGCCCCAGCCTAGAAAGCACGCGCCCGTGAATTCGGTCATTTCTTTAGAGAGGCACAGAAATTTCTGGAATATTTCCCGCCGCGGAGTCGATAGGCTACCGTTACCTTTATGCCCACAAAGCCAAATTAGTAACCGTGACAGGCCATGTTAAATTGACTGGTGACTGTAATTTATCATTTTACGGAAGTGACGGGCTTTTTCAGTCATTTCAACGGTCGGTTGATATTGTCAATTTATACCACTGCTAATACCCACCGTTTAATCCGTAGCTGCTACTTAAACAAGCAACAGAAGAGCTACTTAAAAATGACTGGCCATAAATTAGATAAATTAATATTTCACAGAGCAGTAGGGCACCAAGTAGGCAATCTCAACATCTTTACTTCTTAACAGCCAGCGGCTGAACCAGCTAACGTTCACTGAAACTCGTTAATGCTGATTGGTTAAACCAAACAAACTACAATCCCACTCCACAGTATTGTTAGCTACATCTACCTGCATAGGTACATTTTCCAGTTTAACAAGTCGGCACCTGCTATTATATTTATATTCACGTCAGCTTTCCTTTATTCACCAGTTTTATTGAGCCAAATGTTACAGTTTAACTTTCAACTACCTCCCCCTGTCCTGAGACCGCGGTTTCCTAGCTCTGAACGCACAACCATTCTATTAAAATGAATAAAACCCGTTACATCTCATTAGAAATGCATTCAAATTTTTTAACAGAATTGGCATCAAGACATTTCAAACAGCTCGGGCGCAATCCCGTCGGCAATGACAAGCGCACACCGCCTCAGATCAGCCAAATCGCTCACTCTGTCCGAGCATCACAGAATTTTCTGGAATATTCCTTCCGTATCATCGAGCTACTAAGCCTTCAACATAGCAACTGGAACTAGTAACTTTCCGATTTCAAGTAACACTCAAGTTTTGGGTTAAATGCACTGATTCGCCTTTCGCAGGGGACTGATATTGACTGCATTATCGCATTTTGTGCTAAACCCGTGCAATAGCCTCGTCGGCGATAGAACATCAGCGAGAGTAACGGCTGCGTGCTCTCTTTCCGTGTTTCTTTTGTGATGCATGGCACAGCCTCCAACACAACAGCCCACTTGCAACCTTCCAAAATGTCACACCGCACCATCAATTAGATAAACATTAAAATGCAGCAGCGTAGCTAACATTTAAGTTAATACATAGCTATACAAGCGTAGTCCCAATTTGATGACAGACGTTAACGTGTAAGCAGTCCAGCCACAATAGACTGCCACCTTGATCTACATGAAACAGTGACAGCCGTGCAAAGCAAGCCAACTCCCACATCTCCCTCAGTCCTTAGTCCTGTCATCAGTAGCAGCCTCATGCGCTCTCTATCTACAAGTCATCTGAACCTGCAAGTTTACGATAAAACCCCTTACACTTACCATTTTATCTTACAAAGTTATAAAACGCAGAAAATATAAATATGAAGGGCAAGTCCAACCGATTGCGTGCACTGACTTCAGGACTCAAAGCGAAGAAATGTCACTCGAAAGCACTGGTACCCGTTTCTCTACAATAATCAATTTATCCCACATCAACGCTCACGAGCAGGGTAACTTGTCTACACAGAACTGTATCACTACTGAATTTCTTTATATATCAATCGCATCCCACTCATTGTTCAGGACACGCCTATGATCACGTACTCATGTGACGTTTGTATCATGCAACGCCCAAGGAGCTCAAGCTTTAAGCAAACCACTCCTGACAATGAATTGTAGTCGGAGTCTTTGACTGATTATGGTAATTTGTCCGAGAAGTCTAATTTCTCAACCGGGTTTATGGGCAGCTAAGTTTAAATTTTGAATATAGGTCAAAGTTATTGCTGTTTTGCAACTCATTTCACCTTGCAGAACTGGGGCGCTGTCAGCTTATTCCATTGCTTACCCAGTGATTACCGTAAATGACGGTGAGTTAGGATTATTAAGTTTACTAATCAGCTTTTATTGAGCCGAACCGCTAAGTGGAATATTCTGAAATATCAACATGCATAAATGAATCATTTTTGTAATTTACTGCTTACCTCAAAAAGTAAAATAACACATTTAAAAACTTTAGTGAAGCACTGTAAATGGCAGCATAACAAGTTTTTTGCCAAAGGGGAAAAAAAACAATTAAAACTAAGGATCTATGAAACTCTCTTGAGGAATTCAACCTTATTGACAGCTGATTTATTTGAAGTTAGATACAGAATTGTCAGCATTCATGTCAGCAAGGAAAATGAACGAGCGCAAATGAATGGATACAGCAACCATAAACGAGAGGTCCGACTGAGGTACAAAAATAAGAAAACTAGTGTCTTACTGTTTCTGAGCTTTTGTGGTTGATTTGGCCCTTAGATAATTCAATATGTCCTCAAGGAAAAGTAAAAAATGAAAACACCAACACAAATATTTTGAATAACCTCTTCAAAAATCTTCAGCAGATAAATTAGACTAGTAAAAAATATGTAGATTTCTCACTGTTTTGGTTCGACTGTGTGTGTGAGTATGTGGAAACAGATGAACCTTATTGCCAAACTATTGTTGTAATTTGGTGGTGGCGTTGAGGGGTTTGAACTGATCAACAAGGCATTTTTTCCTGTTGCAGATGTGTGTGCTTGGGTGTACAGTGCCGTGAAAAAGTATTTGTCCCCTTCCTGATTTCTTTTTCTTTTCTTTTCTTTTTGCATATTTGTCACACTTAAATGTTTCGGATCATCAAACAAATTTTAATATTAGACAAAGATAACCAGAGTAAATACAAAACGCAGTTTGTAAATGAGGATTTAATTTATTGAAGGAAAAAGCTATCCAAACCTACCTGGCCCTATGTGAAAAAGTAATTGCCCCCTAAACCTAATAACTGGTTGTGCCACCCTTGGTGACAACAACTGCAATCAATTGTTAGCGATAACTAGCATTGAGTCTTTCACAACGCTGTGGAGGAATTTTGGCCCACTCTTCTTTGCAGAGTTGTTTTAATTCAGCCACATTGGAGGGTTTTTGAGCATTTCGAGTTAAAGGCCATGCCACAGCATCTAAATTGGATTTAAGTCCAGACATTGACTTGGCCACTCCAAAACCTTCATTTTTTTTTTTTAAGCCATTCAGAGGTGGACTTGCTGGTGTGTTTTGGATCATTGTCCTGCTAGATAGCCCAAGTGTGCTTGAGCTTGATGGTCGGACATTCTCCTTCAGGATTTTCTGGTAGAGAGCAGAATTCATGGTTCCATCAATTACGGCAAGTCGTCCAGGTCCAGAAGCAGCAAAGCAGCCCCAGACCATCACACTACCACCACCGTGTTTGACTGTTGATATGATGTTCTTTTTATGAAATGCTGTGATAGTTTTACACCAGATGTAACGGGATGCACACCTTCCAAAAAGTTCAACTTTTGTCTCGTCAGTTCACAGAATATTTTCCCAAAAGTCTTGGGGATCATAAAGATGTTTTTTGGCAAATATGAGATGAGCCTTTGTGTTCTTTTTGGTCAGCAGTGGTTTTCGCCTTGGAACTCTCCCATGGATGCCATTTTTGCGCAGTCTCTTTCTTATTGTTGAATCACAAACACTGATTTAACTGAGGCAAGCGAGGCCTGCAGTTCTTTAGATGTTGTTCTGGGTTCTTTATGACCCCCTGGATGAGTCATTGATGCGCTCTTGGAGTAATTTTGGTAGGCCGGCCACTCCTGGAAAGGTTCACCACTGTTCCAAGTTTTCTTTATTTGTAGATAATGGCTCTCACCGTGGTTCGCTGGAGTCCCAAAGCCTTAGAAATGGCTTTGTAACTCTTTCCAGACTGATAGATGTCAATGACTCTGCTTCTGATCTGTTCTTAAATTTCTTAAGATCGCGGCATGATGTGTTGCTTTCTGAGATCTTTTAGCCCACTTCACTTTGTCAGACAGGTTCTATTGAAGTGATTTCTTAATTCAACAGGTCTGGCAGTAATCAGGCCTGGGTGTGGCTAGTCAAATTGAACTAAAAAATATGTGGTTAATCACAGTTAATTCATGATGTAACGGGGGGGCAATTACTTTTCCACATAGGGCCAGGTAGGTTTGGACAGCTTTGTTCCCTTAATGTATTTTCTCGGGTTATCTTTGCCTAATATTAAAAATTGTTTGATGACCTGAAACATTTAAGTGCGACAAATAAAAAAATAAGAAATCAGGAAAAGGGCAAATACTTCATCACAGCAATGATGTAGTAATAGGCCTAACTGAATAAACCGTTCAAAGAAAACTGAGTGTAATAGTGAGAACAATGACTGGAGAGGTAAGTTATGCTGGGAAATTAGGATGCGCTAGGAGGTGCGGCAGCAAAGCATGGCGCAAGAAGCAGCCGTTTGTGCGCTTTGACTAAATCGATTGGAATGAAACTGTTTGATGGACAGGTCCAGGTGTGTGTGGCTCTCAAAGTTGCATCAGATGCGAGTGATTGGCTGCCCCTGCTAAATGATAATTGAGCTGCAGGATGGCACACACACACACACACACACACACACGTGAAAAGTACACTTTGCTGTATTCGATACTGACTCACCAAAACCTCGCAAAGAAAAATGCAAATGCGTGCAATTATCAGCAAATGCAGGACAGATCACCCAACAAGGAAAAACCTCATAGTCTGCTGTTCCGAGTGAAAACAAAAACAGCTGCTCATCCCACACTCTAATGTATATTGGTTACATTCCATCAATGTGCCAAAAGCCAATGACGTAATATAATATGGTGTTCTGCAGAATCTGGACACCTTCCGATTCCAATTCTAGTTAGCTGCACAGCTTTGATCTAAATGCTTGAAATGTACCACATAAGCACAAAGACATGAGTGTTCGGTAAAGTCCGCCGACCAGAGGTGTGTTTCCTGAAAGCACAGATGCTAACTTACATAGCTGGAACCACTAACTGGGAATGGACGAACTAAGTGTCTATCTTAGTTAGCAACTACGCTTTTGGGAAACGCACCCCAGGGCAATAGCTTCTGCGTGGTCCCCAGACATTGCCCTAAGACAGCCCTTAGCTCCAGGCACTGCCAATAACTAAGATGGGAAAAATTAAGACAGCAATATTCCCCATAGGATTCAATACTGTATATCTTATCTTAATCATGATACAGTATAATCATTATAGAATAGAATAGAATAAATCTTTAATGTCCACCATGGTGGAAATTTATCTTTGGCTCACCAGCACACTGTATGACAGCTATACATAGAGACATCGACAGAACACATAGCAGCAACACATAGACACAGGTCAGACACACAATTGAAGACACAGAGTTAATAAATAAGTTAAAATACAGCATGGAAAACAGCAGCCAAGTCAGGTTTGCAAAAGTCACTTATTAAGAATGCTAATAGCATTTGGTATAAAAGCTTTCTTAAAAACACTCCTTGCCAGAGGAACTCTAAAGCGCCTCCCAGACTGTAATAGTTCAAACTGGCAGGATAGTGGGTGTGCCCAGTCTAAAACAATTTTATCTGCCCTTTTTTCCTTGTACTGTCTGTATAGAGGTGGGTCAGTCATGGTATGATGTTTTTGGACAGTGTTTTGCGCTTTAAGATTCAAAAATTTAGCCGGGACAATAACACTTATTTCAGGGTTGGTGGCTCCTTCAAGTTTCTGTAATAGAATCACTGGCTGTCTGACTGCGTACTTTTTGCATGTTCTTATTATTATTTATTTATTTATTTATTTATTTTAACTCTGTGGGTTGAAGCTGGGAAGAGTGCCATACAAATAAAGCTTTACTTATTTTTTACTTACTTGCTTTTTAGGCGCTGTTTTGGTTTTTAAAAATAAAAAACCAGAATCAATTGGTGGTTTAACCATATTAATTTTAAGTGCAGATAAATTCATTTCCACGATCAAAACATTATAGCCTACATATGATCAAAAATGTCAGGGTAAGCTCAATTTAAATTCATCATGTCTGGGAAAACAATATTGTGTTTGATATTTTTGGGCAAAGCAACCACAGATCAGTTTCTGTGGACAGTTCAACTGGCAGGGCTGCAGCCTAAATTCATGAGGATGGGAGACAGTGGGGACGGCAGGGCAGCTTCACTGGTGACTGTAGAGTTACGAGTTCGAGCCCGAGTGAGGTTTGGGATTCTGACCCTGTTTTGGAGAGATGGAGTTGTGAAGAACTCTGCTGTTGGGCCCCTGAGGGCCTCAACTCCTGCTTCCCTCCATCTCTCCTCACCTGCAGCTGTTCGACCTGACATGTCTCCTTGGGTCTCCTCGACAAAGAGAAACATGTTCTCAGAGAATATGGTATATAAAAAAAAAAGTGGTTGGAAGGTGTTCTGCATGCAGGGGTGTATGCCAACATTTCCACCAAATAAATGAGCAGTATTTTCTGAGTATAAGACTGCATAGAGTATAAGCAGTAAGTAAAAATAAATATAGAACTCGCAGCAACTGCAGAGTCAGGAAATCTGTGCTACAACTCTCACCTGATGTGCACCTTGTACTGCATTAATGTAAGTACCCACCCTTTGCATCAATGCGCTCTTAACTGAACTTCTGCCTCACACAGACCCCTGTTCATACTTGTTCATATTTGGTCTTTTCTGTCAATTTTTAAAAATTCTAATCAACGCTTGTACTTCTTTTAAATTTTTTAGCTCTTATTTTATGAAGTTTGTACACATTTGTTTAATGTACAAATTTAGTTTTCTATATTTAATGTTTCGTAGAATGTCCGGTGCACTGAGAGCTAAGTCAACCGGAATCAAATTCCTTGTCTATGTATGCATACTTGGCCAATAAACCTGATTCTTATTCTGATTCTAAGTAAATAGTGTAATAGAGTAACACTTTGTCATTGAATTCACTCATGTTTATCTTTTATCTCTTGATTAATATTACACCTTGTCTCATAATCATTCTGTAGGGCATTTATTTGCTTGCATTTGATTAGGTAGGTAGGCTTGCCTCTGAGCAATCTGAGCTACATTTAAAGTGCAATTTGTGACGTAAGCTAATGAATAGACCATGGTAATGAATTATTTCACGATGTATTATTTACATATTACATAATGATTGCATAGATTATTCACAAGCAAAGGTCATAGAAATGTAACATCGCAATACCAAAAAAAAAATGTTCTAGATAATTTCAGGAACTTGTGCAAACCATTCAGTCATGTTGTTTTTGGTCATTTCTATCACTCAAAAATCTACGGAATGCATTTTAATGACCTCTAAACCCCTTTAACTTCCCTGGGATGTTCCTGGGTGTGTTTTGGCATTTATGCAGTTCAGGCTAAAATGTTTTTTAGCTGCAGACACTCGTGCCCTGAGGCCAGAGAACACAAGCGGGTGCTCCTAACACGAACCCTGAGTAGTTTTATTCAGAGTAAAATTGCGGAACAGCATTGATCTCCCCGACTTATTAAATTAAGGTGAAATCACTCAGCTCTCCACTGAATAAGGGAACACAGAATTCCTCTACATTTTAAAGAAAAAACCCTCTGATGTCCACTCAATATTTTAATTTAAAAAGTTATGAAAATTCAGCCATACATCCATTGTGCCCCAATGCAAAGATGATGATGATAATAAATAAATAAATAAATAAATAAGTTGAGTACGATATGATTCCACAAAAAACATTGGCATAAAAGTACCTGAATAAGAATAAGGTCCTTTGAAATATTTTACGCTAAAAAATGCCATTAAGCCTATCTACGTGTACGTGGATACAGTATGAGCCCTAAAGAAAAGCCTTGAGCACTGCGTTGGTCACTGTGTGGAATTCTGGGTAATGTGCCATGCATTGTGGTGAGTGTTGGTCACATTGCTGGGGTGCATGACATGGTTAGGGAATCATTCTGTGCCCACCACTATTTTGAGCACCGGACACAGATGTGCTGTGGTTATCAAACAGAGCACTGTGACCAGCTTTGAGCATCATTTTACGCGCCAAACCACAAAAAACATTTAAACCTACCACAGTGTGGGGGCAAGCTGCCTTCTAATGCGTTGAATTGCTTAACATTACAAGTTGCAGCTTAATCTGCAATCTTGTTCTACATTATCCAGATTCCTTTTGCAACCCCAAACAAACCAGATGAGCAACAAAAGGCACAATGATTACAATAAAACAGACAGCGGATGAAAAAAAAATTTTTTTTTTGAGAGGAAACTGTTGCACAATTGGGTGTAGCAAAACACTAGACCCGAAAAGCAATCAGTGAAACATCACTAAGGTGTATGTTAGTAGTGCACATGCATTCGCAAATTCTTTTGTGAGAGCCAACAGAAGCGAGATGGAAAAAAGCTAAAAAGATCATGGGCTTAGGAGGATTACCACCACATTTCTATTATCTCACAGTGACTGGCCCTCACCCATGTGACAGTACATTCAAACTATTTTTGCACGACATATGACACACCGTTTTTTGTGTGAAGAAAGTCTATTGTGTGAATTTTCCAAAATACAAAGATAAGGAAAATGCCAAATGATTTGTGTAAAGAGCTGATAGAACAGAATGAGAGTTTAAACAAGATTTATAATGAGAAGTTAATTAGTTCTTTAAGTTATGTTATTGTGAATAGAGTTAGAAAACAATAATTTTATTGATATGCATGCAGATACAGTAAACATGAACCCTGAATTTTCAGTCCCATCTCTCAAGAACATGAAAACTGTCAGTCCCTCAGTCTACATCCTGTTGTAACAGGAACTTATAACGATCTTGAATTCAACAAAATTATCTCATCTTCATCAACAAATGACTTCAGTATTTTATGCAAACACAATAAAAATAAAAGTAACCAAATCAAAAAATAAAATAAAATTAATTACAAAAAGTAAATAAACATACTGCGGTTCCATTAAAACTATAGACATTTTAATAACCTAGTTCTTATATTAAATGTAGTACTTTATCTCCTCATTTCATGATGGTTTCAGAGTTAGGAGAAGCAATAAATAGCTGATGCATACATTATCTTTCCTTAACCTGAGGGAAAAAGAATTTAATTCTTTTGTATGTGTTGCAATCTGGAAAGTGTCAAGATTTCATGACTTTGAGTTGACTGTAGCTCTCTGACTCACTATTTTTGCATAACAAAACCGTCCTTGAACGGGAAAGAGGTTATCTCGCGCGAGTAGATACAAAAAATGCCTGTGAATTATTCCTCAGAGGAGAGGGCCGTAAATTTCCACTAATTGCAAACCCTGGATGTGGGCGGAGCAGTAATTTTCCAGTGTGGGCTACCTCACTGTTAATACCAATACTGGCTTTTCCTGCGGCGTGAGGTGTGAACGACCAAACAAAATGCGCGTGCTTGGAGTACGAAAAGCGAGCGCATGTGTCGTAAACAACAAATTACACAATACATAATTATGAATCGAAATGCACTTCAATATCTACAGTAGGCTGCCGCTGCAGGCTATGTAAAACGTCCAAAACTCTCTTCCATGTCTTATTGTACAGGTGGTTCGAAACAATTTTCGGCACATAGCATCGACTAAAAACTACAGTTCCCTATGTCGCGCAAATTGTGTCGAGTATTCGTCTCTGCGTCTGCGCTCTAAGTTATATCTACACCTTGGGCAAAAATGGCTGCGGGTGCGGTCGAGCCGTCGGTATTATATTTGTCTACCAGATATAACTACTTTATGCGGATTGTGTGATGCGCATATTATGTATCAAAGTGACAACATCGTTAACTCCTGGATAAGCTGTCTGTGAATCTTACCACCCGTGGTCGTGCTAACGACAATTTGATTGATTAGTGAGTGACGCTCGAATCTCATCACAACACTCCTTCCTAAGCTTCGCTTATCTAGGAGTAAAATGAACTTCAGTAAAATTGCTTTCGCTTGTTTTTAGTCTGTATCGTTGTTATTTGCCCAGTTAAGAGCAATGACATCTGATGAGCGTTAGCTTGCTATTTGAATTATGTGGAACACTTCGGTAGGTTGCTACGTTGGCTGCTAACTGTGGTGGCACTGCGAAACTAGCTGTTGAGTTCCGTCGCATGTGGCTCTAATTCCTCATTCATTTTATTGGTAGAATGTTGAATGAGGTATAATCAGATCTTTCAATAGTTGGCCGTCTTGTCAATAACGTAGCCAAATAATCGCTGCTCGCTGATTTTTTGTGATGTCTATCCAGTTTCATGGAAGTCAGTAACCTATTATAGGACAACCAGCTCAGAGCCTGTCATGCATTGCGGGGGGGATTAAAAAATTGCTGGAGCAAATAGCGAAGTGTCACCGTGACGAGCTTATTGTTCCTTGGGTGCGTCTGTTCAGCTCCACTGCGAGTCGGCCGGTTGCCGAACTGCACACAGTAAAACGTCTATAGTCGTTTCCCCCAGAAAAATTAACGGTCACGCGTTTACTTCTGCTTTAATGACGGGAATGAGCCAGAACTGAAGTTGGTTTGCGTTAGTATTGTTGAGGATCATATTTCAATATCTCTCATCATATTCATCAGTAAATCAATAACCATAATTAATAACCATAATCATAATCAGTAACCATATTATGTAAGCTGCAGTAACACACACACACACACAAGCAATTCAATTCACACATGCATGAGCAGCTCACACACACCACCAGCGGGCTTCTTCTGTAGCTTTGATTAGTAAGCGGGTTTCTGTTTAGTTGATTTGAAAACATGATCAGGTGAGGCATTTAAAATGTATTTGATTTCTATAGATTTGATCAGTATTTGTTCAGTAAAATCATTGTTACTGAAAACATAATCAATTGAATCATTTATGTAGCTACTTGTATCCTATACCTTTGGCTGTATTTTTCCACTCGACTTTAATATTCCACTCCTTTTTAGTGTTATGCATACTTATCTTTTGGTTGCAGCTTTCAAGTCAAGTTGGCAGTGTTTCGGTTTGCCTGACTGTGGGAAAACCTGTTGTAGCGTGAGAATGAGAAGGCAGAAAGACCATATTTGGAAGGTATTTCCTGTGATGAAGGTGAAAAACTGGATGTGAAAAGCAAAATGTCAGTTCTTCTTGCGCAGAAAGAACTCAGCTTTATATTTATCAATATGCCTCAATAAAGCCTAATTTTCTGAAGAATCTGTCTCTCTCCAATTGTTTGAGGATGGGGGAACCTCATGATATGAAATGTCTGAATGAAAACCATGACAGTATCAATCTAAAATAAGCAGTGTATGGTGACGCTGCTTAAAAAATCGTTCGACAAGCTCTTAAATAATTCTTTTTTTTTTTTTTTTTTTGTAACAGGGTCTGGAGTCCTTTCTTGACAGAGGTTATTTTTACTTTTTTTTTTTACATCCTAGTTATGAAGATAAAATTGCGTTTAATGACACGATTGTGGTAGATTGTATCCAGTACGTGCGAAGTGCTTGATGCATCATAACTGGGAACTGGAAATCAGGCGTCCTTCATGGTGTTGTGGTTACTGACTTGAGTTTAACTATAATAATAATCAAACAAAAGTATCAATTGTCGCAACTGCTTCAGATAGTCCCTACTTGGAGCCTGGAGAAGGTATATTGAATAAGCAGGTGAATGCAGAGGTAATTTGCTGAGTCCAGGTAAATTTGCTTGTCCGTATAGATAGGAGTGATTATGTAGGTTTGCCTCAGATTAGCTGCAGGAGTTTATGGGCTGTTGGTTCTGCTTAAGACATGTCTCGGCCCAGCATTGGTGCCATCTCATTTTGCTGCCTCCCGTCCAGGTGTATGGAGTAGTATGCCGCTATGCCAAGGCCCTTTTTCTCAGCAGCCAGGACATAGAACAATCTGGAACTGGTGGAGGAAGCACAGACTTAAGTTCTTTTGAGAACTCTGGACACACAGCAATGCCTGGTTCAGTGTCCACCAGTCTTGCGCTAAGACTCTAACACGTGAAACTATGGCTGTCATCTTAATGGATGATGGATACGTAGTAATATACATAAATGCTTCTAATATAGTGTTTTTATGGCTGTACTAATATACCTACAGGCAGTTTTACCTGAATTGCTTTGGTAGACATACAGCAATATAAGTGCTTCTTATTCATAATGCTGGGCTCCCCAAATAGAGGGCTGAGGACTGCTGGTTTTCCACACATCCTTCACCTTGGAGTCAGGTGTGACGACAGTCTGGCCAATCAGTGGCAGCTACTGTTCGCTTAATAGTGTGGCGGGAGAGAACACCAAGACTGTTTTTGGATTTTAGGGCCAAATTTGGGGAGCCCTGATAATGTCATTAATTTATTGCTCTTTCCTGAGCTCGTAAAGCAGCAACTTTATTAACTTTGGTGGACTTAGAGTAATATAAATGCTACTTATTCATAATGTCATGCATTTATAGCTCTATGCTGAACACGTACAGGAACACGGCCACCCCTCCCTCCCCTCTCCACCATGCCTCAGGTGCTGATGGGAGATCTAAGGCTCTCGTACATCGTGATGAACCCCCATGTCAAGAGGAGCATCCAGCAGAAGACTCACTGATGCACAGCAACGGTTACAGGCTCACTGATGCAGGGTTAATAACCCTGCATCAGTGAGCCTGTAACCCTGTCGCTGCGCGTCAGTGAGCCTGTAACCCTGTTGCTGCGCGTCACTGGGCCTGTAACCCTGCTGCTGCACGTCAGTGAGCCTGTAACCCTGCCGCTGCACGTCACTGGGCCTGTATCCCTGCTGCTGCACGTCAGTGAGCCTGTAACCCTGTCGCTGCGCGTCACTGGGCCTGTAACCCTGCTGCTGCACGTCAGTGAGCCTGTAACCCTGTCGCTGCACGTCACTGGGCCTGTAACCCTGCTGCTGCACGTCAGTGAGCCTGTAACCCTGTCGCTGCACGTCAGTGGGCCTGTAACCCTGCCGCTGCGTCAGTGGGCCTGTAACCCTGTCGCTCTTGGCGTCAGTGGGCCTGTAACCCTGTAAGCTGCAGCGTCAGTGGGCCTGTAACCCTGCACGCTCTTGGCGTCAGTGGGCCTGTAACCCTGCCGCCGCTTGCGTCAGTGGGCCTGTAACCCTGTCGCTGCACGTCAGTGGGCCTGTAACCCTGTCGCCCGCCGTCAGTGGGCCTGTAACCCTGTCGCCGCGCGTCAGTGGGCCTGTAACCCTGTCGCCGCGCGTCAGTGGGCCTGTAACCCTGCCGCCGCGCGTCAGTGGGCCTGTAACCCTGTCGCCGCGCGTCAGTGGGCCTGTAACCCTGTCGCCGCGCGTCAGTGGGCCTGTAACCCTGTCGCCGCGCGTCAGTGGGCCTGTAACCCTGCCGCCCGGCCCTGCCGTCAGTGGGCCTGTAACCCTGCCGCCCGGCGGCCAGTGAGCCTGTAACCCTGCCGCCCGCTGGCCCAGTGAGCCTGTAACCCTGCCGCCCGCCAGTCAGTGGGCCTGTAACCCTGCCGCCGCGCGTCGGTGGGCCTGTAACCCTGCCGCCGCGCGTCAGTGGGCCTGTAACCCTGCCGCCGCGCGTCAGTGAGCCTGTAACCCTGCCGCTGCGCGTCAGTGAGCCTGTAACCCTGCCGCTGCTGCGTCAGTGAGCCTGTAACCCTGTCGCCGGTTGTCTTTCCTTGGATCAGTTTGGGAGGCACAAACCACTGCATGCTGGGAACGCCCTACGAGACAGGCCGTTTTGAAGAAGCAGTGACCCAGTTTTCAGGTGCTCAGATCCTTACACTTGCCCATGTTTCTTGCTTCAAATACATCGACTAAATGAACTG
The DNA here is from genome assembly GCA_029692085.1 of Gymnothorax javanicus. Lineage (NCBI taxonomy): Eukaryota > Metazoa > Chordata > Actinopteri > Anguilliformes > Muraenidae > Gymnothorax > Gymnothorax javanicus. The sequence goes on along the minus strand of CM056210.1, from coordinate 16,861,588 downwards.
AACCTCCATTTGCTGCCTCAGGTATCCCAGCCCTGGACGGGTGCCATAGTAACGAGATGTTATTCACTTTATCTGAGAAAGATTTAATGTTGTGGCTTTATTGGTGGACACTGGAAAAAAGTGTGTAGGGACGACGTGAAATGACAAACTTTGTAAAAACATCTTATGACCACAACTATACATGATTCAAATAAAGTGTTCCTGTTTCCAATAGTAGATGAAGGCATGATTGTAGAAGGGCAGACTGACAGAAGTTCCATCACGAAGTGTGCTCCAGATTACCTCAAAGAGAGTGCACTCTCTAAATTTGTGTACATTAAGGAAATTGTACAAATGGCGAAACACTCCTTGTGCATGATTAATGAGGAATGATCCGAATGTCTGAGACTTCAGTTCCGCTCTGAGGATGATGCACGTGCATCAGTGCGGAGCTCTTTCCCCTTCCAAGTGTGACGAGCACCTGCTGCAATGTCCGTCATTTTTGGATGCACTGCTGGGAGGAACAGTCTACTTACACGGCCCTGACACATTATTATGGACGTTAGAAATAACATAATTTCCCTCATTGTTTTCATTTTTTGGTAATAGGAAATTAACCACTCGTGGCAAGGTGGGCATTATGGGGGATCTGGTCTCAGGAATCTTTTATTTTTACAAATCACCTGAAGTTCTATCTTTTTCTGTCTGTCTTTATTAAGTTCATCTTATAACAGCCTGGATATCAGGACAAATTGCTCAATTGTGGGGTATATCACTGTTTGTACCCAGATCAAGCGCACCAAGTTGTTAGTGATAGAAACAAAAAAATGTCTAACAAGATTTAAGTCAGACCCCAGATCTGTCCATCACCGTGATTCCATTTGAATAGTAAAATCTCAAAAACAGACAGACTGGTGACCAGGAAGCCTGGATAAGTGCATCTCTGATTTGGTGGCACAAATCAGACGATCAACCGCTTGAAAGAAACGCACACAACAGCTCTACCTTCGCCATTGAGCCTTTTAATAAGTCTTTTATACATGTCATTTTCTATAAAGAGTGTGTTACAGATTTTGTTAAAGCTATGGATTGCTTTGATACAGGTTTTTTATTTTTACATTCATTTTTGACAAAATGCTTCAGTAACCGAGTGCAAACGGAATGGGATTCATTTCTTTTGAAGTTGTTCTTTTTTGATTGCTTGTGTATACTGTAAAAGAGGAGAAAATGCACAAGTTTATTCAGATACAATATATATACATATATTTATATATGACACATTTCATCTGGATTTTTGCGTCTCTCAAACCCCGGCAGGTCATTCTCCAGAACACCTCCGGGCTGCATCACCCCATTACGGGAGGCCTCAGGAAATGAGAGGAAAGCCCAACCAATCGATCACAGAGCAGCAAAGATTGAATACTGTCAGAACAGACCAACCAATTGGGGGACAAAAAACTTCAAAAAAAAAAAAAAAAAAAAAAATAAATTGTAGCTGTACACAGGAAGTTCAATTATAACAAATCGAGTTACAACAAAATAGCAATACTGTTAAGCAAGATAAAAATACAATAAATGCAGAATGGTGCTGGTATAATGCGGTGGGTTTGGTAATGCTATGGGAGGAGCTTGCCTCAACCGAGGGGAATACAAAAGCAGACCTAAGGGGGCGGGGCTTTGCAAACCTGGCAGGGTACTCCTTCTGGCTGACTGGCAACACTGCCCATCCTGATCCGCAGCAGGTTCGCGCACACAGAGACGCATTGCAACGTGTTGCATTTTGAATGCTACAAACTACAAACAGTCACAACTGGACTGTGGACCATGGGACTAAGGTAAGCCACTGAACTACACAAGCTCAGCCTTTCGCACCGCTAAAGTGCAATTTTCGGGCACCGTGATGCAGTGCAATTTGGAGCTGGTAGAGTCCAGACCTCTTCTGATCTCGTCAGCAGCTCCCGATTGGTCCGCAGAGCATTTCCCCATTACACGAATGGCACAGTTAAGCTATAAATCGCTATACCGAGAGCCAGCTGCAGAGGCGCTAGTGAGCTGCATCTCAGATGAAGCCAAAGGCCCATAAAATACTTCAATAAACGGCTTTTTTTTCTCAGGCAATGGCAGGAACGCCAAGTTTTAATGTGCGTTTTAAACTCTTTACAGCAATCAAAATGCGACCCCTTGCAAAGCATCTCGAAGAACTGCGAAAACCTTAAGTCAAGGACATTGTCCCGGTTTGCAGTTTTTCAAAAATAAATTTCCCCACCATGGAATAGGAGAAAGATTCTGAGATAACCGATCCGTTCACAGGCAGGTAGGTGTGGTTTTATGGGTAAATTCACACAGGTCTTGCGTGAAATATGGCAACAGTCTATTAGAAGACCTCATTTTAACCAGCGGGGAAAATTAATCAGCTACATAAAAATATACAAAAAAAAAACATTTATAACAAATTCATCGTTTATAAAAATATACTAGATCACTGAAGAGTGAATTGGGCTCTATTTGCCATCCAACTCAAACTTAAATGCTGAGATTAAAATGTTTTCATAATTTTAAAGAAAAAGAGATAACACATGTAAACAGGTTGAATTCATCAAAATAAAATGATTAAAAACATAACTACTTCACCCCTTTAATGATGTAATTGCTTACATAGGAGCACAAGAAACAACACCACACCCACACTCCAATCCACGCAACGCATGTGCGTGTGTGTTCCGTGTCTGTGCACACGCGCAGATGTGCGCGCGTTTGTGCTCCATTTCTCCCGATCTCCATTTGTGCTGGTTAAAAGTTATTTTGGTTTAAAACACCAATTTTCACCCCGTCGTAAACGTGCAGAAAAACTATAAACTTGGCGAGCGCAGAAACACCACAGAAAAAAAAGAAAGTTTGGCATAAAAGAACAGCGATGCGACTGAACGCAGAGAGGAGATCGCTCTTGTCCATCATTAAGGTGGCAAGAGCCAATCAAGATGCTGACTTCCTCACTGAAGGCACGTTGCCTGGGTGTGGGGGTGTGTGTGTGTGTGACAAACTCCAGTCCTGGGGGGCCACAGTACCTGCAGATGATTCATTTCATTAATTTAACTCACTAATTGGCTGTAGAGTCCATATACCTTGTTCTCGAGGCACTAATTAGCCGCTAATTAAAAGAAGACAACAAAAGGCTGCAGGCACTGCGGCCCTCCAGCTTAGACCTTTTCAAGTACAGGCCTGTGACCTCTGACCTCCTCAACTCACCCATGTGAGGGATTGGTTGTGACGAGCATAAGTTTTCCTGGTGAATTATGAGCAGAGGAAATAGTGTATGAGCTGAAGGCGGGTCTTTCTGCGAAGGGGCCGTACCGTCGCAGTGGGCGGAGTCATCTAATGTACCAGCCCATTCTCCACCGCTGCTGCTCACGGGCATAAATCAACGAATCAGAGTAGGGTTTTTAAAAGCAGCAGCACACGAATAACACTGATGTTACTTCAACAGCCAGACACAAAAAGACCCTCTGTCCACTACATCTGGCAATCCATTATTCCTGATCATCTGCGATCAGATCTTACACATAAAAACTATAGCTGTCAGCCGCAGGATACCGAATACATGGAGTTAATTTAAATCGTAACCGTTAGGAAGTGGAACAGGAGCCGCTCCGTGTTGTGGTTGGTCTCTCATTGGTTGGTGTGCGGCTCCGCTTTGGGGAGGTCAGATCTGCTCTGCGGCGGGTTTTTCCGCTGCGAGCAGCCACCAATCATGGATGGGTCACATGACCTGGGTCTGCATCTCCCATCATCCCGCGGGGCACAGCACAGGGGACAGCGGGTGTCTTACAGGAGGATATGAGTCACTTATACTTCCTACAGAGACGCAGGACACCCAGATCAGGAGGATAAATGACACAAAACGGTAAAGCCGCCTTCACACCGGACGCGAAACAAATTTTTCGCACGACAGATTACATTCAAAGTCAATGCAAAGACGCGAATACACACGAAACGCGTGTATTCGCATCTTTGCATTGACTTTGAATGTAATCTGTCGTGCGAAAAATTTGTTTTGCGTCCAGTGTGCAAGCGACTTAAACATAAAATAACCTGTGGAAACTGTTTAACACCGAAGTAAGTGTAACGGAGGGTCACTCACACTGGGGTTACGGGGTACAGTGTAAGGTGGGGGGGGGGTCACTCACACTGCTGGCTGAGGTCCGCACCGGCGGCTGGTTTGACGTAGTTGGACGGGAAGAGCCCCACTGTGCCGTTCAGCTCCCCTTTCCACCAATCAGGGTCCTCCTTACTGAGGACATTGATTATTTGGCCCTTTGCAAAGGGAAGTTCGTCATCATTCTGGGCGATGTAGTCATACATGCCAATGACCTGACACACTGGGGGGGAGAGAGAGAGAGAGAGAGAGAGAGAGAGAGAGAGAGAGAGAGAGAGGAGGAGGGAGAGAAAGAGAGAGACCGAGAGGGAGGGAGGGAGGGGGGGAGAGAGAGAGAGAGAGAGAGAGGGGGTACAGACAGATAAAGGCTCAGCTGTAATGACCGAGTTGTTGTGAAATATCCTGCAGTCACCCTTTTTCTGCAGTAATTTTCACACCGCGGTTTCACTCTGAGTAACTCTGAGCCCGTCAGCCTCAGAGACGGACACCAGTACAAATCTGTACACACACACACACACACACACACACACACACACTCTTCCTGCACTGCTTTAGGATGTTTACGCAAACAATGAGTTAATCAGTGTACTGTCAGAATAATGAAAATATGCTAAATACTAATTTTCTAAAACCATAAACAGTAGAGAGACCATCATTACAGCTTTTTCACTGATCAGAAGAGACTCTGATGTTCTGACGAAGCAGGGGCCAGTTCCCCCAGGAGCAGTGTGGGGCTGAGGGCCAATCTCAAGGGCCCCACTGCTGCTCTGGATCTTGAACACACAGCCTTCCGGGTCCAGGAAGAACACCATCACCCAGGCTACAGTCTGCACCGTACTAACACATACTGTACAGTACACACATGCTGTATTCACACACACCATACATAACTGTACTCACACACCGTACACGACAGAACTCGCACACTGTACACACCCCATTCACCAAAGTGCACACCCACACACACACACACACACCACAACAGTACCTGAGCTGGACGGCGGCAGTTTGGGAGGCACTGGCTCGGTGGGCGTGGTTTTGCTGCTACTGGGGCTCAGCAACTTCACATAATTGGCTGGGAACCAGCCAATCTGACGCCGCTTTCCCCGGGCCTACGGGGGGGGTTTGGAGTGGTCCAAAGAGAGGGTGAGGAGAGAGATGGAGAGAGAGTGGGGGAGAGATGGACAGAGGAGAAAGGAGAGGGGGAGAGAAACTCAGGACTGGAACAGGACATCTCAGTTTCCTCCAATACTTCAGGTTAATCTCATTCCCACTGATGAATGTTACACACACCGCCACTAGAGGGCAGTACCGTATCACACGCAGTACAGGGTGGGTTGGAGGGTTTTACCGAACAGGGGGAGGATGTGGTCCGGACTAGGGGAGTAAAACACCAGACGGACAGACAGACAGACGAGTGTTAGTTCATCTCCTCACCTGCAGCTCGCCCTCCCACCAGCCGCCCGCGCTCTTCTTCCTGATGAGGATCAGCTGACCGGGGGCAAGAGTCAGCTGCTCCGCCCCCGTGGCCGTATACGGAGCCATGACCTGTGCGACCTCTGCAGGGGGAGGGACCACCAGGGGTTAATGTACACACCTGCACATGCCCAGACTACTGCTGCGATATATATGTTTATACACTTCTGAATACTCACTTTGCTGGATGCTTTTATCCAAAAAACACTTACAGAACTGTGCCTTTTTAAAGCAGAATAAAAACATTTCTTTATGATATTTCAATACAAATATAAGGAAAAAAAACAGCGGCTCACCTGGCTTCTTTCCCAAGCTGCCCGTCTTCCCTGCTGCTCCCGGACCCTGGGGGAAGGGGGGGGGTGTTTATAGGTCCAGCCCATCGGAACCGGGGTTTAACAGAACTACAGCAGCGCTGGCCCTGATCCGACACATGACTGCACTGTGTAAGTCATTTACGGGCTACAGCGCGCACACGCATGGTTTCAGACACCACAGCGGATGCCCATCGCCCGTAACGTTCGCGGCGAATTCCGCTGATCCTGCAGCCTCACCTCGGAGTCGCGGGGTTTGACGTAGTTGGAGGGGAACACCCCGGTCCGGCCCCCGGCGCTGCCCGTCCACCAATCCCCCTCCTTCTTCTGCACTGCGATCACATCGCCCTGCTGGAACGTCAGGTCGCCCGGCTCCCTGCTCTCGTACGTGTACATCGCAATGAACTCTGGGAAAACACACCGCACGTGTCGTCATTACACACACTCTGTAGCTGCAGATCTCCAGGAACTCATACACACACACACACAAACAAACACTCACTTAATAAAGCAGATGTTTGGTAACACATCCGCATTCTGCACGCTGGGGTCATGAGGGGTCATGACCTCTCACTGGATCCCCTTATACCCTCTCATGCATGCTGTGGCATACTTTAATACTTTACTAATGTAAGGTACTTCTTAGGAGCACTCAATGGTACATGGTCTGCAATTTCAGGTGCAGCCTGTGACTAATGGGCGGGGCAGGCAGGTGAAAATGTGACTATGGATCTGGGTGGAGCCAGAGTTTGTAATGTGTACAGCTCTGCTCTCTGATTGGCTGATGGACCTTGTGACAGACTCACCTTCTCCAGGCTCCAATGGTTTGTTGGGGGAGGGGCTTGGTCTCTTCATACTGGGGGGGCTTCCGGAAGAACCCGACTCAACACTACGGGGGGGAGGGGGAGAGGGAGGGGGGGAGAGAGAGAGAGAGAGAGATTTTGGATATTTCTGCTGTATATCCTCATTCTCTCTGATTTCCACGTTTATTCTCTTAAGCTGTTTTTGTGCTGAAGACTGAACTGCAATAAGCACGGCCTGCATGCGCTTTAAGAGTGATCTGACACACAGCCTGAGGTTACGGGCGAAACGCCCCGTGTGTGGTGCGCTGTACAGGCAACGCTCACCTGAGCGACGAGCGCACCGGCCCCGACACCAGCTTCACGTACGACTTCGGGAACCAGCCCCTCTCGCCCTGCACCTCCCCGAACCACCACATGTCCTGCTGCTCCAACACCGTGATGATGTCACTCTTATTGAAGGTCAGGTGGTTCTCTTTCTTCGCCCTCCATGGGTACAGAGCCTGGGCCTGCAGACCCTCGACCTTCTCTCCCTGAGAGAGAGAGAGAGAGAGAGAGAGAGAGAGAGAGAGAGAGAGAGAATTATGAATCGGGGTAGTAGCGTCAATGGTCCACATGGAATGTCTTAATTTTACATGCCGTTTTCATAAAACGTTGATTATAACTAAAAGCCACAAAAGCCTAACAATACCATCAACTGTTTCATTCACGTCAGATGAGTGTTGCGATTTAAACATTACTTTATTGAATTCTGCAAATGGTCTCCTTCCAAAAAACTTCACTTTGTTGCGTATGCTAGCAGTCTTCTTTGGTGTCAGCCTGGGAACTAGTTCTCGCCGACGTGAGCCAATAGTCTCCAATTACTACATAACAATACTAAAACGTTACGCTGCTTCGATCGAGACATTTTAAAATTATGATCTTGTGCATGAAAACCTGTCGCCCACAAGAATTCTATCGTCACCGAAGAAAATTCCTTTCAGACACCCTGTAGCAAGACACCTTGTAAAGGTAGGAGTCCTTACGACACTAAAAATCATGTTCTAACTGCTGTCAGTGATGGATAAAGAGTCAAAACAAATGGGGGCTTATGTTTTTGTTCCACTGGTTATTTGCTGTTTATTTAAAGGATACCGAAAGGTATAAAAATATATTATACTGGGTGACTACTAGGTTTCAGCACTGAGAACAGTGGTGACTGCAGGCCCAGCTACATTAATAATGATGAATGATATTATCCCTCTCCCCCTCTCATTCCCCCCCCCCAGTACAGCACCTGTCCCAGGACGGGCGAGGGGGAGGTGCCAGAGAGGGTGGCGGGGGTGAAGGCGGAGCGCTGGCGTAGCTGTCCCGCGCTGGGCACAGACAGGGAGGGCTGCGTGGGCCAGGCGTCCCACCCGTCAGACTCCTGCTTCTCCACAGCGACCCCGCTGGACGGCCACCTGCACAGGGGTCACACAGGGGTCGTGCAGGGTCAGACACCACATGACTAGCAGTGGATACATTTCTTCCAGAAACCAGTCTAACAGCTCCTCACCAGGCTATTCTGCTGTTTTCATGTAAAACGACTCTAATATCACCCATCAACACATCATTTCACATAAGACGGTATTTTTCCCCTCAGTGACTCGTGTCGTGCGACTGTAACCCCAGGCGGACACTCACGTGGTGCTGAAATCCGCCCAGTTTCCAGACGCAGACGACGTGGCGGTTGTGGTGGCAGGAGTGGGAGGGGCGGGGGAGGGCGTGGTCTCTGTGGGAGGGGCTGGGGTGGGCGTGGCAGCTGCAGGTGTGGGCGTGCTCACGGCGGGAGAGGGCGTGGCAGGGGTGTCGGGTTTGGGGAGGGACCCTGTGCTGGGGGCAGTCCGCAGGCCGGACGGGATCTCGGCCTCGGGGATCTGCTCGGCGTAGTTCGCAGGAAACCAGCCGGTGTTCCCCCTCAGCTCCCCCCCCAACCAGCCCGGTTCACCCGTCTGCGACTCGTCCACCTGCGCCGCGGTCAGAGGTCAAAGGTCACAAGTCACACACCCCGTGATCTGACGCACGTCATGCGCTAGCACTAGCCGTGATGCTCATAGATACAAACAGCGGCAAAGACAGTGATTTACACACAGAGATCTAAAAAAACTAGAGCGGACAACGTCATTGGCTGGACCAAAGCGCACACCGCAGAATAGCTCCGCCATCTTGTGTATGTATAAATGTCCAATGAGGCACATGTGAACAGTAAGTGTGGGTGACGACAAATGTTATTTTTTGGGCGGGGGGACTTGTTTTCTGTGTTCTTTCTTATCTTTTCATACTTAAAGGACACGAGTAAGGAATTGTAAATCGACAATATTTATGCTCCATTATTCAGCAAAGCTAAAGAATAAGCTCTACGATTGCCTTACCCTTTATATTATCGCTCAGTTACCCACGTTTTTGTTTTGTTCAAAGAAAAAGCGTTCGCATTCAGCTGTGCCTGTGAGTCTGACTCAGGTCTATACCTGGAAGAAACTAGTCCTTATATGCATATATGAATTTATATGTATGCTTTGTGTATGAAGAGCGGAACAACTTCATTCTGAAGTGGTCATACCTACTTATTGTCTTCATTTAGTCCATCTTTGCCCGGACACAATGGATAACAGGATGATACTGCGTGTTTCCCCAACTGGGATCAATGTAGACGTCTCAAAACTAAAGTATGTAAATGAAACCGCGCCAGTTTCAGTTTCCGCGAATACATTGTTCATAATAAATGAATAAACTGAAGCCTTTTTTGACAGGTAATTTAACTGGCACCTTTTTGCCAGTTATTTTACAGTGCCGTGAAAAAGTATTTGCCCCCTTCCTGATTTCTTACTTTTTTGCATATTTGTCACACTTAAATGTTTCAGATCAGCAAATAAATTTTAATATTAGACAAAGACAACCCGAGTAAATACAAAATGCAGTTTTTAAATGATAATTTAATTTATTAAGGGGAAAAAGCTATCAAAACCTACCGGGCCTGGTGTGAAAAAGTAATTGCCCCCTAAACCTAATAAATGGTTGTCCCACCCTCCGCGACAACAACTGCAATCAAGTGTTTGCAATAACTGGCAATGAGTCTTTCTCATCGCTGTGGAGGAATTGTGGCCCACTTTTCTTTGCAGAATGTTTTAAGTCAGCCACATTGGAGGGTTTTTGAGCATGTTTAAGGTCATGCCACAGCATCTCAATCGGATTTAAGTCCAGACTTCGGCTAGGCCACTCCAAAACCTTCAGTTTGTTTTTTTAAGCCATTCAGAGGTGGACTTGCTAGTGTGTTTCGGATCATTGTCCTGCTGCATAACCCAAGTGCGCTTGAGCTTGAGGTCACCAACTGATGGTTGGACATTCTCCTTCAGGATTTTCCGGTAGAGAGCAGAATTCATAGTTCCATCAATTACGACAAGTCGTCCAGGTCCTGAAGCAGCAAAGCAGCCCCAAACCATCACACTACCACCACCATGTTTGACTTTTGGTATGATGTTCTTCTTATGAAATGATATGTTAGTTTTACATCTGATGTAACGGGATGCACACCTTCCAAAAAGTTCAACTTTTGTCTCGTCAGTCTACAGAATATTTTCCTAAAGTCTTGAGGATCATCAAGATGTATTTTGGCAAACGTGAGACGAGCCCTTGTGTTCTTTTTGGTCAGCAGTAGTCTTCGCCTTGGAACCCTCCCATGGATGCCATTATTGCCCAGTCTCTTTCTTATTGTTGAATCATGAATACGGACTTTAAATGAGGCACGTGAGGCCTGCAGTTCTGTAGATGTTGTTCTAGGTTCTTTTGTGACCTCCTGGAGGAGTCGTTGATGCGCTTTTGGGGTAATTCTGGTAGGCCGGCCACTCCTGGGAAGGTTCACCACTGTTCCAAGTTTTCTCCATTTGTGGATAATGGCTCTCACCGTGATTTGCCTTAGGAATGGCTTTGCCACCCTTTCCAGACTGATAGATGTCAATTTCTTTGTTTCTCATCTGTTCTTGAATTTCTTTAGTTCACGGCATGACATGTTGCTTTTTGGTCTTTTAGCAAACTTCACTTTGTCAAACAGGTTCTATTGAAGTGATTTCTTGATTCAACAGGTCTGGCAGTAATCAGGCCTGGGTGTGGCTAGTGAAATTGGACTCAAAAAATGTGGTTAATCACAGTTCATTCATGATTTAACAAGGGGGGCAATTACTTTTTCACTTTGGGCCAGGTAGGTTTGGATAGCTTTTTCCCCTTAATAAATAAAATCATCATTTCAAAACTTCATTTTGTATTTACTCGGGTTATCTTTGTCTTTTATTAAAATTTGTTTGATGATCTGAAACATTTAAGTGTGAAAAATGTGCAAAAAAGTAAGAAATCAGGAAGGGGGCAAATACTTTTTCACGGCACTGTAACTGTAATTTTACAATAAGTTAACCACGGAGTTCAGTGCATGTTCAGTGTAAACCACGGTTAAATGCGCACAGGACTCCTCTCATAGTTAAAATGACAAGGAGACAATGCGTTAATTTAACGGTTAAATTCAGTCAGTTTATAACAGTGTAGGAAAGCCGAACTTCATTTCGTTGCTCTGTTGCGACTGCGTATGTGCATGGTGCAAAGTTAAACCAGCTTGCCCGGTATACACGAGTGCTTTTGAATGGAAATGCATTGTGACAGGACTGGACATTTTGTCCGATGTAAGCGAAAATCCGTAATATAAAATCGGTATATTCGATCTTTATTTAATCGAAAAACAATATAGAAAAATCGGGACTTGAGCTGTTGTCCGGTATGAGCGAGTTTCCTTTTTATACGAGGACGGTTCTACTGTATTTTCCATTGAACGTCTGCCCCGACATAGATACACAAGATGGTGGCCGAGCGCTGCCACAGAAACGAGGCGATTGTCCACTGTAGTTTTTTTTATATCTGTGTGGATTTACAGACGCATCAGGAGCTAGCATTAGCTGTGGCAGTGAAAAGAATGGCAACAGTTAAATGGTCATGTTGCAAATCTTCCTTTCATTGCGCAAGGCCATGCTCTGAATGACGGGCATAATGCTCCATAATGCTGGCAGATCACATATGGAGGAACAGCCTGGAAAGGGCAGTTCAGCAGAACACTGGGCCCCACAGATCATGCAGTCTGGAGGACAGTTTATTTAGCCAAAGCAGCTCCACTGAGCACAAGGCTTCACTTTTCAGATTTTTTGTGCTCCTGAGCGCGACACACTCCTGCAGGCCGGAGCCCGTCTCTGCTCTCCCTACAGCCATTACAGAGGCACATATTTCACGCTTATTTCACCTGCGGACCATGGAGGCCACAGGGTTCCTATAGGTGCTGGAAATCCCTCAAAATGCTTCAATATTATGGGGTTTTTTTAAGTTTGGAAAGTGTTGGGTTTTGATGAATGCGCTCGAAGCTGCTTGAAACTGCATCATTAATTGCATTACTTTCATAAGAAATCACTATGAGACCAAGTAATTTCATAAATATTTAGTTTATCACAGCTTTAAGGAAAGGCTTGAAAATTAACATTGAAAGTGTGTGAAAAGGGCTTGAATTTGATGTTGAGAAAGGTATGGGAGCCCTGTAGCCAGTGAACTCACAGTCCCATCCTGCAGGGCTGCTGTATCTGCTGTATATTTACATGCTGCTGAACTCAGATGCATCAGGTCAGTTACAGACTGTCTGTAGAGTCCACAGACCTCATCTCTAACGCTCGAGTTAACTGCTGACGGAGCAGGAATCTGAATGACCAGAATACTCAGTTTCCCATGAGATACATGACCAAGTGCTCACCGTTCGCTTCGGGTGAAACATCCTTTAGCGGGGATTTTAATCTCTACACTGTGTGCTTCACCTCTGACCTCTCGAGCACAGGCGTAACATGCAGAGCACAGCACTGATGACGCGCACTGCGGAATGAGTAATGCTGACATCACTGCTCACACAGAAGCCACACATTTACCCAGAGCACAACATATCTGATGCTGAATTAGCTACGCTAATTAGGCTGAAGCCGGCTAATCTCTTAGCGAAAGGATACATCCCAAAAAAGAGGATTATCGCCTTCCCTCTCCCACTGTTCAGCATCATGTTCATTTATTCGCCAGAATAAACACACAGCAGCACACAAACACAGACGCGTGCGGTAAACAGTCTCACTTCGGAGATGAGCTAATGAGAGGGAGTCACAGCAGCAGGGAATGATGGGAGACCCACACTTACCCTTCTGCGTCTCACCTTCGATGGGGGGCCGTAGGGAGAGAACTGAGGGTTAGTGCTGAGGGAGCAGGGGCGTTAGGGAGGCCTCGGTCTCACAGTCATTTCAAAAGCTTTAACCTTTCACACCCATCTAAAGATGCTCATGACATTACGGTTCGACCGTGGGCTGATTTCCTAGGCTGGCGAGATGCCTCCTGGGAGGAAATCATCATCTCTCCATCATGCGTCACACGTGACAGTGACACACTGTGGCTTTCATTTATAAACCCCCGCCGGGGCGTCCCCTCGTCTCTAAGGTAACGAGACACCTTTTAACATTAGTGTGCATTTGGGCTAACCGGCCGACCCTTGACCCTTTAAAAAAAAATAAGCTCAACTATCCAGGATCTCAAACTTAGAGCTACTTTAAGCCAGATTCAGCAGTGCTCTACTCACTTAGGTTTTCAGGAAAACACAAGGAGGTTGAAATGACCAGAAATACACAGACGGTGCCTATGGTACGGCACATTGGTGTTCCCTGATCTGACTGTCCAATCAAAACTGTGCTGCACAATTATGCTGCTGCGCTCGACAGGCCAAAAATACCGCAGCTGCATAACACTGGGAAAAAGACTGAAACGTTCATTACTAGAACAACATGAGCATCTCTGGTCAAACCGCAGTACGACCGCACTCTCACACGGTCTGAACAGAAACCTTCTCATCAGCGTAAGCCCTGGTTTAGAGTGAAACGCCACACTAGATGAAATGAACAAGAGGAAAAGCCCCGCCCCTTACCATGATGATGTCACCAGGCTGGATTGTGATCTCATCGTGACTGCGGGCGTGGAAGGGGTACAGGGCCTTGTAGTACACCACCTTCACTCTGTCCTGAGAGAAGCCAGCCACCGGAACCTTCTCTGGAGAAAGGGAAAGCAAGAGTGAGTGAGTGTGTGTGGGAGGGAGGGAAACACGAGAAACGAGAGCAAAGCTAACATCAGAGTAACATAAGATTACAGTTCATTAGCGCACGCACACACACACACACACACACCTCCCATTGGCCAAAGAGCCTGAGTGGCAGGCTTGCCGGGGTCGGGCTGAGAGGTGAACAGGTTGTTAAACTTCTCCTGCACGTCGTTGGTCCCGCCCTCGTCTGCTGCAGACACTCGCGTCATCGCCCAGGGCTGGGCCGGCTGCGCTGAGGGGTCCGCACCGGTCTTCTGACCCCCCCATACAGAGGACGCCCCGTCCTGTACGGAGTTCGGCCTGCAGGTGAGACAGGAATTCCCCAATGATCACCCTGAAATCATGGGGGGAAATGTCTCCAGTTTCTTTGCTTTAAAGAAAATAAAAGAATTCAATAATAATTTAATTATCCCAATGGTAAGGTGTTTGTCGGGGGGGCACACTGTCTCAAGTGAAACAGCAGTTACTTCAAATTTGTAATAAAAAGTGGAGGGTAATGGAGGATGAAAATAACAACACTGCCCCCTGCTGGTGTCCCTGCAGGACTAACCTGGCTTCCTGAGAGTCCAGAACACCTTTCTCTGGAATCTCCGCCCCCGACTCCACCTCCTTCTGCAACTCCTCCCCTGACTCCGCCTCCTTCTGCTTCTGCCGCTGCTGCCGGTTGTGAATCTCCTTCAGCTCCTGAAAGGGATTGTGGGATAGCAGGATAGAGGGTGGAGGTCAGACGAGGAGGTGGGTGGGGGGGAAGGGCTCTGCTTTGACATCCGTCATTGCCCAACCGCTGTAAGGACAGCCAACCCACACACACACGATACACACACCATGCACACATGATACACACTCCATGCATACACGATACACACACCGTGCACACATGATGCGCACTCCATGCACACATGATAAGCACTCCATGCACACAAGATACACACACCGTCCACACACGATACACACACCGTGAACACGATACACATACCATGCACATGATACACACTCCATGCACACACATTACACAAACCGTGCGCACACGATACACACACTGTCCACACACCATGTACATATGATACACACTCCATGCACACACATTACACAAACCGTGCGCACATGATACACACACTGTCCACACACCATGTACACATGATACACACTCCATGCACACACATTACACATACCGTGTGCACACGATAAACACACTATCCACACACCATGCGCACAAGATACACACACCAGGCACACACAATACACACACCATCCACACACCGCGCACATACGATACACACACCATGCACACATGACACACACTCCATGCACACACGACACACACTCCATGCACACACATTACACGCACCGTGTGCACACGATACACACACCGTCCACACACCAAGCGCACACAATACACACACCGTCCACACACCAAGCGCACACAATACACACACCGTCCACACACCATGCGCACACAATACACAAACCGTCCACACACCAAGCGCACACAATACACACACCGTCCACACACCATGTGTACTTGATACATACACCGACCGCACACGATATATACACACCGACCGCACACATTACACACACCGTGGGCACACTGTCCACACACTGTCCACACACTATGCGCACACGATACACACACCATGCGCGCACGATACACACACCCTAGTTAGTCAGGATCAGTGGGCAGCCACTGTGCAGCAGCACCTAAGGACCAGCTCCAGCTCTGGGGCCAGAGGATGGTCAGGGGCCCTGATGGGAGTGTGTATAGTAGGAGTGTGTATGGTGGGAGTGTGTATGATAGGAGTGTGTATGGCGGGAGTGTGTATGGTGGGAGGGTGTATGATAGGAGTGTATATGGCGGGAGTGTGTATAGTAGGAGTGTGTATGGTGGGAGTGTGTATGATAGGAGTGTGTATGGTGGGAGGGTGTATGGCGGGAGTGTGTATGGCGAGAGTGAGTATGCTGGGAGTGTGTATGGTGGGAATGTGTATGGTGGGATTGTGTATGGTAGGAGTGTGTATGGTGGGAGGGTGTATGGTAGGAGTGCGTATGCTGGGAGTGTGTATGGTAGGAGTGTGTATGGCGGGAGTGTGTATGGCGAGAGTGAGTATGCTGGGAGTGTGTATGGTGGGAGTGTGTATGGTGGGATTGTGTACGGTAGGAGTGTGTATGGTGGGAGGGTGTATGGTAGGAGTGTGTATGCTGGGAGTGTGTATGGTGGGAGTGTGTATGGTGGGATTGTGTACGGTAGGAGTGTGTATGGTGGGAGTGTGTATGGTAGGAGTGTGTGCCTGTCTGGGAGGGGGGAAACCGCTGTACCCGAAGGAAACCCACGCGAACACGGGCAGAACATGCAAACTCCACACAGAGAGGTTCTGGTCAGCATGAATTCAAACCCAAAACCTCTTTGTTCCGCGGCGACACACCGCTGCACCCATATTATAGAGCGTTTCATCACAGTCACTGATCAGAACCCTCTCCGCACCTCCAGGACCCAAACCGGCTGTTAATTTAAAGAAAACCAGGAAAACGTGCGCACTGCAGATACCCCTGCGCTAGAGCATTTTCACCATGAACATTAAACCCATTAACTCCACCATGCAGAAAATAACACCCCAGCAGTGTTAAGTGTCAATCAGGCATTTTACACATTAAAAATATCAAACGCATGTTCTCAAAATGGCATTCTAGTTACAATATTGGTTTTGTGAGTCGCGCTTCGAAGTTCCTCCGTCATAAACTTCGTATTGAATATGCACTTTCCGCCATGTATTATGATTCGACTGTGTGTCCGTGATGCGCACAAACCTCTGCATCTCGCAGACAAAGAGCAAACAGACGCGTCGGATGAGCAGCGCTGAAACTCAGATGCTGAAAGATCGATGTCCAAGGCCGAGGCAGAGAGATTTCGCAGTTATTCTGCACACAGTGACGTCAGTGAGCTTCAGAGATAATCCTCCTGTGCAGCTCACCATATAAGAGCAGTTCAGTCCTCTGTAAGGAACAGCGGCTCTCAATAACAGAGCAGGGACCGCAATCCCTGAGACCGTGCCACTATCCTGTGAGCTATACTCTCAGCACTGCTTGGCCAGGCTGTCTATGCATTTTTTGTTCATTCTTTCACCAAGACGTTACTCTCTGCTCCCCCACAGGCCTGGTGTGGACCCATGTCACACCACATCATTCCTTGGTCAGTAAGTTGCCTTTGATTAGTCTGTAACACTCACACACACAATAAAAAGCCTTCACTCTGGTGCAGTGCAGTGTTTCACCAGCAGGGCGCAGCAGAGAGCTGAGCTGCTACCTGTCTCCCTCTCCGCTGGTCCTCCTGCAGGGCTTGGATCCGCACAGTGTGCTCCTGATAGAACTGCCCCAGAGTCTAACCCCACAAGGCGGGGCAGGATGAGCAGGGGGTAAATCAGAGAGGGGGGGTAGAATGACCACAAGGCAAGAGACGGGACGGGGGGCGGGATCGGGCACAGTGAGCGACAGAGGAGCAACAGAAACAGAGCGAGAGCAGAATGTGATCAAGTGGAGCGACCAAACAGGCTGCATTCCCCAGGCCAACCCGCCCCCACACACTACTACTACTACTACTACTACTACTACTACCACCACAACCACAACCACTACCACTACCACTACTACTACTACCACTACTACACACACACGCACGCAGAATCACACACAATTACACACACACTAGCGTGCGCACGCGCACACAAACACAATTATGCACAACTGCTCACAAAAACATACAAAAATGACTCGCGCACACACATTACCCACATGTACACGCGCGCACACAGCGGTACAGGGAGACAGAAGCAGAGAAATATCAGTAACTGACGCGCCCTTTAGTAAGAATCAGCAACTAAGGGCATTAATCTGAGCGTCAGCATAAGAAAAGCCTTTGCTAGTTCTCGTGGATGAGCACAGCAGGGTACCAAAGCACAACAGCTGAATAACTGCCCAGCCCCAAACCCAGAACAGCTCTCTTTACTTCACTCCATCTCCCCTGTCCATGAGGGTTTCAGGTTTTACTCTGTGCGCTGAGCACCCGGTTGGCCGATGAGTTCTGCTACATTGGATCCAGCCAGCAAACCAATTCTGATGCTTAGTGTCCAGCTTGCCAACTAACCCCAGTGCTTAGCATCTAGATATCAAAATAATCTTACTGCTTAACATTCAGCTAGCTAACGGATCTGCATACATAACAACCAGCAAGCTAACTAATCCTGTGACTCAGCATACAGCTAGCCATCTAATTCTGCTACTTGGCATTCAGCTGACCAACTGACCACGGTACTTAGCATCCAGCTAACTAACGAACCCTGCTACATATCGTACAGCTAGTTAACAAATCCTGCGACTTAGCATCCAGCTAGCTAACCAATTCTTCTCTACTAAACACAGCCCTGAATCAGCAGCAGGTTATGATGGTTGGATTTTCTACCTGGAGCTGATTTGATAGCTTTAGACCAGAGTTAAAAGAATTATTTTGTTCTTCGAACTGATACTTAAAGTGGCAAGCTGTACCAGTTAGTTAGACACATACAGCGAGGAGAGGTTTCCTGGGAGTAATAATATATCCTGGTGGTGGCGATGAGTTCCCATGTCACAGGCTAGTACTGCACAGTGGGGTGTATAAATTTACAACATCCTTTACTAAAACATCGCTATAGTATGTCAAATTCACCATTTTCTGTTGTACCTGAAGTTGGTGTTTAAGCCCTTTATCTCCCAAGAGTGCGAAAAGGCACTCTCCCATAATCCCTTAGTTTTCCTAAGGGTGCTGTATGGCTCTCCCTTAGTTGCTACATCTAGACCAATCAAAATGTTGGTTTTATGTTTCAGTTGGTTGCTATTCTGTCTTAACCAATCACAACCTGCCCTATAGATGACAATTGCATACTGACATGGCATAGCTACGCTAAAAAAACATTCTAGCCTTTCGACCACCATTTTTAGTGACCAAAGTGGCAAGAAATCTATTTGACAGCGATTCAGACACATCAGCCTTTGAAGGATTCTTGCCAGATGATTAACAGTGTAGAATAGAAAACTCTGGAAGTGAAATCAGTGTTTCCTCTGGTAATATGGAAAAGTAATCTGACTTATGTTCAAGTGACCATGAGTCCAAACATGAAGACAGCTGGGGTACTGACCGAAGTGAAATAAGAGTCCTTCAAACAAAATGCTGCTTAGTTGACAGTTATTGCAGTGCAGACCTTCTCGTGAGAATATCATAAAAAGTAGCTAACTGGATGAAACTGCTTTTGGAAGGATGGACCTGGTACGCATTTCACTCTAAGGAGGTAAGGGGTTAAAATGGTTTGTAAGCAAGTAAAGAGCAAGTCTGTTCAGAGTCTGGTGGCTTATCAAGCCACAGCTTAACTCTGGTTTCCGTAGCATGAAGCGACTAGAAGCACGGCAGCTCCCCCTGAATGGGATGCGACTCCATCGCAGGTTACTCCTCCAGTGCTAAATCAGGTTTCCCAGACTGCACACCTGAGTAGAGTGAGGCACTGTGCGAGTGAAGCGTTTGCCCAAGAACACACCGCAAAAGCCACGGCGAGGACTCCGACTGAGGCCTTTCGGTCCGAGGTCAAGCACACTTAACCAATGGGCTACGGCGTCTCCTGAAGTGGTGTGTTCTTCTCCTTAAAGCAGTGTGTGGTGCCTGACGTTCATGCTTACAGCTGCGTGTTGTAACATTATCTGTAGCCGCTGTTTAAAGCGGTTCTGTTCTGTACCTTTAGCTGGCTGTTGAAGGCATCAATCTCCAGCAGTTTGGATCGAGTCTCCTTCTCCACCTCATCCAGCTGGTCTCTGAGCTGCTGCCGGGTCGACTCTTTCACTTCCAGAGACTTCCGCAGGGTTGCCAGCGAATCACCTGCACAAGAAAAAAAAAGCACAGTCTCAGAATAGCCCAGGTTAGCACGTTTACACTCACAGTCTCAGAAGAGCTCAGGTTAGCACGTTTACACTCACAGTCTCAGAATCGCTCAGGTTAGCACGTTATCACTCAGTCTCAGAATCGCTCAGGTTAGCACTCAGTCTCAGAATCGCTCAGGTTAGCACGTTATCGCCCACAGGAGAGAGTGGCGCAGGACTCACTGTGGAGACTCTCCTGCTGCACCTGTTTCAGCTGCTCGTTCAGACCCTGCTTCTCTGGGATCAGCCTCCCCAGCCACTGCTGAGTCTCCTGGGAAACAAAATGGACGACAGGACATAGGACTGAGCGAGAACCAACGTGTGCATGCGTGTGTGTGTGTGCGTGCGTGCGTGTGCGTGCTCACGTGCATGAGCGCGTGTCCATCCTCTGCACTCAGACGTCCTAACAAGCAATTTCCTCTTTTGCCACTTCCGTTTACATGTAGTACTTCTGTTAATTGCGCAATTGAAGAGTTCAGTGCAGTAAGCTGATAAAATCTCATGTTGCACAGAATTACAGAGAACATAACTTCCACCATGAACCAATGTGTCCGGGTCAGAAGTTGTTTTTCTCATAATATGTTGTTTCTAAATCTGTCTATGGGTAAAGTGAACTAAAATATATATTCTTTTTATCCCCCTCTTTCATATAAAACATGAGACAGGCATTTATCGCGTTATTGCACTGAACCCCTCAAGTACATTGCTGTGAAAAATGCTGATGTTGCTGAACTCTTCTTTCTTGACTCCTGAGAGTTGGCTCAGGCTTGAGTGCTGGTGCATGTCGCCCCCTGCAGGCACCCTGCGTACCTGCAGCTCTTTCTGCAGCTGTGTGATCTCGGCGATGCGCAGCTCGCGGGTCTTCATGGTGCTCTCCACCTCCTGCCGCTGGGTGGACAGACGAAAGCGAACGTCCTGCAGTTTCCCCTCCAGCTGCTGCTTCTTGTCGCCCTGCGGGGAGAGCAAGTGACGAAATCTGAAAATCCCCAAATAACCCCCCACCCCCGCTTAGCCACGCCCGCCTTGACTGCTGTGCGCTGCTCCTCCGAGCGTCAGGTCAGGGCTGGGAGCGTTAATCACTCACCCCTTTATTTTAAAACTCTGTTTAACCAGGAGAGTGAAAACGAGAGAGAGAAACAGAGCTGCTCGTGGTCACTTACGGTCAAAGGTGATGATACCCCATGAAAGCCCTCATGTGGCTTCCTATCTGTTATCAATAGTATTATATATCAGTATCTCCAATCGTTTGCATGTTACAGCCCACTGAAATACGCCCAAACCTCAGTATATGGGAGAATTCAGAATGTACAGAATTAAAAAAATTTGAAAAAAGTATATTTGCACATTTTTTGAACAAACTTGGTAGACCTTGTGACAAGGATGCTTCATAACAAATATCAGGCCATTCTGGCTAACGGTTTCAGAGGGAATATTTTGAAAAATTGCCAGCGACGGTGAGGACGGACACTGGACGGTGCGTCACGTAAACAGGTTATCAGCCCCTTGGGGCCCATCGGCCTACAGATCAGCACACAGGGAGGATCCCAGGGCCAGGGTTGGGAAGGTATGGTGTGTGTGTGTGTGTGTGTGTGTGTGTGTGTGTGTGTGTGAGAGAGAGAGAGTACCAGGGCCTCCAGCTCGAACTCCAGGGTCTTCTGACGGGCTTTCAGCTGCACCATGTGCTCCTGCTCGCGGCTCCTCTGCGTCAGCAGCTCCTGCCTCCTGCTGCGCTCCCACTCCAGCTGCCTCTGTCGCTCCATTTCTCTCTTGGCGGCCTGCAGCGCCACAGCGCAGTGTGTTTACACACACACACACACACACACACACACTATCTCTCTCTCGCTCATGACTGGCCACCTCCTCACCTCCCTCCTCTCGATCTCCTTGCGTCTCTCCTCCTCTCTCTGCCGCTCCAGCTCCCGCTGTTTCTCCAGCTGTTTCTCCAGCTCCTGCTGCCGCCGCCGCTCCTGCTGCAGCCGCTCCTGCTCCCGCCGCTGCTGCTCCTGCCGCTCCAGGGCTGCCAGCCGCTCCTGCTCCTTCCGCTGCTGCTCCTGCAGCGCCTGCCGCCTCTTCTCCAGCTCCAGGTTCCCCCGCTCAAAGTTCTCCCGCTTCTTATCCTCGAAGGTCACTGCGGGGAAGGGGGAGAGACGGCTCCGTTCAGAGAGACATGCCCTCGCCAGGTGCTAGCGTTAGCCGCTACGCTAGCTGTAATTAACCCTTTCGGTGCTGTGGGCAACTATAGTTGCCCGATGACGCAAGATATCAAAGTCAGACGCTGTTGAAAACCTATCATGTGGCAACTTGTTTAAAAGAGCTCCCCGCCGGGGAGCTCTTTTAAACAAGTTGCCTCATGATAGGTATTCAACAGCTCAGGATAACCCTTATTTTAACCAGGGAAGTCCCATGGATAACCACATTTTTAATTCCTTGAAAATGTATTCGGCGCTCTAAGGGGTAAAGAGTAGCAGAAACGGTTATGAAAGAGAGAGATTTGTGAGGTGCTAGCGTTAGCCTCAACACCCGTAGAAAAACAAAAGGTAGCAGGGATGGTTTGATTAGAAATGTGTCAGGCGATTATACGTTAGCCGTAAAAAAATCATAGAAATTTACGGTAGAGGAAAACAGCACTATTAGAGATGCGTCTGGTGCTAGCATTAGCAGTTACACTCATGGAAGTTAATGGTAGTAGAGACAGTCCAACTCTGGATAAGTAATATGCTAGCATTAGCAATTACACTCATAGAAGTTAATGGTAGTAGGGACAGTCCAACTGTAGATAAGTAAGGTGCTAGCATTAGCAGTTATACTCGTAGAAGTTAATGGTAGTACAGACCGTCCAACTGTAGATAAGTAAGGTGCTAGCATTAGCTGTTACACTTGTAGAAGTTAATGGTAGTAGAGACAGTCCAACTGTAGATAAGTAAGGTGCTAGCATTAGTAGTTACACTCGTAGAAGTTAATGGTAGTAGAGACGGTCGAACTGTAGATAAGGTGCTAGCATTAGCAGTTACACTCGTAGAAGTTAATGGTAGTAGAGACAGTCCAACTGTAGATAAGTAAGGTGCTAGCATTAGCAGTTACACTCGTAGAAGTTAATGGTAGTAGAGACAGTCCAACTGTAGATAAGTAAGGTGCTAGCATTAGCAGTTACACTCGTAGAAGTTAATGGTAGTAGAGACAGTCGAACTGTAGATAAGGTGCTAGCATTAGATTAACTTTCGTAGAAGTTAATGGTAGTAGAGACAGTCCAACTGTAGATAAGTAAGGTGCTAGCATTAGCAGTTACACTCGTAGAAGTTAATGGTAGTAGAGACAGTTCAGCTGTAGATAAGTAAGGTGCTAGCATTAGCAGTTACACTCATAGAAGTTAATGGTAGTAGAGACTGTTCAGCTGTAGATAAGTAGGGTGCTAGCATTAGCAGTTACACTCGTAGAAGTTAATGGTAGTAGAGACGGTTCAGCTGTAGATAAGTAAGGTGCTAGCATTAGCAGTTACACTCGTAGAAGTTAATGGTAGTAGAGACGGTTCAGCTGTAGATAAGTAAGGTGCTAGTATTAGGCATTACGCTCATAACAATTAATGGTAGCAGAGACAAATTTAGTAAAGTTCATGTCGGTCACATACTGCGCATTACATGCTAGTTTTGGCAACAAACGGTGATCAAGCGTAAGGTCATTCTGAATACGGCCAGGGACTTTGTTGTGTAACCCCTGACCCTTGACCCCTGACCTGGCAGCTTCTTTTCAGCGCTCTGCGGGTCCTCCTCCTCTGGCTCTTCGGGGACCCACTGGTCAGCTGTGTGCACGGTAGCCACCGATACGCCGCTTCCAGAGCGCACCCTCCTGTCACAGGCATGAGCAATCAACTCAGATCCAAGCCAATACATTACATTTATTTAGCAGAAGGATAAATGCATGCTTGGGCCCACACACTATCCGTACTTTCACTCAGACGATGACACATGGAAAATGAAAGCAATTACAAAATGGAAAGTTATCCAGCAGTTTAGGCTCGCCTTATGGTGGTAGCGGAAGTAGCTACTCATCAAAAGGCTTGTAGATGTAAATTCAATTACATTTTGCTATAGTAGCAGAATTTTCACATATCATGGCCATTAAAAAATACTGTACATACATTAATAATATCTGAAGTATTAAAGGCACATTTGCAGGTCTAATAAAGTGGTTTCTCTCATGCTTTTAGATGCATCTAAAAGAGGATAACTGACTGCTTCCAGGAGACTGCAGCATTGATAAAAATACAAAACATGTAAATTCAACCTTTTCATAGTTTCTGCTTCAGTATGCAAGATTAGAACACACAGGATGGAGTACGTAGTATGTGGTTTTGAAAAAAGTTACTATCAGACTAGGAAAGGCACCTCGGCCGACAGGCAAAGGCTACTATTCCACATAAATAATCAAAGTAAAACATTATGCTCGGTATGTGAGGGAAGGGTAAGAGTACCACACACAACCTCCAGTAAAATCGAAAAAAATCACCACTTTTTCGGCTTTCCTTAATGTTTAGATACCAAGTGAAGTATTCGGGTGTGTAAAAACGTCGAGCGCACATCCAGTAAAGATAATTTACACTTTAATTTCTAGAGCAGCTATACGTGCTACTAGCTTATAAAGGTGGCAGCCATGACACTGTTGACAATACTGGGACATGCGCAGCGTATGCCAAGTTCGCGATATCACATAGGCACGCGCATGCAGCGAGGACGAGCGCTCAGTTTCCGTGCGCTAGTGTGTTCAAAACCCAGCCGTTTGTGTCATTGTGGGGTTTTGTTATTCACATGTGGACCTCTGTTTGAGTAATAATTCACGTGCTTAAGCTTGCCTAGCACCTAACAACATTAAATTTGGAACTTACATCGAAGTTCACTTTATGGTATTATTCTATTGATGTCGTCTCGGTGTTACCGGACATACTCTTAGGTGGCGCGTACAGTAGCAGGATGTCTGCTAAAATCTGAGTGAAGTGGTCGACGCCGCTGTGTTTACGTCGCCACATATACTCGGCCAGATAAAAACCTAAGCCGTCGCTGCTGCGCTGGCAAGGACCTCTTGATCAGCCACCACTGGCACTCAATCAATAAATTCCACACATCTTGCACTGTGCAATCACTCATTTTTCTTCTTGTTTGTCGCTGATTACTACACGACCCTTTATAGTCTTGAAACTCATTCTGTGCTCGTATGACCAATTTCATCACGCCTTTTATTTCCATTCTAAATAGAAAACACACGCGAGTGCATTTAAGGCTGCCCATTTACATGACATTAACAACAATAAATAATTAAGAAGGAAAAGAACCTTATATATAAATTTCGCCCTTGTGCATTTGGCTGATTATGTTATCCATGCCTCATAGCACGAAATTTTATCTGCCTCATAACTTGAGCTGCAAGACTTTGGCACCGCGTCGCGCACATTTTCTTTAATTTGTCACGACGCTGATCTATTGTTCTGTCATAAGCACGCGAATGTAACTGCGCACAAATTATTCCGAAAACCTCCGAGTTTTTGTGTAGTACCTAGCGGTGGATTGTGTTTTCGTGCGCCTACGTTTCGAGCAAGTATTGCATTTCTTCGTTTGAATGGAGAGATCCTTTCACCGCCGCATTTCTTAGAACAAGACAACCGTGACACATAACGGTAATCTGCCCTGCTGAAGTACGGTTGCTTTCACATTTGATACTAGTACGGATGGATCGTGCCCGAATCCACCTCTTCCAACCGTACACGCGTGCCGTGCCCGAGCACAGCACACTCGTGCTCACACTTACCAAACGAACTAAACTATCTCTATCCCCATCCCTAACCCTAACCTTACTCAGAGGGAGTACTTTCACTATTCCTATCACTAACCCAAACCTTAACCTAACTCATAGGGAGTGCTATCCCTACCCCTATCCCTGTGCCTAACCTTAACCCAACTCCTAGGGAATGCTATCCCTATCCCTGTGCCTAACCCTAACCTTAACCAAACTCACAGGGAATGCTATCCCTACCCCTGTGCCTAACCTTAACCCAACTCCTAGGGAATGCTATCCCTATCCCTGTGCCTAACCCTAACCTTAACCAAACTCATAGGGAATGCTATCCCTATCCCTGTGCCTAACCTTAACCTTAACCCAACTCAGTCACAAACAATGGTTTGTTCTGCTCAAATAATGCTACCCAGGGTCAACGGATGAGCCAACTCACCAGCATGAAAAACATCAGAATGGATATTCACATGACGTCTCCTCATTGACAACAATAAATGAAAGAAAAAAAATGAATATATATATACATATACACACACATACTTTCGGTTGTCTTTCACCCTTCAGCGATGAATGGAAACTAATGGCGCTGAGCTGGCAACAAACTCAGTTGGTGTAGTGGTTAAGGCCACAGTGTGAGGTGTGATTAACATTGCTTTCTCCACAGGTTTCCAGGTTTGAATCCCGCTGCAGACACTAATGTAATGTCAAACTTAACATGTAAACCTTTGTTCACAGCCTCATCGATGGAGGGAAAAAAAAAGAAAAAACATTAAAAAAGGAGAACATAAGTACTTCAACAGATAGGACGCAGAGTCAATGGCACGAGGGAACAATACAGATGTGGAAAGCAGAATCACCGCAAAAATTTTTTTTCCTTGCGCCGCATCTACCCCTTCCTTTTAAAATTTTTCCCCCATCATTCTAAACCCCCTTCTCACTCATAAAAACCCCCCAAAAGTATTTGTGCCCCCTTTAAAAATCATTCTGGCCAAAAAAAACCCAAAAATTGTGGAGGTTGTGTATGGTCCGAGGGAAGGGCTAATGACTGTCAAGGCCTGTCTACACCAAAACCTATCAGAATGAACCGTAACCTTCATAATGATGTGTGAATCTATGCAGAGAAGCAAAAAAGTTATTTCAATAATCATGTCTTCCAGTAATCTCAAGGTAACTTCGCTGCAGTTATGTGTACTGTTATAGTTATTGATTTCGGCGCGACCAAGCTATTACAGACAGTGCCTGGTGTTACACGAGAGGGGCAGAGTTCAGTCACCTGAAAGTGGGCGGGATGAAGTCAGGGGGCAGGACTGGGGGCAGCGGGAGGCCGGACATCGCCATGTCAATCAGGTGCATGGCCAGGATAAACTCCTCCGCAGTCAGCTTCCCGTCCTGATCGATGTCCGACAGATTCCTGCACGCGGAACAAAGAGGAGCATTGACTGCGACTGCACAGCGCAGCAGCGAGGAGCTTTAACTGCGACTGCACAGCGCAGCAGCGAGGAGCTTTAACTGCGACTGCACAGCGCAGCAGCGAGGAGCTTTAACTGCGACTGCACAGAGCAGCAGTGAGCATTAACTGCGACTGCACAGCGCAGCAGCGAGGAGCTTTAACTGCGACTGCACAGCGCAGCAGCGAGGAGCTTTAACTGCGACTGCACAGAGCAGCAGTGAGGAGCATTAACTGCGACTGCACAGAGCAGCAGTGAGGAGCATTAACTGCGACTGCACAGAGCAGCAGCGAGGAGCTTTAACTGCGACTGCACAGAGCAGCAGTGAGGAGCTTTAACTGCGACAGCAGCGAGGAGCTGCACAGAGCAGCAGCGAGGAGCTTTAACTGACTGCGCACAGAGCAGCAGCGAGGAGCTTTAACTGCGACTGCACAGCGCAGCAGCGCGAGGAGCAGCGAGGAGCTTTAACTGCGACTGCACAGAGCAGCAGCTTTAACTGCGACTGCACAGAGCAGCAGCGAGGAGCTTTAACTGCGACTGCACAGAGCAGCAGCGAGGAGCTTTAACTGCGACTGCACAGAGCAGCAGCGAGGAGCTTTAACTGCGACTGCACAGAGCAGCAGCGAGGAGCTTTAACTGCGACTGCACAGAGCAGCAGCGAGGCAGGAGTTTAACTGCGACTGCACAGCACAGCGCAGCAGCGAGGGAGCAGCAGCGAGGAGCTTTAACTGCGACTGCACAGAGCAGCAGCGAGGAGCTTTAACTGCGACTGCACAGAGCAGCAGTGAGGAGCTTTAACTGCGACTGCACAGCGCAGCAGTGAGGAGCTTTAACTGCGACTGCACAGAGCAGCAGCGAGGAGCTTTAACTGCGACTGCACAGAGCAGCAGCGAGGAGCTTTAACTGCGACTGCACAGCGCAGCAGTGAGGAGCTTTAACTGCGACTGCACAGAGCAGCAGTGAGGAGCATTAACTGCGACTGCACAGAGCAGCAGTGAGGAGCTTTAACTGCGACTGCACAGAGCAGCAGCGAGGAGCTTTAACTGCGCACAGCGCTGCACAGGAGCAGCAGTGAGGAGCTTTAACTGCGCACAGCACAGAGCAGCAGTGAGGAGCTTTAACTGCGACTGCACAGTGCAGCAGCGAGGAGCTTTAACTGCAGACTGCACACTGCACAGAGCAGCAGTGAGGAGCTTTAACTGCGAACTGCAAGCTGCGACTGCACAGAGCAGCAGTGAGGAGCTTTAACTGCGACTGCACAGCGCAGCAGTGAGGAGCTTTAACTGCGACTGCACAGCGCAGCAGTGAGGAGCTTTAACTGCGACTGCACAGAGCAGCAGTGAGGAGCTTTAACTGCGACTGCACAGCGCAGCAGTGAGGAGCTTTAACTGCGACTTCACAGAGCAGCAGCGAGGAGCTTTAACTGCGACTGCACAGAGCAGCAATGCTGTAACAGGTCACTTGCAGCACTTGTATTTCCCATAAGACTCTGGACTCACCAGATGGAGGCCAGCTGTGATTGTGGCAAACTGGACTGCATGAGGATGGTTCTGGCTTGAGGTCCTTGAGAGGAAATGCAGATAGAAACTTTAACACAACACAGAGCTCACAGACATTCTGCGCACAGACCTGTGTATTCAGTCATCCAATCTTCATTACAACTGCCTCTCACAGTACGTACACACACTTTTAAAGCTTTAATTCACCAGGAGAGGACCCTTCAGAGCATGCCTGTATTTCAAAGCCAAGAGAGGAAAGCTGAGTGCCAAACAGAGCAGTTACAGGTCTGTAACTGTAGGGGGAGGCAGAGTAACAGGGCTAAGCCACTAAAGCATGTTAAAAACATTCTATGAAAAAGAAATGACTACGGAAATGAATGGACTCCAGGCCAAAGGCACTTCTGCTTTTGTCTTAGTTTGTCCTCCCCAACAGATGGGTAGTACGCTGCTTTATCTCCATACTGTCACACAAGATACAGACCAGGATTTTGGATATTGTAATAATATGACACCCATGTCATCTTTTCTGGTTTTTAATGCTGCATAACAGCCAAAAAAATTCAGTGTGCAGTTATTAGACTCTTCTTGCTGTAGCCTGTACCTACTCTGTCATCACATCCACATTCCTCTTGAAGATTTATCGTACATCACATTCTGTACTTATTTTGCTAAAGCACCAATATTTATCCTTAAAATATCATTGCAATTTCAAAATTGCGGTATTTGATCAAAATTATTGTGCCATTTGATTGTGTCCAAATTGACCACCCCTAATCTCCTGCATTAAATATGCATTGTTTTGTTACTCCTCTGCAAAAGACAAAATATATACAAAAATTGAACAACTGCGGCCCAGTAAAGACAAAAAGGGTTTATAAAACAAACTTAAATGAAAATGGCGTACCCGTGAGATGGCCGCTCATCATCTTGTCGTGGCTGTTGAAGAGCTGGCGGTACTTGAGGCGGGAGGACTGCGGGACGGCCCAGTCTGGGGGGGGCTGAGCGGCTGCAGAGCTGGGGGGGGAACAGGGTGTTATGGCCTCTTTACACTGGAGGATTAATTAATAAACACAAAGTACCCACACTCCCACACCCATTACTACACTCCACATCCAGAACTGGTGAAAACACGCGCCCCAATGCAAGGAGCAGCACGAGCGCTGTTCGCCGTGCACGTGCATGCCAAAGCTTGCGTTCACGATTTTCATAACATGACAAACATATGTTGCAGATCCACACATATCCACTAGAGGCACTAAACAAAGATAACAGGTGAAAACTATTCAATGCACAATGACATAAGTACTCATTTCTGCTCCACAGCTCCTCATTACAGCCACACCAGAGTCGTATATAGAGAGTCTCTGGCCAACTCGAATCATGGGCGCCACGTTTGCTACCAAATAATTCTACGGCTTAACCCTATGGGCCGGATACTATGGTCGCATCAAAATCGCTAGTTTTAAAACACTAAGAAGACTCGACATACCATGACACTTTGTTTGTAGTATTATCAGGGTCCCTACACATGAACTCGAACACTGAGAACATTGTTCGTATACAAAGAGTTTGCTTAAGAGACGTTTTTGTTTGCGCGGGACCTACCTCGCGTTGTCTTCCGGGTTGTTGCCTTAGGTGAGTTCAGTGTTACAAGCGGTATTTAAGTAAACTCCTTGTACACAAACAATTTTCACAATGCTCGAGTTCATGTGTAGAGAGCCTGGTGATAGTACGAGCAAAGTTTCATGTTGTGTCGAGTCTTGGTGGTTTAAAAATAGCGATTTTGATGTGATCATAGCAGTGCCCGAGCGCTCCCATTCGAAAGCCAATTGACGCAAGGTCGCGTGTATTCGTGTCTTCGCATTGACTTTGAATGTAATCTGTCGTGTGAAAAATTCGTTTCGCAAGCAGCTTCAATCATAGCTTTAGTACTTTATAAAAAAAACCGCTCCGCGTTTCGTCACGCTATTTATATGTAGCTAAACTGAATACCAAGTGTAATGGAGTTAGCGCAATGCTACAATGGCTGCAAATTAACTAACGTTTTCATCAAGGCGCTGACGGAAATTACATTTAGGCATGAGTACCATACACAACCTCCACTTTTTTTGGGGTTTTTTTTGACCAGAATGATTTTAAAAGGGGGCACAAATATTTTTGAGGGGGTTTTATTAGTGAGAAGGGGTTTAGAATGATGGGGGAAAATGTTAAAAGGAAGGGGTAGATCTTGGTAGCAAGTAAAGAAAATTTTTAACGTAATTCCGCTTTCTACTTCTGTACTCTTCCCTCGTGCCATTCACTCTGTGTACTATCTCTTGACCTACTTATATTCTTTTTTTAATGTTTTTTTCCCCTCTCCATCGATGGGCTGTGAACAAAGGTTTACATGTTAAGTTAGACATTACATTAGTGACTGCCGCGGGATTCAAACTTGGAAACCTGTGGAGAAAGCAATGTTAATCACACCACACACTGCGGTCTTAACCACTACACCAACTGAGTTTGTTACTAGCTCAGCGCCATTAGTTTCTATTCATCGCTGAAGGGGGAAAGAAAACCGAAGGTAGGTAGTATTTCTTATATATATATATATATATATAAAAAGAAATAAAAGAAAAATAAATGAACGAATATATTATTTATTATTGTCAATGAGGAGATGTAAATTGAAGATCCATTTTGATGTGTTTCATACTGGTGAGTTCGCTGACCCATTGACCCTGGGTAGAATAATTTGAGCAGAACAAACCATTGTTTGTGGCTGAGTTGGGTTAAGGTTAGGGTTAGGGATAGGGATAGCATTCCCTGTGAGTTAGGTTAAGGTTAGGGTTAGGGATAGGGGTAGGGATAGCATTCCCTGTGAGTTAGGTTAAAGTTAGGGTTAGGGATAGGGGTAGGGATAGCATTCCCTGTGAGTTAGGTTAAGGTTAGGGTTGGGGATAGGGGTAGGGATAGCATTCCCTGTGAGTTAGGTTGAGGTTAGGGTTAGGGATAGGGGTAGGGATAGCATTCCCTGTGAGTTAGGTTAAGGTTAGGGTTAGGGATAGGGGTTTTGGATAGCATTCCCTGTGAGTTAGGTTAAGGTTAGGGTTGGGGATAGGGGTAGGGATAGCATTCCCTGTGAGTTAGGTTAAGGTTAGGGTTGGGGATAGGGGTAGGGATAGCATTCCCTGTGAGTTAGGTTGAGGTTAGGGTTAGGGATAGGGGTAGGGATAGCATTCCCTGTGAGTTAGGTTAGGGTTAGGGTTAGGGATAGGGGTAGGGATAGCATTCCCTGTGAGTTAGGTTAAGGTTAGGGTTGGGGATAAGGGTAAGGATAGCATTCCCTGTGAGTTAGGTTAAGGTTAGGGTTAGGGATAGGGGTAGGGATAGCATTCCCTGTGAGTTAGGTTAAGGTTAGGGTTAGGGATAGGGGTAGGGATAGCATTCCTTTTGAGTTAGGTTAAGGTTAGGGTTAGGGATAGGGGTAGGGATAGCATTCCCTATGAGTTAGGTTAAGGTTAGGGATAGGGGTAGGGATAGCATTCCCTGTGAGTTAGGCTAAGGTTAGGGTTAGGGATAGGGGTAGGGATAGCATTCCCTGTGAGTTAGGTTAAGGTTAGGGTTAGGGATAGGGGTAGGGATAGCATTCCCTGTGAGTTAGGTTAAGGTTAGGGTTAGGGATAGGGGTAGGGATAGCATTCCTTTTGAGTTAGGTTAAGGTTAGGGTTAGGGATAGGGGTAGGGATAGCATTCCCTATGAGTTAGGTTAAGGTTAGGGTTAGGGATAGGGGTAGGGATAGCATTCCCTGTG
Organism: Gymnothorax javanicus; assembly: GCA_029692085.1. NCBI lineage: Eukaryota > Metazoa > Chordata > Actinopteri > Anguilliformes > Muraenidae > Gymnothorax > Gymnothorax javanicus. The sequence continues at coordinate 16,829,246 of CM056210.1, read as the reverse complement.
AGTTAGGCTAAGGTTCGGGTTGGGGATAGGGGTAGGGATAGCATTCCCTGTGAGTTAGGTTAAGGTTAGGGTTAGGGATAGGGGTAGGGATAGCATTCCCTGTGAGTTAGGTTAAGGTTAGGGTTAGGGATAGGGGTAGGGATAGCATTCCCTGTGAGTTAGGTTAAGGTTAGGGTTAGGGATAGGGGTAGAGATAGTTTAGTTCGTTTGGCAAGTGTGAGCACGAGGCTCGCACGGATGGCGAGGTGCGGTTGGAAGAGGTGGATTCAATACACGATCCATCCGTACTAGAATCAAATGTGAAAGCAACCGTACTTCAGCACGACAGATTACCGTTATGTGTCACGGTTGTCTTGACTTGTTCTAAGAAATGCAGCGGCGAAAGGATCTCTCCATTCAAACGAAGAAATTCAATACTTGCTTTCGAAATGTAGGCTACAAGAAAACACAATCCACCACTGGGTATACCACGCCAAAAAACTTGGGGGTTTTGAATCATTTGTGCGCAGTTACATTCAGGTTTTATGACAGAACAATAGATCAGTGTCGTGACAAGTTAAAGAAAATGTCGCTCCGATAGTAATATCAAAAGGGCGCAACGCGAGTTCTTGCAGCTCAAGTTATGAGGCAGATAAATTTTTCATGCTATGAGGCATGGATAACATAATCAGCCAAATACACAAGGGCGAAATGTCTTACCTATAAGGTTCTTTTCGTTCTTAATGATTTATTGTTGTTAACGTCATGTAAATGGGCAGCCTCAAATGCACTTTCGCGTGTGTTTTCTATTTAGAATGGAAATAAAAGGCGTGATGAAATTGGTCATCTGAGCACAGAATGAGTTTCGAGACTATAAAGGGTCGTGTAGTAATCAGCGACAAACAAGAAGAAAAAAATGAGTGATTGCACGGTTGCAAGATGTGTGGAATTTATTGATTGAGTGCCAGTGGTGGCAGATCAAGAGGTCCTTGCCATCCACACATACGAGCAGCAGCGACGGCTTAGGTTTTTTATCTGGCCGAGTATATGCGGCGACGTAAACACAGCGGCGTCGATCACTTCACTCAAATTTTAGCAGACATCCTGCTACTGTACGCCCACCTAAGAGTATGTAACACCGATCATACATCAATAGAATAATATCATAAAAAGCTTCGATGTAAGTTCCAAACTTAATATTGTTAGGCGCTAGGCAAGCTTAAACTGCAAATTATTACTCAAACAGAGGTCCAGATGTGAGTAACAAACGGCTGGGTGTTGAACACACTAGCGCCGCGGAACTAAGAGCGCTTCATCAATACTGCCGTGATATCTCGAACTATGCATTTGTGCCCCAGTCTTGTCAACAGTGTCATGGCTGCCACCTTTATAAGCTAGAGCACGATAGCCGCTGTAGAAATTAAAGTGTAAATTATCTTTACTGGATGTGCGGTCGACGTTTTTTCCACCGAATACTTCACTTGGTATCTAAACATTAAGATAAGCCGAAAAAGTTGTGATTTTTTTCGATTTTGCTGGAGGTTGTGTATGGTACTCTTACCGGAAGATCTCAATGCCGCTGACATTACAGTAAATTAGCATTTGCAATGTATGCTCTATTGAGTGCGTTTAGTTACATGGACTTCAGTATCCCGGGTATGATCGGGTTTTTGGAGAATCCCGTTTTTGCGTTTGTGCATGAAAACATCATATCCTTATTTTAGAAACCAGGATAAATAAACAATTTAATATATGTACAAATAATTGTATAATTGAATAACTTATTGAATTTAATTACCTCATATTCGACACTTCGCTATGGGGATCTTTGGATGAATATTGATTAATGAGAGCAAACATGGCGTCCATAAAACATGTGACCAGCTCAGAACCAATCAGCATAGCGGGATGGCTCAGACGTTCCAACCCCGAGTTGGCCAGACTCTCTCTATGTACGGCTCTGAGCCACACTAGTGTACACTGCCACCTTGTGGGCTGGCAGTACACAACCACAAAGTTCAATAAAGCCGCTCAACACTGAAATGCCATGTTAGCACAGACCTTGTTTGTACCCACATTGCTTCCGCGTTCATTGTGTTCAATATGTGACCAGGCTGATACCGCGACGTTTCTCATGGAAGAAGGGGGCCAGCAGAATTTCACACATGGGATGGGAGGGCGTATAAATACAATGGCCAAACTGTTTGACTGGAACCCAAAGGTCCAGCCCCAGTGTAGTGAAGTGTGGCCTCAATAAGATCAGAGTAGCTGCCGGAAACTTCTCGACCCAACATTATGCCTGGGGGTGTTGGCCAGAACTCAGTCTGATTAAATGTGTGCTTGCAGGGGTATGAGAATCAAAAGATTCAGCTGAGCAGGATAATGATCCTGCAGCATGATGGGACGTCACATCTGTCCAGCCACTCCGGTTACAGCTCAGGGTTTCACACCATAAACACCAAACTGGCACCACAGAAACCCAACATTTGGAAATGGATAAACCCTCGAGTACACTCAATAACACATGCACTTCTGCGCACACACACTCTCACAAACTCACGCAGGCTCTCACGCATGCACACACACACACACATCCTTGTACTTATATCTTTGTGAAGACATTACATTGACTTCCATTCATTCTTCCTGTGTGTCTACAGCCTTTCCCTAATCTTAACAATAAGCAATGTATACCTAACCCTAACCCTTACCCTAACCTTAACCTATCCCCAATTCTAACCTTAACCCAAACCCTTACCCTAACCTTAACCTATCCGTAATTCTAACCTTAACCCTAACCTTAACTAATAAGTCTCAATGTGCCTTTGTAGTTGTGAGGACATCTGAAAATGTCCTTACTTCCCAAAAAAGACTTCACTTTGTTGGTTAAAAACTGATGCTAGTCCTCAGTACGTAGCAAGTACAAGAACACACACTCTCACGCATGCACACATGCACACACACTCAAAAACAGGACCACGTGCCAGTCTGAGGGCTCACCTGGGCACTTCGAAGGACTGTCCTTTCTGTAGAGACCCACCAGATCGGTTAAACGAGGAGTTTTTATTGAGGGCACCTGCTGTAGAGAGAAATCTGTGTTACAGACTGGAGACCCATCATATTACACACCTGTTATAAACCTATTATCACTGAACCATCAAACTTACACACCTCTGGTCCTGAAAATACAGGCGTGTGTGCGAATGGGGTGTGCATGTGAACTGATGTGTGTATAAAAACAGGTAAGTGTGTGCAAACCTGAGCAGGTGCACGAGAAAGGGCATGTGCACACACATCAGCCCACATGCATGAGCGCTCAATGGCTCAGGAGTATATATGCTTGTGAGTGTGTATGCTTGCTGGTGTGTTTTTGAGTGGGTGGGTGTGTGTGTGTGTGTGTGTGCGTATACATGCCAGCTGGTGTATGCATCTGTCAGAGTATCCGTGTGTGTGTGTGTGTGTGTGTGTGTGAGGGGTGTGTGTATACAAGTGCTTTTATTCCGTACCTGACTGCGAGAAGCCAGTGAGGGGCGGGATCATGGGCGGGGCTCCATTGGCCATGGGCGGACCAGGGGGTGGGGCCACAGGGGGGAGCAGGGGCGGAGACACACCCATCCCTGCCAGTGGGGGCAGAGGTGCGGGGGGAACTCCTGGCAGACCTGGCAACCCAGACACAGCTGCCAAACCTGCAGAGAGCAACCCGTCACAAACCAGTGTTACTATCAGACATAACACTTCAAAAATACACTCTCTCTCTCATACACACACACACACACGCTCGCTCTCCTCACCGAAGGGCGGGACAGGGGGCAGCTGCTTCATGGTGGGGGGCAGAGAGGGGGGCAGAGGGTGACCCTGCAGCTTCAGCTTAATGAGCTTCATAGCGATGGAGAACTCCTGAGCGTCCATCTTACCGTCACTGTTCAGGTCAGCCAGAGCCCTGTGTGAGGGAGAGAGAGTGGAAATGACAACCATTCGGGTTAGCCCCAACTACAGAGGCGGGAGAGAGAAAGATAGCGATAGAGGGGGGAGAGAGAGAGAGCTAAAGGGAGAGGGGAGAAAGGGATGCAGGGAGGGATCTTACAGAAGTTACTCTGGAGCTGAACAAGACGGATGTTTCACAGATGGTACGATAATGGATTGCTGCAGATGGTGAGATCACTGACAGTGTGATGAATGAAGGGAGATAATGGACAGTGAGAAAATACAGATTGAGATAATCGATTGGAATAAAGGAAAATGAGATAATGGGCACTGAGCTGATGGATGGAGAGATAATGGACTGAGGAAATGGACAGTTACACAATGGACGGAAAGAAAGCGGAGGGTGAGCTAATGAACAGTAACTAATGGACAGCAAGATAATGTAGGGGCAGATAATGGAGGTTTAGATAATTGACAGTGAGATTATGCACAGCAAGATATTGAAAGCTTTAAGACTGGGCAGTTAGATAACAGATCTAGAGATAATCTAGAATGAGATAATGGACAATATAATAGACAGTGACATGATGTACAGAGAGAAACAATGAATGGTTACATAATGGATGGTGAGATGTGGAAAAATTAGATTATGGATGGTTAGATAATGCATGGTGATATAATGAACGATTAAATAATGGACAGAGAGATGTTGGACAGCAAGACAATGAATGGTTAGATAATGTAGAGTGAGATCATGGACAGTTATACCATGGAAATTGGATAAAGTATCATGTGATAATGGATGGGCAGATAACAAGGGTCACTGAATGACTGGCTATACGATGGATGGTGAAATGTTGGAGGGTTAGATAATGGGTGTGAGATACTATGGAGTTAGCTGAAGGACATTGAGATAATGGATGGCGAGATGACAGATGGGGAGGTAATAAGTGGTTAGATCATAAGCGGTTATATGATAAGTGGTTAGATAATGGACTGTTTGATAATGGATGGTGAGCTGAAAGACTAAGTTAATGTACTGTGAGATAACGGACAGATTATGGACGGTGAGATACCGGAGGTGAGACAATGGACATCGAAATAACAGGGCTAGATAATGGATGGATTGACAATGGATAGTGAGATAATGAATGGTTAGATACTGGCAGGATAGATAACATACTGTTATATAATGGAAAGTAGGATAATGCATGACAGCATAATGGATGGATGGATATGAGCGGGCGGCGGGGCTCACCATATCTGAGCGAGGATGGGGCCGGCAGGCCGGACTGTAGGAAGAAGCTCCTGGCTTGGTCTCCTGGGAGACAGAGACAGAGACAGAGAGAGAGAGAGAGAGAGAGAGAGAGAGAGAGAGAGAGAGAGAGAGAGAGAGAGAGAGAGAGAAGTGCTCTCACGTCAGGGCGCTGCACAGATTTCTCTCCTGCAGCAGCTTGTTAGCAGGGAGGGAGCCGGGAGAGATGGACTAACCTGTGATGAAGCCGGCCGCGGTGGGAGCCAGGCTGTGGAACTGCTGGTCGTGTTTGGCTCGCTCATCGAGAGAGATCATCCAGGCATCCAGACTCCCTGAGGGAGAGAGAGAGGGAGGGAAAGAGGGGGAAGAGAGGGAGGGAGAGAGGGGAAGAGGTCTGGTACTCCTTTATTTTAATGCAGCCACCATCCCACAGAGTGAAACCAAACACACCTCACAAAGAAAAATAGGACCAAGGGTCCTGTAGTTTACCGGCAAGTAGTCTTATAGTGATGATACAAGTTATGAAAAATTCATGTGAAGTTTGACATTTGAATCAATGAAAATCAATGTCGAGGCCACTAAATAAAAAGTTCACATACATTTATAGGACCTCCTGTAATACAAACACAATCTTAACCTCTGAAGCAGTTTTGGTGATACAAGTCATTGAAAATAAAGGTCACAGAATGTCAAGTTGTGGTCAGCAAATGGACTTCATATACAACTTTCTAAATGTCTGTATACAAACCTTGGCTCAATCTGTGACCATTTTGGTTATACAAGTCATTGTAATTTCACTGTCAAGTTTGACCCTCAAAGGTCACTGACAGTCAAGTTGAATGTCACCAAATGAAAGTTCATACATGACTTCCAAGATGTCAGTAACACAAACCTAGGCTCCATCTGTGACCATTTTAGTGATACAAGTCATTGAATTTTCACTAGATCACATCTGACCTTTGAAGGTCAATACGAAGGTCGCCAAATGAAAGTTCATATATGACTTCCTATATGTCTCTAATACAAACCTAGACTCCATCTGTGACCATTTTGGCAATGCAAGTCATTGTAATTGTATTATGTCAAGTTTGACCTTCAAAGGTCACCAACAGTTAAGTTGAATGTCACCGAATGAAAGTTCATATGTGACTTCCGATGTTAGTAACACAAACCTAGGCTCCATCTGTGACCTTTTCAGTGACAGAAGTCATTGAATTTTCTCTTGGTCAAGTTTGACCTTCGAAGGTCGATATGAATGTCACCGAATGAAAGTTCATATGACTTACTATACATCTCCAGTACAAACCTACACTCAATCTGTAACGATTTTGCTGATACAAGTCATTGAAATTTCACTGTATAGTTTGGCCGTTCAAGGTCACTGAAGGTCAAGTTCAATGTCACCCAATGAAACTTCATACATGACTTCCTATATGGCCACAAAACAAACCTAAGCTCTATCTGCAATAGTTTTGGTGATAGAAGTCATTGAAATTTCAGTATGTGAAATCTAACCTTCGAAGGTCACCGAAGGTCAAGTTCAAGGCCACCAAATGAAAGTTCATGTATGACTTCCTATAGGTCTCTAATACAAACCGAAACCATCTGTAACCATTTTGCTGATGTAAGTCATTGAAATTTCACTGTGAAGTTTGGGCATTCAAGGTCACTGAAGGTCAAGTTCAATGTCACCAAATGAGACTTCATACATGACTTCCTATATGCCCGCAGTACAAACCTAAGCTCTATCTGTAATAGTTTTGGTGATAGAAGTCATTGAAATTTCAGTATGTGAAGTTTGAAACTTCGTAGGTCGCCGGAGGTCAAGTTCAAGGCCACCAAATGAAAGTTCATACATGACTTCCTACAAGTGTTCAATGCACATTATGTTCCCAATCTTCAATATTTTCAGGCCTAGAAACCTTTGAAAATTGAAACATTTTGCTTGACCTCAGGTTTGACCTTTCAAAGTCAATTGAGGTCAACTTTAACACAGCCAAGATATAGGTCATATATTACTTCCTATATGTCAGTAATACAAACTTAATCTCTATCTGCAACCATTTAGCTTCCACAGGCGATTTGGCCCATTCTCCATAAGACCCAATGTTAAAGTACAGCGCCCCCACTAGACCCACTTCCGTCGATTCAATCAAAATGGCGCTCGCACTGTACATAAAGTTTATCAAGGTGAGTTGATTGCCAGATTTAGAAAAAAAGTTATACAGTTTTTGAGAAATAATTTTTTAAAATTTCTCAGTCCTATTTTTAACATTAGAGCCAAAATTTCAAGGGCCCATAAAACGGACAAAAAATGATTCAATCAAAAATCCGAGAAAAAAGTCTGGAGATTATGGTCTAGTAGTATGTTATTGCAAAATTACACGAAAATTCATCAGGCCAAACAAAAGACAAAAAATGTTCCGGACGACAGACGACGGACGCCACACCCTGACAATAGCTTGCTAAAAACATAGACTGAAAACAAAACAGAGAGAATGAGATGGAGGGAGGGAGAGAGAGACAGACAGACAGAATACAGGGCCACAGAGAAAAGAGGACTTGCAGCTGAGCTGAGCCGGGTGACTCACCTCCGAAAGGCGAGGGGAACTGAGCCATGACTGTCGGTCAGCTGCAGGACGACGGCGTCCTCCTGTGGGGGGAGACAGAAGGGCAGGCGCTGATCAGTACTTTACTCTCCTCTGCTCTCTTTATTCCTTTATTTAGGACCTCAGGCTCTGGGATCCCACTCTCTGGAGATGAAATGATAATTCAGAGGATTTCCACAGCTGGCCAGAAGGTGGAGCTCTAGAGCCGACTGACAAACAATGAACAGGAGAATTTAAGTCCCTCACGCTGCAGACAAATATGCACATTTCCTTTGTCACATTCTCACCCACCGCTGGTCGTTTTTCGCTATGCTGAACTGAGTAAAATTAAAACTGCAGCCGATACCCCAGTGGCGAGGGGGCTGGACCCTACAGGTCTGGTCGTTTAAGCCTCAATATCCATCCGCGCAGCTGTTGGGCCCTTGAGTGAGGCCCTTAACCCCACACATATCCAGAGAGATTGGCCCCAGCTTACTCTTAACCTGGAGTCCTGAGAACGATCATCTCTGCGTGTATCATCTCAGCAACTGTCCACACATCACATGACTGAGGTACACTCATGCGCTTTAGCTAAACTGATGGTGTGACTGTGTGTGTGTGTGTGTGTGTGTGTGCTCAACAGGAATCATGATGTTCTGTGCATAATCTCTTAATGCACTCCCCAAAGAGCATTAAGGACTCTGTGCGTGTGCCGTCAGTGAGAGGGAAACAGAAATAGAGATGGAGGAGAGAGAGAGAGGGTGAGAAAGAAAATGAGTGACAGGGATGGTACACGCGTGTGTGTGGGTCAATGACGTGACATTGTCTGAGTGCACTACTTTGGTTTAAAATAATTTTAAATGATTCATAATAAGCATCGTTTTATTCTATAAAACCTGTTTAATTTGAACATATTTCCAATTTATCATAAAAATGATATATATTTTATGTTTTGCCATCTCAAACCCTCAAAATGTCAGGTGGCGCAATCGTCCGAGCAAGTTAACACTACGTGAAATGTATTAAATATGTAATTTAAAATATAAATTAATATAATATTAATATGGGGGCATAATTTTATATTGAAAACCTTTCAAATAAACAAAGTTTAATAGTTTAATTGTTCTTAAGTTGTTTGGAAAACCAAAATACCCACCCCCTATAATAAAGAATCCATGAGTTACTTTTGATACCCAGCTCAATTACAAAATAGTTATGTTTTAGGCAGAGTAGACACTCTAAGGTATACTTACTAAAAAAATCACTGAGAAAAAAAAAAAAAAAGAGGGAAGTGTGTTTTTTTTTCCCAAGAAACTTTTGGTTGCGCCATCTGACATTTTTTGGCTGGTGAAATTGCAAATACAGTCTAAAACTGTACTAAAACCCTGTAAATGTTGTGCAACCATTAAGATTTGTTTAAACACACTCTTCCAACTTCAAATAAATGTATTCTGTATATTGTTTAAGATTTATTAAAAAAAAAAAAAAAAAAATTTTTAAAAGGTTTATTTGTCATTGACCCGTGTATGGCTCTGTTAGACTGGTGACTGAGAGAGAGAGCGTGCACATGATTGCGCAGTCGTGTGTGTGAGAGTGTGTGTGTGCGCTCTCAAACCCGTCTCAGACTCGGTTAGCCTTTCACTGAACACCAGGTCCCAGTGCTAACACCACACCCCTCCCACAACTTTCATAATTCTAAACCCATGAAGAAGAAATGTAAATACTTCATAGAAAGTTCCAGAGGGTGAAAACAGCCAGAAACCACATGAATCTCAGAGATCCAGGCCAGACAGTTATCAGATTAAAACAAAAAAGCCGCCGTCGTTTGTCTGTACTCATAGTTCACTGGGCAATGTTTGCACAGTTTGTTTGCGAAAGCATAGTGGAACACCAGCGAGGCTGGAGTGGCGGATTGTTCTGGAACACTTTCCAATTCTGCTGCAGCTGGAAAGCCAGATGAGGAAGAACAGCTGGTGCGTCATGGCGATCCCCGAGATGTGACTGACTGAAAGCACACGCTGCTAATACACGCACAAAACAAAGACCTGCAGACATGCCACTGCACCCCAGGATGGACGAGCTCCATGCTGTCATGTCAGTTTACCTTATGTCACAGTCGTACCTTAGGCAATGTGACCCGGCATTTCAGTAACCCAGGTACACAAGCCTCAAATTTTTACCCAGCAGAACCCTGAAACTGTGCTCCGGTGCGCAGAATGCTTTCACGAAGGTCGAGGAGAGCTGATGAATGACGTTACCCCAACTCCACCTGAATTTGATCATCCAACTACATCAAATGCACATGCTACATGCTAGCATCCAGCACATGGTGACACGCCATCTATATGCAGCCAAGCTACACTACAGGTCTCCTTAAAAAACTCCAAATCCCAGCATGCCCAGAGAGCTCTTCTCTTTATCACCACCCCATCGCTCCTACAGTGCTGAACATAGATATATAAAAAAAACTAGATCACTCATTGGCTCATCCCGCATACGTCTTTACCGCAGCCATATTGGGGCGCTAAAAACATGACGCGATGAAGGCTGTGGAACAACCGGTCGGCATAAACTGAAAATGCCTCAACATTGTGCTGCCTATGATAGTAAAAACTGGTGAACGGTTGAGTCCAGACAACAATGAATCAGATTTCACGAATAAGTTGCCTTGTTTGTGAAAAATAGAGGCGGCTATGTAGCGTGATGATGCAGCGTTCGGTGCAAGTGAGGCTAGCCCTAGCCCTGCCCCTAGCTAAGCACTGGCGAATCCCCATAGCGGCGCTGCGAAATTGCTCTGATGCTGCATCGTCGATCAATAAATTGACCTCAGGTAGTGTTGCGCCGGTCAGAGTACACCCCACAAATGTCCCTTTATGACAAGAATTAGTCCTGGAGTTCCCAATCATTTTCCTTTATTGACGCGTTTGGTTTCTGTGTACCCCTGGAGGGCAAAACACTGCTTCATTATTGCTGGTAATATTTGACATTCCACAGAGCAGCCTCACAACTCTGTCATTTTCTATTTGTTTCAACCCCCAAATATATACATTGCCTCTCTAAAGAAGAACAATATGTTAAGGAACATCACTTTATAGGCACTTGTATGCATGTGCAGCGCCTGCCACAGTGAGCCAATTTAATAACAGTTAGCCAAGTCCTTAACGTTACCCTGGCTCCACTTCAGCAATTTTCACATTTTATATAGCTAGCTGTCTTGTGGAGAGTCTTTCCCGTTAAACTGATGCCAGGATTAATGCACACTAAAGTACATATGCCTGGGTTTCCTCAGCTCTGTGGACTGATGTAGTCATGTGACTAATTCACTGATCAGTTTTTTAGTCAGTTTGTAAACACTTTTAGTCAAAAAGTGATTTAATTTTGAGGCATTTGCACTGCACAAATTTGAATAGTTTGTTCAGTTTGAAGCATAATAAACATGTAGACATGGTCAACAACATCCCCCGCCAAAATGTCTTCTTTAAAGATACTATGAACAGAGGCTCCCAGAAGTCCCACAAGGGCAATAACTGTGGGAAAAAAAAAAAATAATAGTGTGCTTCTTATTTTTTCGAACTCCATCAGGGTCTTTATGGTCTTAAGCTACACACCAAATTTGGTTATCCTATCTGGAATATTTCCTGTGAAAAAGTAGTTCCCTTTACATATACCGTGAACAGAGTTGAAAAAAAGTGAATCAAGGGCAATAACTCCGGGAGAAATAATCACGCGTGTCTCATTTTTCGAACTCGATCAAGGTCTTTATGGTCTTAAGCTACACACCAAATTTGGTTATCCTATCTGGAATATTTCCGTGAAAAGTTGTTCCCTTTACATATACCGTGAACAGAGTGAAAAAAAAAAAAGTGAATCAAGGGCAATAACTCCGGGAAAAATAATCACGCGTGTCTCATTTTCGAACTCGATCAAGGTCTTTATGGTCTTAAGCTACACACCAAATTTGGTGATCCTATCGCGAATATTTCTTGTGAAAAGTTGTTCCCCTTTATCCCGGACGGACGACTTGCAGACGGAATCAATACGACGACGCATTTTCGCTTGCAGACGGGACGGACGGACGGTCAAATCAATATCCCCGCCGCCGTGTGGCGGGGATAATAATTGAGCGAGTGTCATTTTTTTTCAAGTTGATTAGGCCGTTATGGTGTCAAGCTACATGCCAAATTTGGTTTTCCCATCTCGAATATTTCTTGTGAAAAGTTGTTCCCCTTAGCAGACACCGTGCACAGAGTCCAGAAACACGGATCAAAGGCAATGACTCCGGAAAAAATAATCGTGCAAGTCTTATTTTCGAACTCAATCAAGGCCTTAATGGTGTCAAGCCACACGCTAAATTTGGTTTTCCTATCTCGAATATTTCTTGTGAAAAGTTGTTCCCCTTTGCAGACACCGTGCACAGAGTCCAGAAACACGGATCAAGGGCAATAACTCTGGAAAAAAATAATCGTCGTGTCTCATTGTCGAACTTCGATCAAGGCCATTATGTTGTCAAGCCACACGCTTAATTTGGTTTTCCTATCTCAAATATTTCTTGTGAAAAGTTGTTCCCCTTTGCAGACACCGTGCACAAAGTCCAGAAACACGGATCAAGGGCAATAACTCCGGAAAAATAATCGTCTGAGTCTTATTTTCGGTGTCAAGCCACGATCAAATTTGGCCCTATTAATTTCTTGGTGTCAAGCCACACACCAAATTTGGTCATCCTATCTCGAATTTTTGACTTCTTAATGAAAAGTTGTTCCCCTTTATCCTTATGAAAAGATCCGGACGGACGGACGCACACACACGGGACGGACGGACGGATTTGGAGCCAAACCTATATCCCCGCTCACTTCGTGGCGGGGATAATAATGTAAATAAAACAAAAATTACAAAAGTTGAACATTTTTATTTCACCTCTTCTTACACTTTCCATAGACAAGAACATTACGCACTTAAGCTCTCTTCCAAACCTGGTATGCACTCTGGAAATCGCTAGAACTGGGATTTGGGGGGGGGACACGTCCCTTTATGACAAGAATTTGTCCTGGCGAGTTCTCAATCATTTTCCTTTATTGACGCGTTTGCCAATTATCGTAATTGGCATCTGAGGACACGGTTTCTCTCCATGTGCTAAATCATCGGCTAAATTCAGTACAGTGGCGAACCAGAACTGAGAATTGGGTGCACAAAACATCCGTTTAAAACAATTATTAGTCCTGACCTGCTCACAGTCATTTTCATGATCAACGAAAGGTTCACTCCGAGAGCACTCCACACTTAACAGGTGCTGATTGTTCTCCCTGATTAGGTAAGACGACAATCATTCATCTGGACGCGTATTTTCTGTATTTAAATCAACGTTATTCAAAATTGCATACCTAAAACATATTAAAGGTATGATTGTGTCATTGGACACAGAAAAGGCGTTCGATCGCATAGAATGGGATTATCTGTTTTTCACCCTCAAGGAATTTGGCTTAGGTGAATATTTTATTGACTGGATCAGACTATTATACCACAACCCACTAGCGGCGGTTATCACAAACGGTAAACGCTCTCCATACTTCCCACTGGGAAAGGGCACCCGGCAAGGATGTCCCCTGTCACCGCTGCTATTTGCGATTGCGATTGAGCCGCTAGCAGAAACCATCAGAACCCATCCCAATATTTATGGCATATCAATTAATGAAAGGCAGCATGTGATCTCATTGTATGCGGACGATGTCTTATTGTTTATTACAAAACCAGAAATATCTATCACTTCAATCCTTAATGTTATTAATCAATTTGGTGAATTCTCCAGATACAAAGTAAATTTCAGCAAGTCGGAGGCAATGCCATTGAGTAAGGTACATCACACTTTACCCCTCGGTTTGTCACCCTTTAGATGGGCTTTGCAAGGTTTTGTTTACCTGGGTATATTTGTCACTACCGTACTTCAAAAGATGAACAAAACCAACTTTCAACCCTTGCTTAAACGCATTCATGATGACTTGGTAAGATGGGCCTCTTTACCAATTTCAATGCTGGAAGAATCTCCCTGATCAAGATGAATGTCCTCCCCAGATTACTCTACCATTTTCAAATGATTCCAATCCTACTAAATAATAACACTATTAAGACAGTAAATAACTGGTTGAGGACATTTATTTGGAATCATAAGAGACCACGACTTAAATTTGCAAAGTTGCAGCTTCCATTACATCAGGGAGGGTTGGCAGTCCCTAATATTAGATTATATCAGCTTGCTTCCCAATTTCGGTATCTGGTAGACTGGATACGAAGTGATCCAGACTCAGTCTGGTTAGATATTGAAGCTTTCAATCTGGGTAAACCATTAACACTGGCTAGTCTCCCATTTACTATGAATTGGAAGGACACAGAGATTTCAAATGGTAATTTGATTGTTAAATTTACTTTAAAGGTTTGGAATCTGATAAAAAAATTGGAAAAAAGAACTGATGTTCTTTCACCAATTACTCCAATACAAGGAAATATTGATTTTCGTCCAGGAATGACAGATAGTGGGTTCTCTCTGTGGGGAATTTTAGGTATTAGAACTTTGAGAGACTTATTTGAAGGGGACAGAATGATGTCGTTTGATCAGCTAAGGTTGAAATATAATTTACCCCGAACACACTTTTTTAGATTCCTGCAAGTCAGAAGTTTTATTCAGAGTCAGACTAGGCGCACATTTAATTTGGAAATGTCACCAACTGAACAACTACTTAATAAGGCATGTTACAGATCTATAGTAAGACGCTGCTATGAGGCCCTTCACAAGTCTAATAAATTAAATAATGCAATCCTGCAAATTTGGGCTCAGGATCTTGGAGTGGAGATCGATGAAGCTACAGGGACTGGCATATGGGAATGCGCTAGTAATATATCCATATGTAATAGAGCAAAGGAACTACAATTCAGGTTGCTGCACCGACTTCAGATATCACCTCAACTTAGACATAAGATGAACCCGAAAAAGTCAGATATGTGTGTTAAATGTAATAAGGAGGTTGGTAGTTTTACACACACTATATGGACCTGTGTACACGTCCAGGATTTCTGGGTGAAAGTAGTCTCAAAGTTAAACCTGGTCTTTAATAAAGTAATTGATATGGAACCTATATGTCTCCTGCTAGGAATGCCGCACCCACAAATTAAGGGGATTCACAAACGGAAATTGATGAATATGCTAACATATGCCGCACGTAAAAGCATATTACTGAAGTGGATCTCAAATAAGCCACCAACACTCTCAGACTGGCATATGATCATATTTAATTTTTTACCCATGGAATACCTGACATACTGGGTTAAAGGTAAAATCGATGTGTTCTATTGTATATGGACTCCATTTTTCGACTATGTGGGACCTAGAATATCTAATGTTTTCTTGAAGACCCTTCCTAAACCAAGGAATGATGTCTGAATGTGTAAGGGAGCCTTTGTGGTCTGTAAAATTGTGTATTTATTGTATACATGTCTGTTTTTTCTGTCTCCTTTTTTGAGAACATTATATATACTTTTTTTTTTTTTTTTTTTCTGTATGCCACCATATTTGTAAAACAAAACTGTGCTGCGTAATGGGATTTGTTACAGAGGGGGGGAGGGTTCAAAAAATGAAAAAAAAAAAAAAAGCTGTAATATGTGATATGATGAATGTTTAAGTAATAATAAAGATATGTTTCCAAAAAAAAAAAAATTGCATACCTGCGCAAATAGCTTGAGCCGCACGCTTTTCATAGCCTATTTAACTGCCGAGTTAAATAGTAACTAAGTAAAAAGCAAATTACTTTGCTGAACTGAATTTAGCCCATGATTTCATCGCTGTTGGCTCACGCACGCATGTGGCCTATATAGCATCATCGGATCGACTACATCGCCTGGACTGCTGCCAAACGTAACTAAGGAGATATTGATTTTCTGCACATTGGGTCTGCTGCATACATTACTAGACTGGCGGGAAGCGGCCGGCTGTCTCTGATAGATCGTCAGTGTGGGTCCTCAGTACGCAGACGGATTTCGTGATGTGTACAAGAGGTCCGTACCCAAAATGAGCTAGACTGGCCGAGTGCAGATTAAAATTACGTTGATCTTTGGAGAAAAAAAGGCATTCGTCAGCCTGACGCTAGTCTGGCACAGCGTACTCGTCAGTTGGGATTTTTTTTCGTCTTCTGACGAGCTGACGAACGGGCAGCGGAAACCAAGATATACAGTAAAACTAGCATATTACCTATTCAATTGGACCAGCTAATTTTGTCCGTTATGAGCGAATTCCGCTATATGCATTAAACATACAAAATCCGTTATACTCACAAGACAAATTATATCCTCTATATGCGTGTAACAGATTATATCCGCTATACAATTGTATGAATTTGTATGTAGCCTATGCTTTGCGTAGGGATCGGAACAACTTCATTCTCAAGTGAGCGTACCGGTACCTACTTTTCTTCATTTAGTCAGTCTTTGCCCTGACACGATGGATAACAGGATGATATGATTAGCCTACTGCGTGTTGCTCCAACTCGGATCAACGGAGACGACTAAAACCTATGTATGTAAATGAAACTGCTCCAGTTTCAGTTTCCGCGAATGCACTGTTATGAACTTACACCTTTTTGCCAGTAATTTAACCGTAATCTAACAATAAGTTTACTGCAGAGTTCCGTCCATGTTAAGTGTAACGCACGGTTAAATGCGCTCAGGACTCCACTTACAGTTAAAATAACAAGGAGAATGCGTTAATTTTACTGTTAAATTATGTCAGTTTATAACCGTGTCGGAAAGCCGAACTTCATTTCGTTGCTCTGTTGCAAATGCGTATGTGCATGGTGCAAACCAGCTTGTCCGGTATACACGAGTCCTTTTTAATGAAAATGCATTGTGATGGGACTGTCCGATTTGAGCGAAAATCCGTTAGATATAAAATCCAATATATTCGATGTTTATTTAATATCGTGCACAAATATGCATGAATTATAACGCGGCTAGGCCTATAAATAAGGCAGTTGCTACGGGTACGGCAGTTTTTCAATGTATTTCAATGTGGAGAGGTACGGCAGTCCCCATTTCAAGCCCTGCCCTAACCTAACCCTAACCCTTCCCCTAACCATAATTACGAATCCTTATCCTAATCCCTTGAAATCAACTGCCGTACCAACAAAAACTGCCGTGTCTCTAGACACTTCGTATAAATAAATGTTCAACACATGATACATGCGGAATAAAAGCTACTTTGAAACTTGTCTGGAGTATATTGTTCTTTTTTTTTTTTTTTTTTTTGAACTAAACCGTGCTCTTGGAACACCCTACATACTTATCCACCTTATTCCTGAGGGCGCTACTGTAGATATGATTAGGGGTGCAACTTCCGGCGGAAGTAGTTTTTAGCGAGTGGCTAGTCAAGAACAGCGGCGTTTCTTTCAGTTAACTTAGCGATTACAGCTCGTTTTTTAACAAATTAACTTGCTTTTCTTAAAATGTCCCTTCAGAGCTCCGGCACCTATTGTGCTGTTCGAGGCTGAACTGACAACAAGAGGAAGCTAAATTTATGGTTTGATCAACAGTGTTTTGAACACGCACCCAGAACATAGGGGATTGTCCTTGTGTTCAGCGAAACGGTTTCCATCGCCTACCAACAGAAGAGGAAGCCAGAATTTGGCTGAAAAACCTGAATTTGAAAAGACCCCGGAAAACACTAGGTGCTCATTTCATTATGTCGACAAACAACGATTCCTACTTTATGGCTAGGCTCAGACAGACCGCCGCAGATGAGACGCCGGGGTCCTCAGAAGCATTTTGACAGCAGTGCCAGGAGAGCACAAGGTATGATAGGGAGGACAGTAAATTGTTGTATTCGTCCGGTAATGCCAGTCAGTGTAACTAACGTTTCATCCTGTACAGTTTAAGATGAGGCTATAGAAGTAGCAATAGTCTACTACAATTTGAAAATGGCCTACTCTGTTCCAAACAATAGTCTTGCACTCCAAACCTCATTTCACTAAAATTAAAAGTATGGAAAAAATGGACTCACTGTGTTTTACATGTTATAGTATTGGATTAGCTAGCAACTTAATACCGTATAATGTAGTTGGCTGGAGTAGAGCTAATTTGACTCATACTGTCGGATGGCTTAATTCACTCTGTATAACAATCCATTACGTTTCATATGTAGAGCAATATTTACCGCTGAAATATAGTGTTTCCTTCATAAATATTCTAAGAAAGTATTTGCATAGTACTTGTGTAGTACTTGTACTTGTTTTAAGGTACATAAGGTCGTATACTACCTCCTTTAACAAAACGCGACCGACCTTGTTGCTGTGGAAGTACTGCATACGCTTCGGAGCTTTGTAGATTGTTCACAGCTTCGCAGTCTGTGGCAACGGAGTCGCTAATGTAGCCAAATGTGCTAGTGTGGCCACTGCTTCAGGTCGTTCTCCCATTTTTCGATAGTAGAAGGCAGCGGTACCGTAACTTTATCCCGTCTGAGGGCTAAAAGGTGATGTTCCCTCATATATTATTTTCCAATCGCTTAAAAAAGAGGATTCGCGTGAGCTGCTGCAATGGTAAACAGTTCAGTGACAGGATGCAGCGGAAGCTGCTCCCAGAATTCGCACAAGGGATCATGGGACGTGGGAATAAGGTGGATACTTGTTTTATTAGTACTTGTATAAAACGCAGTTTCAGTTGCTGCCATTTCCTTTCATTCTGTAGGCTACAGAATAAAAACTCAAAGGAAAAATCTAGAATCTACTCAGACCTAGCATTTAGCAGTCCTCACATAAAGAACAATAAAACATCTTGATACTATGGCTGTTTAACTTCGACTAAAAAAAAAAAAAAAAAAAAAAAAAAGCAGTGTATATTTCGCCGTGAACCGTTATCACATTTCTACCGCTATTTGGCTGCGACCTCCAGTACACGTGCTCAGTTGTATTATTTTTGGACTTGCTCAGAGAAATCAATAGTGAAGTTATAACTTCGCCATTTAGGCACTTAGCTCGCATATATACATTAAATATACAGTATCTCACAAAAGTGAGTACACCCCTCACATTTCGACAATTAATTGATTATATCTTTTCAAGGGACAACGTTACAGAAATGAAACTTGAATATATTCTAGAGTAGTCATTGTACAGTATGTGTAGCAGTGTAGATTTACTGCACTGTCCAAATAACTGAACAGTCATTATTTCCAAAATGGGTGGCAACAAAAGTGAGTACACACCCCAAATGTTAATGGTCAACCAGGCAACGAAACATCTTATTCATCATGTTCATGCTTTTGTCTGTTCGACTGGGCCGTATGAGGCCGTGTAACATGTTGAAGGTTTAAATTGTGGTGCTTTGGGTGCAATGCTCTCATTCTGGTCACTGGATGGTCAGCATGACACCTCATGGGAAAGAACTCCCTGAGGATCTGAAAAAGAGAATTGTTGCTCTCCACAAAGATGGTCTAAGCTACAAGAAGATCTGTGAATCATGAAACTGAGCTACAGCACGGTGGCCAAGGTTATCCAGCGGTTTTCCAAGATTGGTTCTACTCGGAGCAGGCCTTGTTAGGGTCGACCGAAGAGGTTGAGTCCTCGTGCTCTGCGTCAGGTGCACAAGTTGGCTTCAGAAAACAGATACAGGTCTGCTGGCAGCATTGAAGACAAGGTTGCAGCAGTGGGAGAACAGCCTGTCAGTGCTCAGACCATACGACGTGCACCGCACCAAGTCTGTCTGCATGGTCGTCGGCTAAGACAGAAGCCTCTTCTGAAGCTAGCCCACAAGAAAGCCCTAAAAGTTTGCTGAAGACAACCAGTCCAAGAACATGAACCACTGGAACCATGTTCTGCGGTCTGACGAGACCAAGATAAACTTGTTCGGCTCAGATGCGGTCCAGCATGTGTGGCAGCGCCCTGGTGAGTAGTACCAAGACAAGTATGTACTGCCTACAGTCAAACATGGTGATGGCAGCATCATGGTCTGGGGCTGCATGAGTGCTTCTGGTCCTGGGGACGCTTCATTAATAGAATAATGGATTCCAACACGTACTGTGACATTCTGAAGCAGAACATGATGCCCTCCCTTCAGAAATGGCAGTTTTCCAACATGATAACGACCCGAAACACACCTTCAAGATGACAACTACCTTCCTGAAGAAGCTGAAAGTGAAGGTGATGGCGTGGCCAAGTATGTCTCCAGACCTGAATCCCGTTGAGCACCTGTGGGTCATCCTCAAGAGGAAGGTGGAGGAGCAGCAGGTGTCCAACATCCACCAGCTCTGTGATGTTGTCATGGAGGAGTGGAGGAGGATCCCAGCAACAACTTGAGCAGCTCTGGTGAATTCCATGCCTAGGAGAATCAGGGCAGTGCTGGACAACAATGGTGGTCACACTAAATACTGACACTATGGACACAATTTGGCATGTTAACGGTGAGGTGTACTCACTTTTGTTGCCACCCATTTTGAAATTAGTGACCGTTTGTTCAGTTATTTGGACAGTGCAGTAAATCTACACTGCTACACATATTTTACAATGACTACTGTAGAATATGTTCAGGTTTCATTTCTGCAACGTTGCCCCTTGAAAAGATATAATAAATTAATTGTTGAAATGGGAGGGGTGTACTCACTTTAGTGAGATACTGTAGCTAGCCAAGTTGGCATAAAGGCTCTCTTGCTAGCTAGCAAACATTATATTTCATGTATTTAAATTTAGTCAATTTAAAATGCGTATAGCGGCTATAGCTGTTATTATGCGAACTAATTTGGCTGCAGTTGCACTGCGAGCATTTAGCTCACTAGCTGGCAATAAAATGCGCCGAATAAAAAGGTTGCCAGCTAAAGCCGCTTTCACACCGGACGCGAAACACGACAGATTACATTCAAAGTCAATGCAAAGACGTATTCGCCTAGCCCAGTCCCTGCATCTAAGCCAATTAAGCATACTACAGAAAGATGAGTCCTGGAAAAATTGGTAGGCCATTACGTGGCACTCTATCCAGCAATATATAGTTTAAAAATATGTTCTTATAATTTGTTACAGAATCCACTAAACCATTATCTAATTAAAATATATAGGCCAGGGTATGTTCAGATAACGATCCATAAACAGGCCGAACGCATAAGGTGTAGATCTATTTCCACGTTGTCCGCTTTGTTTGTTTACGTTTTTCGACCTCCCCAATATGGCCTCCATCCCAGCAACGGCAGACATATCAACTTGCCTTTGGCAAATAGGCGATGCGTCATCTAGTTTTTTTTATATATCTATGGTGCTGAGGTCCAGAAGACCTTCAAACAAAGGACAGAGCAGAGGAGGAGTAACTGAGAGCAGATGTGCGTGTATGCGTGTGCAGCTGTGTGCTCTGTGTGTACCGCAAACAAGCACAAGAGAGCCAGTGTGTGCGCGCACATGTGAGAGAGAGAGAGAGAGAGAGAGAGAGAGAGAGAGAGAGAGAGAGAGAGAGAGAGAGAGAACACAGTGATTGTGTGCAGCTTATTGTGGGGACTGATGACATCACTTAGGTGGAGGCCCTTGTTCAGTATGACAAACTGCTCAAACCCACCCTGCAGGTCTGCATGGTTCCTGAACATTCGGGGGGGGGTGTTTAGGGAAGACTGCGGAACAGAAGGTCCCATCTACAGCACCAACCCAAATACCTTCATCAGTACCAGCATCTTCCTCACTGAAAACACCGTGCTACACACTGAGACAGCACACAGAGTTCCACAGGGACAGCCAAAACACTCACAGTTGCTCGCTCGCTCGCACGCGTGTACGCACGCACGCATCATGACTAGGGCAACAGTCACAACAACAGCAAAAAAAAAATCTGAGACACAGAATGCCATCAGAAACGTGCCACAATTAAGTTTATCAACTTCATTATAAAAAATCTTCGTGAAAATGAAGCCCTGACATCCATATAAATCAGACTTGAGAATGAGATTAACTTCAAATACAATTAGGCTGCAAATGCCTGACCGTCATCTCCAAACCATCATTTGCTGAATGACCTGGAATAACCTCACAGTTAAGATATATAATACATTCAGATTCTCACTCCTTCAGAAACAAAAAAAAATACTCTCAACAGAAAATAAAAACATTAGAAAATCTGACAACTTTTCATAGCATTCTCTCATTTCTGTCAGAATAACCCCATAATTATGCATTAAGCGTCTAATTAAAGGCAACTGAAGACTCACTGGTATGAGAGAACAGAAACGCCAACACAGAAGGGGTACAGGACCGTATGAACACCGCTGTGCTAAAAGACCTGATCACAGGCCAGTTCTGCCGCACTAAACATGCAGCACAGGGACACATATACACAACAGCGCACAGAATAATACGACCAATCTGCCATCACACTACAACAAGCTAGGCACATGCTCCTGTCGTACTGCATACCTGCGACCTGACACACAGCCTGCGGCCAGGAAACATCATCACGCTAAACAGTGAGCTGGAAAGAGCCAATCACAGGAGACGCCTCAGGAGAGAGAACTAGGGTCAGAGCGCAGAGATTCTCCCAGCATGCCCTGCCCAACCCAACCAGATTCAGGAGCCGAGCGCGCTCAGTCTGCCTGTACTTAGAGCATTACAATACTGCAACAAGAGCGGCTCGACCTCATCCTAACCTTGCCTGGAGCTACAGACGGTGCTGCATGGATTTTACAAAGAGTTTTATGTTAAACTTAAATTCAACTTTCAGTAATTAGCTCTTGAGCGGAGGATGGGCTCCCCCACTGCAGCCCGATTCCTCCTGAGATTTCTTCCACTGCACAATTTTTTCTCACTAGTGTTTGAGGTTTTCTCCTCCTGATAGTTTTCTTTTTTTTTTTTTTTGCCATTTTGGGGATTCAGCAAGGCTCCGCCCCTTGTTTTTAACTCTAAAGCATCTTCCTGACAGTCCTTCGATGAAAAGTGCTATAAAAATAACATTGAATTAAACCAACAGAGCTGAACATATCCACTGTGTGAGCCATATGTACTAGCACTACTATATGCTACACACACAGACCAGGACTGCGGGCAACTTAAGCAAGGCGCAGGTGTGCGTGTGTGTATGCATCTCATATGTAAGACTGCTCTCCTCTCTGTGTCCAGGCCTGAATGTTTATTTCAATAACACAACTGTTATTGTCTCTAAAAATGGCAGTTGCGTCGTACACGTTTACGACACAAGTTGAAAGAACGGAGTTTCCGCTCGTCGCACGAACTCCCTTTTTACCCCGACTCACTGGATTGGCCGATTCTCGTTTCCCTGGTGACTCACGGCTGAGCATTCGATCACAGTTTCCACAGAGCGGTCCCTGGCACAGTCGCGATTCGGCCACTAGGACGAGATAACGCCGAAGGGCTCATTATCATTTCGCCGTAGCAACTGCGCGTCTGCAGACCGAGATATTCCCGCCTCCCGGGGCCGAGCGGAGAAGCGGAAAAACGACCGCGAATAACAGCGCAGCCTCCATACGAGAGAATCGAGAGAGTCGTGCGCTGGGCTGGGACACTTCCCGACAGAGAGGTCACTTCAGGTCGAGCCGCAGAGAAACCATGAATGAGGATCTGCGTCATGTGATCGACCCGCGCACCCCCAATCCAAACTCCCTTTCCGAGAGTGAGGATCCCGCACAGAAAGGTTTGATTCGGGGGGCGCGGGAGGTTCCCACCAATGTGCAACCGTCTGCAGGACTGGGACACCCTAATGCGCAATTCAGCAAATCTGAAATATCCTAACACACAGTGCACCACTTCCGCACGAATCGCTGATGCGGCAAAGGTCACACACGCGGTTGGGAGGTTTTGTGAAGAAACGCGCACTTTCCTGATCCTCTGGGGCAATATTTTCCTGAATCTACCGCTTTTAAATGTCATCGGAATTGAATGTTTTCCAACATGAAATCCGCTGCCAATAGAGCAAATTTTACCCTTCCCTTCTTAAATGTTTTTTTTTTCTCTCATGAAGGTGGAGCGACATCAGGGAACAAAAGATTGTTTTCTGGAATTGTTTGCCTTGTAGTCATGAGATTGTTCCACGTCAGAATCAAAAGTTAAGCATCAAACCACTTTCAGTGAATAAATCAAATTCAGTGGCTTCTATAGAGCAAGAAAAGCCGCGTGAACTGAATAAATACGGTGTCACATGACAGCAGTTACTTTATTGATTAGTAAGAGGGTTTTTCTGCGCAAAAATACTGGATTCAGTGCCAGAACTGCAATGAAGGTGGTTTAACACAGGGGCCTGACAAGGACAAGTCATTTTTCACCCCGCACACCCAGAGCTCAGCTAATACATTACACAGCTCTAAGCCACACAGCCCATTGAAATTGTGACAATGGATTTCTCATCACACTCCGCTTATATCCAATTACCCATCCTGCTTTACTGACCAGTAGGAGAGGGTTCCCCCCAAATAACCAGGTACTCATGAGATTCCCTCTAATTGGAGATTTTTTTCTCCGAGGAAAAACGCACAACACAAACAAAACTGAATGGAACAGAATAATATCAAAGACAGCAGCAGGTTATTTTCAGGGCTGAAGGAGTCAAAGAAACTGAACAAATTGCGGTGAGAGAGAAATAAAGATTCATTCCGTCTCCACTGAGGATGTGACCAAGCTGCACCATTTAAGCAGACGGTGTTTCTTCCAACTAATGAATTTGGGATTGTCCGGCACTTTCAGAGAAGGCTTCAGGTGGTTGTGGATCGAGAGGGGGGATCCATGGTGTAGCGCGCTGCTTGGTCATAAGTCGGGGACTGATCACCCCTGGTTGGGTCGCCCAGGTGAGGGTGTCTAAAGATCTGAGACCCGAAACAACCCATGACCCTGGGTTCTTCACTGAGGACGTGACCAAGCTGCACCATTCAAGCGGATGGTGTTTCTTCAAACTACCCCCCTTTTTTAAATGCTTTGTGGAAGCCTCCTGTGTGGCTTCACTGATGTTTTTGGTGGCTTTCCTTTCCTGCACCCCTCTGATACCAAGGAGCCTGAGAGCTCGGTGTAGGGACTGCCCTAATCGCTTGGTGGATCCGAACGGGTTTGCAATGAAGGCAGACTGCATGCGGGCCCTCTCTCTGCCCCTTCTCCTGTGGTACTCAGCTCTATGGAGAGAGATGAGTTTCTGCCGCAGCATGCTCCGCAGCTCTGCTAGGGCTGGTCTTTCTTCCTCTTTTGCCGTCCGGTACTGCTGCTTTAGAGAGCTCAGTTCCTTCCTGAGATGAGAGATCTTCATCTCAGGTCGGTTGGGCCTGGCTGCTGCTATGCTGGCTTTCGGCTGATTGATGCCAAATCTCTCCGCACCAATGCTGACGATCAGGGCGCTCATCAGCCGGAGGCGCTGGTCCGCTGCCCCTCCAGATGAGGCCTTCAGAACCGCATCCACATCATCATCGAACTGACGCCACTCAGATCCTCGGTGCGCGGCAGGCCATAGGACCCGGCGATGTTCTGGTGGAATGCTGGGTGAGGCAGGCAGAGCTGGGAGGTTCTGGACACCGAGGGGTGACTCCGGGTCCTGCTCCTCCTCCGTCTCACCAGGGGCAGTGCTGGGCACTGGCTCTGAGCGTTGCTCAACTTGCCTCTTCCTAGTGCAGCCCATCCTGGTCTGGTGGATCCTCAGACCTCTCAGGTTCTTACAGACCTTGCCACAAAAAAAAAGGTTGCGCTCGTTATCGATCCGTTGCTCATAATTGTTGCCAAAAAATCTGTCCGTTTGGGTTGCTCATCCTCCCCCCCCTCTCGGGCAACCCTGGGGGTATTTCTCAGTAGGATTCATCGTAGTTTAATATAATAATGGAGAAGCAAAAACAAATTCTGTCTAACTCAGCCCATTTCAATCTATACAGGGGTTTACGACTTGGTCAAGTAACTATAGCCCGAGCTGAATTCCTCTTCAGGTAGTATTATGAAGATAAAACCAGTGTGTATAAATCCTGATATAAATCCTTATCGAATGGTTTTGGGAAAAGTACATTTCCTTTCATTTCCAATTCCTCCTCTACATTTTATCCACATTTCTCCTCCAAATAAACAGCCATTTCCAGTGCAGGACATGAGTCCATGAGTCATGGACAGAGCCGACGGAGGTGGCTCTACAGGAGCGAAGTTTGAGACTGCAGACACATGGTGTAGTTTAGTGTCACCAGACACTGTTAAATGCCTGTAATCTACAGTAATGAGTGATATTCCCTCCCAGAAAAACACTGGGACTTGAAAACGGCTCTGAGACCTACTTTTCATAGCCCTAAACCTCACTGGAGCCAGAGTGCTGTAAACTACACCAAACTCACAACAACAGTGGCACATGAAAATGGATGAAAAAACAAAGACTTAAAAAGCTGGAGGATCTGCCAGGAAGGGCGACAACTTTCACTGGAAGCAGGTGGCCGGAAAACATGAAACTCACAGCTGCTCTGAGCAGAGCTCTCCTCAGTGAAATCTAACATCCTGCACCTCGCAACCCCGAGCAGACCCCAGAGACACACAGGAACACGAGCAGAGCCCAGAGACACACAGGAACACGAGCAGAGCCCAGAGACACACAGGAACACGAGCAGAGCCCAGAGACACACAGGAACACGAGCAGAGCCCAGAGACACACAGGAACACAGGGAACACACGAGAGCAGAGACCCAGAGCAGAGCCCAGAGACACACACACAGGTACCCAGAGACGCACAGGAACACGAGCAGAGCCCAGAGACGCACAGGAACGCGAGCAGAGCCCAGAGACGCACAGGAACGCGAGCAGAGCCCAGAGACGCACAGGTACACGAGCAGAGCCCAGAGTCAAGCCCCAGAGCACCAGAGACACAGGGACACGAGGAACACGAGCAGAGCCCAGAGACACACAGGAAGAGACACACAGGAATGCAGAGAGCCCAGAGAGACACACAGGAACGGAACGAGCAGAGCCCAGAGACACACAGGAACGCGAGCAGAGCCCAGAGACACACAGGAACACGAGCAGAGCACAGAGACACACAGGAATGCGAGCAGAGCCCAGAGACACACAGGAACACGAGCAGAGCCCAGAGACACACAGGAACACGAGCAGGGCCCAGAGACACACAGGTACACAAGCAGAGCCCAGAGACAGAGGAACGAGCAGAGCACAGGACAGAGACACACACAGGTACACGAGCAGAGCACAGAGACACACAGGAACACGAGCAGAGCCCAGAGACACACAGGAACACGAGCAGAGCCCAGAGACACACAGGAACACGAGCAGAGCCCAGAGACACACAGGAACACGAGCAGAGCCCAGAGACACACAACACAAGTATTGTGAATACCGTTTTCTCCATTTAATTCCCAAAAGATCTCCTGCATTTCACATGACTAACAGAAAAGAGGAAAGGGAGGGTCAGGGGCGATAGTCTCCGCAGAAATCAGCGGACTTGGGTGATGGATGCCGACCAGGGGCTGATGGGAAAGGGCTATGATACAGGGCTATGATCCTGCCAACCCCCCACCACAGCCACTTCCTATTACGGCCAAATTTCTGAGATGTGCAAAGGAATAGTAAAAGGACACAATCTGCACTTCCAGGACTGCACTGGGCAGAATCTGCTGTCCTCAGGATAAAGAGAGGCCACAGGTTCAGATCCTGAGAGGGTAACGGCACGGCAGCTGCACCCGGCAGCCAATCACTCCGAAGTGCAGATACAGCCAAAGTTCAGCAGCACTCGGGCTGCTTGGGGTCGGCCATAGTGCCAGGAAGTGAATTTAGCTACATCATTCATACCAAAAGAGAAAGGAGTTCCGCAACTTACATTAAAACCTGGGTGTAAAACACAGGGCTTGGAATTAATTAGCCCAACCACTGGCACGGGGCTACTGTGAGTTTCAGGCTAGTTGACCAAAGTATCGTCTGATTCTGATGAATCTGAAAGGGCCTTGAGTCGACACCCCCAGTTCACAGGCCTCAGGTACAGTACATTCGCCCTTCATAAGCAGCAGGGGTTCCCCTCATGGAACCAAAGTCCCCCCCCTTACACAAAATCAGCCCCGTCAGAACTGCACACCCCCTCACACAGCACCACTGCTCCCCCCGCAGGTGTGTATGTCCTTACTGAAGCGTAAAACCACACCACCACCCTGCTTCCAGAATTAGCAGCAGCTCACTCAAATCACGGCTTGCCGACATTTGCTTATCATTTCATCAACCAGCCACAGCCACGTACAGTCGACCTGAAACACTGACTACTCCACACAGAGATACCTTGTACACCTCTTGGTGTTGAAATAAATCGCTGCCACTTAATTTTGACTGAAATGCCGAATCTTTTTTACTGCAATCTCCAATGCTGCACGAATTCCTGGCCGTCTTCCACTGCGCTGGTACATGGAGTGTGACGGGGGTCAGTCTGACAGAACTGCGCGAATCCAGGCAAAGTCAAACTGCCACCCTCCATCATCCATCCAGCAGTCCCTTCAGACCAGTCCGGGCTGCGGAAGGTGACTGAGAGACGGCAGGAATCTTTCCTGCACAACCGGAGCTGCCCTTTGGAAAAACTGAGGGAAAGGGAGAGAGGAACTGCTGACAGAGTAGAGGAAATTGGCAACAACCTTCCCGGAAACTACGAAATAAATGACACAAAAAGCCCAGAGAGCGTTCGGCCCCAACCAGCATCAATCAAAGCAGCAACAAACTAAAACGCATCATCTTATCTGGAACTGCACTGGAATGGATAGTACAAACTCAAAATCCAAACCGGATTCTCGTACCCTGTGCAGCTGTTCCCTCGGTATACTGATGGGACCATTCAAAATAAACCAGTGATTTCAGCAAATTACATCAATATCATGTTTTGTTTTCACCCTCCGGCAGCATCAATACAAACACGCACAAGGAGTTCCACTACAATGACCCCAGTCAAGGTCAGAATCAAGATTTAACACAAAGAGAGAAATTAGAACAGGAAACAGACGCCCAGTAAAATAAGAAACAGGAGATGCAAACATTCAAGAAACATTTTCAGGGGTCAAATCAACCCCTCACAGCATCACCTTTTAAAATACAGTCCTTTTTATATTTATACTAAACAACTTTTCCCAGTTAGCTTTTATGATATATCTTTACTTGCCAGACACATTTACAGTATGTTACCACAGTGTTGGCAGGTTTTTGCCATTACCTTAAATTGAGTTGATTCAGATCCAAGCATACCAGAGAGCAGAGGCTGACCTGATAAGGAAAACCAATAGCTGTTAAATTACAATCACACTTGTAGTCACAGGAAGGGCCCCAGGATCACCGAAAACCACAGCTGTAATGTACAGTTTGTGTTGATGGGAGTAATTCTTCATGGGCCGACTGCAGTAGCACTCTGGCCCAACAATCCCCGACAGCAGTCCTGTAGGGCTAAAGTCTCTCCTGGTTTTTGTGATTTCCTTTCAATCTGCAGCAAATATAGGCTTTGGAAACAAGGCATGGAGTCTGGCCCTAATCTGTACATCAGTTAAACACTTCAGAGGGAGATTACTCAAGAATCAGCGGATACAGCAGCCCTTCAGAATTTCAGTTTGAGATTCCACATATTCCAAAGCAAATGCTTGGCCTATATAAAGCTATAATTTTTGAGCCAAGGATAATAATGTTAGGACTGCTGCACACGGCCCTCGAACACCACAAACCCACATAACTTCGGCCTCACTGCAATAAAACAAGCAAAGTCAATAATGAAGGTCAAAGCAAATAGAGCCACAATTGATAAGCGAACCTCTAACAAGAAGACCGGAAAACTGAATCCAGATTGGCCCCTGAATTTCCTAAACTCGTTTATAATCCACCTGTCTGATCACTAGGAACAGTTCCTTCCTTTCCAAGGCGGTATTTTAATGGCCAACCCACCTCAGTGCTCTGTGATTACTGCAGCCATTCGGACAAGCATACTCCAGAAAAATAAAACCAACACAAAACTATTCAAGTACTGAAACTGTCTCACAACACTACCATGATGAATACTCTGAATTATTAACAGACCGGTAAATTATATGATGGGCATTACCCTAAAAAATGCAAATTGGCTCCTGACAGCATTTCATACAGTGTAATTTAATACAAGAACTTACTCAGTGCTGCAAACTACAGAAAGAAGCATGTTTATGTTAGGGTGTCATAGTTTGCCAGTTCAAACCCGTTAGCCATCTTGACTGCAAACCCATGTCCACAACCGCAGCTCTGCAATGACAACCACCACAGCTCCATAACAGTATTTTCTGTCGTAAAAGTACAGCTTTTTGAAAAATGGATAAATCAGTGTAACGCTCTCAAATTAAAAAAAGAAATTTAAATGTCTTATTTTTGTAGCTCTAGCCTAGTGATTTCCAGGGAATTTTTATCTGTTCCCCCCTCTACATTTCCTCCCCCGACCCATTGCGTTCCGAAAACACCCATTTTCAACGGCTTGATGGCAAATGTCTTACAGCGGATGGTTTCACTGCCAAGAAACACCACAGCATTCATCGTCTTAACATGTGTGTAGACCATACGAAACACAGCGACCTATAAACCTGGAACCAATCAAAGCTTCATAAACATACTGTGACCGTACTGTAGCTGCAAAAGGGCCAGAAAAAATCTTGACAGCATACCGAGGCGTCGGATTAAGATGCAAATACTGGTTTTATGGCATATTCGTCAATGTTATCCTTTATTTCAGCTTTTAAGTAAGAGGCTGATAAGTTATTGAAAGCTCACTGAATTTAGAACTTTATGTAACGCCAAGCCACTTGGCGATAGGGGTCATTTTGATTACGAAGGGTTAGCAGGGCCTTGTATTAATCTGACGAAGGGAAAAACAAGGCTGACGCTAGAAAAAGCCAAAAAATAACGGCCAGTCGCGGTGAATTCACGGAAAACACCAGGTCAAGGAATCATCATCGCCTCCTGTCGTTGGGATTAGGGCAGTTTCACTTGCAAGCTTCCGTACCGTCAGACCATGAGTCCGATGCTTACAAATGCCACCATCTAACAAGCATTTTTTTGTGACAACCGCTATAACTAGTTATATCACAATAAAATCCATACGCAAAGATCATATGGAAAATGTTGCAGAATAATTCATCATTTGCGAACTGACCAACTGGAGCCAGGAACACACTAATCCAGCGTGCTGCCACTGCGCCGCACAGCTGCAGTGCGATACCTGAATGAGCAAGAAGTCAGATGAAAACGAGTTTAAGTTCATCAGTGAGCAAGATCTCACCATATAGCGAGCGAGCGAGCGTCACTCTCAGCGCTGGTATAAAGGCATTCGGGTAAGGGCTAATCTGCTCAAAAACTACAACCATCAATACTTTCCTTCCTTCTTATTGATAGATATACATCTCAAGAAAAAAGATGAAAATTCCATCACAATATATTGAGAAATAAATAAATTAAGAAGGAAAGTATAGATGGTTGTAGTTTTTCAGCAGATTAGCCCTATGCCCGCACTGAATACCCTGAGAATTAGCAGCAGCAAGATACCTGGCAAACCTATGACTACCTATTCGGTGTCACTCAGTTAGCCAAATGTTGGCAGCCAAATTAAAAAAAAAAAAAGTAAAATGTTCGCCAGCTCGCTTCCCAAGTTGAGACCCAGCTGAAGTTGCAATAATCGGTCTGTAGTCAGGAACAGAAGTGCACACTCACTCACTGTCCAGTTTCACAGAGCAGGGGATTCAGCTGCTCAGCCACAATAATCCAACCCCAAACGTTAACGTTAGCAAGCCAGCTAACTATTAGCCAGGTGTCATCAACTTACCATCCATTATCTGCACGAATATACGCAGTAAAGCACATAGACGAAGCTCGTCAGCCAGTCAAACTGTGGTACACAATCTTATCTTAATGGGGCATAACCTGATGCGGTCTGCGACCCAGCAGAACACCGCCGAAGAGCCAACCCCCCACATCCATTAAAGCCGCTTTCACACCGGACGCGAAACGAATTTTTCGCACGACAGATTACATTCAAAGTCAATGCAAAGACGCGAATACACGCGTGTGACTTTGAATGTAATCTGTCGTGCGAAAAATTCGTTCCGCGTCCGGTGTGAAAGCAGCTTTACTCCGGTTAGCGACATTTCGGTGTCATTTCTCATAGATGTGCCAGTTCTGCGCCAGCATCTCATCGCAGCGACTGGAAAGCGGGCGGCAGTGATTTTCTTCCAGGGTGACCCCCGCGGTAGATGGCTAGTTAGCCTGCTAGCATTAGCCCAAGCTAGCTACTCCAGTTCATGTTAACGTTGGTCAGGCTAACGCACAGTGGTAGTGTTTCCCAAGACTGACACAATCCCAGCTATACATTTTCCCGCACAGGGTTTTGAAAGAAGTATCCCGTGTCGAGAACTTGCCTTCTTACCTCATAGTTAGCGCTCCATTACAAACTAGCTACCTGATAAAATGACCATAAAATGTCTAAAAAAACACAAATTCCAATAGCCAATGCCTGGATTTTCTCACTTGGGGGTTCAAGTTTTTTCTTCCCTATGACCGCCGTATTGCTACGCCACCACAACCTTCCCCGTGCGTAACCACACCCTCCTAGTGGCTGCAGTTTAAAATTGACAGCAATATAAACCAATGGGAATTCAGATATACACATTACCGTTGACGTCAAAAGCTTTCAACGAATCGAATCACCGACAATTTGAAAATGACAGTTAATCGGAGGAATCACGATAGACATTCCAAACAGTCTCCGGGTTTGCAAATTTTCGAAAGAACTGATTCTGGATCAGATATTGCGCTTCTATCATTGCTTTTGGAGCGCTGAATAGGGGTTAGGTGAGGTGAACCTGGATCGGCCGTTGCCGGGGGAAGAGCTGACTTAATGTACGTCATCACTGAGAAATTCACCCACTGGGCCCCTGCCTTCGTTAGAATGATTGATAGGCCCGACAACAAATAGAATACAAGGACCGTGTGAATAGGCAGCAAATATCGACCAATCTATGTTCACCAAGATACTCTTGGTTGATTTTCCGTCGCTCAGTGCAACCTCTGAGGTAGACTGAACTCATCGATGCGATGTTTACCCTAGCAGCTGAATGACATCTGGGACAGACTCGGGACAGCCTACGAAGTCATTCGCTACACAGTTGCAGCCAGAGCTTCGGGTGTGGGTTGGGAAGTCTCTGATCACTTAAATGAACTGATAAATGTATTCATTTCAGTATTTTAAAACTAATGTGTTTCTAGTATTGCACATGTTAGCTAAATTCCGTTGTAAAACACGCTAGCGTTAGCTAGTCCCTCGCACTTTGGGATAAGGTGGACTAAATTGGCTTGCTAGCTTGCCTCAAAGTGGTATTGCATTGTTATTTCGCGCGGTTTGTTACTTTGCAAACCGAGTTACCTGGCGAGCTATCTTTTTTTCGTAATATGAGTTAAAGTGGCAGTTGACCCCCCTTTTTCATCGTAGCGAGTTATCACTGTTTGCTCAGGGATCTGCTAGCTAATTCGCAAGATTGCCGGGGAGATGACATTTGCTGTCATCACAGAGGAACGCGGGCTTCCTATTTAATTTTCAAAATTGTATTTAGTCCGAAAACTGAAGCTAGCTAGTTAAATTTTACGTTATGCGTACAGCGTGTCAGGAAGGAACTGAATATCATTCTGTCATGAATTAAGTGTTAAGAGCGGTAAAGTTCATGTGTTTCCCGTGGTCATCCAGCCTCCTTGCAAAGTTTGTTTCCATTTCTAATCCTCAGGAGTAACTGATCGCCTCCGTAGAAACGCACCCCCGGGTTTGCTCGCAGTATGAAGGGGTTGTACTGCAAATTAGCTGGAAGCTCAGATGTCAAATTTTTCATCCATGAAACGGTGAGTACTCTTCTCCTCTTAAGTGCTTTCATTGCAAATGCTCTTTTGGCAGTAAAGTGAACCCTTTCAATTGCAAACAAGGCAACATTGTCACCAATATCCCCCGCCACGGTAAGAATGGTCACGGGGGAATGGGGAAAACTTGTCCCCATTAAACACCCATACACCAAGTTCAGAGTCAAGGGCCATAACTCCGTAAAAAAAGAAAAATTCTCGGAATCAATTGTCGAACTCATGCAATAGGGTCATTAGTACTGGACACACACAAAATTTCACCCATGAAGGTGCAACAGTTGCCGAGAAAACTTGTCCCCATTGCAAATCCCGTACACCAAGTCGACGAACAGAAACAAGGACCATAACTCCGTAAAAATAAATTTGTCGGAATCAACTGTCAAACTCATTCAATAGGATCATTAGTACTGGTCACCCACAGAATTTCATCCGCGTAGGTGCAATAGTTGCTGAGAGAACTTGTCCCCATTGCAACACCCATACACTTAAGTCCACGAACAGAGTCAAGGGCCATAACTCTGTAAAAATGAATATCTCGGAATCAATTGTCGAACTCATTCAGTAGGGTCATCAGTACTGGCCACATACAAAATTTCACTCACGTAGGTGCAATAGTTTCCGAGAAAACTTGTCCCCATTGCAAATCCCACTCACCAAGTCAACGAACAGAAACAAGGACCATAACTCTGTAAAAATAAATTTCTTGGAATCAACTGTTGAACTCATTGAATAGGATCATTAGTACAGGCCACATACAGAATTTCATTCACGTAGGTGCAATAGTTTCCGAGAAAACTTGTCCCCATTGCAAATCCCATACACCAAGTCGACGAGCAAAAACAAGGACCATAACTGCGTAAAAATAAATTTCTCGGAATCAACTGTCGAACTCATTCAATAGGATCATTAGTACTGGTCTCCCACAAAATGTCATCCACGTTGGTGCAATAGTTGCCGAGAGAACTTGTCCCCATTGAACCCGGGCGGACGGACGGACGAACGCCATTCCAATATCCCCCGATCCACATCGTGGCGGGGGATTATAATAAAGACGTGTACATCCCACTTGAACTCAAAAAAGAAGAATTATTCTTTTTATATTTCTGTCATCCCACAGGACCCACCAGGCACTCTCGGAAGCCACCAAGTCAAAGTTCAAGTGAAGGCCTGCGCCCTGAGCCCTCTGGACATCCCGGTGAGGAGGGCACGTTATTTTGCTGAGCACATCACACGTGTGCAGTGTGGAGACGAACTGAGCTGTGTTTCTAAATGGAGCTCATGTCATCAGTCAGACTGGGGGCAAAATACTTTTACCCATAAGACACTAAAGCCAGTTCTGGGAAACCCCAGAGATGCACTCTTTACTTTATACGTATAGATAAGAATGTCTGTTCTGAGTGCTGAGTCTGAATGTTCTTAGATTTTGAGGATGTAAATTTTCACTGTTCTTAATCCCTTAAACTCTAACTTTTCACTTAAGTTCTCCCTTATGTAGACACAAAGTCAGAAAAAGCTTTTTTTCCATATTGTTGGACAATTTTACGCACACATTCTGGATCTGCTGGTTGCAGCGCTTCACTGAGGCTATATCACTAGTATCAGTTAATGATTTCTGTATAAATATTTTTAACTTGTTGATAAAAACCTGTGACCCATTTGAGCTGGCAGAACCATTTATGCAATAAAGCGTGTGAACAGTGTGCGGACAGCATTCCTGCCACTGTGTGAAATTATTGAATTATATTGCGTCATGTAAATACTGTGCCCACCTGCATGTTAAAAACACTCACACACGCAATGACTGAACCGTTTTAGAGGAGTGGAGCTCCACTCTTACTGCTCTGTACCCTCAGCTCCTGCAGGACCTGAAGCTGCATCAGGACCTTGTTCCTGTGGGCCGGGAGATCGCCGGAGTCGTGTTGCAAGGTAACATTGGCGCGGTAGCAGCTGTGCATCTCGCTGCATGATGGAAGTCCACCTCTGACACCCTGGATGCCATAGCAGAGACACTGTGCTAAAGGGTCACTCCATGCCAAGTCAGGCAAGGGTCCCAGCTCGACCATCTCAGATTTTCTTCAAACTCCACCCATATGTAAATCAACTATTCTAAGGAGGCTTTGCAAAGTATTAGGTTCCCCTCATCGTAAGTTCATGATTTATGGCCCCTGCAAGTGGTGGGGGGTAACCCTTGGGAAAAACGACTAAATTTCTGAGCCGTTTTCAGAGCTCTGCTGTAGCTGAAGTATTCAAGCCAGCTCTATAATTTCTTCTGGAGTGACTCTCCTGTACCCAGACAGCAGGGAAACATAGCATAAGACCTGCTAGAAGGTGACCTTAGGTACCTAGGAGGAGCCAAAAATGGAAAAAACACAATTGCAAATGAAAAATCCAGTTTTTAAGTACCCATCTGACCCTTGTAATGAGTAGCTACAACTCTAATTAGTTGTATATGGAATATTTAAATAGTTGCCTCGTATGTAGGGTACAAAAGTAAATCAGATGTTATGTGAATGGGAAAATATTTGGTCTTAAAGTTGTATTTTTGGCCAACTGGGCCTACTTTACCATGCTATAACTCAGTGCTGACATACAATAGGAGGCCCAATCTTCGATATGTTCTAGAAGGGTTATTAATGCATAATATATCCAAAAATTATGTTGGTGTCTTGTCTCCCTCCTAGAAAATCTTGCTTGTGAATTTGACTTAACAGCACCATTTGCGAGAGTAAAATTTCTACCAGTCTCTATCCCTCTCGCATGAGTAGTCTCAACAAGGCATTATAATTTAATGAATAAAAGAACATACCTTTAGGGGGAATGGAATCTGTACAGTTTTTGACATCCTCCTTCATCGAGTTTTAATGTATTTATCACAAAGCGTGCTGTGGAGAAGCACAATTTTATTAAAGGTTGGCTCATCTAGGGTGTATTTGCGACTTGAAGATTATATGGAAAGTGCTGCCTGTTGTTTTGGCAAACTCTTTACAGCACTGTAATTGTGTTCTGCATTTTCGTGGGGACAGAGATTTTTTGGTGAAGGAAGGGGGAAAAACCCAGCTTTTATAAATGCACATGTTGGTGTGGACTGGGCCTCGGGCTCTGAAACTTCAGTCCTGGAGGGCCGCAGTCACTGCAGAATTTATGGGATTTTAAGGCAATGTGCAGCCAATTAAGGCCTCGGACACAAAAGGTGGAGTCTCTTTGGCTAATCAGTGGCTAAAATTTAACATTTAAGTTTAATGATCAAGCCCTTTTTTCTGTTCGTCTGCCCCTCCAGTTGGGTCCAAGGTGACATTTTTCCAGCCTGATGATGAAGTTGTAGGTAAGGGAAACTCTGCAACTGTGTATTTAGTGCTTACGTGCTGACAAAGTGGTGAGATGTTAATATGAAGGTTTTTCCATTTCATCTTTAACCCTTATAATTGGAACCCCATTTGAATTGGCTTTCAGTAATGTTATTGTTAACTGGTGACTACTGAAAATATAGCATGTACACAATTTATTCATGTTAATGGCTACATTAGATAATGCCAATTAATATGGGGGAAAAAAAGGCTTATGTATTTGTTGATTGTGAACTAATGAATAGGTATTATGTTTGAGTCATTAGGAGAATTTCACAATGTGATCTTGACTCATATATTGGGGGATAGAGGTCTGATATTGTCTGTCCTCATTGGTTGCTGCTCTGGTAACCCCGCCTCTCTGTGGCCTGCAGGGATACTCCCCTTGGAAGTGGAGGTGTCTGGTCTGTGTGATGTCATCCTGATTGACGAGCATCACCTGGGTATGTCTGAGGTGCATTGATCAACTGACACCACAGCATTCAGAGTAACAAAGAATTTTTATGGGAATTTTGTGTGTTCATATTTGTGTATAACATGCAAATATTTCAAAACTGATCATTTAGGCCCCGAACTGGCTATGATCATTGGCCATTTCTGAAGGAGTCGGGTAAATTGCATGATTGCATTACTGCTTTGTCGGAAGCAAGGAGATATCATTTCTCCATATCTTCATTGTGTAAGGTCCCTGACTTAAGACAGTATTTTCAGTGATAATATTGGAATGAGATAATTGGCAAAATAATGATCAATAAAGCAGTAACACTGGGAGCTGTTGATGTGGGAGCATTTTAAGATTTATAAGGACATTGTTGCCCTCTGCTCCCATAAATTCTTTACCATGGGACACTTAAACACACCAAGATATCCGTTTTATGCTCCAGAAATATTTCAGATAATGTATTTCTCAGCTCTAAAGAGAAACTGGAGTTTTAGATATCCATGTTCCATGTCCCTCAGTAGCCTTACACTGAGAATATGTATCGAAATCCTGAAAAGACGAAACCTACCTCATGCCATTCGGTCTCCTGAATGTCCCGTCCTGTTTGTGCTCCGCAGTGCAGAAGCCGGAGAAGGTGAGGTGGGAGGAGGCTGCGGGTTTGATTCAGGGCGGGGTCAGAGTTTACACCGCCCTGCACACGCTCGCCCGCATGGCCACAGGACACACCCTGCTGCTGCTGGATGGAGCCAGTGTGAGAAAGCGGTCTTTCAATACACACACACGTACACCAACACTTATACACTTGCACAAACACACTCACACACATGCACACACTCACACCCACACATATACACACACACACACTCCCACGTGCACACTCATATATTCACAAACACATACACAGACACACACACACTCATATACACACACACATGCACTGAAGAATATTCCGGTACACTACTGTAACATGAGCAAAAGATCACATTCTTGCATCCCTTTCCTCTCTCCCTTTATATTTATGTGTGTGTATATATTATGGGTTTATATGTGTATTGTGTGTGTGCATGTGTTTGTGCATACGTGTTTTTTGGATTAATGTGTGTGTGTGTGTGTGTGTGTGTGTCTGTGTATACACGTGGGTTTGTGCATACATGTTTTGTGTGTGTGTTTGTGTATTAATGTGTGTGTCTGTGTGTGTGTGTAGCCCTGTGGAGTGCTGGCGCTGCAGTTAGCTCATCACCATGGGGTGAAAGTCCTGGCCTGCGCTCTCTCCCAGGAGGATCAGCTGTTTCTGGAACAGCTCCGCCCCCATGTAGGTAAGAATCACCCAGGGGCTGATGGGAAATCACAGGGGTACTGACGATGACCGACACGGAACCTCAGATAGGGCACAAGAGGAAGTGTTCCTCGTCTTTACTTCAAGAAAATGTGCTGTCGGACCAAGTGCGCCTCTCTAACATGTTTACAGGAGGAGGAATCAGTGGGGCTGTGGATTGGGCCTGTGACATGGGCTTTAAACTATGAGTGTGTGCGGTAACAGACCGACAAGTACAGAAGGGCAGGGTGTGTGTCTTGCACTGTGACGTCTTCCTGTGTGAATCAGACCTGTTTTACCTCCCTACTACCTCCTGTTCCTCTTACATTGACTTTAGTCTTACGCCTCTGTTTTATTTTATTTATCTGTCTCTTTAACCCCGTAAACTCTGATTTCTACTTGAATTTCATCAGAAATAAGTTCAAAGTTAGAAAAAGCATTATTTTTCATATCGTTGGACAATGTTTACTGAAGGAACATCACGCTTTTATTGAGAGAAATGGTAAAATCCAGGACGCCATGTTTTTATGGCCTCAGCGTTACTTCAAATAGGACTTTGGAAACCTTGGGATCACCACTCGAGTTTAAAATAGGCCTGAAGTTCTACAGGTTTGAATTCAGCAGCTGCATTTGATTGGCCCACATGTGCTCTGTTGGATTTTTTGGTTAATGTGGTCCCCCACTCAGGGCTAAAGACTTGTGCCGCTCTGCAAATCCTTTGCTTCCTGTTCTTCTCACTGACTCTCTCTCTCTCTGTCCCACCTGTAAAGGAGTGCAGGAGTGTTTGGTAGGTAAGTCTGAGGACTCATTCTAATCTCTCCTTTTATACCACCTCCTCCTCTTCCATGCGCACGACCCAGAAATCTTCCAAGATTCTAAGATTCAATGAGAATCTCAGTGATGCTGCACTGAACTGCCTGAAGTTGATACCCTGAGCAGAGTGATGAGGTAGTCAGTGTGTGATTGGGTGCTCCGAGAAAGGGTGATGAGGTTCTTAGTTTGTGATTGGATATTCAGAGAGTGCGATAAGGTAATCAGTGTGTGATTAGATACTCTGAGAAAGTGTAGATGAGGTAGTCAGTGCGTGATTGGTTAGAAAGTGTGTTGAGGTAGCAAGTGCATGATTGGTTAGAAAGTGTGTTGAGGTAGCAAGTGCATGATTGGTTAGAAAGTGTGATGAGGTGGTCATTGTGTGATTGGTTAGAAAGTCTGATGAGGTAGTCAGTGTGTGATTGGTTAGAAAGTGTGGTGAGGTGGTCATTGTGTGATTGGATACTCAGAGAAAGTGTGATGAAGAAGTCTGTGTGTGATTGGACACTCAGAGAAAGTGTGATGAGGAAGTCTGTGTGTGATTAGATACTCAGAGGGCGCTCTAAAGGAGGTTCTCTTCTTCCCTGCTCCTCAGCGCGGGTAATCAACCTATCAGATGGAAAGACGGACCTTTTGGAGGCGTGTCTGGAAGAGACGGGAGGGCTGGGCGTGGACATCGTGCTGGACTCTGGAGGTGAGGGCTCCCCCTTGTGGGGAGACAGGACAGGACAGGACATGCATGGCTTTTTAAATTTCGCTCTGTCCCTATTTGCTAATGCGTAGTACCTGACCAAAGTTTGGATGAACTTTTGTTCTCAGTACTCTGTTTTAGTGATGTTTAAGTAGTTTAACCTCTGTAAATAACAAGTGGCACCATGCAAGACGGCAATTAACCGTGTTCTGAAGATTAATTATGTCTCCCCCCCAGGAGGGAGTGGAGGGGGGGCTTGTTGTTTTTGGCTCAGTGCCCATTGGTGTCAGTGTCTGCATGGGCGTTCCCAAAGTGTTTCTGGAACATAACTCAGAAACCACTCAATATTTCTGCACCTAATTTTGTAGGTGCATTAATCAGCTACTAATCTGGTGCCTTCTGTTATTTAGGGGCCTCTGGGGAGGGGGATTTCTCAAGTAAAAACACTCTCTGGTTCACTACTAGTTTCTAGAATTGGGAATAAATGTAAAATACATACTCAGTGAAATAAACAAGTGAACAAATTAGTGACCTTTTCCCCTGAGTAAGTAACAGTAGGCTGGTTTGGGATGAGATGTCTGCTGTTGTTCGATGGACGGGAGTCAGTGCATTTTCTCTCAGCAGTAAGCAGTTCCCAGTCTCCTAACTCCAGCGAGTGTGAATGTTTTCCTGAAATGGGAGCAGGACTGCGGTCGTCCCGCGCCGAGGTGTTGATCCTGCATGTTTCGCGTTCTGACAGTGAGGCTTTATGGCGAAGAGCACGACGGCCAGCGTCTGCTCCCACACAAGCATGACATCATCACACTGCTCGGGGTCGGAGGTCACTGGATCACCTCAGAGGACAGCCTGCAGGTGAGGCGGAGTCCGGGCACTGGCTGAGGTGGGAGCTCAGCTGAAGTTAACTTCAAATTTTCTATGAAAAAATGACCAATTCTGACTTGAATGTACGCAGTAATACGTACAGACATGACAAAAGGCCCAGAGTCCTGGTTCCGGAGGGGTTTGACTGGGACTCACCAAGGATGGATGTTCAGTTTTTGACTAAATTTGTACCAGGTTGGCTGTTGGGCCCTTTAGTATGACCTTTAACCCCTCACTGCTCCAAGGGGGATTGGCCCAGTCAGTGTTATGAACTACAGATTGATTTGGATTTTCAGAAAGCATGACATGCATCTGTAATCATGACATGTTTGGCAAGTTTCTCTATTTTACATGCATAGCCTGTGAGGTGGTGAGTTGGAGATGGTGTGTGTGTGTGTGTCTGGCTTGTGTACATTGACTGTAACGGGGTGTGTGTGTGTGTGTGTGTGTGTGTGTGTGTGTGTGTGTGTGTGTGTGTGTGGTCGATGTACTCTGT
The DNA here is from genome assembly GCA_029692085.1 of Gymnothorax javanicus. NCBI lineage: Eukaryota > Metazoa > Chordata > Actinopteri > Anguilliformes > Muraenidae > Gymnothorax > Gymnothorax javanicus. The sequence goes on along the minus strand of CM056210.1, from coordinate 16,787,700 downwards.
GAATGCAACTTTGTGCATGCGTGTGTGCAATTGATGTACTCTGTGAATGTAATGGCGTGTGAGTGCGTTTGTGTGTCTAATCTTGTGTGTGTGTTCCTCCTGCAGTTAGATCCCCCAGACAGCCGTTCTCTGTTCCTGAAGGGGGCATCTCTCTCCTTTCTGAATGAGGAGGTGTGGGGGGCATCCCGAGCCGGGCAGGGGAGATTCCTCCGTATCCACACACACCCCTGCCTCACCCGCACACTTCAGCAATAAGAGAGGATCTGTGCCTCCATGCTGGAATAAAGAGACTGAGCACAACCACACAGACATGAGATATTACTGTTCTCCCCTCAGGGGATCCACCTTCCTGTAGGGTTTCGCTCCAACCCCAACAAACAAAGTACACCTCACTCAACAGCTCAAGCAGGGCTGCTCAACCCTGTTCCTGGAGATCTACCATCCTGTCTGTTTTCACTCCAACATTAAAAGCGCACACACACACACACACACACACACACACACACACACACACACACACACACTTTAAGATCTGCTTTGAGCTGCAAGTCAGCGATCAGTAATAGATCAGGGTTTGAAATGAAAACCCTCAGGACGTTGGCCCTCCAGGAGCAGGGTTAGGGCCCGTTATAAGACCCACTGTAGACCATCTTCATGCTCACATTAAGTCAACAGAAAAAGTTTCAGACGCATTCAAGTTCTTCTCATTTTTTAATGTATCGGACTCATCTAAACATGGATACAGTATTTTTTTCCTCTGCAGTCTACACACTGTACCCCACAATGACCAGGCATAAATGGGTTTTTGGAGGGTGAAATTTTTGCAGGTATTTTCGTGTTTCACTCTTAACGGTGCTTCTCAGATATAATGAAGGACGTGGTTGAGAAGCTCTCCAGTGGAACTCTGAGGTACTGCATGCTGGTCTCCCCTCTCTCTCTCTGTGTGTGTGTGTGTGTGTGTGTCTCATGATGGTGATTTCAATTCCCACTACATGACTACAGTTAAAATGGGGAAAAATAGCTGGAGTCTTGATGCAAAGACAAAATAAAAAGACTAGACAGACCATGATACAGACAGTAATAACTGAGGTCAGAGAGATATGATGGATCATGGTGTTTATGTACTGCTCTCACCTACTGATGGCGACTAAAAGTGCATCACAAACACTCACCGCACATCAGCGAAGTGTGACTGAGGGGATCATTATGGAGCCCATTAAAACAGGGCATGTTCAGGTGGTAGATTGAAAATAAGGAACTTAGTCAGGACCCCAGGGAACCCCCTGGCCCAGGGATCATCACATCACAGTCCGCGGCATCAGAGAGCTGCTGGGTTTCCACCCTCCCTTTTCCTGGGAGTCAGGTGTTAAGACAGTCTGGCCAATCAGAAGCACGAATTGTTCAGTTAGTTACTAGGGAGAGAAGAAAACCCGGGCTGGATTTAGATTTGAGGTCCAGATTTGGTCATTGCCCCGCTACCCTTTGGGCTGAGTTTCACTGGATCTTTACGGACTTCAGCGAGTCAGGACCTCTAGTTTACCATCCCTTCTGAAAGACGAACCACATATTTACCGCTCTCTGCAGACCCCAGCTCGAGGAGCCAGTGCCTCTTCACAAAGCCGCCGCCTCCATGGAGATGGTGCAACAGCGGAAGGTCCGAAAGAAGGTAGTGATCAAGCTTTGAGGAGGACCAACCTTCCCAGCATTCCACGGGAGCCCAGCAGCGAGCCGGATCTGGCGATGCACTGACTCGTCATCTCGCCTCTCCGCCAGGCTGCGTTCCCGCCACTTGTGATTTTGTTCACGCGATTGATGCCAAACGGCCATTATTTAACGTTCTTATCCTGTAAAAATGTGACATGGATTTTTTTTTATATGTATAAATAATTTACTCTCCCGAACCTGTTCCCAATACCATGACACAAGCAGAAGTGGTGTATAATACTGTACATAAACGCTCACAAACGTTGCATTAAGTTTCCTCTGTTTTTATTAAAAGTGGGTTGAGTTTGGGCGAGGGCAACGATCGAGGGTCAGTGCAGAGGACGGAGCTCTCAGCTGGAGGGCGAGCAGAGGTTCGGTCAGGACTCACGCACTCTGACCTGACCTGGACTCCTTCATTAGAGAGGAGAGGAAAGGAAGGGAAGGAAGGAGGTGAAAACATAAGACCCCCTCACTACCCCCCCCAGGAAAGTGTAAGTGGCTTTACCTCCTGTCCTGCTGACTCAGAAGCACATGACCCATATCCAGCTCTGCTGGGGGCGGTAGAGGATGGGACGTGTGGAGGGGACAGGCTTGAAGACCAGTTTCCCTGGCAGCATTATATAGATCAGTGCGTCTTAACCTGGGGGTCGGGACCTGACATGCCCTGTAGAGGTGTGTGGGCAGTGATCTGACAGTCGCCCCCCTCCCTGGGGACAGCAGCATCAGCTCAGTCAAGCGGAGCGAAGAGGTTCATCTCCTGAGTGGGCCGCCTCCATGTCTCTCGTGGTGAGCTCCGCCACATGATCACTGCTCATTACCATTAGGGACCGTCACCGAACGGGCAGTATTATAGCATACATTAGCTAACGTTCGCCATGCTGCGTGCGGGTCTGGTCACGCGCAATCCCCTGCAGGTGGAAACGCATCAGTGGGTGGGGCTTCTTCCTGCAGATTCTGCAGCAGCTCCTCTGAATATCCCAGAATTCCCTGCGCTTCCAATCTGAGGCTCTCCACCAGAGTCAGGTGTTCTCTCTCCACGACTCCTGAGTCTCGCCTCAGGACAGACAGCTGAACAGGGAAACAAGGGTTTGTTAATAAAGGACGGTGAAGTTAAACAGCAGAGGCCTATGAAGCCATTTCTCCCTGTAGAACAGAATATATTGGTGACGTGAGAGCCTCCACAATGGTAACAAGGAGCTCTGCCACAAGAAAATCTTCAAAAAGGAGGTACCTTCGTAGCCATCGTATAAAACTAAGGGAACACACAGTTTAAACTATAGAAATTGAGAAAACAAGACCCCAATTTATTTATTCATTTGATTTATTACGTCTATATAAAATACTGTCAAAGTGAAGTCCCTTCCATCCCATTTCTCATATTTGAATTTATGTCCCCTACCCCTGTAGATTTATACCATGGTAATTTATCTCTAATATCTCGCTGTAATTGCTTGATGTGAACGGCTCTTTCAGTTCTTTCTGTACTAGACATGAGTTTACAGACCGTGAGCTCACCCTGAGCAGCGCTCCGGCGTTTTCCTCGCGGAGATGCCGACACAACAATCTGGCCCAGCGAACGGCGCTCTTCTCCTGGTCCTGACTCACTGCTGCCCCCAGCAGGACAGCTTTCCAGCAGAGGCTGCAGGGAGACGACGGTTGAGGACCTCTGGTGTAAACTTTTTCCAGAAAGGGTCAGTGCGGGTACAGGCTTTCATTCCAATCCAGCAGTTAGATTCCCCATTCTACTAATCAAGGTCTTTACTGAAGACTCTTGAGGTTGATTAGGGCTATCAAGTGCGTAACTGCTCGGATGAAATAAAGCCAGCATCCACACCAGCCCATCCTGGATAAGGTTAAATACCCCTGATTTAGACCATATAAACACAGACCATAAATTTACAATTAATTAAAAACATTTCCGTAAGACCATGACCCTGAAAATTCATGTCCGGACAAAGCTCTGGCGAGGGAAAGAGATGAGCCATATTGACCAGGACACTCAGACCAGTCATTTCACACAGCATTCCTTTCTTCCCAGTGACTGACCCATAAATCAATCAGGGTCCGGTGTCAAGGAAACGGTCTGTTCAAACGAGGTGAGAAAGAAGGGTTTGGAGTTTCCTGAAAGATGCTTTGTGGAAGAAAACCCAAGGGCACCCTTTGCGTAAGTTAATATATATTTTTTGGAACATTTGTAGCAAAAATGGCCGACTGGAAGATCTACCCGTCACCATCCAACGGCTGTAACTGATGTCGCTACTTGCACCGACTTAACGTTTAAAGGAGCAAGAACGTTCAATTCCGTTAATTTGCGTTTCCTTTGTGGCCCCATCTTCACTTCCTTTTCTTACTTCATTTTTCTAATCTCCCTGAGGGGCGGAGCAAGAGAAGGAAGGAAGTATGTGAAAAGGAGCCTGTGGTTTCCCACAGTCCTCTGTAATACTGGATTAGCACTAAGGCTGCGGATCTTACTATTGGTCTGATCTGAGGGACAGTAATCTGAGCGCAGTCATCAACCTCCAGGAGACCCCATCCGGCCCGAAGGTCAGGTTTCTGTCGCAGAGAGAGAGAGAGAGGGGTGGAGGATCAGCCAAATATTACAGCTTCTATACAAAAGTATTAAATGTATTATTATTTGTTTTGGGAAGAAACTGGACTGTAGTAATGGGAGGAAACCCAGTCTAATGAGGGAACAGCATGTAAACTCCACACCGGCTGGAACACTGACTCAGACCTGCTTCTCGGCGAGGTAGCGGTGCTAACTACAGCGCTACGTTGCCGTCCACAGTGGTTAGCACTGAGGAACCGAGGCAGGGTCACCGCTGGCTTACGTTAGGAAGTCCCGCTGCCTCAGGAACATCAGCTTCTGAGAAAACTGCTGGACCTCTCCAGATAAACACAGATCCAGGTCACCTGGTGGAGAAGAGGTAAAGCATGGAGATGTCCATGTAAGGAGAGTGTGCGAGGCCAAATCAAACAGGGCCTCTCAGGGTAAACAGAGACAAAGATCACCTGAAAGAACAGAGTTCAAACAGACATGCTCATGTAGGGTGGCTCATTGATAGCCTGAAGAGCACAACACACTCGCTCTTTGATCCAGGAAATCTGCATTTCGAATCCTGCCAATCAATCTTTGTCCTCTTGCATGTCTCCCTCTTTAACACTGCCCATACTTCCCGTCTTTGCACTGTCCAATAAAGCCCAAGGAATATATTTTTAAAAGCACCCCCGCAAAAAATTCACTACCAACATAAGTTTAGACGTTCAAGGCATTAGAGTTTCAAAGCAAAAAATCTGAACAAGAAGAAATATCATTATTGCAGGTTTTGTAGTGAATATTAAGGGCATCCAATGGTGAGGCTACCCTGCTACTTTATTGATTGTGCCCTGGGATCAGCAGAGTACTGATGAGGCCACAGCTAACGTTTGTTAAGCTATTACATGAGATGTCACCTGGGTGCCTCTATAGGAATGTGATTCACCCCATTACTGACACACTAACCACCTCCCCTTGCTGTTCACTCATTTTAAATTATAGTGGAGTTTTCTTTAGAAGTGATCCACCAATCACAAGCATCTATATTAACTGATAATAATACCATATTATTATTATAATAAAGTCTGGAAAACTCTGCTGTCAGGCCCTTCAACACAAAAACCATTCTAGACTTCATACAAACATCTATCTGGTATTTGCTCAGGTCCTTCCATTTATTTGGGTTTGCCGAAAAACGGCATGCATTATTTATGAATGAAGGTACACCAGCCCTCACCAGGGTCCACATACACCACGCTATGCGGGTTTCCCGGAGCAACAAAGCCGTACTCCAACAGGAGCCGCTGATTGTCATGGGGACCATAGCAGATGAAGGCTTGCTGGAACTTTCCGCAGCCCTGCCTCCAGCGGATCTCGTAGCACCGTGTCTCCAGGCTGAACCCACCGTCTACCTAGAGGAATGTGCACAAGTTAAACACACAAAAGGCCGCATCTGGTGGAAAAACTAAACGCGCTACACGAGAGTCTGTGTGTTCTGTTACACACACCCAGTGCAGTGTTAAAGTCGTTGGCACATAGAAAACAATTCCACAAGGTGACAAAGCTTTTAACCCTTTCACTCCCACGGTCCCCTGTGGATTGACTGTCCTCACTGCCCAAGGGGATTGGACAAGAAATTGACATTTCTTTGAAGGCAGTGGCTATTTTTACACCAGTTGTAAACTTACTTGAATTTTCTATTCTTACGAACTTCCGTATCCGCATGTGCAATGTAGGAAATTCAGCCTTGGCAAGGGGAAGAGAGATTGCAACTCACTGGCTTTCGCTGCATTCCTTATGATTAACGTTACTAGCCGGCTAACTTACTTTAAGTTACAAGTCAGGATGTCGCCTACTCAAGCCAGATAGCGTTAGTTATTAGCCAGCTAACTTAGCCAGCTTGGCATCTAACTTATTAGCCAACTTGTGCTCTACTGATTGTAAAGAGTGACGACCTGATAGCTCCCCAAATATTAACGAGCAAACATTGAACCTAAAATTGCACACTCGTAACTACTTAACCCGCTAGCTAATTTAAGCAACTACCCCGCAAACATAAGTAACGTTTTAGCCGTCCCGCTATCTAAGATCAGCTGATACATTATAGCTTATGCCGTGGTATAAGCATAGACTGTATAAAACAGTCTATAGGTCTAAGTCCAGATTTCCTACATTGTGCATGCACATACAGAAGCTCATTCGAATAGCAAGTTGGAGTAAGATTACGACTGGCGCAAAAATAGCCACTGCCTTCTTTCAAACCCCTTTTCAAGTACATCTCAAAAATTATTATTTTCAAAGTGTAATAATGTTACAAAGTTTATTGTGTATATGAAAATCTCATCTCATCGGCTGAAATGCAATACTATATTTCTATTCATATTCCACGGATCTGATTGGGTTAAGTGGGAATAGCCACAGAGTGCCTCTTGGCACTTTTGGGAGTGAAAGGGTTAAAAAAAATTAAATTGCATGTTTTAAATATCAAAAAATATACTATGAAGAACCGTAAACTGTTAAGAATTAACAAATCATTATCCAGTGTGTCGTCCTTCAGCATTGGTCGGCAGTGAGCAGTGTCTGGTTTTCTGAGCGTCTCACCTGCACCGTGGGACAGTGGTTGAGCAGGTCCAGGTACGGGGCGAGAGCGTAGACGTCTCGTTCGTGAGAGAGGAACGGACTCTGTGGCTGCTCCATGTACACGGTTCGTGTATTCACGCTGCACCACGCCCACCGCAAAGCATCCTGGGTGAAAACGTCCTCGACGCAGCGCTGGAACAGGGGCTGCAGGGAGCGGAAAAACGGCCGCGAGGCACAGTGGAGGTCGGACACCGCGCGGCGCTGATCCAGGGCCTTCTCCCGCAGGTCTCCCGGCAACAAGCTCACGGCGCTGTCACAAAAATACACGGGACACATGTAGGTTTCCGGAAGGACGTCCACGTACGGCTTCCACTGTGACCTCGCCCCCAAATGTCGCTCGGATATGAGGAAAACGCACAGCGCCAAGATGGGGGACACTGGCGGCTTCCACCTGAACGAGGATGATGACGGTGGAAGAGGACGGAATAGAAAAATTTCAGGCGTGAGCGCATGCATGCACATGCAAACATACACACACACACACACACACACACAGCACACACAACTATCATCAGCCCACAAGTCCTGTTCCCCTAACACATAACATGGCTTCCCCACTCCACACTGATCGGAGATCCTCGCTCTCTCAGGTAGCGCACCTCTTTATATACTCGCCCAGGTAGCTGCTCAGCACAGTCTGTGAGGTAATCAAGCAGCTCCCCGGCAAAGACACCACCAGGCCTCCAGGCTGGACAACACATGGAAACAGAGTTATAGAGCAGGACTGCAGGCCATCTCATCATCGCTTAAAGGTCCCCGTCATGTCACCAGGTGCACAGCTAATTAGCAATTACATGCCATTTCAAATCTGTCCTTTGTGACATCACACAGAGGAGGGATCACCCAGCAGAATGAAGGAACTGATTACCTGACTGGCTGATGCTGATCGGTCCCTCTTGTCCTGGGGCGGTCATTTCACCATGTGATGTCACAAACAAACAGATTTTGAAATGGCTAGTAATGGCTAATTGGCTGTGCACCTGGTGACATGATTGGGGACCTTTAAGAGTCACAATCATCCTACAGATCAAATGACAGGCAAGGCAGGTGAAAAAAACTGAGGAAAATGGCAAAGATTCACTAATCACTGCCAAAATGCCACGTACATTACAAGGGGAGAAAAATACTTTTTTTGGACGCTTTGTTATTTCGTCAATATTTGCACAGATTGGGTGTTTGTCACAGAACATTCTGTATAGTCAAACACCATAGATGAGGCTCAGAAAAATTGATCACAAAATGCTGCTCCCCCCATAGCTACAACAGGCTCTTTCCAAACACTTGTTTCTTTAAGCTTGTCAGAGGTTTGTTACCGCAATAGCTTCTGTGGTCATTAGTCCTCTTCCAGTGTCTAAGGAGGAAATCAGAGAAGAAAATGTCATAGAAGTGCATGTTTCCGCACAATGATCTCAGACCGCCAAACCGCCAATATACCGCCATCATGCACACAGCAGATTCAGCTCCACCTCCGCACCAGGCTCCAGCCAGACAGTGAGGTCGGTGATGACATCAACACCACATCATATCACAACATTCTGCCTGACAAAACTGCATTGATACACGGTTGCCAACGATCAATCTTTAATTTTTTTCTGAATTAATACTCAGTATGGACATTGATTATGATGAATAGTATTGCCCATCCAACTAATCGCTTGATAATTCTCATTCTGCTACAAAGTAAATTGAGGAAGTCAGTAAATACTTATTCAGAATATTCTGAAAAGTATCCCATCATATCATTTGGTGTGAAGCCAATTTGTCATTACAAACCATTTCAAAATCTGTTCTTTGCAGCGTCAAAAGGGAGAGGGAGCACCCAAAATAGTGAAAGAACTGACAAACTGATTGGCTAAAGGGACCTTCTTGCCTCTCGGCGGTCACTTTACCATGTGATGTCACAAAGAAACAGATTTTAAAATGACTCGTAATGGTGATTGGCTGTGCGCCTGGTGACATGATAGGGGACCTTTACAACATTCTTCATTTGTGGACTTCAGCTGTCTCAATGTTCTTATTAAACAGATTCTCATAATAAAAGGTGCATTATACACGTTGCATATCATACTTTATTCTCATTGTGCAGCACCCGCCATCTGCAGATGTGCTTCATCATCTGAGCCTGATTCAGCTTAAGCTTACTTCCTATTAGCAGGTAAACAGCAATCCTCTCGTGGGGGTCAGGCCCAGATCTCTATAAAGTTGCTCGGTGACCCTTGTACAAATAAACCTGAACTGAATTCAGAAACGGTCGGGAACCTACCTGTGAAACGTGTCGGAATCAAAGTTTTGGAGTTGAAGCCTCGTTTCTTTAGCCACTTTCTGAGCTCCACGTACAGAGTGTCGTTGCTGAGGTTAACTGGAAAGACACGGTCCATCATTGTGTACGCGCACAGAGAGATTTGCTTTCAAATATGTTACCAACACAAACCATGTGTTCAAATTAAAAAGCATACTAAACTGCAGCTTTCTCTTTTACAACTATGGTGGAGCATCCAGGGTTCAGAAAGTAAAAACCCCGCGGAGCGTTTACTACCCCTAGGAACAGCGCCGGCTGATTTCAGTAAGTAATTCTGCCCCTTGGTTTGACAGCTGCGTTAATCATGAAATCCTGACTTTGACAACAAAATTCAGGGTTGGGCGATTACCTTTGAAACTTTAATTTTACACGTGTTTACCACGCAACTCACTTCTCTTGGAGGACTAATAGTTTTGTGTGGAAACAAAAAATATTTCATGAGGCACGATTACGAATTAAGCACAATAGGTGTACTGAGTGAACCCGGAAACAGTGTTCCAAGTCTTACCCCGTGAATTTCGATGGCAAATTCTGTAATGCGGCGTTATTACAATGCGCTTGGTCAGTATGCCTTACCTGTTTGGTTACAGCTGTCCCGTCTCCTCTTTCTCCGCTCCCTCCGACCATTTCGCCTCCCCATTAATTATCGGCTTTTCCTGAGAGGTAATTGAGCTCAGTGGTCTGCCCTTCCTTTATCATAGCTTTTCACGATTAAAATAGGGACAGCATGCGGATCCTCCGAGTTTACGGAATAAAGATTGTCGTGTACTGAGAAAAACATGTTCGTTTACAACTAGCAGCATTTACAAAAAATATCAGTCATCCAAGATATGCGGTGTATGTTATCAAGAGCATGTGTATGTAACCGCACACGTTAATGTTTGCGAACCAAATACAAAACACATGTATTTTAACACTGCAATTAAGCCGACTCCGGACCAGATGTGCGCGAGTCCATGGAGGCTGCCATGTTTAGTCACGGGTTTTTTTTTTTTTTTGAATATGAGCAAGCGCACTGGGCATGTAATAGTCTAAGAACGAGAATCGATGAGAGTGAATAGAGTAAAATCTCTTGTCTATGGTGTCGTTCGGGGAGAAAATCGCACCCTCTGAAATGATCGTATGAGTCTGAGACAACATTCCGGATTCATTTTGCTTTGAATAAACAAATATAGCTGAAATTGAGAGTTCTGAAGACCTCGAATTTTTGCGGACCTGGCACAGACATGCGCAGTACTGCGTGTCCCTGCCTTCGCTGACTTGCGCAGCAGGATTGTGATCATTGAGGTAAATCGAATTCGGGGATAAAGTCTCCGTCACCGAGTTGAACTCGAACTTGCACTATTTGGTCAATATTCTTCAGTCTACGGTACAGTATTCCCTCAGCAGAGAAAACTTTGATAGGTGCCCTTTTTGCTCTTTCTCGTTGCGCTTATATTGTGTTGCTTTATGACAACTCACTAGCGAGAACTTATAAGCAGTTTTTCGCCGAATAGTGCCCGGAATAATTGGTCAGATTTATTGCTAATAATGCGTGCACCGTGCTGTCTGATCCTTGCTATCCTGGATTCTGTTCTTTTCCCGTAGATATGTCGAATAAAGTTGCACTTGTCACTGGTTCCAATAAAGGCATCGGCTTCGCGGTGGTCCGCGCACTATGCAAGACCTTTCCCGGAGACGTGTTCCTCAGTGCCCGGGATGAGGGCCGGGGCAAGGCAGCTGTTGAGAGTCTTAAAAGTGAGGGATTGAACTCATTTTTCCACCAGTTGGACATCACCGATCCGGCGAGCGTGCGGAGTGCCCGAGATTATTTCAAGGACAAATACGGTGGCGTCGATGTTCTGATTAACAACGCTGGGATTGCTTTTAAAGGTAACCAGTTGACTCACCACCACATAAAGGCTTTGGTCTTGCAGGAGGCTGGGACAAGTTTGTTTCACTTAAGCAGCTTTCTGCCTTAGAGAGGCGCAATATTATTCACCCTGCCCGCGACGAATGTTGCGGAAGGATGCATGTGGTTGTTGCGTTTATTTATTTGTGTGTCTGTTTGCACTCTACAGGCCACAATTCTGGACGGATTCACTTCAAATTTGGTAGGGACAATCCTTTGGTGGAAGGGAAGAAATGATTCGATTTTCGTGCAGATCGGGCTGGATGATGTAGCCTACCGGACACACCCTCTAGTTGTTATTATTATTATTATTTTATTATTATTATTATTATTATTATTTTTAGGGCCCGAGCAACGAGGGTCGCGGACCCTATTGTAACTGTTGTGTTTTTATTATTATTCATATTTTTTTCCAAATGAAAATCTTTTTTTTTTTTTTTTTTCCCCAGGCCTTTCCCATGGGCAGAAAGCCATCAAAATTGGATGGGGCCTGGCAAAAAATTTGATATTTTATTGCTTATCCTAATGAACACATCAAAATGGCTCTGTAGCGCCACCTAGAATTTTCAAAATTCAATGGCAAATTTGCAGAATATGTTTAACCTACAGTCAAAAAACCTTTGCCGAATGATGTATTATGCCGGAATGTGCAAAAAAGTCTCTTGGAGTCTGACTAAAAATCCAGCAGGAAATCCGCCATTTTGAATTTTCCTTAAATCATTAATGTTTTGGAGGGCTCCTATTTGAATGAGTTTTTATCCAAACAACTTCAGATTTGGCCAGGGTCATCTATAGACTTGTCCCATCAAACGTTACTGAAATGGTGAGTTTTTGTTGATAGGCATGGCCTTGATGGCGTGGTGAATTCTGATGTCTCGCCATGAAACACAAGATTACTGTAATTTGCACATACATTGTTCAATCTCCTCAAAATTTCATACATATATTCATTCTTATACACTGACAAAATGGGCATATCAATTGAACTCTGTAGCACCACAAAACAAGCGGCCATTTTGGCATCAAGATGCTCGGACTTTCATGTAATTTGGTTGGGTGAAAGCGTTCATAATGAAGTTCTTTGGCACAAAAATTCTTTTTTAAAATGTACAAACAGGAAGCAAGCTATGAGCCATTTCCTGAATTTTTCCAAATTTTACGAACATTTTTGAGGACCTTAGCATGCTCAAAAACTCGCAAAACTTTGCACGGCAGTTAAAAGTGTGACGCTTTTTGATTTGGATCTTCTGACTGGCCCTGGGTGTGACACACGGGGTCTATAGCGCCCCCTAATCAACAACTGAATTTTTCAGGGCCTCAACATGCTTGAAAACTCACAAAATTTTGTACATGCATAAATCCTGGCATATGTTATACTACCGTACAGGCTTTGCACATGGGCATGTTAAAATGGCTCCATAGCGCCCCTTAGAAAATCTCAACAAACCAGCCCTCGCAGCCCGTTTAACCTACATGCATGAAATTTGGTGGACATGTGGACCATGTCCAGACATAAAAAAAAAGTCTCTTGGTGCCATGAAACAGGAAGTTGTTCTTACTGAAACAAACATTGTCGAAACTGGTCCACACATCACATGCTTCATAAGACTCCAAACCGAAAGATGTCAGCATGCCGCTCTGAGCTTGCGTGTGGACAGAGTGCTTTGGAGCGCCCCCAAACACAGGGTCATGTTTCAGTAAAGGTGTTTGCTTTCCACTCAGGAAATGACCTTTTACACAGTCTACCACTGTCCAGTGGTCGTGAGTGCACACCTGCACCCGTCAGGATCTCGCCACCACCCACAACGTGCGCAAGGGTGCTAGAGCCCGTTCAATACTGCTTGCAGCTTTAATTATTATTATTATTATTATTATTATTATTGATGTTTGTAAGATTTTAAAGGTTTACTATTGCAGGATTGATGTGGAAGCATTCTTCCCACCTCCAGTTGCAGATACCGCACCTTTTGGAATCCAGGCTGATGTGACTCTAAGAACAAACTTCTTTGCCACGAGAGATATGTGCAACGAGTTCCTCCCGATAATAAAACCTGGAGGTAACATGGACGAGCGGCTTGGGGGGAAAACAAAGGAGCTGTGTCTCTTACTATGCATGGTCTCAGCTGTGAATGAAGTAAATCTGTTTAACTGCAAATCAAAATCTAGAGGGTATTTTTTTTCTATAATTATTGGTGATGGCAACCAGCTTACATGCTTCGTATCCCTTGGCTAAAGCTTAAAATAGAGCTTTGAATCCTCAAATTTTCGTAGACAGCTCCTTAATATAAATGGAATAATGTCTAAACTAAAATCTATAAATACAATGCAAAACAAAGACGGATTGCCAAGGATGGAATCAGATAATGACTTGTGGTCAAGCAGATTCACTTTCTTGGGATGTAAGTTCTGAGTATGTGCAGTAATCGTGGCACAGCTCCTTTGAGCTTCTGGAAATGTAAGTTCTGTTATTTGTTCATGTAGTCTGGTTTTTTCACTAATATGCCTGTCTGTTAGGCTCAAGAACTGCTGATTCAAAAGTGGAGATGACTGGGACAGTATACTGTGGTGGAACTTTCGTTGTCTGAGGGTGTATTTCTCACCTCTGGCAGACAGAGTTTTAGAGTTTGTGGTGATGAGTTTTGTGGTAGATGATGTGTATAGCCGGATGTTTGTGTATGTGTTTCTCTGTGCGCAGGGAGAGTAGTTAACGTCTCCAGTGTCATGGGCACCATTGCCCTTAAAAGATGCAGCCCGGAACTCCAGGCCAGGTTTCGCAGCGATGACATCACCGAAGAAGAGCTGGTGTCCCTGATGGAGCAGTTTGTGCAGGATGCCCAGAAAGACCAGCACACCCAGAAAGGCTGGCCCAACACGGCCTACGGGGTGTCTAAGACCGGGCTGACGGTGCTGTCCAGAATCCAGGCTCGCCAGCTGAGAGAGCACAGGGCCGGGGACCAGATCCTCCTCAATGCCTGCTGCCCGGGCTGGGTCAGAACCGACATGGCCGGACCCAATGCCACTAAGTCCCCAGACGAGGGCGCCATCACTCCCGTCTACCTGGCCTTGCTTCCGCCAGGCGCCACTGAGCCTCATGGGCAGTTTGTGTCTGAAAAGCAGGTGCAGGAGTGGTGAGCTTCTGTCCAGTGCTGGAAATGAAGTGTATGAAATTTAGCTGATGCTTCAATCTAGGCTTACAGTTAATTAGACTAAGCAGGACCCAACCTCCCCCAACCCTGCCCCCCCCTTATTCCCAGTTGCTGGAGTCCATAGTTATACGGCTTACATTTTATCTGAAGCGACAAACACTTGATTACACAGAGCTGGAGTCAATCCTTATGGAGCAGTGCTCTTCAACATCCTGAAGGTTTTCACTCCAACCCAGGCAAAGGTCACCTCATTTCCCTGTTAGTTTTCGATCTGCATACTAGTAGAGTTTGGTGTGCCGAATCAGGATTGGAGTAAAAACCTACAGCATGGTAGCTCTCCAGGAACTGAGCTGGAGACCACTGCTCTGGAGCAGTGTGGGGTTAAGGGCCTTGCTCAAGCGCCCAGCAGATGCTCTGATTTTACTAAGGCCGCACTGGGGCTTCAACCCTTTTTGCCCCATCCCGAGGCCTTCACTGCTTAGCTGTTGGTGATATAAAAGCAAAGGATTCCAGGTAATGGATACCTAGGATGATTGCTGTTCTATTTCAAGATGCAGATTGTGGAGCAGTTTAGGTAAACTGCATATTTTTCTCTTGATTTTTTTTTTCCTCTGAAAACCAGAATTATGTTGTTAGTTATGATAAAAGGTAGCCCTACAACAAATGTGTCCTTCTAGTTTAATCAGAGATGGCGTATGCCAGCTTGGGTGATTAGAGGAAACTTTCACGGTAAAGGGGTCGTCATATGCCTATTTCACAGTTAAATATTTTCATTTTTGTGGTCTATTTGAAAACATTTGTATGTGTTTACAGAGTGGCTATTCCCACAACCGTTGGTGGTACAGGAAGGATGGGTGCTCTTATTCTCCCAACTGTTGGTGGAACTGAGGGGAAGGTTGCTCTCATTCCCCCACCCGTCTTCATCATGCCGCTCTTCAGACGAGACCATTAAAATGGCACCTAAAAGTTTCACCAAAACATGTTGCTTGCAAAATATTCCACGTATGTCATTGGCTGAGAATGGTTATGTGAATAACGAAACAGACACTTACAGTTAGCCCAGCGGTTGGGGGAATTGCCTTTGCCATGTTTTTATGGACGAAAAGCACCTAGTTACAGCTGTACAGGATGTGTGTGCAGCACCTCAGGTTCATGCAGCCTAAAATGCGCAGCTTTACCTCCTGTCTCGTTAAGCCCCCCCCCCCCTTTAAAGCCCACGCTCTTGTGATTGGCCATTTGTGGTTCAGGAAGCAGTCCTCTATTAAAAAAATAAAATAAAAATGTAGGGAACACAATGAAAGGTAGGGGTTGTACTGTCGGGAATAGTGCTTAAACTAAATTCTATCCACTGATTTTTCACTTGGTCTCTCTTGGGTAGTCCATCCAAGGAAATTTGCGTTTACACTGAAGAGAACTGGGTCTTCCTGACATGGTGATTTGTACTAACCAAACTCTTCCCTGCCTGTGCTCTACTCAGTTTTGTTTGAGGGTGTGCTAGTTGGGCATTATGCCTATTTGTTACATTGTGACTAAGACGCCTCTCGGGAGTGAAGGCAGGGCCGCAAATGAGGCATTTCATGCATTTCAGGAGCTGTTATCTGTCAGAGAATAACTTCCTTTTGGCGCACTGTTTGGGGTTTGTAATTTTGCAGATGTTTTACATGTGCCAAAAGCCTTATAACCAAGTAAGGGAAAGGAGAAAAGCATTATATGGCCCCCTTAATGATGGAGATGGACGATGGTGCTCCCTGGGAAATTCAGAAATGTGAATATGTTTCATACTCATTTGCTTGTCTTTGCTTTTTATTGCATTTGCCTTTAATTTTAAGTGTCTTTTCACATAATCTCTGTGTATCTTTGTGGAGTTGAATTCATGATAAAAATGTATGCCTCAATTAAACTACGACAATTGCACAATGAATGAGTCTTGATGCTTTTGTGAGGCTCCACATGCTCTCTGGCTTAGGGGAGACAATGGTTTCCTTGTTTTTTGACAGAGGTTTCTTGATTTTATCTGCTAAAAATGTGGAACATCTGTGGGGATGGGGTTAGTGTGGCTGGAGGTATGAGCCTACATTTTGTAACCACCAATGGGTGGCTCAACAGCATTAGACTTTTCCAAGTTCCACCTCCGTACATTTCCCTCAAACTGTATGTCAAGCTAAACCTTATAAATGTTGCTGACTAATGGGATGGGCAGCAATGGTCCCGCAGGATCGCTGCGCTCACATGCTCATGTGATCTCCTTACAGTCAGCCAATCAATGCCTTGAGAGCAAGGTGTGACATTTTGACACACAAATGATGATAAAATTGAGAAATTCTGGATGATATTGGTAAACGGCATAAGCTGAACCAAGGATGGGCAGCTCCTGTGCATTCGTGTGGTTGAGCATTGCAGGGGGAAACGGATTCCTGCTGGGATTGTAACTTCGCGATTAACCCTTTCACTACCGCTTACTGGGAATAAGACAACCCTTGCTTACCGTAAATTTTTGTGCTATCACAGCATGATATTGCATGTGGATTTTCGCCCCCTTTTTCGAACTAAAACGCCAGAAATGGACAGTTTTATGTGCAGAAAACGTGCAAAATACATTTACCTTTCCGTTGACACATATCTTTGCTTAGTTTTTCCAGAAGTAAAAACAGAAAATGAGGATAAAAACCGTATTTCAGTTTGTCAAGACAAGACGATTTCTCCTCTTTGGGATTTATGTACAAACGGAGATACAGGCGCATTTCTGTACAAACGGAGATACACGTGCATTTGTGTACAACCGGAGATACACGTGCTGCAGCACACGCTGCCTGCAATGGCGGTGAAGTCAGCGAGGGACTGTGCATAACCAGAGGAATGGGAACTACGGGAAGCCTGATGACATCACTGACGTGTTGTGCGATACCAGACTCGTCCAAAGGGGTGTTTTGTTGCGGAGCTTTGACAGTTTTTGTGAGGGACTTTCTCTAGGCGCAAAATAGCGACAATGGTAAGTGATGCGGGATCGGGGCTGTCGCGGAAATGCGACAATGGTAATGAAAGGGTTAAACCCGATACGCCAACTGATCATTCCACGTAGACATGATTTATGGTACTAGCGCCCCTAGCACTGTTATGAGAACATTGCAAACCTCGACTCATGGCAGGCTGTTTGAGCTCTTGTCTCATTACATATCCTTGATATCAGATGTCAGTTTCCTCTTCTAGTTTTCCCTTTGTCAGCACTAGTTGGACATTTGGTTATACTATTTTGGCATTCTCTTTTACTAGTTGAACAAAAACTCTTAACTCTGCTCATGTTTTCGGCAATTGGTGGCACTTTAGTACGACTAGTTCCCACAGTAGCCTCACTAGTGTTGCCGAGCACACTGCACTTGTAGCACCTAAGTCCCAACTTCTCCACTTGGTCGTGAGAAAAATATGCTATTAATTAAAATAATTAGAGGCATTTTTCATAAAGCCTGAATGTCAAGCCATTAAACAAAAATTTTGTGTTATATCTGCAATATGTTTATTTGCTATGCAGCAAATTAGTTTCATGAACATCCGATAAGTGCGGTGATACCATAATTTTTGCCAGGGGTTGTGGTAGTTACCAGCCGCAATACCGATGCGCATATTGTTTTCATTTGGTTGGTGTGTCGGTCATCAGGGCAAACTTTAAAAAGACCAGTCTGAAGCCACTATATAACTGCCACGAAGGAGTTTTTTCAGTATCTACGCTGATGTTTATATGTCTGTCTGTGCTTCAGTTTGTGGACAATTCTTGTCAACGCGATAGCATCACCACCTTTTAAGGTGCAGTCCCAGAACATTACAGGTGAATTGGGGTAAAAAGGAAGGCTGAGTTTTAGGTTGGGTGGGGTCTGAGCGCGCACTCACTGAACATGTTACGGCGGCTTGTAAAGTTTGAAAGTTTCTAAAGCTCGAGGACTTCGGTTGGGATGAGCTCCAAATGTGTCACATAGCACTGAGTCACACGCAGTGCAGGTTTTTGCAACGAGAGAGACCATCTTCAACCTTGAAAACGTAAGTTGTGTCCATAACTATGGATCTATGAGACCAAACGATGACTGTCACCACGGTCTTAACACTGAATGATGCCCCCTTCCTACCTATCTGCAAGACCATAATGACAACAAAGTCTTGTGACTGACCTTAAGAGGCTGGCCCGTAGGCTATAAAAGCATCCAGTGGCAATGCCTCTTCCTCTTGCCCGGAACGCCTCAGCCCGTTCCGAGCGACAAGAGATGGTGCCGGTCATCGTTCGGTCTCATAGATCCATACTTATGGACATAACTTACGATCTATTTCAACCTCACTTCTGGCCGTCGCGACGGTCTTTACACTGGATGACATATATCAACAGTGTCGCGAGGAATGGAGGAGTTTACCACTTCCCCAACCTGCTCAGTAGCCGACATTAGAATCGTGTCACCGATTGCTGCGGATGTCACATTGACTCTATAAAATCTAGCATATGTGCATGGAGTACTCCATGACGCAGCTGCTCATATGTCTCCAAGAGCAACCCCCCTAAGAGCTGCCCATGAAGTGGCCGCACTATGTGTAGAGTGGGCCACTAGACCTTCAGGGACTGGGAAGCCTCGGCCGGAGTAAGCCTGAGAGATTGCCTCCACCAACCAGTGGGACAGATGCTGCTTAGATAGTGAGGGCCCAATTGCTTACCATCATAACACACAGACAACTGAATGTGTTCCCTTCTCAGCAGGTGAGTACGCTCAACATAAGCCTTCAGTGCTCTGACTGGAAACAAAGTACGAAGCGCCATTCCCCCTTGGTAAGCTGGATCAGGTCGGAATGAATCTTTCAATTGCCTGCTTCACAGTCTAAAGACTTATCACCTTAGGGAGGAAAAAAAGGTTTGACCACAGGGCACCTGTTACAACTGATAATGTAATAACGGACCAATAATGTAATGACTGCCCGATAATGTAATAAAATTAACCGATAATGTAATAGCTGCCTGCCCGATAATGTAATAACATTTTGACCGATAATGTAATAAAAAAAATGTCTACCCGATAATGTAATAACACTCAAACGATAATTTTAAAATTGGTAGGCCCAACTTTCCCGAGAAAAAAATGGCCGTTACAGACTGGCCCGAACCCAAACCATCTGTTCCAACTGAAACCCTTTGTTCAAATCCTGATCGTCACCTGGTTTTCCGATACCAACTCTACCCACTCCATCTAGTCTGACGTCTGACTCCGAAGCACCCACCAAATCCGCCCAGATTCTTGATAGGGTGTATGAGGGTACCATGTGACCTAAGTCCCAAGTAATTGACCAATGGCTTTGCCCCGCCCCCTCCACTGACTTGGACAAACAATCAACATTTTAGAACAGGCACTAATGGCTGGTATCACAGTCGGAGATTTTTTTCAGGATGCTATCGATGATTTTTGGCGATAGGCTCAAATATAATCAAGAAGTCAGCAAAAAGGTTTACACTATACATTGGAGGGATACATTAATGAATTTAGAGTGGAGAAGGTCAACGAAAAGTTTAAATTAGAAGCTAAAATTTTCAGGTCTCAGTGCAAGTGCGATCATCCGCATCTCGTTTCCGTCACCCTCTCACACAACAAGATAGAGGATCAGCATTGTTCGTGCACTGCAGGGTAATAAATTTAATTTACGTATTATTATTGCTACCGAATTTAAGAAATCTAACCTGACGTGACTGAACTCCTTCTAAGTAAACAAGGTGACATGGTTAACAACGCAGCCAGGAGCTCACGTTAAGCCAACGTCCGTCAGCACTGAAGATAGCCATAGAGTTTATTAACTTTAGCTAAAGTTAGCTAACAGCGATGTAAAAGATAACTTTATATTAATCTCCAGCGAAGTGACAAGATGTTGACTTAGCTTGGAACAAATGTAGACATCCTTGTTGACCTTTGTTAGCTACGTTAAGCTGATAATGGGGTCTTCCACAAAGCTTTATTCAGAGGAGACACTTCTCTCGGTTATGATATAGCTTCGGGAAGGGTATAAAATACACCCTATCGCCCAGCCTCTCGGGATACCTCTTATCGGAGTTACATTTACCCCAAGCACAGCGTTTGACCTTTTTTTTTTTTTTACTTAGAAACATTTTAAAACCCCATAAAAGCGAACGATTCGGAGTTTCCGTAATGCATTTCAACGGAAGTTCAGGCTCAGAATGTCCGAGTATATGGGGAGAGAATACGCACTGTGATTGGCTCATAGCATTTGAGGGCGGGGCTTAGCCATAGGTCAATTGTGATGTCAACAGTTCATCAGCCCTTGCCCGAGCAATGACGAGCAAACTGTTGATGTCACAGTCACGAGGAGTTAGGTCACGTGCACAAAATAAAATTATAGTATGGTACCCTCACCAGTGACTCTGGCCGCTGCCCTCACACACGCTAATGCACCATTTCTCTTATCGCTGGCTGTATTCTATTGCCAGATGACTATGGATAGATGGATTTTTGAAAGATGCATCTGGCAACACTCCGCCCACTCACCCCTGGATAAATTTGGCCCGACACATCTGGCAACACTGCTGCACCCTCACACACGAATGAATTTGACTCGAAAATCTGGCAACACTGTTTCCCACTCACGCCCACATGAATTTGGCTCGATGATCTGGCAACACTACCACGTACTGCATTTGGCTCAATGATCTGGCAACACTGCCACCCACTCAAGCCCAGATGAATTGAATTAACTAAGTTATTACATTATCGGTTGAGTGTTATTACATTATCGGGCAGACACTTTTTATTACATTATCAGTCAAAATGTTACTTCATTATCGGACAGGCAGTTATTACCAGTTGAAGCTATTACAGGGCAGTTATTACATAATCGGTTAATTTTATTACATTATCGGGCAGTTATTACATTATTGGTCTGTTGTTACATTATCAGTTGTAACAACAGCCCTGCGTTCTCCGCCATCCACCTTAAGCCCTCCTCACTCACAGACAGTGCATGTAGTTCGCTCACCCTCTTGGCAGAGCATATAGCCAGAAGAAATGTAGTCTTGTGTGACAGGAACTTCAGGTCTGATTGCTCCAGAGGAAAATATGAGTTGTTTTAACTGTTTTCAGCCTGTCTCTCTTCCCCAAGTTATCTGAGATTGTCTCTCACATGAAGCCTACTGCTTGTCCCTTGGACATTTTGCCTGCACATGTTTTTAAGGAAGTTTTTTTTCCATTCTCAGCCCTGTGGTCTTGAGCCTAATTAATAGCTGTCTTGTAAATGGATTTGTTCCTTCCAGTTTTAAACATGCTGTAGTGCAACCATTGCTAAAAAAAGTCAAACTTTGATCCAACTGTCTACAAAAATTAGAGATCCATTTCTAAACTTCAATTTTTGTCCAAAATCCTTGAAAAAGTTGTTAGCTCTCAACTCACATCCTTTTTGAACCACTACAATATCATGGAGAAATTCCAGTCAGGTTTCAGAGCACATCACAGTACAGAATCTGTTCTCATGAAAGTTATGAATGACTTCCTGTTGGCCGTCAACTCTGGGTCTTGTGCAGTCCTGGTTTTGCTTGATCTCAGTGCTGCATTTGATACTATCGACCATAATATTTTGTTAAACTGCCTTAGCAATGAAGTAGACATTCAGGATGTTGCCTTAAGGTGGTTTACCTCTTATTTTGAAGACAGATCCTTCTCCATAAATCTAGGCAGTACCTTCTCGTCGCGTGCTCCAATCTCATGTGGTGTTCCCCAAGGTTCTGTATTAGGTCCCCTGTTATTTTATTTGTACATGCTCCCTCTTGGCTCTATTTTTCAAAAGCATAACATTTCCTTTCACTGTAATGCTGATGATACACAGCTCTATCTACCAGTGATACCCAATAGCTGTGGCTCACTAATGTCACTTTTCGATTGCATCAATGACATTAAGTGTTGGTAAGTAAACAACTTCCTTCAACTTAATGAGGATAAGACTGATGTTAACATTTTGGACCTCCTCCCTCTGTCCTGATGATTGGTAATCAGATGGGCCCACTCTCCGTCAACCTGCGTGACCATGTAAAAACTCTCGGCATAGTTTTTGAGTTCTCATTGAATTGTGACAAACAAATTAGCACTGTCGCAAAAGGTAGTTTCTTTCAGCTTCGTTTGATAGCAAAGCTTAAACCGCTTTTAAATTATTATTAAATTTTGAATTTAATTTTTTTCTTTTTTCCTGAGAAATGTGCTTGTTTTAGTCTCTTTTGTCTTATTTCTTTTTACTTCTATTTATTGTATGTGGTTTGTATTGTGCAGCACTTTAGATCAACTTTGTTGTGTTTAAATGTGCTTTAGAAATAAAGTTGAGTTGACTAGACTTGACTTGCTCAACAGCAGAAGGACATATAACTTAATTTATCATGTATTCACTTTATTTACGAATTATCACTCCTGAATCAGGAGGAAAACTAAAGAAAAACTCCTCAACTGCAAAAGAGAAGAAGGGAAATAACTATGCAACTCAGCGCTCAAATTGTTTATTTTATGTAATACTACTCAATTTAGACTTTTATACGTGTCTTTGGCTTCAAATCACCACTCCAGCACGCGAACGTCTGAGGGGAAAAATTATAACTCATTCAACTCAATTTATCTGTTTTATCAAAGCACTCCAGTCGGAAAAATCACCAACCTTAGTAACGTACCCAAACGCCAACAGGCTATGGGCGGGGACAACAGCAGGTGATATGGCTTAGCTTACCTGCAAACAAACAGAAAGTTAAGTGCAAGTGACACAAACGCAGCGGGGATGCGACTAAAAGCACCTCGTCGACAGCGTAAGTAACAGCAATAAATCACAGGGAAACCATGAAAAAAATCCTCACAAGGCGCATGCACATTAATGTGACGGATTATCGGTCTCCTGACATACACAGCTTACCGGTCTCAGGTGATGCAAGTGTAACCCATAGGACGTTAAGACCCAGCTCATCATTTTGGGTGTGCTGTGTTCCTATAAGAGGATCATTGCTGCTTATGTGCGGATTCTCGAAGATGGTTTTATAGAACTCAAAGGAAAGTGGGAGAAATGAGGTGTGCAGGAGGGAATAGAAGAGACGAGACACTAATGTCAAGACTAAGATTTGGACACACTGGACTTAATAGTACATTATTCAAAAAGGGTAAACACAATACAGGTAGGTGTGACCACTGTGGGCAGGAAGAGATAATAGAACATGGGGTGAAGTACTGTGAGAAATATGAAGCTGAGAGAAGGCTTATGACTGAAAACTTAAGAAAGGAAAAAATGTGCTTCAATTTAATAGATATCCTACGAGAGGATTCGAGAAGTAAGTGTCATAAAATAATGGTTCAAGTATTTTATAATGACGAACCTAATTGATAAGATATGAGGGTTTTTTTTTTTTTTTTTTGAAGAATGATAAATGCTCGACCTCTTGATCCACACTCCATATCAGTTGGTGGCGGTAATGCACCTAGTAACTGTATGAACCTTCCAATAAAACTCAACAAAGAAGAAGAAGAATTTGCAGATTCCCGCGGGTTCTGAACTTTTGAACTATCGTTTGGTTAAGCGCACCTGCTCTGGGGAAAGGTATGCTCGTTTTGTAAAGATAATGGTTTAAAACTGTTTTAATGGTTTACGTACGAGGAGTTGGTGTGTGGTGGTAATATCCTTAGGTGTTATTTTGTTTTTAGATTCCGTTTGTTGGTAAAAAGACCGTCCCGGTATTTGGAAGAGTGCAGGCTATCATATTGTACAGGTAACTACTGAGATTGCAGTATCCATTGTTACTATGCTCTGGTAATGTCAATGGGTCACTTTTGTGGGGACTGCCAAGAATATTATTGTGTGCGGAGTTGTTTAGTAGTGAGCTAATGAATTGCATGCATTGTGAGTGCGATGGCATATATTCAAGGTGGCCTTGAATTTGGTTATGAACTGGGTCGCGCCGGTAAAATGTTTGTTTTCGCTTTGATTTTGAACTTTTATGTGCATGTGGTGATCCTTTTGTATAGGCATGGGCAAAACAAATGAATAAAATGACAACATTTCTTGAGTTGCTGAGAAAAAAGTTTTTATTATTTTCTAATGATTTTTTGCAGGTAAGTACAGAAGACACAGACGAAGAGTTTGCCACAAGTCCAACGCCTTTACAGGAAAGGGTCTCAGAGCCACAGGGTCTCAAAAATGGCTGATTTTGGCATTTATCAACAAAACCCATTGTGAAAATTGGGGGGTGAAGCCTGAGGGCATTTTCGAAAATGCAGTCTACTCAGAAATAAACCTGGCCAAATTATCCATCAGGGTACCCTAACAGAAATAATTGATGCTAAAGTCATCAACCCCTTTTCTGAAGTACAGCAGTGCCCCCTAGGCCCTTTTTAATGGAAAATGCTTTGAATTTCACCCAATTATGTTCAACAAACATTAGGTTTTGCATTGATATCAAAAAAAATGGTATGAATGGGTTGCCTGTGAAGTTTTTTTGGATCAATGGCCTGCAAAATGTCAAAATTATCGGTGGGAGGGCAAACATTAACGCTACTCGCCCATTACTGTATAAAATGCAGTGAAGTCGCTGATGCCGGCAGTTGTTTGCCCTCCCACTGCTACTAAACGTTCCCCTTCAATAACCCGTGGTGATTTAAAAAAAAAAAAAAAAACTTTACACTGTTTTTATAATGTCCATATACCCTCCTCCCACGATAGTTTCAATGAGCTACTGTGAATAATTCATAGTAAAACACAGTGACGTGCAGTCGGAGGTTAGTTTGGCGAGGCAGAAACCTCCCCTTTGCTTGATTAACAATCAGACGATTAACTAGTTTAGTAAGACTATTCGCAGAATGACGGGCCAGTTTAGGTTTCATGGCGTTATTACTCAGTATATCGAACCTGAAATGCTCACAGGACAGCAGATTTGTGGGTACTTGCTTCCAGGAAGCCGAAGCAATGTCATCAACAAATATGAGAACAGTTCGACTTATGCAGAGTTCAATGCTTAATCAATATACAATGTTATTCTCCTTTAAATACGCGCTTTTACACCCAAACAAAAAGCGGGCGCTTATTTTCAGTCTTCTTTCATAATCCGATTAACAAAATGTTTAAACGATATACAGAATTACCGAGAGCCGAGAATTTTTCCTAATTGATTATTCAGATTTCCATCCTCGCAGTCTCGAATTGAAGCGTATAAGTGAATGAATCTTGTGACCGGTGTTCGCGAGGTGGCATAGGTAGCAAAATTTGTCAGAACACTGGTAGGTTTTGAACGCCTGGCGCTGGTTTATTCCTTGGTATATTTTACTGAAACTTCACAAATAGGGTCACAGGATATTCTGTCAACTAACTATGTAGGTTGACAGTAAAATACACTCACCTTTCTTGCTATTGTTGAGAAGAAGTCACGGCGAACTCGCGACGAACTTCAACAACTTCTGTCGAACTAATTTCATATCCCCTGGAGGTCTAGACTGGACGAACAGATTCGTAATTTCTCAAATTAGATGGCTGTAATTCAATCAGGGCCGTAGCTGGGATATCATGTCATTGCGAGCTATTTGAAATCTACCTCCAAAATGGATATTTTTGCCACGCCGTGCACTTGAAAGTTTGTAAACACGGCGCAAATTGAGGTCACGCATTCATCCAACGGGCGAATAATAGCTCTGTTCAAATCGCGTTATTGGCCGTAATACGCAGAGTTCATGTATGGAATGCGGGTATCCTATTGAAAAGGTTGCTTTTAATTAAACCATGGTGTTCTTTTTGTATGAAAATGGTATTTACATCATTTTTTTAGAAGTTTTCTGAGGCTTGTTTACCGCCCCAGTTCAGCTGTTACGCATTCCATTAGAGTTTATGCAGAGCGTTGCCCATGCCTATTTTGTACAACTTTCTTTGAATTTAAAGTGTTGGCGGTGGCCAGCTTCGGAGCTATTTCTGCGTGGGTGGTCGGCAGGTGCGTGTGGTATATGGGGAGAGAAGGTGACTGGGGGTAGGAGGGGCAATTAGAATTATATATTGTCAATGCATTTTAATCTAATAGCTCTTTTGTTTTGTAGGACCTATTGCAACCAGTGTTTACCTGGATTATTGGCATTCCCTGCGAGGGATAACCACTGTTTTTCCCCAACTTGGAATTATTTGCATAATTTTGATGACTGCTGCGCTGTTATTTTTTTTTTTTGACAGTGATTGTGCCGTGGGTTGCGTGTGATGGCTGCGTGTCTGCGCATGACGGGCGGAGTGCAATATATACTACTCAAAATTTGATAGGGATCATAGGAATTTTTTTGTGAAATGACATGCAAATTTGGTAACTGCCACTGATGAACAATATATTGGATAAATGACATGCAGTCAGACACAAAACACATTTGCACGTGCATTTCATGACATTAAATAGGCATGGGCAATACAAATGAATAAAATGACAACATTTCTAGAGTTGCTGAGAACAAAGTGTTTATTATTTTCTAATGATTTTTTGCAGGTAAGTACAGAAGACACAGATGAAAAGTTTGCCACAAGTCCAACGCCTTTACAGGAAAGGGTCTCAGAGCCACAGGGTCCCAAAAATGGCTGATTTCGGCATTTTTCAACAAAACCCATTGTGAAAATTGGGGGGTGAAGCCTGAGGGCATTTTCGAAAATACAGTCTATTCCGAAATAAACCAGGCCAAATTATCCATTAGGGTACCCTAACAGAAATAATTGATGCTAAAGCCATCTACCCCTTTTCTGAAGTACAGCAGCGCCCCCTAGGCCCTTTTTAATGGAAAATGCATTGAGTTTCACCCAATTATGTTCAACATTAGGTTTTGCATTGATATTAAAAAATGCTATGAATGGGTTGCCTGTGAAGTTTTTTTTGGATCAATGGCCTGCAAAAATGTCAAAATTATCGGTGGGAGGGCAAACATTAACGCTACTCGCCCATTACTATATAAAATGCAGTGAAGTCGCTGATGCCGCAGTTGTTTGCCCTCCCACTGTTACGAAAACGTTCCCCCTTCAATAACCCGTGGTGATTTAAAAAAAAAAAAACTTTGCACTGTTTTTACTATGTCCATATACCCTCCTCCCATGATAGTTTCAATGAGGTACTGTGAATAATTCATAGTAAAACACAGTGACGTGCAGTCGGAGGTTAGTTTGGCGAGGCAGAAACCTCCCCTTTGCTTGATTAGCAATCAGACGATTAACTAGTTTAGTAAGACTATTCGGCAGAATGACGGGCCAGTTTAAGTTTCCGTGGCGTTATTACTCAGTACATCGAACTTGAAATGCTCACGAAACTGCAGATTTGCGAGTACTTCCTTAAAGGAAGCTGGAGACGTGCCTTGAGGTGATGCAGTGACCCAAACTTTTATCACAGGATTTTGTGAACCTGTTCCCTCGTACTATTCCTTATTGACAATCAAAACAATTAAGGCCAAGCCTATAGGAAGCCCGTATACTGATAGAGGAGTTAATAACAAAAATATTCATTCACGCTTCAATTCGAGACTGCAAAGATGGAAATCTGAATAATTATTTAGGAAAAATTCTCGGCTCTCGGTAATTCTGTATATCGTTTAAACATTGTTAATCGGATTATGAAAGAAGACTGAAAATAAGCGTCCGCATTTTTTTCTTTTGCGTGTAAAAGCGCGTATTTAAAGGAGAATACATTGTATATTGATTAAGCATTGAACTCTGCATAAGTCGAACTGTTCTCATATTTGTTGATGACATTGCTTCGGCTTCCTGGAAGCAAGTACCCACAAATCTGCTGTCCTGTGAGCATTTCAGGTTCGATATACTGAGTAATAACGCCGCGGAAATTTAAACTGGCCCGTCATTCTGCCGAATAGTCTTACTAAACTAGTTAATCGTTTGATTGCCAATCAAGCAAAGGGAAGGATTCTGCCTCACCAAACTAACCTCCAACCGCACGGCACTGGTAGGACAATTCGTTTCACACACTGATGAAATCTGGTCGAGCATCACAGCGCTGGCGTGCAGCCAGTTGAAATGGAGATGGCACGAATTGTGACCAGGAGGCTTTAAACGCCTGGCGCTGGTTTATTCCTTGGTATATTTTACTGATACTTCACAAATAGGGTCACAAGATATTCTGTCAACAAACTATGTAGGGGACAGTAAAAAAATACGCCCACCTTTCTTGCTATTGTTGAGAGGAAATCATGGCGGACTCGCGACGAACTTCACCAACTTCTGTCGAATTTATTTCACATCCGCTCAAGGTCTAGCCTGGACGAACAGACTCGTAATTTCTCAAATTAAATGGCTTTACAGCAAATCAGGGCCGTAGCTGGGATAAGACGTCGACGCGGGCTGTTTGAAATCTACCTCCTAAATAGTTATTTTTGCCTCGCAGTGCCCTTGAAAATTTGTAAACACGGCGCAAATTGAGGTCACGCATTCATCCTACGGGCGAACAATAGCTCTGTTCAAATCGCGTTTTTGGCTGTAATACGCAGAGTTCATCTATGAAATGCGGGTAGCCTATTGAAAAGGTTGCTTTTAATCAAACCATGGTGTTCTTTTTATATTAAAATGGTATTTACGTCATTTTTATATAAGTTTTCTGAGGCTTGTTTACCGCCCCAGTTCAGCTGTTACGCATTCCATTAGAGTTTATGCAGAGCGTTGCCCATGCCTACATTAAATGAGCGTGCAGCCTCATATTTTGGCTTTGACTAACACTTCACCATTTCAACTCAGACGTGTTTGTTGCTTGTCGGTGAAAATTTGGAAGTTCCCAAATTTTTTGCATTACATTTAGCAATAACAATGTCTCCTCAACGCCTTGGACATCGATTGACTTCAGAGCAATTGGGAAGATGCATCGGAATGCTTGACTCTGGCTTCTCACAACGTCACGCTGCTAATGCACTTAACGTCAGCCAAAGCGTTGTGAACAGAGCGTGGAACCGCATCAAACGATTGGTACAGCAGCACACCCGTCATGGGGGTGGTCGTCAGAGATCGACTACACAACGACAAGACCACTTTCTCACACTTCAGGCACGAAGTCATCCTTTCTGGACAGCCACCACCCTACGAAATGACCTTCATAACGCCTCGGGGGTCAGGGTATCCACTCAGACAGTACGGAATCGTCTTCATACTGCCGGCCTCAACTCAAGAAGGCCATGTGTTCGAATCCCACTGACCGTGCGCCATAGGGCGTGACTGTTTGGATTGGGCTCACGATCATGTCACATGGACACACAACGATTGGCCTCCAGTTCTCTTTACTGATGAGTCCCGATATTGCTTGGACTTTACTGACAGGAGGCAACGGGTGTGGCGAAGACAACGTGAGCGATTTAAAGATGCCTACATCAACAAACACGACCGTTATGGTTGCGGATCAATTATGGTCTGGGGAGGAATAAGCAGGAACGGCAGAACGGACCTGCATGTCATGAGGGGAGGGACAATGACAGGGGTACAGTACAGGGATGAGATCCTCAAAGTGTATGTAAGACCATACGCTGGTGCTGTTGGCCCTGATTGCATCTTGATGGATGATAACGCCCGTCCCCATCGTGCTAGGGTGGTGAGTCAATTCCTAGAGCAGGAGACAATTGTCCGCATGGACTGGCCCGCGCGTTTGCGGACCTAAACCCAATCGAGCATGTGTTGAACATGCTGCAGGTCGCCATTTCCGGTCGTAGGGCACAACCGACAACTCTAGAAGAGCTCGGAAATGCCCTTGTTGAAGAATGGAACAACATTCCAATTGCAAGCATCCGGGTTCTGATTGACAGTATGACCCGACGTTGTCAAGCCGTCATTCAAGCTAGGGGAGGCCATACCCGTTATTGACATTAACTGTGGTAATGAAACATCAAACGAACACTGTCTGTTTTCACTTTACATGTCAGAGGTGAAACCATGAAGTGTTAAGTGAAAGCCAAAAGTGTGAGGCTGCACGCTCATTTAATGTCATTAAATGCACTTGCAAATGTGTTTTGTGTCTGACTGCATGTCATTTATCCAATATATTGTTCATCAGTGGCAGTTACCAAATTTGCATGTCATTTCACAAAAAAATTCCTATGATCCCTATCAAATTTTGAGTAGTATAGTATTTTACTACATTACGGGGACTGTACAATCAAATGGTGCTCCTAGAGATGGGTTATGTGCAATATCTGGTGTTGTGATCAGGTGCTGGGGTCATCATATCAGGTGTTATGGTGTAGTGGGTTGAGTGTACTATAGCCCCTTGATTGTATCCAGAGTATTGTGTAATATATTTGCTGTAGTGGGCAAGGTGCAATTTTAGTACTTCTGATTGCGGGAGGGGCAGTGTGCAATAAGTCACACGGTGAGACGGGTAAAGTGGGTGGTATTGGGATGATTAATGTGAGGTGATCAGTGCAATTGGAGCCTATGAGGCATGAGTCAAGAATTCTTCTGCATGGGATGTGATTAAATTTTATTGTTTTTTTAACTTATAGATGTAAGCTCGGGAGAGTGGTATAGAGAGTTGGGGAGGGGGCGCCAAAGGTAATACTATCGCCACCCCTTTCACTGTGTGACATCACTTTTGTGTGTGGAGAGCAACAAAGTCACTGAGTTGAGACTGCTGTGCGGTGTCCACAACTATTTGACACTGAACACTGGTGTGTAATCGTAGCGTCTGGTGTGTGTTTATTTTTTTTGTGGTGGCGATTGTATTGGCTTACCAAAGAAGGGGAGTGTACCCCCATTGTTCTGTATTACTCCAAAACTGCGTAGTTGTATGTATGTGCTTTAATAAATGTACCTATTTACCTATACCTGAGGTGGAACAGAATACATTTCTGTACCACCTCAGCTTGTGTATTCCTCCCTCCATTTTAAGTGAGTGGACATACTGTTGGGGACCCGTGCCTACAGATATTTGTTTGGGGTTCTCCCACACCCATCAGTGGGAGTGGCGTAATCAATACCATTAATTCTTTTCTATATAGGTGATAGCGGCTACATTTTGGCGTAATCGGCAGGATGGAATTGTCAAGCTGAGGTGTTTATTTTTTTGTGGAATGGGTAGATTTGGGCCTTTTGTGTGATTTGTCATAGTGGGGGAAAAACAGTGGTTGTCATAGGAGTGGTGATGGAACGTATCTCCAGACCAGCGGGGTGTCTAAGTTTTCGGTGAAGTATTTTTTTGGGGGGATTTTGTCTTTTAAATTTTCGTGTGTAACGATGGAACTTTCAGATGCGGATGAACAGCTTGGCACGCTAACTGAGCGTATTCGCCAGTTGGAAGCTGATAACGATAGGTTGAGGGCATTGGAGGGTACTACTAATGTTCGTTCAGTGGGCTCGGTTTCGGTATCCGAACGTTATGTGTATATACCTCGTGAACGAAAGTGTCCTCGGTTTTCGGGCAATATTTCAGAGCCTGGTTCTTTGGCAGTGGAAGACTGGGTGGAAGAAGCACGTAGATCTTTGGCAGTTCGTCCTATGTCCCCACCAGAACAGGCATTGTTTTTGTACAATCATCTAGGTGGGCAGGCAAAGCTGGTAATTAAATTTCGCCCAGCCGCTGAAAGGAATGACCCAGAGCGTATATTTACCATTTTGCTTGAATTTTATAGGCGTTCACAGTCTTATATTGGTTTACAAAAACAATTTTTCCAGCGTCGGCAACAGGAGGGGGAATCCATTCGTGAGTACTCGCATGCCTTATTGTCCTTGATGGAGGTGCTTAAACGTAGGAGTCCCTGTGGTGTTTCAAACCCAGATATTCTTGTACGAGATCAGTTTATTGAACATGTCAGGGATAATATGCTCCGTAGGGAGCTTAAACGCGAAGTTAGGCTTAATCCTGATGCCTCTTTTCTTACTATCCGCAGGGTGGCTATCCGTTGGGTGGAGGAGGGGGAACACGTGTGCACCCCCCGGGCTCGGGCCTACTCATGTGACAGTCAAGTTCAGGTGATGGCTGAGTGCAAGGCGGACAACAGTGCTGTGTTTGGGAAGCAGTGTGAACTTTCTGAACTGAAGGAGGGTTTCCGTAAACAACAGGCGCAGTTGGATGAAATTTTGAAGCAGTTGGCCTCATTGCACTCACCTAGTAGCCAGGTTGTGGGTAGGAATCAGCCAATTCGTAGGTCTTATCGTTTTCAGCCCGATGGTCGGCCCATTGTAGACGGTGTGATCAGCCTGGCCATATAGCCAGGTTTTGTCGTTCAGAGCTGAAGAATGGTCAAGCGCCTAATGGACAGGTAGAATGGGTGGCAGATCGGGGCATGGGGGCAGAGATGGGGGCGGGTGCCCCAGAACAGCAGGGAAACTAGTGCCCTCTGGTGTTGTGAGCCAGACGCTAGAAGAGTGTTTTGTTTCCTCAACCTTGCCTTCCAAAGAATTGGCTAAATTGATTGGGTTTGTCCGGTGGTGGAGGTTGGCATGGGGGGTCTCCTGGTCCCATGTTTACTTGACACAGGGTCTATGGTGACCACGATGTCAGAGGGTTTCTTTCACCAACATTTTCAGGCTCGGGTTGAGGGAAAATTGCGGGATTGCAGCTGGCTCCAACTCAAGGCAGCGAATGGTTTAGAAATTCCCTATCTGGGGTACCTGGAAGTTGATATTCAGGTTTCGGGTAGGACGTTGCCTCGTATGGGAGTTTTGGTTGTGAAGGATTCTGCTGATCCCTTTATTCGGGATCAGAAAGCTAGCGTTCCTAGTTTGCTTGGGATGAACATCATTGGTGATTGCTATAAAGAGTTACTTTGTCAGCATGGGTCTACTTTATTCCAGTCCCCCCCAGTGCAGAAGGCTGGTGAGGGTTGGCAACAAGCTTTGTTTGAATGTCATAAATTTGATTGTTTGCCACAGACTGGGTGTTTGGGTCAGGTCAGGGTCTCTGGGCGAGCGTCCATTTGTATTCCAGCCGGTTCTTTGAAAGTGGTGTCTGCCTGGTGCAATCAGCATCTTGGGTCCAGCCTTCATTCCGCTTTATTCGAACCATCTGAGGGTAGGCTACCGCTGGGATTGTTGCTGTCTCGAGCTTTTCTATCGATTGACTTGGGGATGGATTTGTGCCTGTAGTGAATGTTGAGACACGGGACATCTGGCTTCCACGGCGGACAGTATTAGGTGAGTTGTTTTTGGTAGAGCTGCAACCAAGCAGTCAGTCGGTTATTTTTGAGGAAGGTGAAAGCTGTTTGGCATGCGTGGCCCACGTACAGTCGTCTCAGGTTGCCAATTATCCCTTCGATCTGTCAACTGTTTCCTGGCCAACTCTGGACACTGGGCAAGATCAACAAGTGAGGGCTCTTTTGATGAGGTATAGTATGGTGTTTAGTGGAGGAGATTTAGGATGCGCAGATTTAGTGCAACACAAAATACCCTTGCTTGATGAGACCCCGGTGCGGCAGCGGTATCGCCACCTCCCTCCCTCTCAGTGTGAGTTGGTGAAGGCCCAAATTCAAGAGTTGGTAGAACAGGGTGTGGTTCGGGTGAGCTGTAGCCCTTATTCGTCACCCATTGTAGTGGTCCAGAAGAAAGATGGTACCATACGGCTTTGTGTAGACTACCGCCAGTTGAATGCTCGGACGAGAAAAGACGCTTTTCCTCTGCCGCGAATTGAGGAGTCTCTTGATGCCTTAGCAGGCGCTAGATTGTTTTCAACACTAGATTTAGTGAGTGGCTATAATCAAGTTCCTATGGCGGAGAAGAATAAAGCAAAGACGGCTTTTTGCACTCCCTTTGGATTGTTTGAATTTAACCGGATGCCTTTTGGGTTGTGCAATGCACTGAGTACGTTTCAACGTTTGATGGAACGTATTTTTGGTGAACGGTTTCAATCACTCTTGCTTTATCTGGATGACATTGTGATATTCTCTTCCTCTTTTGACACTCATTTGGAGCGCCTGGAGATGGTCCTTGGTAGGCTTCAACAGCATAATTTAAAATTGAGATTTCAGAAATGTAATTTTTTTTAATCGGAAGTCCGTTATCTTGGTCATATCATTTCGGCGGCTGGTGTGGCTACTGATCCGGAAAAAATCCGAGCGGTGGTGGAACGGGAACGCCCAAGGACTGTAGGTGAGCTCCGCTCCTTCCTGGGGTTTGCGTCCTACTATCGATGCTTTGTGGCGGGCTTTGCCAAGTATGCGGCACTTTTGCATAGGCTAGTGGGTACCTCGCAGGGTGGTCGGAGGAAGTTGGGGACTGGTGGTATAGAGGATCATTGGAGTGAGGCGTGCGAAGAGGCCTTTCTCACATTGAAGAAGGAATTGGTGAGTGCACCGGTGCTGGGGTATGCAGATTTCTCGAAACCATTCGCTCTGGAAATTGACGCTAGCCATGCTGGCCTTGGCGCAGTACTTTCCCAGGAGCAGGATGACAGGAAGAGACCGATTGCTTTTGCCAGTCGAAGTTTGCATCCCTCGGAGCGAAATATGTCCAACTACAGTTCTATGAAGTTGGAACTACTCGCTTTGAAGTGGTCAGTGACTGAAAAATTTCAGGAGTATTTGTTGGGGGCTAAATTCACGGTATTTACAGATAATAATCCCCTTAGCTACTTGCAGACTGCAAAGTTGGGGGCTGTGGAGCAGCGGTGGGCCTCGCAATGGGCATTGTTTGATTTTGAGATTAAATATCGCCCGGGAACAGCGAATCGTAATGCCGATGCCCTGTCTCGACAGCCTGCGTTGCCATCTCCCAACTGTATAGCTGATGTGGTCCCGGGAATTCCGGTCCCTGTTCCAGTGGAAGCCCCGCCAGCAGGTACAATAGCGATTGCTGCCAATTTTATGGTTGATGCTTTTCCAGTTAGACTTAAGGCAGACCTTCAAGCTCTCCAGATGATGGACCCAGTGGTGGGTCGCTTTCTGCGCTACTGGACGAGGGGCAAACCCCCCACGGCTGAAGAACGTCAAGGGGAATCCGAGGAAGTGCTGGAGTTGGTGACAGAGGCTGCGAGATAACGATGGGGTACTGTATCGGATGATTTATCCCCCTGAGGGAGGGGGAGAGGTTTTACAATTGGTGTTGCTGAAATGCTTGCAGGCTGAAGTGCTGGGTGCCCTGCATAACAACCAGGGCCATCAAGGTGGTGAGAGGACCATTCATTTGGTACGCCAGAGGTGCTACTGGCCCCACATGAGGCGGGATGTTGAACGCTGGTGCCGGGAGTGGGAACGTTGTGTTGTGGCTAAGGCTACTCAACCTAAGGTTAGAACATTTCAGGGGAATTTGCTGGCTGCAAGACCTTTGGAGGTTGTCGCGATTGATTTTACAGTGTTAGAGAGGGCAAGTAATGGTCAAGAAAATTTGCTGGTTGTCACGGATGTGTTCTTGAAATTCACTCAGGCCTACCCTACTCAAGATCAGAGAGCGTGTACGGTGGCTCGCACCTTAACCGAGAAGTGGTGTTATATCTTTGGTGTGCCACAACGCATTCACTCCGACCAAGGGCAAAATTTTGAGGGAGAATCGTTTAAGGGGCTGTGCAAGCTTTACGGCATTGAGAAGAGCCGTACCACTCCCTATCATCCGGAAGGGAATGGGCAGTGTGAGCGGTTTAACCGCACGTTACACGACCTGTTGCGGACGTTATCTCCAGAAAAGAAGAAACGGTGGCCACAGCACCTTTCCCAGATTCTTTTTGCTTACAACACCACAGTGCATCAGTCCACTGGCTATTCCCCTTATGAATTGATGTTTGGCCGCAAGCCCCAGCTGCCCATTGACTCTCTGTTGGGAGCCACTGAGACTGATATTGACGGGGGCCTTGCGGATGAGTGGGTGACGGCGCATCGGGATCATCTCCAGGCAATTTATACCCAGGCTAAGAGAAATTTGAGTGTAGCAGCACTGCATCGAGCGCAACAGCAGCCGGAGGTGACGGCTACACTCCTTCCTGAGGGTACCATCGTGCACAGGAGAAATCGGTTGCCCGGACGGAATAAGATTCAGGATGTATGGGACTCTGTAAAGTACGGGGTGGTTAGATGTTTGGATGAGGTAAGGCGAGTGTACGCCATTCGCCCCGTGGACGACTCTGGCCCAGAGAGAAATATTCATCGTATGGAGTTGCGGGTTGTTCCAACTGCATCAGTCCCTAGCCCCCCCCCCCCCCACCCCGACTGCTCAGTCCTTATGGTCTTCCGTGGCTCCTCTGGGTTCCAGGCTTCCAAATGATGACATTGGTGAGCAGGGGGAGATGGATGACATTGTACGGTCGTTGGTGGTTGGGTCATCGAGTCCCCGTCGTTCTGGGGCACCTTCTCCAGAACAAGCAGCACGGTTAGTGGGTGAGGAAGGAGGGAGTAGACGTACCATGAGGAAAACTGCAGGTAAGCATTCAAATCTCCATCATCTCCCGCGGTCTGTAGTTCCACCTCAAGGAGACGGGCAATTGGAGGCTACAGTTCACCCAGCCGTAAATGCCCTGCAAGGACACTGTAGGCCTTGGCAGTAGGGTAGTTGTCACCGGGACGATGAGTTTCAAAAGTGGGGGTGAGTGTAACCCGTAGGACGTTAAGACCCAGCACATCATTTCGGGTGTGCTGTGTTCCTTTAAGAGGATCGTTGCCGCGTATGTGCGGATTCTCTCGAGTTCTGAACTTTTGAACTATCGTTTGGTTAAGCGCACCTGCTCTGGGGAAAGGTATGCTCGTTTTGTAAAGATAATGGTTTAAAACTGTTTTAATGGTTTATGTACAAGGAGTGGGTGTGTGGTGGCAATATCCTTCGGTGTTATTTTGTTTTTAGATTCCGTTTGTTGGTAAAAAGACCGTCCCGGTATTTGGAAGAGTGCAGGCTATCATATTGTACAGGTAACTACTGAGATTGCAGTATCCATTGTTACTATGCTCTTGTAATGTCAATGGGTCACTTTTGTGGGGACTGCCAAGAATATTATTGTGTGCGGAGTTGTTTAGTAGTGAGCTAATGAATTGCATGCATTGTGAGTGCGATGGCATATGAGCGGTGGCCTTGAATTTGGTTATGAACTGGGTCGCGCCGGTAAAATGTTTGTTTTCGCTTTGATTTTGAACTTTTATGTGCATGTGGTGATCCTTTTGTACAACTTTCTTTGAATTTAAAGTTTTGGCGGTGGCCAGCTTCGGAACTATTTCTGCGTGGGTGCGGGGCAGGTGCGTGTGGTATATGGGGAAAGAAGATAACGTGCTCCACTTTACGGCTAATGGTCAGACTGCTATAAGCAAGTTGGATGCATTTATCTGATTTCACGTGTATATTGTGTAATATATTTACTGTAGTGGGCAAGGTGCAATTTTAGTACTTCTGATTGCGGGAGGGGCAGTGTGCAACAAGTCACACGGTGAGACGGGTAAAGTGGGTGGTATTGGGATGATTAATGTGAGGTGATCAGTGCAATTGGAGCCTATGAGGCATGAGTCAAGAATTCTTCTGCATGGGATGTGATTAAATTTTATTGTTTTTTTAACTTATAGATGTAAGCTCGGGAGAGTGGTATAGAGAGTTGGGGAGGGGGCGCCAAAGGTAATACTATCGCCACCCCTTTCACTGTGTGACATCACTTTTGTGTGTGGAGAGCAACGAAGTCACTGAGTTGAGACTGCTGTACGGTGTCCACAACTATTTGCCACTGAACGCTGGTGTGTAATCGTAGCGTCTGGTGTGTGTTTATTTTTTTGTGGTGGCGATTGTATTGGCTTACCAAAGAAGGGGAGTGTACCCCCATCGTTCTGTATTACTCCAAAACTGCGTAGTTGTGTGTATGTGCTTTAATAAATATACCTATTTTTTTTACTGTAAGAGAATAAATTTCTGTACCACCTCAGCTTGTGTATTCCTCCCTCCATATTAAGTGAGTGGACATACTGTTAGGGACCCGTGCCTACAGATATTTGTTTGGGGTTCTCCCACACCCATCAGTGGGAGTGGCGTAATCAATACCATTAATTCTTTTCTATATAGGTGATAGCGGCTACACAAGAAAGGCAAAGAGGAAAAGGCATTGTCACCTCTGAAGGTCAGTCACATGACTTTGTTGTCATTATGGTCTCGCAGATGGGTAGGAAGGGGGTATTATTCAGTGTAAAGACCGTGGTGACGGTCAGAAGTGAGGTCGAAATAGATCATATAGTTGTTACACCTA
Organism: Gymnothorax javanicus; assembly: GCA_029692085.1. Taxonomy (NCBI): domain Eukaryota; kingdom Metazoa; phylum Chordata; class Actinopteri; order Anguilliformes; family Muraenidae; genus Gymnothorax; species Gymnothorax javanicus. Next base: position 16,749,372 of record CM056210.1, on the reverse strand, counting down.
CCAATATTTGATCTACACCTATCCACCAGTTCACGGAACAGGACTTATACCAACGAGAAAGTAACTTGCTCGTGATGAATTTTGTTTTTCTGTCACTTCCTGTCGTATTAAAATTGTTCTGTATACTGTTTTCTTTTAAAATTTTCTCAGTAGTTTTTTCAGAATGCTCTCAGGTGTAATTTGTCAGATTGTTTGCTGGTTATGCGTGCATCGGTACCGTCTGATTATTGCTTATCTCTACTGAATAATGTGTTCTTTTCCGTAGGATATGTCGAATAAAGTTGCACTTGTTACTGGTTCCAACAAAGGCATCGGCTTCGCGATGGTCCGGACGTTGTGCCAGACATTTCCCGGGGACGTGTTCCTCAGTGCCCGGGATGAGGGACGGGGCAAGGCAGCTGTTGAAAGTCTTAAAAGCGAGGGACTTAACCTGTCGTTCCACCAGCTGGACATCACCGACCCGGACAGCATCCGCTGTGCCCGAGATTTCTTCTCTGAGAATTACGGCGGCGTTGATGTTCTCATTAACAACGCTGGCATCGCTTTCAGAGGTGACATGGCATATCCACATTGACTTGGGCGCGTCCCTCTCCCACCAAACCTACAAACGAACAGGCATCGCCATTGAACGTAGTTTCAGGTCTAACAATAATTCCAAGCAGCATACTTAACGATACGAAAATAAATTAATAAGAATGGTTACTAAAGTGAGCAAGAATAACAACAACACACTACAAAAATTTTTCCCGTCAAAAAACGGTAAATGACTGGCAGCAGGGTTGCCAGCAACTTTTTGTAAACTTAACGGTACCTTGCTGTTGCTGAAATTTACAGTTTGCTACTGTTTTTGGAAATGCACCAAAAGTCTGCTACTTTCAAAAGTTTAACAGTTTATTATTGTTTATTTACACTTTTTCACAAAATTTATGGATTTTTACTGTACTATATATATATATATATATATATATACACAACCCCAATTCCGAAATAGTTTGGACAAAGTGTAAATTGTGAATAAAATCAAAACGCAATGATTTTCAAATCACACCAACCAGTATTTTATTCACAATAGAACAGAGATAACATTGCAAATGTTGAGACTGAGAAATTTTACAATTTTATCCATGAAATGAGCTCATTTCAAATTTGATGGCTGCTACAGGTCTCAAAAAAGTTGGAACAGGAGCCTGTTTACCATGGTGTAGCATCCCCTCTTCTTTTTAACACAGAGTGGAGGCGTCTGGGCATTGAGGAGACAAGTTTCTTGAGTTTAGCCACTGGAATTTGATCCCACTCTTGTTTAACACAGGCTTCCAGCTGCTGGAGAGTTTTGGGTCTCCTTTGACGGACTTTTCGTTTAATTATGTGCCAAATGTTCTCAATCAGTGAAAGATCAGGACTGCAGACAGGCCAGTTCAGCACAGAGACTCTTCTACTACGAAGCCATGCTGTTGTAATAGCTGCAGTATGTGGTTTTGCATTGTCCTGCTGAAATACACAAGGCCTTCCCTGGAATAGATGTCATCTGGAGGGGAGCATGTGTGGCTCTGAAACCTTTATATACCTTTCAGCATTCATGGTGCTTCTTAAAACATGCAAGTGTCCGAAATCATATGCACCAATGCATCCCCATACCATCAGAGATGCTGGCTTTTGAACTGAACACTGATAACAGGAGGGGTGGTCTTTCTCCTCTTTAGCCCAGAGGAAACAACGCCCATGATTTCCAACAAGAATGTCAAATTTGGACTCGTCTGACCACAGGACATTTTGCCACTTTGCTACAGTCCATTTTAAACGAGCCTTGGCCCACAGAACACAGCGGTGCTTCTGGATCATGCTCAACAATGGCTTCCTTTTTGCATGATAGAGTTTTAGGTGGCATCTGTGGATGGCACGGTGGACTGTGTTTACAGACAGTGGTTTCTTGAAGTATTCCCGGGCCCATTTAGTAATGTCAATGACAGAATCATGCCGGTGAGTGATGCAATGGCGTCTGAGGGCCTGAAGATCACGGGCATCCAGTAAAGGTCTTTGTCCTTGTCCCTTACGCACAGAGATTTTTCCAGTTTTTCTGAATCTTTTGATGATGTTATGCACTGTCAATGATGAGACCTTCAAAGCCTTTGTAATTTGACGTTGATGAACATTGTTTTTAAAGTATTCCACAATTTTTTTACGCAAGCCTTGACAGGTTGGAGAGCCTCTGGCCATCTTTACTTCTGAGAGACTCAGCCTCTCTAAGACATCCCTTTTATAGCCAATCATGTTACACACCTGATGCCAGTTAACTTATTTACTTGCTAAATGTTCTTTCAGCTGATTCTCTTATATATTAATTACTTTTTCGGCCCTTTTTTGCCTGTGTCCCAACTTTCTTGAGACCTGTTGCAGCCAGAAAATTTGAAATGAGCTCATTTTGTGGATAAAAATGTAAAATGTCTCAGTTTCAACCTTTGAAATGTTATCTATGTTCTATTGTAAATAACATATTGGCTCATGTGATCTGAAAGTCATTGCATTTTGATTTTATTCACAGTTTACATTTCGTCCCAACTATTTTGGAATTGGGGTTGTGTGTGTGTGTGTGTGTGTGTGTGTGTGTGTGTGTGTGTGTGTGTATATATGTATATGTGTATATATGTGTGTATATATATATATATATTTTTTTTTTTTTTTTTCTGAGACGGTGTGGTGCAGACCATGGTTCACTTGGCATGGAATGAACCAGCAGCAAGCCCAGTCAGAAAAGCTGGCTGGATGCCCTCTCAAATGAGTTGCCTCTCGATGCTGATCATCCAGAGATGAATGCAGCTTCCTGGTGTTTCACCTGAAACTTGACATTAAAAACCCATTTCAGCATTGATGTTGCCACTGTCACACTGCAAATGATACAATGCCAGAAATACAATGCTATAGTACCATGGTGCGATGTAGGGTTAAACGATGTTGAACCACCACCTTATGTCTGCTCTGTTCATGATAATAACTGCTATGGTAACAATTCATTTTCATTTAAAACAATTTGTGTTGAAAGGTGTATATATTGTAAACTGTGAAGTGACGTTACTCTAATTTTGTGTGTGTATCTAACTGTATCAAACTAACTATATTTCGTTCCCCTGTGCTGTTAAATCATGCAAAGAAAAACACTTTTGCAGAAATACAAAAAACACCATGTTTATTTATGTAATCATAAACATACCAAGGAGTATCAGTCGAGTGTCCTTTCAACATCAGCTGCTGTGGCGGATTCCTAGGGCACAATTTAAATATGGAATAAAGTGGCACTAGCAGGGCTTGCTTTAATAAAATGCATGACTGATGTGAGGCATTCTCTCCTCCTCCAGTTGCAGATACGACACCTTTTGGAATCCAGGCTGACGTGACTCTAAGAACAAACTTCTTTGGCACGAGAGATATGTGCAACGCATTTCTCCCCATCATAAAACCAGGAGGTAACGTGGACTAGCGACTCAGGCGGAAAACTCAAGCATCTGGATGTATAAGTTCTGTTGTTTGTTCATACAGTCAGCTGCTTTGACTAATATGATTGTCCGTCAGGCTAACCAACTGTGCTAATTGGAAAATTCTGATGAATGGAGCAATATGCTGCGGTGGAACTGCTTTCTGGGGCTGGATTTCAGACCTGTTGGCTCTGGCTCATTTGCAAGGAGACTTCTTATCACTTTGGTAACTTGTTTGGACCCCTTGATACCTTTTTAGGACCCTTCCTTGATAGGAACCAGTTACTCAAAAGGTTACATAAAATGAAACACCCTAATGAAGCATCATGTGACAAGCGCGGCTTACGTCGCAGTGTGGTGTCAGCGGTTTCCATGGGAAACGTTAGTTTTCTGTTTGTATAGTTTGAATTTCAGCACTGTGTAAACATCAGAGAAAATTTTATTCAACATCCTCTCCCACAAAAGAGCCACTATTCGACACATACACACTCAATTTCTCACCTAAAAAAACACAAAAGAATTTTATGAAGAAATGTTCCAAAACATTTATCAAAAAAGCAAGCCTTACCAACCTATGTCTGTGATCCAAATGGTGGATCTCTCACTTGTCACAAGGCACTTTGGAATTTCCTTTTCTGTGAAGGAACCACTTGATGTTTCCTTGAATTTTTGCCGAATCAAGGTACCTAACTTGGATGTCTCCTTTGCTTCCTACTGAAATGAGACAGTCTTAAGCAGCCATATTTCCTAAAAAATTGCTGCCTACTTTGGATGCGTCCTTGCAAAGGAGACAAAGTCCTTATATTTTTGGAGTTAGCATTGATGAATTTTGAGGTAAATGATGTGCATAGACGGGTGTTTGTGTGTGTGTGTTTCTCTGTGCAGGGAGAGTCGTTAACATTACTGCTGTGTTGGCCTGTGGTGCTCTGAGGAGTTGCTGCCCAGAACTACAGGCCAGGTTTCGCAGCGATGACATCACCGAGGAGGAGCTGGTGTCCCTAATGGAGCGGTTTGTGCGGGATGCCCGGGAAGACCAGCATGTCCTGAAAGGCTGGCCCACCACAGCCTACGGGGTGTCCGAAATTGGGGTGATCGTACTGTCCAAGATCCTGGCTCGCCGCCTGAGAGAGGACAGGGCGGGGGATGGGATCCTGCTGAACGCAGGCTGCCCGGGCTGGGTCAGAACCGACATGGCCGGCCCCAAGGCCCCCTTGTCCCCAGACGAGGGCGCTGTTGTCCCGGTTTACCTGGCCTTGCTTCCACCAGAGGCCACTGAGCCCCATGGGCAGTTAGTGTCCGAAAAAAAGGTAAAGGAGTGGTGAGCTTACATCCAGGGCTTGAAATGGCATGGAGAGTCCTACTTATCACAGCTGTTTTGCTTACATGTTTGCTACCTCCCCCAAGGAGGTAAAGTTTCTGGTTTGGTTTGTTTGTCACTTGTGAACATAGTTTTTGCAAGTTTGTCGATCGTCATGCTTGTCTGTTTGTATCTGTCTTTCTGCCTGTATGTCTGTCTGTCAGTGCTCACTCTCGCATCCTCAACTCTTGAGGTCTCGACCTGAGAGTAATATCACACGAGGCCGTTTGTCTGAGGAAAAAGGGGTTCAGTTTTGGAAGGTGAAGGTTAAAGGTAAAGATCAAGGTTGTTGAAAAGGTCAAAAACACATTTTAGCCAAAGTCTCGCATCACATAAATAAATAATAAACATCAGGAGCAATTTCGTTTTTCTGACCATCACGCATAGATTTGTTTACTGAATTCCCTAGTTTTGTCTAATTAGGTCAGAGGTCAAGATCTTCCAAAAGGTGGAAATCACTCTGGTTAATATCTCATGAGCAAGACAAGATTGAGACATGGCAGGAACACTTAAGTTTTCTGGCAGGTGCCCTTACTTGCAGTAATGGGTCATTTTCACCTATGATGACAAATTCTGGTTGAGAAATTATGATTAAATTTTGAAGTTCAAGGTCAAATTTTGACTTTTTTTGTTAACCACATTTGTTTCAATTCTTTGAGATGATAGATATCAGGGCTCTAAGTGCATTCCTGTAATTTTGTAAAAACCTGACTAGCCGTTTTGATGCTATAACTGTTTCCATGTTGACAAAAAGCTCCATCTCTTATAATGGCACTTGTTAATACTCGGTGAAATCTTAAGTTTTAACCAAACGTCCTCAAGGAACATGGTGCGAGTGGTTGATCTTTCATATGAATGGTCAGACAAAAAGTAAGATGTTCAAATTGATATGCGCAAACAATAACGCTCTATCGTAAATCATTTATGATTTGAGTATCCTCAGTCTTGTCTCATATTTTTCAGTTTTTGCCATTTTTGCTCTTTGTGCAATTTCTTCTGTTTGATTATCAGCAGGGCTATGGAAAAAGTACTGAACTGATTTTCATGAAACATATTGGAAGGGTGTAGTAAGGGCAGAGGGAGAGCGCGTGAAATTTTGGAGCGAATCTGAATAATGGGTTGGATACACCAATCATTTTTCACGTTAACATTGCGAGTTGTGCCATTTGGTCTTTGCAGAATAAATGCCATACCTCTTAAATTCCACTAGATGGTAGTAAAGTTCAATAGTGATAAAACATATCCAGTTGTTGAAATATGATGATTATACCTGCTGATTGGCTTGGTGGAGGTCTGCTCTCTCTGAACGCCTGTCTAGATCAATAAAGACTTACAGTTGATCAGACTTAGCAGGATTCAATCCTCTTTGGCTCAGTGTGAGGTTTAAGGGCTTTGCTCAAGGGCCCAACTGCTTCGCGATCGTATTATGGCTACACTGGAGCTTGGGACTTTTAAATTCCAGGTTCTTACCCTTGGAACAGAGTCCAGTTTGTGTATGCGATTCCTTTTCAAATGATCAGAGCTTTTCAACTAGTGAAGCAGTTTTGGTAAAATAGGGCTGGAATATTTTTTTTTTTTTTTTCCAAAAATGGTGCATTTTCTCTCTGTCCTGAAAGCATGCCAAAATAATGTATGTAGTGAGAACAATGCTTTCACCTTTCTTCTTCAGCAACCTTGTTTTGCTTGAGTTGGCATACACAGGGTGGGGTGATGAGAGGGAGCCTCTTTAATTATGGAAGCTGCAGTGCCTTCTGGGATGTTCATGTGTGGGGACGTTTTATTTGTTCCTTCTTCCTGAACAATGCCTTTCAGTGTGTGTTTCTTTTATTTTAGGCATTGAATTCTAAACTTTTCGATTCACATAACTGGTGTGCACATGCTTGAAGGAGAATGTGTGAACTCCTTAATTAAAATATTGCACAATGAATGAGTCTTTTATTAATGCTTTGGCAGGGTATCGCACACTTTATCTGAGGCTCAAAGGTGGCAGAATTTATTGATATCTGATGGATTTCTCTTGATTTTATATGATGAAAATATGTAACATCTGTGTGCAAGGGTTTGCTTGTGGCTGGAGTTTTTATGTCTTGCGACTTAGGATATATGTATGAGCTGAAATTTTGCTATCACCAATGGATGGGTAAATTTAGACACAAAAGCCGTATACTTTCTCAGGTGTTGCTTCTGTATGGTTCCCCAAAATATAATGTGAAGGGAAACCTTGGAAATATTCATTCCTAACATGTATTATGCGGCATGTATTTCATATATAATTCTGATTACTGAAATAAACAGCAAGTGGAGTAATAAGTTGATGTGTGGACACATAAATAATGAAAATTGAGAAATGCTGGTTGATATTGGTAAACTTGGATCATCTGAGTCATCTTTTCCTCGGGTTGTTTGACTGGTCTTCATTTCCTACAGCTGGACAGTCCAGAAACTAAATATCCTCCCCGGCATTCTGCTGCAACCACCTGGATTGGCAAATTCGAGAAACTTTTCGGCCCGGAGGTAATTGGTGAAACGGGGCAAGGCCTTACTTTCTGCCTCCGTGAATGGGCACCTCTGTGATTTATAGATTCTCAAAAAGTAAATACGGGATATACAGGGGCACTTAAGGATCTTGGTTGGGGAACACTGTCATACAGGACCGACCGTCCTGTTAGCATTTCATAAAGAGACGTTTAAATAGTGGGAGCAGTGAAATGCAGCTGCTGTGGTCCTCATACCGAAGGATCAATTGCGAGGTTTTGGCTGATTAAAGTCGGCCATCTTACAAAATGCAGCTGCTCGAACTAAATTCTTATAAATGAGTCGCGTTCAGTGAATCAGCAGTTGGAAATCAAATTTTTGTCGTTTTTTGGCTGACGAGTTAAACGCCACTCATAATTTATTTTGTCAGGGATGTCTCTTCGATAGCCTCTCCCCAAAGTATGTGGAATGCACGCAGTGGTCTATTGTAAGACCTCCGACTTACGGGAAGGATGCCGCATCACGTTTTTAACGAGAATGAACAACAATGGCTGACTCTTGAAATTGAGGAGGGGGAACGAACTGCCATATCTGACAGTCCACCTAGGGGTTCGTTCGTAAACAGTGCAGATCCTGGAACGTACCAACAAACGGGTGGAACAATCAGCGACGATTTTTTTTTTCTTTTTTTTTTATCATCCAGGATTATGGAGCTGCAGGAAAGGGACCGCACTTGGTTTAATTCACGGTTGCCCTTGTGTACAGCGTATACCGCAACTACGGTAGGGTACAAGTGACAAGCCTTTGGTAAGATTATAAACAGCGACTCTGACGTTTCACCCAACTGCCAATCATTTTTCTCTCCACCCCTCTGCCTGTCTCCGCTGCTCTCCCACCAGGAAGTATTTGGAATCAGCTGAGCTGAGTTCACTCGTTAAGCAGCTCATCCGACAGCGATAAGGGATGTACACAACCTGTCATTTTTTTTTCTTTTTTTGCACGTACCACTTTAACGCCTTTGCTAAAAGATAAAATTCCTCTTTCAGCATAATTTTAAGGATATATATGGAGGCAGTTCATATTTTCGTTCTGTGAACTGATTGCCTTCGAAAGCAGTTGATTGTCAGTGAACAGAGAAGTGGACAGATTGCGCTGCAGTGGAGGTGAGTCACGGTTTTCTTGACCCATTTTGTTGCCTGTTGCGGCGACCACGGTCTCTCGTGTCGTGAGAGGCACAGTAACTACAGATTTGCAGCTTCAGGATGTCCGTCGGAATATTTAATCAACGTGTCAAGGATCAGCGTGTTGCTGATGTGGGTTCGATCGTTTCACATTGTGTGCTTTCGCAATTGATCGCGAGCGGAATGGTTGAAATGATCATACCTCGACTCGGGTATATTATGCCCTGCATTTTACTTGAAGGCCTGTACGAATTCAAACGATTAACGATAGACACACTTTTACGTTCATTTTGTTAGCCTAGTCTATTTCTCGGTCCATGTTGTCAAACGGAATCTTCGACATTTGGTAGACTGATGTGTTTGTATTAATTTATTTTAAATGGAACCATGTGCATGCGATAAACTCTCCATTAGCTTTTCATCGCATAGACACCGCACACTCAACGAGGAAAACGAGGAGGAATATTTGATGTAACGGCGCACGATATATGAATATGCAACGTTATCTCAAATGTTAAAAGAAATTGCTGCAGTTCCAAAGTGTGTTCGTTCCATGGAAGTCTCGCTCGTGAGGCTGTGGTTGAAGCCCAGGCAATGGTTTCAGAGTTTTCTGTGCATCAGCGCCAAGTAATGGGACGTAGCTCCCTGCCATGTAAAATCTGCTATCTGCTGAATAAAATCAATTTCCTCAACTATGTACGGAACCATGAGGTGCTGGCTGTGCCATGTTCTTGCGTGGGCCATTCCTTCTGCTTGCGAGGGTTATGGTGTTTGTTACGAAAGGAGATCGGAGGCTAACGGTCTGAGTCGTAGTTAAAAATAATGCCTTCGTTTGACCTGGGTATTTCTGCCAGGTGCACGACACCAGGTAGACGAGCAAATGCAGTGGCGTCATTGTCACATTAGCGTAGTGTATAGGCTTTTGAAAGTCTCCGCTACGGTGACAAATGATTTCATGTTGTGAAACGACTTTAGATCTTGGCCGATTGCAGGAAGTTGCCGTGAGAATCGTGGGCAAGTGTGTGTATGTGTATGTAGAAACCCTACGAGTATTGTGTGTGTGTGTGTGTGTGTGTGTGTGTGTGGTTTAAGATCGTTGATGTGATTACGTACTGCTGAGGTCTAATGTCACATGTAATGACCGGGCTTATTCTGAAACTGCTTCTTCCCTGGTCCGCCCATGGGAGCTGTCTCATGTTTCCGTGTAAAATAATTGCTGAAACACTGCGTTCACTTTCACACTCAAGCCAGAACAAGCCTCTATGAAGCCTTAAGTAGGAGAAAGATGCAGTGTTGCGCGACTAAGTGCGCAGTTTGGTTGTGGATGCGGTTTTGGTGTGTGCCCATTCAATTACAACCTCCGTGTTTCACACCCGACCGTTAAAAACTCCCTTTCATTACTGAAGGAATGTAAACGATCCAGGTCTCACCAATGTGTGTTTGACTCAGGCCAAAGCTGCTGCAGCAAGTGCACACGGAAGAGTGTGGCATGTGCCCTCACCACAAAATACAGTGTGTGGCCATTCTGTCTACGTTATCTCTTTCATTTCCTTATAATCATCATAACTGGTTCTCAAAGCAGATGTACAATGTGAACGATAGAACTAAAGTTGTCTAAAGGGTGTGTAAAATTTTTGGTCATTATTTGTTTGCTGGAAAGCTGGCCTGAGAGACTCAATGGAACATCTTGTATCCCCGGGGTTGTGGGGCGTATTAATGTGTCAATCTCATAACATCTGGGCCTTAAAGGCTGAATGAAAGAAATGCACTTTCAAAATATCTTACAAATTTGTCCATTTTGTGGACAGCGAGAATCTTTTTTTTTTTCCCCCATTTTGTACATTTCTTTCTCTGAATCTGTACTTCTTTTTATACTTTTGAACTCCTGTTACGCTGAGGCAGGGCTGAGCTATGTGGATAAAATCAAATATCACAGTGTCTTTGACCAAACTCCTCGATATTTGTATTGTGGTGCTATTGTTGGAATAAATATTTGTGATTCCACAAAATATTTACTGAATTACATTTTTGATAGACAGACAATGACCAAGCAGTACAGGCAACAATTGAACAGTCTAATATCTGTATGTTAGAAAACTGCGTCCCTTTACTGGAATTCAGCCTTTCAAACCAGAAATGACAACATTTGTGTCATGTAACAATGTTATGATATCAAAAATATCAGAGAATACCTTATATCACAATATCTAAATACTAGCAATGTATTGCCTAGCTCTTCACTGAAGTGCACTTTGTTACATGAGGTTGTCTTTTAGTTGAAAGTTTGGACTGAGCGATCACTTCACACCCAGTAAGTACACACTCTCAGGCACTCCCCTATTCCACAGAGCATTAGTTTATTTCATGCTGATCAAACAAAATATTCAAGTATTCTCCACTGTAAAAACATGGTTATGCCTTTTTTGTTAATTCAGTGTTTTAAGCTGTCAGTTCAACATAATTGTAAATTTCTCTATAAAATAGGGGATTTGAATATGGACGTTGCAATGTTTTGCTCCATGTAGCTCATGCGTCTCTGGTACTGATATAAGATGCTTACGTCTGTCTCCCCCCCTACAGTGACCACAAGTTTCACAGTTCGACATCTTGCATCATTAATTACCAAGATACATATCAACAGGCAAGGAGTTGCGTTGGAGGCAGAACTCATAAATAAATGAATAACTTTCTGCTCATTAGTTTTTTTTTCTAACTCTTTTTTTTTTTTTTTTTTACACATGGGTTTCTTGAAACGGTATCAGTAAATCTGTGTGTTACCTGCGCGTTTTGATCCGTATTTTTATTGCAAATGACTGCATTCGTCCGCATTGCAAAAATAGCACCGGGAGAGGTATGTATACATCATGTACCCTATGGGGATTTGTTGTGCTGACTGTTTCCATAAATAAATAATTTGTTTATTATTGCCTAAGCAGTGCCGGATCATTAGGCTTGTGCTTGGCATCAGACAGAAATGCATTAGCCTGTCCTTTATGGACAGGCAGCTTTTTTAGGGTTTTGTTTGTTAAGCCTCTTGGCTCTGGGATTTAAGCCGCCGAATTCTTTCGCTCGGTTGCCTTTGGCCGCAGCAGTGAGTCAGACGCTTCATTTCCAACCCAGCCTGGCCACTGAAAATTCATAGCTGGTCCCTGATACCTGGAAGTGGGCCCAGATCTCCTGACAGTCCGTAGCTTCGGAGTGAGAGATGGTTGGGAAATTGTTATCATGTTGCTAGATGATGATCAAAATCCTTAAATGATTAATGATTCCAAACTTTTGAGAGGCGGTCTATGCAAATACAAGCAGTAAAGTGATCACAGTTTGGTTGCTTTTGAGTTACCGTCAGATTTGCCCTGACCCAGGAGAGTCATTCTATATGTTTATTGATTTTCTTTGTAAACACTTCAATGCTGTGAGACTTTGAAGTGCTTTATCTATTCTAAGGAAATGTGAATTCAGCTGGCTGGGCATTTTCTGGAAGCAAATGAGAGCACTTTGTCCACGTCATTTACAAAGTCAGTGTTTAAGGGTAAATACTCACAGTTGATGTTATCCAATCATGAGACGTTACATGGTGGATTTCAAACAGCTCTTGAGTTTGTTGACCTTGTGTTGGTTTGTCATCCTGTGCTGGGATTGGTGAGGTCAGCACACCTGGTGAGGCCTCGTAAGTTTATCTGCTGTGGTCTCCTGTTTTTGCGTGACGTAATATAGCCACTGCTGTGTAAGGGGGGCTGCGAGTGTGCTCATTTGTGCGTTTCTGAGTGCGTGTGTGTGTGTGTGTGTGTGTTTGTATGCATGTTTGTGTATGTCTGTACATGCAGTAATGTGTTTGTGTGTGCATGTTTGTTCAAGTATGATTGTGAATGATGAGTACATGTTTATGCTTGTGTGTCTGTGTTTGTACTGGTGTGTGTATGTGTGTGCGTGTATGCAGGTGTGTGATTGTGTGTATATGCGCAGGCGCGCGCGCGCGTGTGTGTGTGTGTGTGTGTGTGTGTATGGGGTTATGCATATGCTTGTGAGTTTGTATAGGTGTGTGTGTATGCGTTTATGCATATGCTTGTGATTTTGTATAGGTGTGTGTGTGTGTGTGTGTGTGTGTAGGTATGTGTGTGTGTATCTGTATCTGCTTGTGTGTATGTATGCATAGATGTGTGTGTGTGTGTGTGTGTGTGTGTAGTTATATGTGTGTGTAGGTATGTGTGTGTGTAGGTATGTGTGTGTGTATCTGTATCTGCTTGTGTGTATGTATGCATAGGTGTGTGTGTGTGTGTGTGTGTGTGTGTGTGGGAGAGAGAGTATGTGCGCATGTGTGATGCATACGACAGCGCTCAGCTGATTTGCTATGTAAAGTGTGTCTCCGTGCTGATCAGACCGGCCTGTCCTCTGTGCCGTGCTGGTCTCCGTTAGAGTCGCGGGACCAGAGCTCTGAGCTTACAGACAGGTTAATATCTGGTCTGGAACACCAGCGGCTCCATGGGGGGTTTGGTATCGACAGAGGAAATAGATTCAGGAAGTGAAATTCCCCCCCAGCATTCAGGTCTAACCTCTTGAATTTTCTGGATTCCTCAGGCAGAGAGGGGGGGTTCTGGGAAATCTGCCGGCGTGGATCATGGGAAGAGGGACCCACTGGATTTTGCACATCTAGTTATCAGTTACATCTGTCAGAAAGACAATATACTATGACCAGACTATGCTTCATTCACGTGTGGGGAAAATTGTGTTGCTGATGATTACATGTACGTATGTACAGTTTTACACTGATGGTGTAATCTCAAACCTAGTGCATTATATCTCGTAATCTCTCCATGGAAATAGTGTCCACTACATTATGTGGCCAAATTGTCTGTTGACACCTGCTCATCCAAAATCTTATTCTAATATCACTGGCAGTAATATGGCGTTCACCCCCCTTTCTGCTGTTACAACCTCCACTCCTCTGGGAAGGCTTTCAGCTAGATGTTAGAACATTGCTGCAGCGATTTGCGTCCATCTCTGCCAGTAGAGCATTAGTGAGGTTGAGCAGTGATGTTGCTCATGGTCAGCTTCTTTCTAGATCCCGGCAGTGTCAGATAGGATTGAGGGCAGGGCTCTGTCCAGCTCAGTCAAGTTCTTCAGCACCAATCTTGGCAAACCACATGTGGACCCCTCTCTGAACATGGAGCCTTTTCTTTCTGAAACAGGAAAGAACGTTCCCCAAACTCTTGGATGTGCTGGATCATCGGGAATGCCATTGTTTGCTATTGTGTCAGAATCTTCCCTCTGTGGGCCTCAGCGATCTCGCCCTTAAAGTTAAAACCAGCTCCATGCAAAGGAGTGTCCACACACTTATGTCATGTAATGTGTGGCCTTCAGTATACTAACACCGGCAGGGTTAGCCCTGCGCAGGCATGCTAAAGCTGCTATATTGGCATCTCGCCACACATTGTTTCATTTGCTTCTGCTGCTAGTCAGAAATTAGCCAAGTGTGCAATGAGCTTCCGACCCTTGCCTTTTACATTAGAGATTTGTTAGTCGTATGCGTCAGTCTGTACACTGCAGGTAAAATTGCCTTCAGCCAAGGGCTGCAACATTTGCTTTAGGGTTAAGTTATTGCGGAATTTGTTTTCACTGTAACCTGCTGGGGCCCCTGCATTTGCCTCTCACGTGCTTTTTATTAGCGATCTTGCAGAGCTAACCTCGGCACTCGGCACCTGCGTCTCATTTCCTCTTCTGCAGTATCGATTCTCAGCCTCCTGCACTGTTCCCCATCCAACACATTTGCTATTAAAGGCTCCCTGTCTCAGCAGGTGCACTGCCAATTAGCCATTGAAAGCCATTTCAAAATATGTTATTTGTGACATCACGAGAGGAAGGGGTCACCTAGAATTATGAAGGAACTGATTAACTGGTTAGCTGAAGTTGATCAGTCCTCACTTCGGGGCGGTCGCTTTACCATCTGATGTCATAGAGGACAGATTTTGAAATGGCTTGTATTGATTAATTGACTCCACCTGGTGAGTAGATTGGGGACCTTCAGAGGCTATGAAGTTGTTGGTCGCTTTATATCATGGGAATCTAGGTTCAGTTTTTTTATTTTTTTGGTGCAGTGCCAGTTTTTTTTGGGATGCAGAAAATCTTCACCCTGAGCTCGTATAGCGCTGCCTTTGTGTTTCTGCGGTGCGTTTGTACATTTCTGATGGAGCAGGTTTGGGGAAAAACAAGGGTAACGTTTGAATTTCGCGTCCTGAATACCCTCTTGTTTTTCTAGCACATTGCAATCTGCTACTGCGAGCATCGCTGTCCTGTCAACAAAAAGGTCAGAGCCACTCTGGTGAATGGAGCCATTGTGTGTGTGTGTGTGTGTGTGTGTGTGTGTGTGGTGAGAGAGAAAGAGAGAGGCTGAGAGTGTTGGTTGAATCTGAGGAAATTGTGGTTGGACTGAGGCGGGAGGGGGACATTGGCTCAGTATCATCAATTATCTCTTCTGCCCGTATCCCCTCTGCACTTGACTGACCTATAAATAGAGAGGGAGAGATGGAGGGAGAGAGGTAGAAAGAGGGTGGGGGAGAGGGAGGGACGGAGAGAAGGACAGAGCACAATTAGTACCAATCTCTGCCTTTCTTTTCTGATGGATAGAGGTCTGCCCACCTCAGAGACGAATTGCTCTTCCGTGACGCACCTGCTGATCCTCCCAGACGCTGCGCTTCAGCAGCTGTAGCGTGAAACACGGGGGGTAGTCGGGCCTCAGGTCTACAGTGTTATGCAGGGGCCAGTCGCTCGCTCTGATGTGGGTCATACCATGCCCAGCTTTTGAGATACTGGCAGCCACGACTTCCTGGTGGTCAATTCTATGGTACTTCCTGCAGGAGCAGGAGAGCTGTCATTGTAATTTCTATGGTACTTCCTGGAGTAGTGCAAGGGCTGTTGGTGTTGTTTCTATGGTACTTCCTGCAGGAGCAGGAGAGCTGATGGTGTAGTTTCTATGGTGTATTCCTCAGGAACAGGAGAGCTGTCTTTGTATTTCTATGGTATTTTCTATAGGAGCAGGAGAGCTGTGATTGTAATTTCTATGGTACTTCCTGGAGTAGTGCAAGGGCTGTTGGTGTTGTTTCTATGGTACTTCCTGCAGGAGCAGGAGAGCTGATGGTGTAGTTTCTATGGTGTATTCCGCAGGAACAGGAAGTATTTCCTATAGGAGCAGGAGAGCTGTCAGAGTTGTTTCTGTGGTACTTCCTGTGGGAGCAGGAGAGCTGACTGTAGTTTCTGTGGTGCTGGCGGTTTAGTTTTTGGAGACTGCTGGG
The DNA here is from genome assembly GCA_029692085.1 of Gymnothorax javanicus. Taxonomy (NCBI): domain Eukaryota; kingdom Metazoa; phylum Chordata; class Actinopteri; order Anguilliformes; family Muraenidae; genus Gymnothorax; species Gymnothorax javanicus. The sequence goes on along the minus strand of CM056210.1, from coordinate 16,733,606 downwards.
GTAGGGTTAGAGGTACAGTTTTAGGGGTGGGATGGAGTGAAGCTGAGATGGGAGGTCTTGACGGATTATTCAGATCAGATTGCATTTATACGACGCCTCACTAAGCATTATCACAATGGGCTTTGCGGAGAACCGTGGCCTAATCACCACAAGATCAAGCAGGGGGCAGCTCTCCAGTAGTCATTACGGGCTCTGGAAAAAATGTTCTAAAATTGCACTTTTACTCAGGTGAATAATAGTTGTACCACTGTAGTATATGCGGTTAATTTTAATGTAATTTCCCTTGGCTGGTGGTACACTGTTGATCCCGCTTTTATGCCATTTTCAGAAGCGATGTTGGATGTTTTCAAGTGTGAAGAGATGGTTCTTTAACAAGTAATCAAATATCTTGTTGGGAACTGGGTCAGGTTGGGGGGATACAGTGGAGATTGTGTCACCAGAATTTTTTTTTTTTTTTTTTTTTTTTTGCCGATAATTTCAGTAAAAATGGATTTATGGCAATTTTTTATGACCAGGGCAAACTTGTCTTTGTGCACTGCTTTCGTGGAGAAAGGGGTGCATCACAAACTGGTACATGCCTCACTCCAGCTCACTCTCTCATTACTGGCGTCGGAAACAGAGGGAGTCCTAGAGTGTATTGATCAGGGTCCATATTCTTTTATTCATTTTAGAATAAGAGCACTGATCTCTCAGCAGTTCTGCATTTTAGTTCACCATGACAAGAATTAGGTTATGCACCACTGAGAGCTGATTTTAGATCAGTGCATCTTCACTGAGAGATTAACTTGGGACCCTCACTAGTTCCGTTAGTAAATGGCCTCGGGTGATCGGGTGATTAAGCATCTTGTGCATTGCATCATGGGTGAACTGTAGCCAGTGCTACCTTTATCCGGGGAGGCCGCCATATTTCTTCTCAGGGTCAGTGTTGATAATTTGATCAATTAGTCTAGTACTAGTCTGCCTCAAATAAATTGAGTGATTTTTTTTTTTTTTTTTTTTTTTTTTCAGCTTCAAATATTTTCTTTGATACCGAACAATAACATTTGCAGATTCAAGGTCATGGGAGCGAGTTTTAATAATGCACTACTTCCTGGCTCAAATGGATGCAAAAACCGGTTCACTCACTGTCGCATCGCCCTTGATCTTGTGGATATCTTGACGCTAATTTGGTGGCCGAATCACCGGAGAATATTTTTGAAAAGTGGCACCTGCTGGAAAGGGTGGCGGGAGTCCCGAGTATGAGAGGGGTTATAAATGGAGACCTGGTGCGCTGTGTTTCTTCCAGGGCTGACCCAGGGCATGCAGGATCAGCAGTGAGGCGCCATGGACCCTGAGGAGCAGGAGCTGTTGGCTGATTACCGCTACCGCAGCTATTCCGCCGCGATCGAGAAGGCCCTGCGCAACTTTGAGTCCTCCAGCGAATGGGCCGACCTCATCTCCTCTCTTGGCAAGCTCAACAAGGTGTGTGCGTGTGTGTGTGTGTGTGTGTGTGTGTGTGTGTGGGGGGTGCTTGTATAGCTATTGTGAAAACCTCCTTGAGAAACCCCATATGTTGTGAGGACATTTGGAGTTGTGAGCACATTACAGGTGGTCTTCACCGAGGATTACAGTGGATTACAGCAAATTAGTAACAGTCATGCTTATGGCAATTTAGAGTTTCCAATTAAACTATCATGCATGTCTATGGATGGGGAGAGAAAACCGCATTAACACAAGAAAACTCTGGGAGAGCATCCAAACAGGAAGGCCCCAGACTGGATTCATACCCACAACCTTGACGCTGATGGGTGACAGCGCTACTGATATTTAATGTGGCGACATGACATGGCAATTACACTAAACATATCTCTCCATCTTTTCCCCCTTCCTCCGGGTGTTCCCTCCTCTCTTCCTCTCTCTCTCCTCTCCTCTCCTCCCCTCCCCGGCGCTCTCAGGCTCTGCAGAGTAATCTGAAGTACTCGCTGCTGCCCAAGCGGTTGATCATCTGCAAGCGACTGTCCCAGTGCCTCCACCCTGCCCTGCCCAGCGGTGTGCACCTCAAGGCCCTGGAGACCTATGAGGTCATCTTCAAGATCATCGGCACTAAATGGCTCGCCAAGGACCTCTTCATATACAGGTGCTCACCTCCATGTGCCGCCATGTTGGGGGCTGTCAAATCTACAGTAAATTACAGTACACAGGTGATTAGTCCAGAGAATAACCCTGTTGTCGTATGAGCCCAGGGATGTAGCTTTTAGATTTTTGTGCTAGACGAGTTAAATCGTGCAGTACTTTGAATTTGGGAGCTCAAATCAGATCTCTGGTCATTAAATGAGGTGATGCTTTGTTAGGTTTGGAGTGAAAAAGCCACAGGATGGCAGATCTCCAGGAAACAGGGTTGGGCAGCCCTGCTCTAGCTGTTGAATGAGGTGTGCTCTGTTAGGTTTAGAGTGAAATCCTACAGGATGGTAGATCTCCAGGAACAGGGTTGGGCAGCCCCACCTTATAGTGTGTGTTGATCCTTTTGAGGTTAATATTAAGATGATGCTAGTTGGGCCTGATTAACCGCATACAGCACTGTAAGCTGGGCGAGGCTAACTGTGTTACTGTGAGCCTGAGTAAGTTCAGGCTCATTTTAACATTTGCTAATGTGGCAATAAAATGTCAGAACTTTGAAGAAGATAATATTTTCTACTTTAGGGAGAGAGAAGGTATTTTATGTACAAGAGGAATGGATTTTAAGTAGCAAAACCGAATCACTTGTTAACCCCTTGTGGGTGTTTACTTGACATGCTTTTTGCGCATCTCTTGTGTGTGTTTGTGTGTGTGTGTGTGTGTTTGAGAGAATGTATATTGTATATATGTGTGTGCAAGGGTGTTGGTTTAATGTGAGAATTGGTAGGGACACATATGTGATGTGAGCGAGCTGGAAAACTTTTGTAAATCTGAGTGCAGATACTGCCTTTACTGTATACAGAGACTATCCGAATGAGTGTTTCTCCGTTTTTTTTAATTAGGCTACGCAAGGTGCCTCCAAAATTTTCATACAAAGATGCCACATTCATAAACTTGCCAAAACCTTAACTTACAGCTGCAAACCATCTCAGCGCACTCAGGAAACTCGTTCAGATCTAGTAACCTGGATATTGATACAAAGTGAGAGGATATATAACTACGTTAGCAAGCCAGCTCGCAATCCTCTCTATTAAGCATCTTAATATGCGGTAATGCAATTGCAGCCGCGATAAACACTTCAAAATGGACCACCGACTATGAATCGGGCAAGCCGCAAACCGAGCGTTTTATCGGACTGGATCATGTTAGATTTACGATCACGTGTTTCTTTCATTTCCCCCACTGAGCCAAAGTTGGTTTGGACATTTTGACATTCAAAGGTTATATTTGCTGAACATCATGAGACTAACCTCAATGCTTTCCATATAATTCCACAGAACAAGGCATAATTATGGCCTCACCTGAAGCCCTGATACACCTGTATCCCCAACAGCTTGCTCTGTTTCTCTAGCTTGCTGCTGTGGTTCCTGCATATAAAATAATTCATTAATAATGGCACCTTCGTGGGATTTCTCTACTAAAATTCACCTCATAATTTGACATATCCACCTGGCTTATATTTACTACTGCTAGCAACCTGATTACTAACCAAAATGTGACAGAAACCAGGTTTAGTTCGCTAGTTTAAACTAGCGAACATGTTTGATTAACATTCGTTGACATTGGTTATCGGTAAAAACTAACTTTGGGTAGCTAGCAAGTTTTCACTTTAAATAACTATCTGTTTCTGACTAGTTAGATCACTTACGCTGTGGATGGTAAAAAGGTTTCTGATGTGGCCTCTCTTTTTTTGTGGCCTCTCGGTTTTCTTCCTCTGTCAGCTGAGTGGCTAGCTGCCGTTAGCTCGCTAGCTTACAAACTGATATTACATAATGGTTATGGAAAGGTACTGCGAGCACACTAGTGAAGTAACGTTTACTTGGTCATGAGAGCGGCACGTAACTAACCTGCTACAGTGCTAAGCCGCACCGATTCAACCAACATTACACTTGGCATTCAGTTTGGCAAAATATTAGCAGTTTGACTTAACATGGAGCGACCTTTTTTCCTCACGCTCGCAGACAATGAAATTTCTGCGAAAGTGATACGTACCAAGGGTAATATCAATGTGTGTCATGAGTTGGGCCGTGGGAAAAGTGCTATAGTTACGTGATGAAGTAAAATCTGGAACAAATGCCAAATTACGGTTCTCTTCTACGGGTAAGCCATTGCAAACACCATGTAATCAAAGCTGGCGATCCAGTTGCATGTCTCAAGCTACGCTTTAGACAAAAATGAACATTCATGACCTGGTCATTTACACCATGAGTGGTCAATGTACACTTGACTTTTAGCCTTCAGGTAGCCCCTCCCTTTTAACCAATCAAATGCTAGAATGCGTGAATAGGTTGTCTTGGAGATGAATACTCCACAACTGGGCTTATCTGGAAAGATGATGAGAACGAGTTCGCTGAAATATTGGTAGGGACAATCTGGCTTCCCAAAATACAAACCTACGCCCTCGTGTGTGTGTGTGTGTGTGTGTGTGTGTGTGTGTGTGTGTGTGTGTGTGTGTGTGTGTGTGTGTGTGTGTGTGTGTGTGTGTGTGTGTGTAACCTCTCTCCCTCTCCCCCTGCAGTTCGGGGCTCTTCCCCCTGCTGGGTTATGCAGCGATCTCAGTGAAGCCTGCCCTGCTGACTCTGTACGAGCGATACTTCCTGCCCCTCCAGCGCGCCCTGCTGCCCAGCCTGCAGGCCTTCATCACCGGCCTGCTGCCCGGCCTCGAGGAGGGCCTGGAGGTGTACGACAGGTGCACAGTTTATCTTCAGTAACTCTTATTTTACACTTATTATGCTTTTATCTCACAGCTGATTAGATTAAGTCTGGGCAGTTTCCGTCTGGAGCAGTATGCGGCTCATTCTCCTGTCTGTGAAGCTTGTGTATGTCCCTGTTTCAGCTGGAATGCTAACCAATGGGTCCTTAAATTTACTGCTTTTTTACCTGGACTGTGTGGGGTCAAGGGACTTGGCTATGGGCTCAATAGTTCTGCTGATGGGGCTTAAAACAATAACCTACTGAGTCCCAGCGAAGCCCCTTAGCTTCGACACCATGGGCTTCTCAAAATGCATCCCAGAGCAAATTACACCACCATCCAACCCCAGATGCTCTCAACATGTTGTAAAATTGAACCAATATCATAACACTGATAAAAACAGTTTACTTTGTGAGAGCGTTTTGTTTGGCTTGTTAGCTCATAAAAACACTGCAGTGGCTGCATTACTCCGTAAAACTACACTAAACACAAAGTCCTACCAAACAGAGCCACGCAAGCTGCCAGTAGGGCAACCTGCCACCAGGCTATTTTGCCAGCATTGGGTCATGTGACTGTCATATGAAGTCCCTGGAGCATCATTGGAGATTTATGGCTTGAGAGCTAAGGGAAAAAGTTAACACTGTGCTCTCGCTCGTTAATCATTCTGAGGTGCGTCGACAAGCTGCAATGAAATACGTTGCTGTAGTAAAAATTAGAAACTGGCTTTTTGTGTTCATTTTCGGTGAGGGGGGTGTACTACCTTTACGTGAGATATCTGTAAATACACTACTGCAGGCCTTTCTGAAGTTAGTGCCCCCCTCACAAGTGACTTGTGACGCCCCTGCTGTGGTGTGACCCTGACGGTGGTGAATTTCGGCTGCAGGACGGACGCGTTGCTGCTCAGGCTGTCCCTGCTCGTGGGGCAGCAGGTGTTTTTCGGGGCGCTGTGGGGCTCACTGCTTATCAGCCCCCAGGTGCGGCTCCCCGCCTCCCTCTTCATCGTCACACACTTCGACCGGACCGGCACCGCCCGCCAGCAGAGCTACATGCTGGGCTCTGACCATCGGCTGGTGGTGAGTGTGTGTATGTGTGTGTGTGTGTGTGTGTGTGCCTGTGCGTGTATGTGTGTGTATGCGTGCATGCGTGTGTGTGTCTGTGTGTGTTTGTGTGTGTGCGTGTGGGGGGGGGGCAGAATGTGTGTGTCTGTTACTAGTCATGTCCTTGATTGAGCTTGAAAAACAGGATTTAATGGTGGCGGGGGATGTTAATGACAATGTTGTCTTGTTTAATTTAAACGTAATGTCTACAATTTAACAATTATACCACATTAAAGTCATAGTCATGGATAGACTGCGATGGGGGGAAATTTTGCCTTAGAAATCTAATTAACTGTAATACCGCTGGTAATTATTGGGGTTTGTGAGCGAGTGGGAGGAATGACAATCTCCGTTTCCTTGGTGACGCGCGGTATGACTGTAGGAGTTTGGTGCGTGGACTGGAGTGTGCTCAGTGTGACTGCACCTGGAGCGCGCTCAGTGTGACCGGGTTTGGAGCATGCTCAGTGTGACTGAGCTAATCTCTGTTTCAGGTGAAGTCGGTGTGTCTGTCGCTGCAGGACTCAAATGTGTTGGTACAGCGGAACATGCTAGAAATCCTGCTGGACTTCTTCCCCTTCTACAGCTGCCTGGTGAACCCTCTTCAACGCAGTGTATACACACACACACACGCACACACACACACACACAGCAGCACTCCTCTTCATACGACACACATAAAAGGTGCTGTCATTCTGGAGTCACCAGGACTGTGTCAGATATGAGGATCCCTCCTCTCATTCAGCAGATGTTACTCAGATAAACCCAGAGACTCTGGCTCGAGACAACTGACGGTCTCCTTTCCCCAGATGTTGTACCACTCGTTTATCTTGTTTGATAGCTATGTTCAGTGTGGATTTCTATGCTTTGGAGTGTCAAAAAATGTAATTTTGTGGCTATCAGTAACCATAAGAGTCCCAAAAACTGAAAGACAGAGTTCACTGTCTGCGTCCACTGCTAGACCGGGGAGATTTTTTCACCCCCACCCCCAATCCCCAACGCTCCATAAGCTGCTCCTGTTACATCATCGTATCATGCTGTTTCTGCAGGATCCAGCAGAGGGCAGTATTCCTTTGACTCAGGAGGACATGGTCACCATAGTGTCGGCCGCCTCTCTCACCCTGCTCAGGAGAGACATGTCACTCAACCGACGGCTGTACGCCTGGCTGCTAGGTACAGCAAGAAACAAAATGTCCACCTGCCAAAACCCAGATAGCTTTCCTGATTCCCATCCAGTCCCATAACCAAAGTGCGTTTGTAAGCATCGCAGTTTGAGCCAGTGCCTGTGTGTGCAGCTGATGATAAGTGACAGATGGCTTGCACACAGCGCCGTAATGTAACCTGCCCACCATTAAACATGAGCTGCCTCTGTGTCTCAGATGTATTGATGCATGATGTGATTGTTTTTTGTAACTCAGACATTACAGATGATGGCGAAAACTCATTTTCTACTGACCTAGAGGTTTCACTGCAGCAGAGACTGTGAAATGAGTCTGTTCTCTGGTTTCTGGGTGTTTAACGGTGTCGTCCTCGTCTCAGGTACGGGAATTAAAGGAGACATGCAGGCACCTGACCCAGAGATGTCTCGTACCCTGGAGGAACACACAGCTTACTACTTCCACAGGTACTCTCGACAACTCCTGGTGCAGGTGAGTTCGCTGGTTTTGTGTGTGTGTGTGTGCGGTTTGTGTGTGTGTGTGTGTGTGTGTGTGTGTGTGTGCGTGCAGTTTGTGTTGCGTGTGTCATCAGTATTGCATATTGGTATAGTTGTGGGAATATTGTGTTACAGCTGTACTGTAGCGGCGTTGTATATTGTTGAAGTTGTAGGAATGTTGAAGGAATATTGTAGGAATGTTGTGTATTATAGCTGTGCTGTGCCAATATACCACACTGCTACAGCACAGCTATGACACAAAACATTCTGACAATATTCCTGCAACATACTGAGAACACTGCCAATATACCACACTGCTAGAGTTCTCAGTATGTTGGAATGTTGTATATCATAGCTGTGCTGTAACAGTATGGTATATTGGTAGAGTTGTGGGAATATTGTAGGAATTTTTTGTATTATAGCTGTGCTTCAGCAGTGTGGTATATTGATAGAATTGTCAGTATTTTGTAGGAATATTGCAGGAATATCGTGTACTATAGCTGTGCTGTAGCCGTGTTGTGTATTGGTGGAGTTTTGGGAATGTTGTAGGAGTATTGTGGGAATGTTGTGTATTATGGCTGTGGTGTATCTCCAGGCTCTGACCAGCATCCTGCAGCGGCGAGGTGAAGAGACAGACACAGAGAATATGGTGGCTTACCTCCGACCTTTCCGGATTATTCTCAGCCTGCTGGACAAGCCAGAGATCGGTACATGTAGATCCCAAACAGCTCAAATACTCTACCAGCTGTGCATGTGTGGTAATTCCAGAGATTGGTAATACACTGGAGTTTGTGCACATACTAAATAATGCAACGCAAATACTGCACCCACAGTTCATATGCCGTCATGCACTGACCAGTGACTTTCTGGGTCTGTGCATGCGTGTGTTTGTAAGTGAATTTGTTTGTTTACATGTGCATTTGTTTTTATGTAATCAATGTGCATGTGCACATGTGTGTGTTTGTAAATGTGTGTGTGTGTGTGTAGGTCCCCAGATCACCGGTGAGCTGATGTTGGAGGTGCTCCGGGCATTTTATCGATACTGCAGAGAGATGGTCGGGGAGAACGCCGACCTGAACACCAGCTTCACTGGGAGTCACATGACCAGGTGAGGGGTCACATAATGCTCCCTGGCCGCTATCACTTTATACAAATTCACAAGCTCTACTCGACTTGTAACTGGGGTGCTGGTACTACATGGAGTGTAAATTAAGACTGTATTCACATTGCAGGTCTAGGCGCTCAATTATGATTTATCACTCAAATCTTATTTTTTTGAGGCTCTTCACACCAACCTTTCATTTTAGCCTGAATCCAGCACCAGTCTGAACTGCGAACGCTCGTGAGGTTCCCTGTGCGCGCGATAAATTAGGCCGACGCCACCTCTTACTCCCTCTCATCCATTGTTGGCAACAATAAATGGCACCGCAGTACTTGATATCAAGTTGATGTATGGTGGACGAGGTCGGCTGCAAAATCGCAAACACATTATTCCAAGTGCAAGGCGGCAAAAGAGAGCCAATATTTTAACTAGGACGTTGCCCTGTGGATTCAGTTTCCGCTGCTGCCACATTCTCCTGCAGCCGCAGTCGTCCTTCCATCGGGTATATTTTTGAACACTGGTTGGTTGCAGTAGGTTCCTTCCGAGTTTCGCTTGTGTTGAAGCATCGCTTCAGATTTTAAGGTCTAAAGCCTCACTGTCCCTCCCCTGGAAATGACCATCACCGATGAGCATTTTTGAACTTATTCAAACATCCCTGTCAGTGTGGAATTATGACAAATGTTGCATTAGAATAATTAGCAAGTTGCACATATTCTGCCTTGACCATTCAGACTGTGTGCGTTTTCCCATGATCGGATGTGTAGGAGTCCAATACCACGCATGAATGTTGCCCGGATTTGAATTAGAAATGTCAAGTTTAATATTATTTTGCTGTCCACACTTAAAATGAACACAACAGCATCATATATAATGGAAAAATCAGATCTAACCAGCTTTTCACCTGCAGTCTGAACTACAGTGGACTGTATCACCATTATTTGTTTATTTCTTTATCATTGCACAATTGCAGGCCCGGGTTTGTGTGTGTGTGTGTGTGTGTGTGTGTGTGTGTGTGTGTGTGTGTGTGTGTGTGTGTGTGTGTGTGTGTGTGTGTGTGTGTGTGTGTGTGTGTGTGTGTATGTGTATGTGTATGTTTGTGTGTACATGTGTGTGTTTTAACTCTGTGTGCCCTCTGCAGTAAAATCAAAGAGAACAAGAACGCGTCAGAGATCATCAAGACGGTGAACATGCTGATCAGTTCCTTGAGTACTGAGTACCTGTGGGACTACATGACCAGGTGCTTTCAGAGCTGCCTCAGGTGAGACTGACCACGCACACACGCATACACACACACACGCGCGCGCATACAAAAACGCACGCACACACAGCTCATACTCATCACTGGTTTGCAGTGTAATCCACTGTTAAAGGTAAATATTTGCAGAGACTTGTCAGGTTGACTGTTGGCTTCTCCCTTGTGTGCTGAGCCACTGCAGATTGAGGAAATGAGCCCTTGGTGTGTTTGCTATTCCTGCTCTCTGGCCAAATCACATCTGCTTTTCTCAAACCCACCCCACTCTATACCTTTAACCCTTTTGAGTGGAAATTTTGTTGAAATGCATTTATTTTACCAAAATTCTTAGGCCGCGCTCTCAAGCATCATAGTTTTCAGTGAAGTTGGAAGTCCTTGTTACATCAGCATTAGAATATTGTGTTTTGGACTTTTTGATCACACCTTTTGAGATTTTGCAAATTCTCAGTTTTATTGAACGCAGAGAGGTTTGTATTCTAAAAAGCGCTTTGGTCTTAAAATTACTACCACACTCGGATTTCACCGGCATGGTGTTTCATTTATTATTTTTTGCGTAAGTTCTATAGCTCTGGGTTAAAGGCTTAGCACCAAATGGCCAAGCCATGCAGCCAAAGCGTTCATCGAAATCGACACAAAAATGGTTCACTGACCACTGAATCGGAGGTTTCATCTTGGCCTTCCTGTCCGCTGTCCTAAACCCCATATAAACCATGAGGGACGAGCAGAAGAGGAGAGTCCATAAATGTGGGCCCTGGTATGTGATATCTGGAGTGATTCTGCTTGGAGGAATGATCTTAAATCTGTTGCTGTCTATTGCCAGCATCATTACAGGCTATAACAGAAGCTTCAGAGCTTTTTATATCGGCAAAGGGAGGCTGCTGCACAAAGTATTCATTGAAAGGGATCCACTAATTTTGGCACTCCTGTTTTTAACTCCTGTTTAACAATTGTATTTTAATTAAAAGTTTTATGTTTGTTAACCCTAGTTCTGCCAGTCGCCAATATATAGAGGACCCACACTCATTTCCCAGTATGCCAGTCCTCGATAAGCATTAGCCTTGAGGCAGGACTAGGGTTAAACAGTTAATGTGTTTAATCATGGCTACTTTTGATCATGTACAGTATACCAAGGGTGCCGATATATGTGGAGGGCTCTGTAATTGATTGATGGCACTATGTGCCAGTAGAGGTGCAGTAATCAGCATTACCTGATGACGGCGCTCCTCCTCTCTCCTAGTGCACAGACGTCCGGTGACCCAGCGGCTATCATGTTGACGGACAGCTGTGCCCCGCCCTCTGTCTCTGAGCTGTCCAATCTCATCCTGTTCCTGCTGGACGTCGTCCCTCTGGTAAGCGACACTGAGCGTAGTCCGGACTGCAGCTGCATATATGAACACTCCCTATGACACTGGCTGTGGAATTAGCAGTGGCTTTTACACTGTGAGGTGACACCATTATGTTGGGCTTCCTGCTGGGCAAACTGTGATGGGAACTGGAGTTCAGATTGATGGGAGTTGGAGTTCTGTGTGTGTGTAGCAGAAGAATACGCTTTAGTTTTGTGGCACATGTCTTTTTATTTCATTTAAACATGAATAAAAACACTTTACAGCTTTTGTGTTCTCACTGGACGCTCTCTCTCTTCCTTTCCTCTCCCTCTCTCTCCCTCCTTCTCTCTCTCTCCCTCTCCCCCCCCGTCTCTCTCTCTCTGGTAGGAGTTGTACTCAGAGATACAGACGCAGTACCTGCCGCAGATGTTGAGCAGCCTGTTGGGGGCGCTGCAGGGCAGTATGGCTCTGCTCAGTCTCTCAGAGCTGACCCAGGGTCTGCGTGCCTGCTTCAAGCTGCTCAGTAAGATCCAGATGCCTGTCGCCTACATGGACATGGAAGCCCAAATACAGACCAGAGACGGGGCTCAGGATCCTGCTCAGGTCAGCTGACTCATGCCTGTAACAGAGGGGTCTGTGGCTTTGTGCTGAGGTCACCAAATCTCCACCTCCAATCCAAATCCAGCCCCTGATTGGCCAGACTGTCTTTACGCCAGACTCCCAGGTAATGGGGAGGTGGAAAACCAGCATTGCTCAGACCTCGGGGGCCATGATTTTACGATCCCTGCCCTAGAGGTTAATGTGTTTGACTGGGACTTGGAGGTCAATGGTTTATGCCGCAGTGTAACCACACATAGAGCGGCTCAGCTTATCACCAAGGCCCTTAACCCTGGATTAATCGTGGGGCATTGGCTCAACTTACTCAAGTCAGCTGTAAAATTGCTTGGGATAAAAGCATCCATTAAAGAACTCTCACATAATGTAGTGTAATCTAGTGTATTCATTGGGTGGGAAGATGAATTTATGATCTGAGGCAGGTCTGATGCTGTATTCTCATGTATTATTGCTGAAGGTAGAAATGGAATATTGACTGAGAATAATTCTACCATAACGGTTTGCTGTAAGTGTAGTCCATGACGTTTTTTTTTTTTTTTTTTTGAGTGTACATCAGGCTTGCATTCAAATGGGATATATGTTGGATTCAAGTACTGTGCCCTGTTGATCTTGCCTGGTAAATGGACAGGGTTTACATTTTTTGGATTATTTTATTGGCTCCATAATACCAGGCGTTCACAGTCTAAAGTATTTGAATCCTTAAAGGTACACCTGTAGGACTTTCCTAAAAAAACAATGTATAGACTAATACAGAAATAAACCCTCTGAATGACTCAGTAGAAGTGTGCGGCAGTGTCTGTATCCTCAGGGACCCCGCTGTCTGCCTGTATCTTATTTCTAATTGTACAGGATGTTTCTGATCGTCAGCCTTCGGGCAGTCGGTTTGTAGCCTCCAGCCAATAACAGCGCACAGGGTGCGAGGGCCAAACATAGCGCTGCAAGGCTTCTGATGTCGTTGAGCCGTGGAGGAGGGGCCAACTGTGAATGTTGTGTTTATAAGCCAAAATGGATAAATCCTTCTCTGTATATCTGTAAGAAAAGCGAATCCACATCTGGTCCAGGTTACTGCAACATTTGCCCTGTTAAATGCTGGTCTTGCCGCAGGCGGGGAAGGAGGAAGTCGAGCCGGCGGACGACTCTGACGGCGAGGAAGAGGAGGAGACGCGGGCGATGGTGGAGCTGAATGGGGAGGTGGAACCGGAGGTGGGGCCTGGGGAGGGGGAGGGGCCTGGCTACGAGGTTCTCCCGCCCCTGCGCTCCGAAGACAGCGGATTGGGCCTCAGCGCCTCTCCGTCAGATCAGCACCTCCCACCGGGGCAGGAGGGGGCGGGGCATGAGGGGGCGAGGCAGGGCCTGTTCCCGGAGAAGGACGATGTGTGGAGGAAGGGTGGCTGCATTGAGGGTGTTACTCACATCGTCCAGGAGATCCTGGCCACCCTCATCACCAGGTGCGCTGCAGACCTGGGGTTTCAGAGCATTGCTTATTGATTTGAACCACAGAGCTAAAGAAAACGCTAGAGTGGATACGAGACCAGTTTTGGTGAGATTCGCATTCGCGATCTTGCCTAAGGATAGCGTCTTGTATAGAACTGTGAGAAACCTTAGGCAAAGGTAGTTCAGAGGAGGAATACAGAGATTATGTTGATGATTTATATCATCCATTATATTTTTACTGTGAAAGAAATGAATACTGGTAATTATTATGAACCAAGATTATATATATTAAAATAGAAAATTGCCATAATCTAGAATAAAGACCACTATGGGAATTCAAGGTACAAGTACATGTGTTCAAAATATTAAAACAGCATTCCTTTGACATAAATATACAACTGTTTTATAAGTATTTAGTTTAATTTAATAATTAATTTAATTAAATTTTTTTAATTTGAACTTTTAAATAGCGATTAAGAATTTCCTGTCAACAAACATCTGTAAACAAAAAAATAATTTATTAAATAATGGTTGTGCTTGTAGGCCGATGTGATTGTCCACTCTAGTGTTGCCTTTAGCTCTGTGATTCAAACACTTTTTCTGTGCTCTGTTGATCTTGCCTGGCGCTGGCAAAGAGGTCTTTTCAAAATGGCTGTAATGTAATGTTACAGCCATTTTGAAAATGGCTGTACATGGGAGCTAGGAACATTCTGGGCTAATTGACTGTTGTTATTTTGGATGAAAGTGTCAGCTGTATAATCAGTAATAAGAGAATAATAAATAATCTGTGGTTCTCAGGTATCTGCTGCGGCTGGTGGAGAGGGAGAGGAAGCTGGAGGAGGCCAGGCAGGTGGACTCCCCCGCAGCGACAGTGCCCCCCTCGATGGGCAGACCCCAGCTGGGGCAGATCTCAGTGCCGCAGTTTAAGGAGAAGCTGACGGAGCTGTTTAACCCCATCCGGCCCAAACAGCTGCTGCAGCAGGCGGGGGTCCCTCAGAGCCCGGCCCTTGACTCCTGCTCCCCGGGGGAGAAGCACAGGGGTGGGGGGCCCCCTGGGACGGACTGGGGCGCCGGGTACGTTTCCCGGGAGCGGGCGGAGATCTCAGAGGCCTGCCGACAGACCTTCACGGCGGCCTGCCACCTGCTGCTGGAGTGCACCACCTTCCCAGTCTACCTGTCCGAGGCGGAGGTAGAGACTCTGTACGGGGACATGTTCCACTGCGCTGGTGAGTCTGGCCTGGGGCCACGCCCTCTTCAGGTCTGACCAATCACATCGCTCCCTCCTGTAGAAATGAATAAATCTGTCATGTAGAGGGACATATGGACAGAGTGTGCTTTGGTGGAAAATGCAGCCGTCTGGCCTCTGCCTTGTCAGCCACTGAGTGCAGAGATGCAGTGCTGATACAGTCGAACTTGTTGAACTTCATGAAGTATGATTTGCTCTATGACACAATCCCTTTATTGGTTTCTGACTGAGGCCATTAAGCAGGGAAATTTACTGAGGGGGAAAATGTTGAAGTCTTTCCCTCAGGACATGAGGAGTTGAAATGCTGTCACCATTTGTGACGTAACAGAGTTTTTAACGTTAATTTTTCTACAGGCAGTGGTGAAGACGGCTTCCCGCTGTGGCTGAGGTCCTTGATGGTGCTGTGCTGTGTGTCGAAGGACTGCTACATCCAGCATGTGGCCATATCCTCCCTGCTGGAGCTGCTCAATCACTCCCAGTCCCTGGCTCTGGTCATCGAGGACAAGAACCGCCGCTACAAGAGCTCAGACGCCAACCCGTTCTGCGGTCAGCTGCAGATGGTCACTGTGCCGCCAATTTACCCCGCGGTCCTGAAGGCCGTCGAGGACAAGACTGATTTCTACCAGGTGCTGTAGGGCTCACTGCTTTGCGTCAGTTAGCTGATGCTATTGACAGTATATTTGACTTCAGGGGCCAGACTCCCCTTCGGTAGTGTGGGGGTAAGGGCCAAACCGCTGTCTGGTGTTATCGTGGCTACACTACGGCTTGCAACAATCTACTCTGTGTTATCAGTTTTGATATTACGGTAGATAATAATATAAATAATAATGATAATGATCATCATCATCTTCCTGTGTAGCGGGTGGCTCAGGTCCTGTGGGAGCAGCTGGACACGGAGAGGAGGGAGCAGCACATCTCCTGCGTGGAGCTCTTCTATCGGCTGCACTGCCTGGCCCCGTCCACAGCCATCTGTGAGGACATCATCTGCCTGGCTCTGCTGCACAGGGACAAGGTGCTGAGTCATTACATTACATTACAGACAAGGTTTAGGGTCATTACATCACAGAGACAAGGTACAGAGTCATTACATTACAGACAAGGTACAGAGTCATTACATTACATTACAGACAAGGTACAGAGTCATTACATTACATTACAGACAAGGTACAGAGTCATTACATTACAGACAAGGTACAGAGTCATTACATTACATTACAGACAAGGTACAGAGTCATTACATTACATTACAGACAAGGTACAGAGTCATTACATTACTTTACAGACAAGGTACAGAGTCATTACATTACTTTACAGACAAGGTACAGAGTCATTACATTACATTACAGACAAGTTACAGAATCATTACATTACATTACAGACAAGGTACAGAGTCATTACATAACTTTACAGACAAGGTACAGAGTCATTACATTAGACAAGGTACAGAGTCATTACATTACATTACAGACAAGGTACAGAGTCATTACATTACAGACAAGGTACAGAGTCATTACATTACATTACAGACAAGGTACAGAGTCATTACATTACTTTACAGACAAGGTACAGAGTCATTACATTACATTACAGACAAGTTACAGAATCATTACATTACTTTACAGACAAGGTACAGAGTCATTACATTACAGACAAGGTACAGAGTCATTACATTACATTACAGACAAGGGTCAGGGTCATTACATTACATTACTGACAAGGGTCAGGGTCATTACATCACAGACATCATTTGATTTGTAACAACCTGCCCAGGGACTACGGAGGAAAATTGGCTTAGTAGCTAACTCTGGCACATTTACACTGATGTTTAACTGAAGTGTTGATTAATGTGCACTGTCCCTGATAAATAAATAAATAAACATTACATTATACAAACAAGGTAAAGGGTCATGACATTACATTACAGAGACAAAGGACGGGATATTACACTACATTAGAGATAAGGTACAGGGTCATGGCATTACATGGAGCAAATTTTGCTGATTGGTGATCAGTGTGAATTTAGAGTAAGGTCCTCACATTAATGAATAGTTGCCGTTTACGTTGTACTTCATGAATTGTCTAGTTGTAAAATTGGAAAAAAATTTTAAAGATCCCATATCATGCTGTTTTGTTTACCAAAAGAGAGGTATATAAATGTTTTGGCAAAACCCCGTGAAAAATCCGTAATGTCGTGGCCATTCTCTGCGTGTTATTCTCTCCCCTCCGGAGAACAGGCTGGTTTGAGTGGGCGCACCCCGTCTGATAATGAGCTGTGCTCTGATTGGCCCGCAAACATGATAAAATTAGCTTACATTAGTGGCAAGGTAACATCAGTACTGATGTGGAAAAGGAGGGTATTGGGGTTAGACTTGGGGGTCTTCAACCTTCT
This sequence comes from Gymnothorax javanicus, assembly GCA_029692085.1. NCBI lineage: Eukaryota > Metazoa > Chordata > Actinopteri > Anguilliformes > Muraenidae > Gymnothorax > Gymnothorax javanicus. Next base: position 16,716,649 of record CM056210.1, on the reverse strand, counting down.
CTGTACTGTTCGATTCGGTGGAGACCATTACACAGGTGAACTGAAGCATATTCTATAATGTGGGTCCTATAAAAAAATGTAAATTTTTCCAGGCGGTGCGACTCGAAGCTCTTCACCGCTTCTCCGTTCTGTGGCACCTGACTCGGGAGATCCAGGCCAGCCGAACCATGTCGCTGAACCGATCCTTCGACAGGTAATGAGACGACGCCCTAACCCATTTCCAAACACTAACGCACTCTGTGTGGTGCAGTTTACTGACACGAACCTGCCACACTCGCTTCGATGCCCTGAAAATATATTAATAACACAAGTAAATCAACATTTCGACGAACTGGAGCCTTCAACAGGCGTCTTCTTTTTCGATAATTCGTGTTCTGCCGACCTGCACCACTGCTGCATAGATGTGCCATACCTCAGTTACACCTGACACACGATACCAAGCGCTGGTCCGATCCATGTTCGCCTCTTCATACCGCTGGATCCTCGCTGGTCACACGAGCCTGAGATCCACCAGTCTACTCCCGTGCACTTAATGATGAGAAGAGTGGTTTTGCTTCTGTGTCATCTCAAGTGGACATGTTGAAAGGTTGTTAGTATAAAAAATTCAACATGGCGGACTGTGTCCAAATTCAGGCTTTACTAGATTTGTGGTGAGGTTCCTTTATAATTCTGTGATGGGGCTTTTTTAGCCTTATTCAGAAGGTAAAGGTCGGTGGCCAGATTTGAAGGTTTGCGGTTTGCAATGAGCATGTGGATGGTGCCTTATAGGGTATGCCTCCAAGACGCCCTTTGGTGAGGTTTCTTGATTAAAACTCATGGAGAAATGGGACATGTTGATTCCATGTAAATCCCACTTTGTAAGTAGGGTCACAGCCCCAGGATGGATAACACTGGTTGACCAATTCAGGGCTGACGAAGGCTTCACTCGGGTTGGTGCTTTCATCCGAATGGTTACTTCAAGTTAATAAACTGATCTCTGTACTCAGCGCTTTCCCCTTCCTTCAATGCGGTTCCTCCTCGGGCCTTTTGCCCCTCGGCCACTAGAGAGATTTTTGCTTAGCGCTACTACATCAGGCTTGCTCTCATAGCAGGATGGACCAGGGGTGTCTGTGATGCTTACAAGAGTTCTTTGTGAAACTTTACCATATGGATACTTTCATTTTGGTAGTCCATTGATCAGTGTTCCTCTCTGCTCTCTCTGAGCTCTCTGTTCTGTTTTTGTGTCGATGCAGGTCTCTGTTTGTGGTTCTGGACAGCCTGAATAGTCAGGATGGGTCCATCAGCGCGGCAGGACAGAGCTGGCTGGTCCGGGCTCTGTCTCTCAACGATGTGGTCCGAATCTTGGAGCCGGTTCTACTCCTGCTGCTCCACCCTAAAACCCAGCGTTCCTCAATCTGCTCCGTCAAAGACAACCTGACCATGGGTGAGTGACCATTACCTGCAATATTTCATCGAACACAACCTAACTGTGGGTGACTGTCCTTTGATTGCACCGACAAACCCATCCTGACGATGGGTAAATCATAGATTCCATAAAACTTTGGGCTCGTTTTATACAGTGTATTTTATTTGACAGTTCGATGACAGATTTGGATCATTTAGCTACAGGAGAAGATGGGCTTAACTGAACTGTGTGAAGCCATGACTGTAACCTATTTATCCTTCCATAACTGGAAAAGAAAGACTTGATTTGTCTTCAGGCTTATTAGGAGTTATAAAACTGCTTATGAGGTGCAGGATTAATTGCTAGATCCTGCATTAGAGGGCACGTTATAGACTATTGTAATGCACATTTTCGTATGGAACATATTGGTATGATTCCTTTTGGATGTGTCTGTAATTTTAGACTCGTAAATCTGGGTTATGTGGTATTAACTGCAATTGTATCCCCGGACGACAAGTTGGGGATACTGTGGATCAGTGATCGTCTTGCCGCAGCCGCCATGTCTGTAGATAATTCCTTGTGAGTGCTCTACAGGCCTCAAATTTCAACCAATTCGCTTCATATTTGACACGGGCCTTGTGTAAGGCAGGGTAACAGAGCTTATCGATTTTGGGAGTGATTGCTGAGGGGGGTCCGGAGAAGCACGTCGACCAGCGGGCAACCAACTATCTAGTTTTTTAACTGTTTAACTGAAATTTCTGTTCAGGTAATGTGAAGCCTCTTGGCTACAAGGAGCGAGCATCTTCTGGCATTGGACAGCCCGGAGACGCCATGATGACTGATGGCCTATCACAGGAAGACCTGCTGGGCCGTATGACCATAGTGGACCGCGAGGCGCTCTGGGCCGAGGTGGAACACGTCCCCGAAATTCGGGAATGCGAGAGCGAGGACTCCGAGGCAGAGGATGAGCAGGATGAGGGAGGAGGAGGAGGGAGGCGGGGTATGGAAGATGAGGAGGAGGCTGGGGAGGACAGCGAGCACACCGAATCGGCAGACACCAGCGGCGCTCAGCTCTCTACGGAGAACTCCAGTTCGGGCTCCACCCCTTACCTGCAGCGACTGGACTGCGACGGCCCCGTCCCTAACGGGCTCCGGCGGGAAGACTCGGAGCGCACGCAGGTGTCGGAGTCACTGTCGAGCGATGAGGACGAAGCGGAGCTGGAGGCGCTGGCTCGTTCGCGGATCCAGCGGCAGGAGCGGGAGCAGCGGGAGGCCGTGGACTCGCTGTTCCGCCACACACTGCTCTACCTGCAGCCGTACGACTCCACACGCGTCCTCTACGCCTTCTCTGTGCTGGAGACGCTGCTCCGCGCCAACGGCCGACCGTTTGTGGAGGCCCTGTGCGCCACCGGTGTGGACACCAGCTCCACCGCCCACCTCAACCTCATCTGCAACCTGCTTCAGCGCCACCGGGAGGCGCTGGAGGGCCGCAGCTTCTACGGCCGGCTGCAGACCCAGTCGCCGTCTCCGTGCCCCCACGCTCTGCTCGTGGAGTTGCTCACCTGCATGTGCTTGCGCTTCCTGCGCTCCTACTACCCCTCCCACCTGCGTGTAGGGCCACGCGACGTGCCGGGGAACCGCGATGTGCAGGTGAAGAGTGTGGAGGTGCTCACTCGCCTGGTGCGGCAGCTGGTGGCCTTGACGGACGCCCCTCGGGAGTTGGGGACGCCAGCTTCTCGCGGCAGCACTGCGGAGTTGGTGCGCCGGCTGCTGTCAGAGTGCGAGGTGCAGCGGTACGTCCTGCTTTCGCTCTCCGCCTCCATGTATGTCAGCCAGCGGCAGACGGGGGGCGGAGGTGCGGAGGAGGAGGAGCTGTTCCCGCAGGGTTCGGGCGAGGTCTCGGAGGAGCGGCTGATCGCTTTCGGGCACGGCCCGGTATGGTGCGAGCACCCGCTGCAGATGGAGCTGCTGAAGCTTCTTCAGGCACTCATTGTGCTGGAGCACCAGGTGTGGCCTAGCCGAGCCTCGGATCCCGCCCCCTCAGCCTCTGCCGCCACGGCGACCTCCCCGCTCGCCCGCGAGTGGCAAACTGCCATGCAGTACCAGCAGTCGATCCGCGCGCCCCAGTACGTGCTCTCCCAGCGCATCCCGGCGCAGGGCATGTTCGTGTCAGCCGCCACCCGGGCCCTACAGCCGAAGTACGGCTACGCCCTTCACGGCCCCTGGGTGGCGTTGATCTCCTCCGTTCTGCCCTTCCTGGGCCGCTCGCTGGCGGTCACTGTCGCCCCCTTCATCGCCCAAATCTGCAAGAACCTGGACGAGCTGGTCAGGCAGTACGAGCACGAGACCGTCAAGGCTTCCCACAGGTAATAATCCCTGTCCACAATCTACCCAGTGGGGCATTCCATCAAAAACACTTACTCGCTGACCTCACAGGTTGAGTTTTGCACATATTTTGTAATGACCTACATGAGTGAGTGTTAGAACTCGGTACGATTAACTAGTGTGTTTCTGAGCATGTGTGTGCCTACAATGAACAACATATCATTTCAATTAACATGTAACTAACATTTCTATTAAAATATGTGTGCTCACTTGTTTGGAAAATGTTTAATAACCTTAGGAAGACAATGAATTATTCATTGCAGCATTAGAAGACTGTGGACTCTGCATTCTTTGTGTCACTGGAATCAGAACATGGTCTCTTCTCTTCAGTTATCATCTCTGTGTACCTGCTCTGGTTCTATATACAATATCTTTGGGGTTAATTAGCAGTGAGCAGGATGCACTGAATAAGATTCAATGAAAAACATGGCAAGGATGGCAATTCATGGTACTTTGGCAAATTATGGCAAACCTGGCTGTGGCTTGTTTTGTTGTAGTGATGTGTTGGATTCTTGTTTGTCGATTTTTCCTCAAGGTTTATAATGCTCTTTGATCTGTGACTGCTGTGTGGTGAGGGGTGGGGCCAGGGCAGATTTAGGGGCGGATGGAGGGAGGGTGATTGGCGGGTGAAGTGCAGGGGAGCTGGGGAGGAGAGACAGTCCAGGGGTCAGAGAAACACTTCACGCCTCACTGTTTCACTCAGGAAACCCTGTACTTCTGCAGTCAGAGGTGTAAAGACTAAACTGTTAAGGTTTACATGGAGATGGGAAGACTGAACTGTTAGGGTTTATATGGAAGTGTAAAGACAGTGGATCAGACAGTCCTGTGTTTTTCTCCTTCGATCCCAGCTAGCTGGGTTTGCAAATTAGAGTTCCAGGAGTAGTGCCAGTCAGAAAATCAAGGTGATTAGTTTGGGCAAAATACTGGGGTGGAGTTGGCCTCTCTGAATCTGGATTGTCCATCTCTGGCGTGGAGAGCTGTAATCAAAACATGGAGAGTAGGGAACAGAGGAGAACAGAACAGTGTACATCTGAACTGAACATCACTGTTTAAGGCCGGAAACAGAGGTGTGCACAAGAGAGGTGACCCTTCGTGTTTGTCTGCTCTTCTGTGATTAGCTGGAGTCCGAGGAAAGAGAACATCGCCCCAGATTACCCTCTGACCTTGCTGGAAGGGCTGACCACCATCGCTCACTACTGCCTCCTGGAGGACCGGAGGGTTAGTGCTGAATGTGGCACGTCTGGAATCTCTTTCAATTTTTTTTTTTTCTATTTTTCTTTATCTGCCTGAATTCCAGCTGTCACTATACTAGCACAAAATACACACTGTAAATCATCGCCCTTGCATGCCTATAATTACTATGCAAAAGTATCTTAGAGCAATAAAGGTCAAATTATACTCATAATGACAATGATGTCCCGCTCGCTCTATCTCTTTTTCTCTCTCACTTTCTCTTTCTCTCCTTCTCTCTCCCTCCCTCCCTCCCCTCAGTTTGTGATGACTCCTGACCCAGCGGACGTACGTAACGCCCGTAATGCCATCATCGAGGAGCTGCCGCGTGCGGTTAACACCATGACGCTGCTGTGGGGTGTCGTCAGGAGGGAGGAGTCAAAGAAGAAGAGCACAGACTCGGCCCCCGCGGGTGGCAGAAGCACCTCCACCTCCGTCTACTTCAGGAGCAGCAAGGTAAGCGCACTTTCAGAGACACACCTGCGCCAGGTACGGCATGTCTGAGGGACCTGCAGCCTTTTGGTGTTTGGCTGGGCCTGCGGAGGTCAGGACGCTCAAGCCCAGTGTAGCCACAATAATATCAGTGCAGCTGTAGAGCTCTTGTGCAAAATCCTTAAAGGAAACCTCTGAAATTTGTACAAATCTTTCCTACTGTACTTATTAGGTTATAAATTAACCCTTTGAGTGCTGAATAAATTTTCAAGGAATTAAAAATGTAGTTAACCTGAGCTGTTGAAAACCTATCATGTTTCAACTTGTTTAAAAGAGCTCCCGCGCGGGAGCTCTTTTAAACAAGTTGCCACATGATAGGTTTTCAACAGCATCTGGTTTTGATATCTTACACCATTGGGCAACTATAGTTGCCTATGGCGCTCAAAGGGTTAATACTTTCAAGAAAAATCATATCTTTCTGGCCTCTAGTTTTGATTTTATTTCCCATGAAAATTAGGTCAAAACATTGACCATTATAGGATGCTTTCTTTGATTTTTAGGACACTTTTTTTCACTTATGTGTGCTTCTGACAGCTGTGATGTGGTCAAGCAACCAAATGACATCACACTCCCAAGATGCTTTGCGAGCTTACAAATATGCAGGCCCCCAGGAAATTCAAACAACGATACGACCTTACTTTCGCTGTTAATAAAATCAAAACTAAAGGCCAGACAGCGATGACTTTGCTGGAAGGTATCTACACTATCGGTCAAAAGTTTTAGAACACCCCAATTTTTACAATTTTTTTATTGAAAATTAGGCAGTTCCAGTCCAATAAATAGCCTGAAATGGTACAAAGGTCAGTGGTGAACTGTCTGAAGTTTTAAACAAAAGGTCAGGTTACCCAGGTTTTTTGTACGCCGTCGAGTAGGTGAAAGGATGGTTCCTCAGTGTGTGACATCAACTGACAAACATGGAGGAGGAAGCGTGATGGTCTGGGGCTGTTTTGCTGGATCCAGGGTCAGTGACTTACAGAGTGAAAGGCACCCCGAACCAAAACGGCTACCTCAGCATTCTGCAGCACCATCCAGTACCCTCTGGTATGCACCTAGTTGGTCAGGGGTTCATCCTACAGCAAGATAATGACCCAAAACATAAGTCCAAGCTCTGCCAGAAGTACCTTAGGAAAAAAGAACAAGATGGTAAGCTTGAAAACATGGAGTGGCCAGCACAGTCTCCAGACTTAAACCCCATCGAGATGGTTTGGGATGAACTGGACAGAAGAGTGAAAGCAAAGCAACCTACATGTGCCACACATTTATGGGAACTTCTGCAACAGAGTTGGGAAGAACTTTCTGAGGAATATTTAATTTCCATTGTAGAAAAAATGCCATGAGTGTGTTCAGCTGTTATATCTGCCAAAGGTAGCTACTTTGAGTCAAAAGTTTAGAATACATTTTGGTTTATAAATTGGTTCCATGATTTCTTTTTAACTTCAATTGTTTATTTGTTCTATCATGTCTATGCTTTCATTCCAGAGTACAATGAGACATTAAACTGCATAATTTTCAATAAAAAACTGGAAAAATCGGGGTGTTCTAAAACTTTTGACCGGTAGTGTATTTATAGTCTGATGAATACAAATGGTGGGATTCATCTGAATTCTGGAGGTTTCCGTTAACCTCGCACTGCTCCAGGGGGAGTTGTGGCAGAGGTTGTATAATAATGGCGTACTTTGTGACGCAGATCCTGAGACAGAAGATTCTGGAATTCCTGACCCCCCTCACGCCGCAGTTTGGGGTGCAGCTCATGGCGTCAGTGGGAGCCGTGTGGAACAACAGGAGGAGCCGGAGGGGTCGCAACAAGAACAAGGTGTGAGAGCCTTGACTAAACGCGGGGTTTATGCTTTAGTGAGCATTTAGATCTTGTCTGAAGGTATGTTATGGCCGACGATCAGCTGTGTTAATGTCGGTGACGAAAACTACGATATAAAATGTTTGTCAGTTCAGCATTTTTTCTGTGACGTAAATGAGACAATTACTAAATAAAAATCATTATGCTTAAATAAAAACTCTGAATAAAAGTAATTATATTGTTGTTAACGAAAAGATTTGTGGCAAAAATTTCACTTCCCAACAAAGTATGTTCATAAAATGTACCATTTTTATCTCATTTTTGTTAATGACTAAAAACAAGATGAAAATGTTGCTCGCAGATGAAAGGTAGCCTATCAGTGCCAGTATCTTTAGACCGTTTGCGACATTTTCAACTTGTTTTTTTAGTTAATGAAAATATAAGCACTTTATATCATTGATGCATAATTATTTTTGTTTCGCTGTGGTCTCATTTTCGTTATAGAAAAAAATGTCCTTGACAAACATTTCATGCCATACTTATCATCAACAAAATTGACACTAAATCGATTTGACAGATATGATATGGTGAGACGAGGGTTCGAGCAGATTAAACTTGAAAAAGTGATGACCTCAGGTCTGTAGTTTGTGACCTTGTTGGTCGTTCATCAAAAACAAAATGTCTCGGCCTGCAAGAAGGGAAAATGAAACAGCCGAAGTATCAAAATGCAGCTCCTGTAATAAAGTGAAAATAATACAACCCCAATTCCGAAATAGTTGGGATGTAGTGTAAATTGTGAATAAAATCAAAATGAAATGACTTTCAGATCACGAGCCAGTATGTTATTTACAATAGAACATGGTTTCAACATTTGAAATGTTATCTGAGACATTTTACATTTTTGTCCAAAAAATGAGCTTATTTCAAATTTTCTGGCTGCAACAGGTCTCAAAAAAGTTGGGACAGAGGCAAAAAAAGGGCTGAAAAAGCAATTAATATATAAGGGAATCAACTGAAAGAACATTTAGCAAGTAATTAAGTTAACTGGCATCAGGTGTGTAATATGATTGGCTATAAAAGGGATGTCTTAGAGAGGCTGAGTCTCTCAGAAGTAAAGATGGCCAGAGGCTCTCCAACCTGTGAAGGTTTGCGTAAAAAAATTGTGGAATACTTTAAAAACAACGTTCCTCAACGTCAAATTGCAAAGGCTTTGAAGGTCTCATCATCGACAGTGCATAACATCATCAAAAGATTCAGAGAAACTGGAAAAATCTCTGTGCGTAAGGGACAAGACCGAAGACCTTTACTGGATGCCTGCAATCTTCGGGCCCTCAGACGCCACTGCATCACTCACCGGCATGATTCTGTCATTGACATTACTAAATGGGCCCAGGAATACTTCAAGAAACCACTGTCTGTAAACACAGTCTGCCGTGCCATCCACAGATGCCACCTAAAACTCTATCATGCAAAAAGCAAGCTATTGTTGAGCATGATCCAGAAGCGCTGCCGTGTTCTGTGGGCCAAGGCTCATTTAAAACGGACTGTAACAAAGTGGCATAGTGTCCTGTGGTCAGACAAGTCCAAATTTGACATTCTTGTTGGAAATCATGGGCGTTGTGTCCTCTGGGCTAAAGAGGAGAAAGACCACCCTTCCTGTTATCAGCGTTCAGTTCAAAAGCCAGCATCTCTGATGGTATGGGGATGCATTAGTGCATATGGTGTGGGACACTTGCATGTTTTAAAAAGCACCATGAATGCTGAAAGGTATATAAAGGTTTTGGAGCAACATATTCTCCCCTCCAGACAACATCTATTCCAGGGAAGGCCTTGTGTATTTCAGAAGGACAATGCAAAACCACATACTGCAGCTATTACAACAGCATGGCTTCGTAGTAGAAGAGTCCATGTGCTGAACTGGCCTGCCTGCAGTCCTGATCTTTCACTGATTGAGAACATTTGGTGCATAATTCAACGAAAAGTCCGTCAAAGGAGACCCAAAACTCTCCAGCAGCTGGAAGCCTGTATTAAACAAGAGTGGGATCAAATTCCAATGGCTAAACTCAAGAAACTTGTCTCCTCAATGCCCAGACGCCTCCACTCGGTGTTAAAAAGAAGAGGGGATGCTACACCATGGTAAACAGGCCCCTGTCCCAACTTTTTTGAGACCTGTAGCAGCCATCAAATTTGAAATGAGCTCATTTTGTGGATAAAATTGTAAAAATGTCTCAGTTTCAACATTTGCTATGTTATCTCTGTTCTATTGTGAATAAAATACTGGCTGGTGTGATTTGAAAGTCATTGCGTTTTGATTTTATTCACAATTTACACTTTGTCCCAACTATTTTGGAATTGGGGTTGTAATAAAGTACAAACATTCCTGTAGTGTGTATGAGTGTACAGGTGTCAGGACTCCCTGTTCCGTGTTCGTAGATTTTACCGGTAGCAGGCGAGACCCACCTGACGATAGTGGAGCTAGTGAAGACTCTGCCGTCGCTCCACACAGACTCCACCCTGCAGCTCGTCAAAGAGGTGGTGAAAAAACCGCACCAGATAAAGGGAGACCAGGTACTCACACATGCATACATACACACACTCTTTTATACACACTCAGACACTGATATGTGCACACTCTCACAGAGATTCGCACGCACATGCACTATGTACACATACACACACACACACACACACACACACACACACACACACACACACACACACAGCTACATGCACTCACACAGACACAAGCGCGCGCACAGACACACACACACTTTCACACTTTTACACATACACACACACACACACACACACACACACACGCACACTTAGGGGACTGGCGAAATCTAATATCTAATCAACTCTAAGTCCCCTTGGATTGAAAAATGTTAGCTAAAAGATTAATTTAACGTAATGTATTATGTTAATTTTCCCTTTTTTGACCTGCCTCATCACTCCTGCAGAAATCCACCCTGGTGGACATTCCCATGCTCCAGTTCAGCTATGCCTTCATCCAAGGGTGAGACCCCATCCTCAGCGTTTGTGATCGAATGACTGTTAACCTCACGTTAAAAAAGCTCCTAATTACGTTCCCAGACTGTAATGTTTGCTTTTGTTTGTGTAAAATTAATGATGGTTTATGACTGTTATGTTTGGTTTTGTTTGTGTTGAGTTTTTTATGGTTTGTTACCGTGATATATGAATGTACTTGTGCGCCATTTGTAATGGGGTGTTTTCTCTCTCTCTCTCTCTTTCCCAGTCTGTCGGTTCAGAGCCTGCAGGAGAACGTCACTCCGGTTCTCAACCTGCTGAAGGAATCAGCACACCTGAACCTGGCTCCGCCCGGACACTTCCTCCTCCTGGGGTGATTAGTGCTGCCTGTCCACACCAGGCCTATTTCAGAGGAGTCTTTGTTCTGGATTCAGAGGCTTCTCTGTGCTCTATTGCTCTTGCCTTGTGCACTGGAGCCTCTCAGGAGGAGCGAGAAGGCGGGGCTTACATTTTTATATCCATTTCATTTGCTCCTACATGCCAGGCATGCCCAATCAAATGTGGAATAGTCATTGAATCCGTAACAGATACTGTATGAACCCTGATCTGGTCTCTACTGCCTAGTGGGTTAAATCAGCATTCATAGTGTATGCTCTATAATTACTGTCTTCATATACTTCCAGCTGACTAATCCTAAAGCAGTCTAAAGTTTTCTGCAATTAGAAGTTTTCCATGACCTACCTTCGCCTGCGGCGGAACTGAACGTACAGCTGTTCCACACGGTGTTGATCTCTGACCTCCAATAGACTGTCATCTTCTGTACCACTTATCAATTATTAAAAGGGTTGAGAACTGAGTCAGAAAAAATGATGATTTTTCTGATGTCATCCTTTTGGCATTAAAAAAAGAAAAAACTTTTCCAGACATTGTTTGTTTTATTCTCCTTTAGGATCCTGAATGATTTTGTGAACAGAGTTCCCAATCTGGACAACAAGCGGGACTCGAAAGACATTCAGGTAGGACTAACGGCCGTTTTATACTTTTAAAACGCGTGTCGACAGATGTCTTAAAAGTGTGGAGCGGTACAGTTGCGTTTATGCTCAAACGAAGGGTCTGATAACGACGGCGACATAAGCGCTCATCTCCTTACTAATTATATATTTATTGTTTTATAACCAAACAATCTTTTTACAAATGCGACAGTATCAACTTTCTGTGTCCATGACAACTGCAGAACTCTTGGTCCATCCAGCCGATGAAAATATAGGACAACCAACGACAGTGTCTGTGACGTTACATGTATTTGGCAAGTAGGAGACACTTTAACAATACTTATCTGTCTCTATGACATAAATTTGGTTGTTGGACACCGTCAACAGACACGTCTTACAAGTATTAACCGGCCTTAAGTCTGTGTGCGGGAGGTGCAATGTAGGACATCACACTCAAAAATGTATGACTTTATGCCATCTTTGTCATCTTGCTCTAGGAATTAGGAAAGGAAGGAAGGATGGTGCACAGCAGACAAAATGTTTTTGATTTTTTTGCTCATCTTCACTTCCTTTTCATGCTTCTTTTCCTTGCATCCCTAATGATGCGGAGCTCAGAGCAAGGAAAGGAGGTGAGGAAAGGAAGGAAGGAAGGAAGACAAGCGGTGAGGGGTGAGCGGTAGGCCTGAGCCGTGTGTGTCTGGCTGCAGGAGGTGACGCAGAAGGTTCTGGAGACGGTGGGGGGCGTGGCCGGCTCCTCTCTGGAGCAGACCAGCTGGCTGAGCCGCAATCTGGAGGTGAAACCCCAGCCCCAGGTGTGCCTGGAGCCCGACGACCCTGACGACCCCGACCTCTGCGGTAACTATGGAAACAGTACTGCACTACAGCTATTTCACTAGGAGTGTCCATCAGAAGGAAGTTAAACTAGCCAGCTATTTTGTGGTTAGGGAAATTAGCCCAATAGTACGAATTTGCGTCTCCATTAGCCCGAAAGCCCCCCGCTCGAGAAATGAAGACACGACACAAATAGTGGGCTAATTCGCGAACTAGACCAAGATTTATCGGGAAAACTTCCCGATTTAATTAACGGACTATTTGCGTCTTCACTACAAAATAGCCAGCTAATTTGACACCGGGCCAATTTCAAAACTGCAAAATGGCTAGCTAATTTGAAACTTCGTTCTAATGAAGACACACCTACTGATTATCTACACCCAAAAGTGGCAACCGTGAAGACAGTACAATTATTCAGCTGATGCTGCTGTTAACAGTATCTGTGGTGCCTGTACAGTATTACTGCTATTAAGGTGATGTTTATATCAAAAGCAATAACCATGGAAACAGAATAGTTGCACAGTTATTTACATGATGCTCACCCCTGCAGTAACTATGGAGACTGGACAGCTGTTTAGTTGATGTTTTTGCCCATAATTGGTTATTAGTTGGACGATACAATAGCACAGTTATTTAGTTGATGCTACCCTCTGCAGTACCTATCAAGCTACCACCACAGTTTACTCCAGCCACTGAGGTTAATGTGAAGTTGGTATAGTTGCACTGTGCTATAGCTGAAAATTTTACCCAAAAGCAGTTCAGAGGCTGTATAGCAATACAGGCGTTAAGCTGATACACACGTGCTGTGATTTTGCCTCCGGAATCGTAGACGCTGATGCTCAGGCAGGTGCCATGGTCTCATCGTCCGCCCCTTCAGTGTACAGCGTCCAGGCCCTTTCCCTGCTGGCTGAGGTAAGACCAGCCCAGCGGAACCTCTCTTATTTGGACAGAAGCCAACACTCGCATCCCGTCGGAACCTCTCTCATTCGGACAGAACCCAACACTCACCTTCCCATGAAAACTTTCTCATACGGACAGAACCCAACTCTCCCCTCCCCACAGAACCTCTCTCATATGGACTGAACCCAACACTCACCTCCCCACAGAACCTCTCTCAAACGGACAGAATCCAACACTCACCTCCCCACGGAACCTCTCTCATATGGACAGAACCCAACACTCACATCCCCTCGGAACCTCTTTCATACAGAGAGAACCCAACACTCACCTCCCCACAGAACCTCTCTCATATGTACAGAACCCAACACTCACCTCACCACGGAACCTCTCTTACATGGACAGAACCCAACACTTACCTCCCCTCGGAACCTCTCTCATTCGGACAGAACCCAACACTCACCTTCCAACAGAACCTTTCTCATATGGACAGAACCCAACACTCCCCTCCCCACAGAACCTCTCTCATACGGACAGAACCCAACACTCACCTCCCCACAGAACCTCTCTCAAAGGGACAAAACCCAACACTCACCTCCCCACGGAACCGCTCTCATATGGACAGAACACAACACTCACCTCCCCTCGGAACCTCTTTCATACGAAGAGAACCCAACACTCACCTCCCCACAGAACCTCTCTCATATGTACAGAACCCAACACTCACCTTCCCACAGAACCTCTCTCATATGGACAGAACCCAGCACTCACCTCCCCACGGAACCTCTCTTACATGGACAGAACCCAACACTCACCTCCTCTCGGAACCTCTCTCATTTGGACAGTACCCAACACTCACCTCCCCATAGAACCTCTCTCATATGTACAGAACCCAACACTGACCTTCCCGCAGAACCTCACTTAAACGGACAGAACCTAGCACTCTCCTCCCCACAGAACCTCTTTCGCAAGGACAGGCCCCAAGACTCACCACCCCACAGAACCTCTCTCATACGGACAGAAGGGGAGTGTGTGTGTGCATGTGTGTGTGTAAACGCCTACAGACTCCTGCTCTCCCTCAGGTGTTGGCTCCTCTGCTTGACATGGTTTATCGCAGTGATGAGAAGGAGAAAGCTGTTCCCCTCATCTCCCGCCTCCTGTACTACGTCTTTCCCTACCTGAAGAACCACAGGTAACTACTGACCCTAACTCCTTCCCCTAACCTGTAACCCCTAACCATCCTATACTACATTGCCAAAAGTATTGAGTACAAATCCAAGGAGGTCATACTTCTCTCGTACAACACACTCGTCAGACCACATCTGGAGTATTGTGTACAGTTCTGGGGACCATACTTTAAGAAAGATCTAGAGGCTCTAGAAAAAGTTCAGAGAAGAGCCACTAAGCTAATACCCTAAAAGATGAAAGCTATGAGAGGAGGCTGAATATCCTTAATCTCTTTAGTCTTAGGAAAAGGAGACTTGGGGGTGATCTGATTGAGGTCTTTAACTCTTTCAACCCCAGATATTCTAGCATCACTATACCCTTCAACCCCACAGCCCTCTGTAGAGGGCTGGTCATTATCTGGACATTGTATCTTACTGTTATCTCTGGAATCCCATTAAATGTAACCTGATATGTTCCAATCAATTAGTCAGATTGTTTGAATTTTCCCTACAGGAATTTGGGGTTGAAGGGAATATGTTGGTCAGCCCTCTGTAGAGGGCTGTGGGGTTGAAGGAGTTAAATATGTTAAAGGGATTAACAAAGTGAATTATGTAGGATTCCTTCGGCCAAGTTTTGTTAGTAGAACTCGGGGTCACAAATGGAAGTTGACCAAGGGTAAATTTAGCACTGATATTCGGAAATATTTCTTCACCCAAAGAGTAATTTCGATGTGGAATAGCTTGCCTGACCATATTGTGGAGGCAGAGACCTTGGGAATTTTCAAGAGCAGGCTTGACTTAAAGCTAGATATCATTGAGTCATTGAGTATCTGAACTGGCGAGCTTAGTTGGGCTGAACGGCCTGTTCTCGCCACTCATGTTATGTTATGTTACATCTTTCCCTATTCACTCTCACCCACACACACACACAGTCCATCCTGATTGCTGTCATGCTTCTTCATTTTTCTCTCATGTTCACTTGGTACACTGATGGAATCAAATCACTGTAAAGCACTAATAACCTGATAAATCTGATGAAGAAAAACACAGCCAGTAACCTACTCTGTGTCCATAATCACTGATTTTACATTTACTTCATAATGCTACATATTCATTTATTATTCTTAACCTGCATACATCCCGAACAGTTTATGTTGCGTAAACGCAGCATATTTTATCATTTCTCAACTGTATTTATAGTATTGCATTGTATTTAAACATCTTTTACTTTTGAACTTAGCCATTTAACTAAAGTTTTTAATTTTGTCGTTTTACGGCGCTGCGTAACGTTGTCTGATTCTTGTGTACATTGTACATTTGGCCAGTAAAGCAATTCTGATTCTGATTGTTATGCGTTTTTAAACGCCATGTTCCGTGTTTTCGGGGGGTGTTCAGCGCTTACAACACGCCCAGTTTCTGTGCGGGAGCACAGCTTCTGAGCAGTCTCAGCGGGTACGCCTACACCAAACGAGCCTGGAAGAAGGAGGCCTTCGACCTCTACATGGACCCCCTGTTCTTCCACATGGACCCTGCCTGCGCTATCCAGTAAGGCCTCCAGGGGGCATCCATGCGCTTTCAACAGATTTACCATACTTGCTATTGCAACCCCGTCGTGGTTTCATTTTTTGCCGAATGTGAGCACGACATGGAGTCACATGTTATTGTACGAGTTAATTACATTCCATGATGTCTCCACCGTGAATTTGGAAGCAGTTGTGTATGTTTTTTAAAAAAAAAAAGGGGGGGGGAAAACAAAGAAAAACACGCGTTGCTTTCAAGTTGCAGTGGCACATTCCATCAGCCGCAATTCTAGTTTCACACCAGCCCGTTTACCCACGCTGCTACTGTTGAAGTACTGATGATACCTTGTTGTAGCATACTTTCTAAAAGCACGTAGCGGTATTCAGTAGGTAGCAGATATTATTAATTGGTTAAGTATGTTATTGCTCGCATACAGTAAAAACGGCCTGCCAATATATCCTGTATTGGCAGACCTGTACTGGCTGAGTCTTGAAGTCGCGTACTTCAGAAGTCATAGTCATAATATTGTCATGGTAGCACAACATACTTAACCAATTAATAAAAACATTGTAAATTGCTTATTTTCGTATTGCCTTGGTATTGGCCTTTGGGTCGTGGTAATACGGTGACCCTCTGGCCAATACCAAGGCAATACGGAAATGAGCAATTAATAACATATAGTATGCAGTAATCGATATTGGACGCAGCCCCAGTCGTGCAGAATGTTCTCCACCACGCTGCGCGTCACTGTGGTGTCATTAACGTCATCTCTGTAACGCGCTTTCAGCTGGAGCTCCATCATTGACCACCTGCTGACTCACGAGAAAACCATGTTCAAGGACCTGATGAGTGAGTGTCTTTTATATTATTATAAATATTATTATTATTAGTCATAGTCATAACAGTAGCTGCAGTCATGGTAGTAGTTTTATTTGGAGGAATAATTTTATTTGTTTATGCGTGTTACTGTATCATCATTCTAAGTGTTTCAATTAAAATCATTAATGTTATGTTGACTGGTGCTTTGTGTGCACGCTGTGTGGGATCAACGTACTGTTTAGCCATCCATCGAGTAAATTTTAAAAAAACTGATGAAATGTGATTTAATACAATGGAGTCTCATCTTTAAACTCTGATGTTGTATTTGCTGTTTGAGCGGAGGTCCCTGTGCCTTTAACAGTCCTGTACAGATCCATGTTAAGCTCTCCAGAAAAGCATATTAACAATTACTCATGTGGATAGATAATGTTTTATTGGAGAATTAAAGAAAAAACGCTTGTGTGCGGGGAACTGGTGAATCAAAATGGATACCTTCAAAGAAAGACACTAAAAAAGTTGTCTGCGCACTGGTGAAGACCTTGCCAGTCAAAGTGTTGCAACAAAGTGCGACTCGGTATGAACTGTTGATTGCGACGCCTCCACTTGCCGTCACTTCATCTTTGGGCCTCCTCATACAACTGACCTTATGTGACCTTGACCTTTGACCCCCATGACCTCCAAAACCTGAAAAGTTCAGCGGCCCTCTGTGGGTGTTAACATATTTAATTTAATTTTCAAAAATCCCTCCCCATTTCCTCAGTAGATATAGTGTGGACAAGCTGTGCTGGACAGTGTATCGGACACACACAGACGGACAGCTGGAAAACAGTGTATGATAAATTAATGGGGGTAAAATATCTATTGGGCGGCCATTTCTTTTCTTTTTTTTGTTCCAATGAAGGACGTGACGCCTCTCGTCATTGTGTTTCCGTCAGGCATGCAGAGCAGTGCGCTGAAGGTCCTCCCAGGCTGTGAACAGAAGGCTATGCTGCTGAAGAGACAGGCCTTCGCCATGTTCAGTGGAGAACTGGATCAGTACCACCTCTACCTGCCACTTATCCAAGGTACTGTCAGTCTGTTACACATCATCTTTACAGCTACATTGCAGCTATTGTGTCTCCGGACGACGAGTCGAGGATACTGTGGATCGGCGATCGTTACACCACGTCCCCCGCCGCCGTTTCCGTTGAGATTTTTTGTGAGCGCTCTATAGGTCACAGTTCTCTATGGATTCATTTCCATATTTGACATGGACCTTGCATGCGGTAAGGTGACAAAGCCTATTGATTTTGAGAGTGATTTCTTTAGGGCGTCCAGGGATACATCTTGACTTGCGGGTGAGGGAATGTCTAGATTTACCTGATATTAATTTCCATAATATCTTATCGTTGATTCGACTAAGCAGGGGCCAGTTAGGGGCCAGGGAGCAATGTGGGGTTAAGGGCCTTGTTTAGGGGCCCAGTGCTGTTTCTGTGGCTACATGAAATGCCAACCTTCCAGCACCCAGTAAAGTTCATTACCTTCTCAGCCCAAGGTTATTCTGGGCTCTTATGCACTTATATTGCTATTGGCAGGGCTTTCAAGGTGGGTCCATAATGTCTTGGACAAGCACTTTTTATGCTCCTGTCTTATATGACTGGGGGCATACAGAGTTACCCTCATCTGTACGTTCGTCTGTACAGGGGTTCATCATGTTGATGGGGGGGTATCGTCTATCCAATTCTGCTTAAAACTGCTGAACAGAATTTACTGAGCTCATACATGCGCTTTGTAGGGACACAAAAAGTGTGCATCTCGTACACTGTCTCTGAATTTTTAAAATTTTGATGATTTATCAGGTGTTTGAACTTGGATGCATTTTCTGACGTTTCGCTCTCCCTTTGCTGTTATTGGGGGTGGAGTCTATCCACTACTTCTCAAAAACCGATCAACAGTATTCATTAAGCTCATACATGTGCCTTGCAGGGACACTAAAGCTGTGCATCTCATACCTTGTTTCTGAATTTGAAAGAATTTACACGATTGTTTGGGTGTTTCGGGTAAATTTTATCAAGTTTCCCAGATACGGGAGCATCTGTGTCCCACAATTTCCTAGTTTTTACATTTGATTCAAGCTCACATTATAACTATAGTAGTCAGGTGCATATTCTCAGCCTGTACTGCACAAACTTTGACCTCAGTTTAAAATTAGGGCACATTTTGTTTCTGCCATTTTGTTTCAAGTGACTTACTGTAGGCTGTGAATCATCAACCTTCAGGTGCCTATAGGCCAGGCTGCCCACGGGCCGTCTGTGATAAACGCATCGCCGTAGTGACCATGATGTCACCTCCACCTCTTTTCCCTCAGAGCGCCTGACAGAGAACCTGCGGACGGGTCAGACCCCCTCGACCATGGCCCAGATGTTCCTCACGTTCCGCGTTCTCCTGCTGCGGATCTCCCCCCAACACCTCACCTCCCTCTGGCCGATCATGGTCACCGAGCTGGTGAGGTCCTCCCTGCACGATGCATCATTTCCCTGTTTCTGCTCGTTCCAGATCATAACGGGCTCTCTCAAAACTGATCGCTTATTTTCCACGCTCCTCCCTCCTCCCCTGCGCCTGATCTGCCAATCAGTCTCCCCGTCTGACACACATCTATGACCCCTGTACATCATGCTGCTTTGAAAGTAATATTTGAAAATGCAGGGAGTTTCCATTGTGCTAAGTCATATTTTTTGTAATTTTCTAAGTTCACCGTCCTCTCACACCTCTTTGAAACTCAGCTGGTTGTTGACTAGCCACGTTAAGATAGTCCAAACTCCGTCATTCCTCGTCATCTGTCATCTCTTGTCCGTAAACTGTTTGAAAGTAACCTCTGGTTGTCTCAAATATTGATCAAATTTGACAAAAATTGATATCCAACATCTTTAGCACATGAACTACTCAGGGATAGCGTTTCAGTCGTATATCACCAAAAGTGTGTGTGGTGGGGTGATCACATTGAAAAAAATGAAGTTATCCATTTTTACCCGAGGCCAAAGTATGGCCATCGGGTATTGCAAGACCTTGCATCCGTCTGTCTGTCTGTCCGTCTGTGTAGACAATAACTCCTTTCCTATTAATCTCAGGGTAATGAAATTCACAGGGACTGTTCTTGGGACATATAGCTTGGACAAGTTCGAAGATGGGTAACCTTGACCTCCTTTAAGGGGTCAAAAGGTCACATTCTTTGTAAACACTGTTTCCTGGATTACATCCACTACTTATGTTGTAGCCACGTAAAATTTACAGCGTGAATGTTCTGGATAATCAGCTAGAAGAACATTAAATTTGCACTACCATGACATTTTTTGGTGTAGCTATGTCAAATTCATAAGGTGTACTCACTGGATAATCAAGTTGGAGGACATGGAAGCTACATGGCCTTCACCTACTTTAAATACCTTCTAATAACAATTTCATGTAGCAACATTATCAACCAAACTGTTCAGTCACCTTCAACATAACATTGAATTTAGATGACTGCTCATCATGTCAGACTTCATATTCTGAATGCCAAACAATGTAAAGTCCCAGCTGTCCTGTTCCACACTTTCCATATAACCTGCCAGGTCCTAGATGAAATTGGACAATTACCTCAACTCTTGAAACTTCTCTCAAGCCCAAAAGTATTAAACACATTGTGTTACATAGGCATACATTAAAAAACCCTTTATATGTTGTCATTCCTTGTCTTATGCCCATACGGCCGAGGGTACTTTAACATTGAGTTCTATGTAGACCTTTCTTATGTAAGGTCTTAGAGTGCTGAAACTTCAGTAGTATACTTGAGTAGTATATAATTTGTCCCAATATGCAAAAGAAGGGTTTTGAGAATTTCTGAAAAATGGCCGTATTGTGACCTTTGACATTCCTGTACCTGTAGACACACCTACTTGAGTGACTTGTAACCTCTAGCGGTCACAAATATTCATCAAATTTGATGGAACTTTGCCTGCAACATCTTCAGGAGGTAAAATGCATTTTCCTTTAATTTCAGTCTTGTTTGCTGCTCTTCCTGATTGTGGCTGGGTGCTGAGCTTCCGGTTCTCTTGAACCTGTAGTTCTCGTTTTCTCAGAGACGGGAGCCGAGAGCAAGAGAAGGAAGGACAAGATAAACAAGCGATATCGGCTCAGCTTGCATTTCTGGGTGTGGCTACAAGTTTGGAACCTGTCAGCTGAGGTATTACAGGCAGGCAGCCAAAAATGTTTGTGCCCGACAGTGGAATTAATGGCACGAATATGTTCGCTTCCTTTGTGTGTCATTAGATCCGCGTGTTTGTGCGACTGGAGAAGTTTTTGCTGGACGACAAAGAAGTCACAAAGTGAGTTTCCCCACCTCTGTCAGCAGTGTGTGTGTGTGTGTGTGTGTGTGCGTGAGCGAGCGAGAGAGAATGTGGGTATATGTGCTCATGTATGTGCCTGTGTGTGTTTGTGTAAGTGTGTGTGTGCATGTGTGTGTGTGTGCGTGAAGCGGCGAGAAGAATTTTATGTGCCCCATGAGGAAAAAGCCCCATGAGGAAAAAGCTTCATTCCGGCTGGGTTTGGATGAAGGATGAATAGGGGTTATGTTTAGGGCTAGGTCTTGTTTTAAGATTATTTTTGTGGAGTTAGGGAGTGGTTTAAGGTTAGCTGTTATGGTTAAAAATGTTGTTATTTTGGGGGTATTTGTGGGTTATAATTAAGATTAGGGTAAGAGAATGGGTCAAGATCAGAGCTGAATTTTGGGTTTTTGTGGAGCAGAAAAAAGGTTTTGATATTAAAGTTTTTCTTCTGTCCCCTAAAGTATGTAAAACCAAAGCTGTGTATGTTTGTTTGTGCATTCAAACAGCTCTGATCGAACATGGATACTTTATTATAGGCATTTTATGTACAATACTTACGAATGCCAAAACCACAATGTCTCTCTCAAATTTTTCTCTCACTCTATCTCTCTGTCTTTCTCCCTCTCTCCCTCCTCTCCTCTCTCTCTCTCTCTCTCTCTCTCTCTCTCTCTCTCTCTCTCTCTCTCTAAAGGACGGGGAGTAAGGGCAGTGGGGCTCGGGTCGGCCCGCAGAGGAACGGCCCGTTGGAGTTCTCCCAGAATGAGCTGCACATGTACCTGTCGGCCTGCAAATTTCTGGACACGGCGCTGTCATTTCCTCCGGAGCAGATGCCTCTGTTCCAGATGTGAGTGTAGATCAGTGATCAATCTATCGCTGAAACTCTGGATTGGCCTGTGTGTGTGGAGCACATGCTGTGCCGGCCCAGAGCACAATGTGTTAATCCAGCGCGGCCCCTCTAACCACCAGCAGAAGCCTTTAGTAATTGAGAATCCTCTAGTAATTGATTGATTGATTGATTGATTTTAGGGTAAAAGAATACATACTTAATTGGAAGGACAGCACATTGAAGGATTAGCTGTGCTTTTTCACAGTGAGGACTTCATCTTTTTCATTGATTTCCTCCAATGTTGAGCCAACAGTACATTTAAAATTCTTTCATTCCAGTTTCATCAGGTGTGTTTTGTCTTCTCTGACAAATGAGGATCAGCACTGTGCAGCTGGGTACCTTCTTGGCCATGTTGGTTGGTTGCAGGCTTGGTTGTGTGCCATAATGGTCTTTAAAGTCACTTAGAACTAAATTATTTGCCAAATGAATGTAATTGAGTGTGTTCATTTGTGTATGTGTATGTGTGTGTTTGTGTGTGTCTGTATCTATGCATGTCTGGCCGACTCTCTTCTGGAGGTGACTAAAGGGGTACCACAGGGCTCGATTTTAGGACTTTCACTTTTTACTTTGTATATCAATAATTTGGTCTCTTTTGATAATGGCTGTAAGGCGCACTTTTATGCGGATGATACAGTGCTTTATTCTGTGGCTTTTTTCATCAGATGAGGCATTTGTTATCTGCCTTGCAGACAGCCTTTGATTCCTTTCAGCACTCACGTCTAGAGCTTAAATTAGTTCTAAGTGGGCAAAAACTAAATGTATGTTTTTCTCTAGATCTCGTTCATTGAGGGAAAATAAATTTAGAATTTGCACTTTGGGTGGCACTGAAATCGATCGAGTGCTATCATACAATTACCTTGGGATATTTGTCGATTAAAAGCTGTCTTTTAAAATACACATTTATGAATTGACAAGGAAGTCAAGGCGTAAAATTGGGTTCTTTTATAGAAATAGATTGTGTTTCTCACGTGATAGCAGGAAACTTTCAATTCAGTCTTCCTTCTTGTCCGTGCTTTATTACAGTGATGTTATCTACATGCACGCTTGGTACGGTCTATCATGCAGCACTTGGGCTTTTTACTGGGGATCATTTCAGAACCCATCATTGTTCTCTTTATGAGGCTGTGGGTTTGTAATCCTTAGCTCTTAGAGGAAAGCAGCAGTGGCTCACTTTTATTTGCAAAGCAATGCTAGAAAGATTACCAAACTGTCTTACATCTTTCATCAAATCGCATTCTAGCCATTACTAAGCCAGGACTGGTTGGTTCTCGAGGATCCTCGGAAGAACTGCTCTCTGCGACTTTGCTGCAAGAACATGTAACGTGTTTCAAGAATCCTTCAAACTGAATAAATTAATTTCACTACAGATATTCAAAAAGGTGATGAAGGATTTAGAGGTTGCGGTCTGTGATTGTTTTGATTCATGTTGCTATAAATTTTATTGTTGTATGATGATTTTATTGTTCATATTTTTCTGTATTGTCCATATTTTATGATAATGTATTGATTTCTGATGTCTCATGGGTTTCTCTGTATAAATAAAGGTTAAATAAAGTAAAAAAATGTGCACTCACCTGTGTGTGTCTCGGGATGCTCGTCTTTGTGTGTGCGTTTGTGTGTACCTGGCCACTTATGTTTCTGTGCTCATATGTGAATGTGTGTGTGTGTGTGTGTGTGTGCAGGTACCGTTGGGCGTTTGTTCCTGAGGTGGATGTGCAGAGCTACAGCGGGCCTCCAGGGGGCAGTGTGCTGGAGGGGGAGCAGGAGTGTCAGCCTCACGTCCTCAGGGTGCTGGAGGGACTGCAGCTCAGACTGGGGGTAAGAGCTGGGGTACAGAGAGTAAGAGCTGGGGTACAGGGGTTAAGAGCTGGGGTACAGAGAGGAAGAGCTGGGGTACAGGGGGTAAGAGCTGGGGTACAGAGAGTAAGAGCTGGGGTACAGGGGGTAAGCGTGAGATTACAGGGGGTAAGACTGAGGTTATGGGGGTAAGAGTGAGGGTGCAGGGGGTAAGAGCTAGGGCATTTGAGCCTTGTAGAAACACCCAATGTTATAAAGACACATTTACTGTTAGTTCAGTACTGTAAATGTACAGTTTGAGTCACCGTGAAGCCTCTCCCTTTGTATTACTCACCATAAACGGTACAGCCACATCGCTTCCTGCAAGTCATTTTCAAGACCTTTGGGTTGAGCCTCCAATGGCTGTAAGAATATGCACACTGAGAGTGACAGACTGGTAAAGCAGACTCACTATCAGTGCAGTTTGGCGGTTGACTTGTCAGGCTATGAGGTTAATTTCATGCAAATTCTCTGCCCTCTTCCTCGGACCAGTGAAATTTCATATTTACAGTGGGGCGTGGCCTGTGGCAGTACCCTCTGGGCTGTGCCCTTGATGGTGGCTTTGATGCAAATGGAAGCGTGCAAGAGCGAGATGCGTTTATATAAAATCTGCCTCATTCTGCCCTATGTGCAAGAATAAAGTAATGAGTAATTTTTTTGTCATGCGTAACATTTTTTCATATGTAACTCCCTTGTGTGGGAGATGGGGAATTCTGGGTCTTCATTACAGTTTGTTATGCAGAGTGTGCACCCACAACACCACAGAAGAAGAAACAAACGGCTTCAGCCTTTTCCCTCACGGGTTCCAGGCAAAAATAATAAACCAATGAAGTCAATAGAAAGCAAAACGCAGCCACAGCTTTTCACATCTCTGTTCCTCCAGAGCTGTTCTCCTGCTGTGTTTTAACGATAAACCCCAACATATACACCCCCCCTCTCTCTCGCTCCCCCCCTCCCTCTCCCCTGCTTTCTGTCTCACCGCCTCTCCCTCTCGCTCTCCCTCTCTCTGCAGGAGCAGAACGGCGGGGGAGCAGAGGTGGGTCTGGAGCGTTTGGAGTTTCCGCTCCTCATGCTGCGCTCCCTGTCCTCCATCGCCCAGCTGCTGCCCTTCCTCCGAGTGCTGAGCTGCTCCTTCAGGGGCCCCGGGGCCCATCCTGCGCCCCAACACCTGCCCCGGGCCGAATACCCGGCCATCAACAGCAGCCTTGTCCTCAGGAAGCTGGAGGAGGTCATTCAGGGAGACTTCCTGGAAATCATGGACAACTAAAGGCCTAAAACTCTGGAGATCATGCACATCTAATGACCCAGAACCCTGGAACTCTACAGATGAGCATATCCCCCCAGCTTACTCTGGTGTTTTGTCCTTTTTAAATTAAATTAATTAAACTAGTACAGCACAGCGCTGCTGCAGTGAAACAATAGAACAGTGAAACATTGGAACAGGAGGACAGTGGAACAGCAGAATAGCTGACCAGTAGGACGTGGGAACAGCAGAACAATGGAACCGCGGAACACTGGAATGTTGGCGTGAGTTTGATATATGATGAAGAAAGTTGAAGTTAAAAAGGAAAGGAACTGCGGCCTATGCCATCTCCGATTGCTTCAACTAGAGATGATAAAACGAGGCATCGGGGAGTCACTGCACCTTCTGTCTGCAGGAAAATGAAGTGGTTCTCCTATAGTATCTGGACGAGGACCTGTAGAACATATAATAACATACTTCATATATACTTTGCAGAGAGCTATACTCACACACTCCGGTGTGCAAGAAGAATCCTGCTTGTGTTATGTGCATTGTGCTGTCCTGTTGTATGAACATGCTCCATAATTGCTGGAGCCCATTGCCATTTTGATCGGATTAATATCCTTGAACCCTAATATCCTGGGAACACTGTGAATATTGGTTTGTTTTTGCCTGCCCTGTTTGAAATCCTGCGACTCTTCTTTTGTTTATTTGTGATATTTGGTCTGTGCTTGTATGTGCCTCTGTTCCATCTCGCGTCATGTTCTGTAAATCTAAACAGGGCATGAAGGTTTCCTCTCAAAGCGGACAGAATGTTTCTGGAATGTTTATCCCCCTTCATTGTACCTCAACTTCCCAGTAGCTAGGAATGCTTCCTGAATTTAAGATGTGAAATACAGAACATCAAGGCACTCCGCATCAGTGATGAACTGAATTTTCTGTTTTTCTAACTGTACAAATTCCGGGGGAATGTAAAAATGTCCTCTGCCACTGATTACACCTGCTTACCTGTGGCGGTAGCTTGCCTTGATGGTACATGGCTTGACCTCCTGTGTAGTCAGTCTGAACCTGATGGTGGCTTTAAGAGGAATGAGACTAAATTTTCCACTCTATTTCAGGTAAATACAGAATTTTGAATGTGTTTTCATTATATTTTACCATATCTAGAAAGATCAGTTATTTACTGAAGAATAGGTGAGTTATGCTGTGTTCTTATGATGTCAGCAGTTCCGTGTTGTTCATTTGTTTTTGTATTGCATGTAGGTAAACTACATTGGCAATTCGCACCACAGGGCCACTTACACGAGCATGAAATCCCGTGCACGGTCTATGCAGATCTCTCAGTTAGGCTGCTTTTACACCGAAAGTGAAACGAATTTTTTCGCAAGATAGATTACATTCAAAGTCAATGTAAAGACGCGAATACACCGTTTCCGTGTATTCGCGTCTTTGCATTGATTTTGAATGTGATCTGTCGCGCAAAAAATTCGTTTCACGTCCGGTGTAGAAGAGGCTTTACAGTAATGGCCTGGAGAATGCTTCGGTGAAATTGCTGCATTTTTGCTTGTTGATCGATATTCAGTGTTTATACGGATGAAGAAAGACTGAATGTGCTTGGTGTATAATCTAATTAATGCCCTTAATGGTGTCTGTGGTTTTATTACGGGATCAGTGTGCTGCAGAAAACAAACCTCATTTGACTAAAACAGCAGTTTCTTTCCTTGTTTTTTTTTTTTTTTTTAATTCATGGGAACATTCAATGACACTTGTGTTTATTTGGGAATATGCGGTCCATGCCAATGTTTTATTCCGTACATAAATCCATACAGTATGTCATTGTGTTTTAAGAAGTACAATATAAGTATGTTAACTTTGGCTCTTTGCTGTAAATTTTGTAAATAGTCATAACTTGCTGTAAAGTTCGAATAAAATAAATGGAAAATGAATTATCCTCTAGCTCATTGTGAATTAATTGCTCAAGGTGTGTTGTCTTCTGTATGTGCAGCACTTGCTGAAATACCTGCTTCTTTTTATTCTGAAATACAATAATGAGGACAGATATCATTCAAACGGCAGCCAATGAGCTTGTTTGGGCTGGAGGTGGGGGGGAGGTTGGCTGCGGACTAGCTTTCCTGCTCTGAAATGAATCCCCAATATAGAATTACCATAAACAAGTAGGACACCTGGGCTGCATTCGATGAGGTAACTCGGATCGAGGGAGTAGGTCACGGAGCATGTCTGTGCTATATCATCTCTCTCGACATCTGTCAACATCATCCACCCGTCCTGTTTGTTGACTATTGGCCGCCTGCCAATGAATGTCGTATAAAAGGGCTACTAAGAAGAGAAGCGTCCATCGTCATTACGAATTACCAATTTGAAATAGGATCTGCCTTATTTCTCTTTACCTATGCAAAGCAGAAATGCCAAATGAATCAATCAGTTTAGAAAACCATTTGCAAACTAACCCAACTTAACTTTTCTGCGCCATCTTGGACACAAGTGACCCTCGAGGAACTGGGGAGTTCGCCCCTGACCTAATTACATGGCCCGAGGTTCCCCACACTGACTGTTATATTTACGCTCAGGCGCAGCCCGTGTCACTCGTGTGGCCCAATCGAATGCAACTTTGAAAAAAGGGTGAACGGGAGTTGTTAATGAGAGGTTTGAGGCAAATTATTAGTGTTCCTTCAAATCCCCAAAACACGACTGCTTTTCCTGTTGGAAAAGAAAAACAATCCTGCTGGAAGTTTTTAAAACTTATAAAAAGAAACAAATTACTTCCTGCTAGATTTACTTCGCTAACAGGTATCCTGATACTGGCATGTACTGTATGTTGACCCTTCTTAAATACATGATGTTAAATTATAAACACTACAATAGAACAGCTCATTAGGATAATGAATTTACTGTCTATAACTGATGGGAACTTTCGCCCTTGCGAACTGGCAAAACCCACGCAGCTAATTGGTGAAAATCCCAGCTGTAAAATCACAGATGTCTGCCAAGAGTTTCCACAGCTCTCATGGCAAGCACTCGATGTTCTTTTGGCAAGAGTTCCACAGTTGCTGCTTGTCTCCTCTACGAACTCTGAATACCATTTCATCAACTAAAATACCAGCGCCGCAAAACAAAAAGCGATTTCTAAATGCAACTTGTATTCTTTTTCAGACGGTAAGAAGACAATATTTAGCATGTAGTCCAGTTAACTTCATTTTTCTTGCAAATATACATCCATTCTTGCCACTCAGGCCCGCAACACATTCCCGAAAAAAGTTGGAATGGGAGCAGTTTTGGACTAGTAATGAGCAAAAAATGTTAAATAATGGTGTGATTTGAAATTATAGACGTCGGCAGGTGATTTTAACTATGATTTGGCAGGAAAGTTTTCCTGTGTAAGGGGCCACGACAAAGAAAACGCGTCATTTCGACGCTTAATTACACGCCAAATCAACGTTATTCATTTGCAGATTTGTTGCTAATTTTGGCTGTCGTTGTCGTAACGAAACAGCCATGAAGCTAAGATTATACAGCGCAGGACGCGTTTAAAGCGGACACGAAAATTTCTCTCTCTTTCTCTGCAAAATTAACAAAAGATTGTCTTTTTAATCGTTGCAACATTGCATTGAGAGAGAAACTGTGTTTTTAAACTGCCAATGGCCGACTCATATCAGTGGAAAACAGGTAAATCAAGGGAAATGACTGAAAACAGATCAAGAGTGGGCTATTTGTTTTCATCTGATTTTCACCAAGGGAACTGTTCGCACCCGATGGTGCTGAGTGTTTTTTTGGAGTTTGCGGAAAGTCAACTCAATTGAATGATTAAAAACAGATCAAGACCAACTATTATTTTTTTTAGGGCTGACCTGTGCGTCACCAATTTTCAGTTCAACGGCCACCTCTGATGCCTTCGCATACGTCAAATAATGTAATTCATGTAACATACTAATCACATAATGCAACTGGCAGACTTCTTAAGTTGCGTTGTCAGAAATAAACGAGCACGTTCACGTACCATAAGGGGCAGGACATTAAGGACAGTTTCCGTGATTCCGTTTCCGTTTCTGTGTTGTTGTTGTTGCGTCTTTGGATACCTTTATCTTACACCTTAAAGAAAATGGAAACGCGATCAGCAGGGAATATACCCACAAGAGAGGTAAGTAAAAACTAAATTTGTGATCTATTTTAATGGCCTGTGGCATGAATCACTCGTAGTCCTACTGGGGACAGATGTTAACGAGCCGCAGGCAATCGCGGGCTCAGGGACCAATCCACTGTCTGGTTATGAAAGATGTGACTCGTAACGACAAAATTTACTCAGTTTGCACGTCGGAAGATGTGTAATTGACTCAGGACGTTTTGCAATTGTGCAAGCGTGTGTTGCTGCTTAATTTGTGAATTGGTACAGTTAAGTAATCGAAGTGTATTAACCTGGAGTCAAATTTAGGCCTAAATGTTTCCTTGAATAAAATTAATTCTTTGAAATCGTTTCCGAGGGATTCTACAATTAGCCGACAACTACAATTATTTTGGCTCACTGGTTCTGTGTCACGAGTCAAGACGTAGTTCACAGCGTTTGTCACTCCGTGACGGAATTTTCTATGTCCCAGTCCAAGCTCTGCAACACTTTCGAAGTGTTTCTTGGAATAATAAACTTTCGCTTTTTGTATGGGGCACACGTACAGATCGATGTTTGTTTACCCTGCATTCAGTGTTGCATTTTTATCCCAAGGATGTATCGCGCTCGTGCCAGTGACATACAAATTTATGTCCCCGGTGGTGTTGTCATTCCGCGATACTTATACACAAGACACGGTATCAGACCCTTCTCATGTGGTATTGCAAATTATCTCTGCCGCTTCACGCTGAATCTGGCGCAAGAGACTTTCTCAACCTGCAGGGAAATTTTATAAAGGTATTGGGCTAGTTTTCAGTTGGGATGTGACAGACTTAGGTATCAACTCGCTATCAGTCGGCATCACAATTCAGAGTAAATCAGCTGTAATGACCTACCGCTAATTTGGACAGTTGGAGAACTTTATGTAGCAAGAATGTTCTCATGGTCGATAATGGTGTCGTTTATGTGGTAGGCCTAAATCAAGTAAGTGAGGATGTCGCTCCGTGACAACATCTCAACTCCGCGACATTTTCTAATAGGCCTACAGTTTAATCGTATTTTTTTAATTAAAAAATAAAATGGAATAACTGTTATTGCAGGTTTAATTACCCACAAGTATGAGAAGCCAATAAAACCCTGTTATCTCGCAATTCATTTGTTCATGCATTCATTTATTATTATTTATTTTTCAAAATCTGACTTTGAATTTCCCACTTAATGGAGATTCATTCCTCTGTCTGTTCCTACGGAAAGTTAGAATCTTTCACTTCCGTTTCATGCGAAAACTATCTTGGCGGGTGTGAGCTCAGTGAAGGTGATTCAATCAATGCAAATTGCCTGCCATCACCGAAACTTCACCTGCTTTGGCTTCACAAATTAGTTTGGGTATCTTGTGTGTCAGTCACTTTTTTGACAAAAATGTGACGGAGTTTGTCCAATACGTCAATATACATCTTCTTTACGCTGAAATAAATAAGGACATTATGTTTCATAAAAAAATATTTTGGCTACATCCGCTAAGGAGTTCAGGTAGTGGGATCGGCCGTGTTCGTTGGTTTCTTGGCTCGTTCGCAGGATCAAGTAAAAACCAATGGACGGACTTGCATGAGAATTTTAACCAAGGTAGATCATGGCCCGAGAGAGGTGATCACACACTGCCAAAAAAAAGTCACTCACTGTCATATTTCGTAGCTTTGATTACGGCACGCATTCGCGATGGCATCGTTTCTGTAGGGGACACGGCGTGTGAATGGACACTGGCGTGTTAGAAATGGACTTTCCTAGCCTCTGTCAGAAGGTCTCTAGACGACTTATGCCAATGAAGAATTGGCTTCCACAGCTTGTATTCCTTCCCACTGTCTGAATTCTTTATTCAAGGTTGTTTATCAACACGTTAAATGTGTAGTATCTGAAATATACAATGACAAGAAATAAAATGAACTATAATTCAAGAAAAACGGCTTCTCTTCATACAATACAATTCTCTTCTACATGATGGCACAGAACATTGGCATTGTCGGTGGTAAAAAATACTCCACAGTAAACTAAAGGTGCCCTCTAGTGGTAAAACACTTACATTAAATGCACTTCTTGAATCACTAGCTGCACAGTTGGTATGACTTAGATACTTTATTAGATCCTACGAACAGGAAACTTGATTTACAGATAAAATTGATGGATATTTGAAACACAACGTAAAATGACAGGACACACCTTTACATAAGGATCAAGCATACATGCAACCATGACACTGAAATATACAACACCGCAGACCCTGGAGGATATTCACTTAAAATGGTGAGTAAAATGATAAAAATGATGATAAATACGATATAAAATAAATATACGTACATGCCATAATTGAGAAAGTAAAGTATTACAAAGGTTCACATTAGTGTAGCATAAACTACAAGCATAGTGACAGAATGCACAATCAATATGAGAACCTGAATATCTACACAAGCATTAATAACAATAAGGTGAACAAATGCTTCCAAGTTCTGGCACATTACTCACTAGATGATACAGAACATTAACTATGCCACTTGTACAATGCACATTCCTTCAAGAGCACATTATTTCCTTGAAAGCATGAACATTAATCTGCACGAGCGCCAACTCGTAAGGGTGAACTAATAACGAAGCCCATCAGAGGGCTACACATGGAGTCATAGGAATGGGGTTACATGCAGGTACATGTAGGCTGCATTGAAACTAATCGGAATTGTGAAGGGGAGATATGATCAGAAAGGGCAACAATTTCCAAAACTTGAGGCAGAATTATTTTAAAAATACCCTCAAATAAAAGCTGAAGGTCTGTCCTATCAACCCATATTACTTGTCTTCAGGTAAAGGATGGAACGCCATCTGTTTTCTCAGGCCTAAAGGGCCATGAGATGAGGAACTGGGCCTTTCAGTAGAGGAAAGGCCCACACTCATAAACTGGCATGTCGAAGCACTTCAGTGTCTCTGTTTTATGTCAGTTCTGCTGTTAAATTAATGCCATATCATGACCACAACCCTTTTGCCATTATGCTTCCATAATGATGCTCCCATATGACATTTTGCTGTCATGTTTTACATTGGACAATACTCGCAGGTCATACCTCTAGTTAACATTTCTATCCAATTTCTGTCTGCTGCTGTTATTCTTCGCATGGAGAAAGACGCACCCTGATTGGTTGGGGTTATTCATCAGTCACGCTGACCTCATTGCTAGAGTATGTTGGGGCACCTCTCTGCCAACTTATTAAATCAAAGAGGATTTGGGAAGGCACAGTTGTGTTCAAACGTTTGCATACCCCGGCTGAATATATAAAATAGGTAACATTTTTTAAAGAAAACATGAATGGCCAGGCAAAGCGCATTTGTTTTATTTCTTCTTGGATTTTTATCCCACTGTGGGTCATGTAGAATGGCACAATCATCAAATAAAACACGGCAATAAGGGAAAAAAAATGAAATTAACCCTGTTCAAAAGTGTGCATACCCTTAGATCTTAATACTGTGTATTGCCCCCATTAGCATCAATAGCAGCGTGCAGTCTTTTGTAATAGATGTCAATGAGGCCCCTAAATCTCAGGTGCTATAGCTGCCCATTCTTCCTTGCAAAATGCCTCCAGCTCCTGCAAAGTCTTTGGTCATCTTGCGTGAACTGCACGTTTGAGATCTCCCCAAAAGCAGCTTGATGATATTTATGTCAGAAGACTGTGAAGGCCACTCCAGAACCTTCACCTTTTTCTTCTGTAACCACTGGAGAGTCAACTTCGCCTTGTGCTTTGGATAATTGCCATGCTGGAAAGTCCAAGTGTGTCCTATGTGCAGCTTTTTTGTTATTTCTTCTTGGTGTCCTATACAAGTCTGCTAGAGTATGTTGGGGCAATTAAGAATGCAAATTGTCTGCCAGTATTTTCCTATAGCATGCTACATTCATCTTGCTATCGATTTTAATGAGATTCCCTGTGCCTTTAGAGCTCACACTCCCCCAAAACATCTGAGAGCCACCACCATGCTTTACAGTGGGAATGGTGTATTTTTAACCATGGGCCTTGTTGACTGCTCTCCAAACATGGCGCTCTTTTATTGGTCTTGTCACTCCAAATGACAGTATTCCAGAAGTTGTGAGGTGTGTAAAGGTGTTGTCTGGCACATTTTAGCTGGGCTTTTTTTGTGGGATTAGCGCAATAATGGCTTCCTTCTAGCAGCTCGACCACGCAGCTCATTGTTGTTTAAGTACCTCCTTATTGTGCTCCTTGAAACGACCATACCATCTTTTTCCAGAGCATCCTGTTTTTCTTTTGAGGTAGCTCGTGAATTTTTCTTTGTGTCCCAAACAATTATCCTGGCAGTTTGGGCTGAAATCTTTCTTGACCGACCTGACCTTGGCTTGGTATTAGCACATCCCC
Organism: Gymnothorax javanicus; assembly: GCA_029692085.1. Classification (NCBI taxonomy): domain Eukaryota; kingdom Metazoa; phylum Chordata; class Actinopteri; order Anguilliformes; family Muraenidae; genus Gymnothorax; species Gymnothorax javanicus. The sequence goes on along the minus strand of CM056210.1, from coordinate 16,683,318 downwards.
TATTTTTCCACCTCTTAATCACAGACTGAACAGTACTGACTGGCATTTTCAAGTTTTTTATATCTTTGTATATCCTTTCCCATCTTTAAACAGTTGAACTACCTTGTTACGAGGGTCCTTAGACAGTTCTTTTCCGCTGCCCATGGCTCAGTGTCTAGCCAGATTAGTGCATCCACTCGGGAGCTAACAAAATCAATGACTATACACAGACACTATGTACAATTTAAAAAGCTACAGATGTGAAACCCTCAACAGCCATTTAAACCCGAGAGTATATCCTTGTGTCTCTATGACAAAGTCAAATATTCAAGGGAATGTAAACTTATAGTCAGGGCTGTTTGGGTGATTTCAGTTATCATTATGATTTAAAAAGGAGCCAAACACCTATTTGATGATAAATGACTTCATATGATCACTATCCTTAATTAAAAGACAAGTTTTTTGTATGAGTCATATTTTCAAAATAAATGGCTACATTTCAAAATTCAGCTAGGGTATCCAAAGCTTATCTCAAGTCTTGAGGTTATAGATTCACTGATTTGTTTTTTACAGATCAACCCAAAATATGCCTATTCTGCTGGCCACACTTGGGCTTTCGGTGCCTTTGCTGAGCTAATTGGTGAGTAAATATTTCACCTTCATTAATTGACGTGAAATAAATGCTATACAGCATTGCGCTATACTTTCATTGCATCTGTGTTTCATTGGCGTTTCTTTTGTCACTTGATCTATTAGCACTTTAACTTGTCTCCTTGGAGCTCTGCACTTTGCACCAAACATTTGCACTTTGTACGTCGCTCTGGAGAAGAGCGTCAAGTAAGTACATGTAATGTAATTTAATCAGTGATGGTGCAGTGTCCTTATTAGGTCATTGTAAGTATTTTGGACAGAGCATGTTTTCTCCTCCTACAGCTTTGAAGCTACACGCTCAGGAATTGTAGGGCAGTGTTGAGACAGACCTACTCAAGTTACTTTTGCTTTTTGAATGGATACCTCACTTATATTCTCTCTTTTATTCATTTTTCATCCCTTTCTCACCAGAGGCAAATAAAGCACCATTTATTAAAACTGATCAATTTGTACAAAAACTTGTACAATTTCATTGATAGAAACAGTAAACTTGCTGTGTAGGATCATGTTAGGTCAGATGTGTCATTGTCGATTTATTCACCTCCGTCTGTTAGCAGGATATCTCAAAAACGGCGGCACATAGATTTTAACCAAACTTTGCAGGATGTTAGAGTAGCACAAGAGGAACAACTGATTAAATTTTGGCATATCTAGACCAAAGTACAGCTGAGAAATAGGCAAAAGTTCAAATCCAGCTATGCTGGCAGAGATTTCAAGTCTCTCCAATGGGCCGGATTTCCAATTGGCATGCTTTTGGGTTTTGCTGCCACCTGGCGGTGGAATGCAACAATACCCTACATCAGCCAACGAAAATAACTAATGCACTTGTTGCCTTGGCGTGGCAGAGGTGCTGCGCTCTCTGAGTGCTCTTGCTTTTTATGATTCCCCCTTTCCATCCCCTTTTCTTTGTCTCTTCTTTTTTAAGCTCCGCACACTTTCATTTATTTTCAAAAGCCCTCCTTTTCCCACAGTTTGGAAGTTAGATCCTCCAAACTTTCTTAACAGCTTCAGGCTGCCCCAAAGGATGGATGATGATGTTTCTGCAGCCTGGGCCACCTCTTTCTTGTTTTTTTTTCATGATTCCAGTCTCCATTGAACTCCATTCATTTACAAGTCTTGCAAACCTTCCAGCAAAAGCCTTCAAACTTGGTTCAAACTTAAGACTTTCCCAAAGGATGGACGTTTCCATCCTTGTCCCAATTTTCCGATATTTGACCCTTCATAGCTATTGAACCGTTTGACATGGAGAGTTAGCAACTGAGTGCTTGGACTCTGGAAAGGAATGAGTGATAAATGGTGAAGCCCTGTCCCCTTTCCTCATTAGTTGATATTTGATCCTTTATAACTATGGAAGCATTTTTCGTAAAGAATGGGGTGTTAGGTTGTTGGACTTCGGAAGGGGTCACACGTTAATTAAAAAGCCTTGCCCCCCCTTTATTGGCTGATATTTGATGTTTCATAGCTATTGAAGTGTTTGTCAATAAGAGGAATGAATTGGGTTGTTGGACTCAGGAAAGGATTAATTGTGAAGCCAGACCCTGTATTTTGATAGACCGATATTTTATCCTTCATTACTATTGAAGTGTTTGTTGGAGATGGTTGAGGTTTGGGTTGCTGGACTCAGGAAACCATCTCATGTTAATTGATGAAGTCCCACCCCTTTCATGATTGGCAAAAATTTCATCCTTAATAACTACTGAGCCGTTTGTCATTGTAGGTAGGGGATTGGATGGTTGGACTTAGGAAAGGGTCACGTGTTAATTGACTAATCCCTGCCCGCTTTGCTGATTGGCTTTGCTTTCACCTTCAAAGGCCATTGAGCTGTTTATCTTAGAGTCCTGAGGATTGGGTTGTTCAAAAATTTATCATCATTCTAATGATAAGTAGTTTGTTGGAGAGATGTCTGGGCTACTCCGCTTAGTCTGGTACCCCCATGACTCAGCCTGGGATAAGTTTCTGATATTCCATTGATGGATGGATGAATGAATAATTGCCCATCAATATGACCTTAGACAATGCCTGCGACCCAATCGTCAATGCGGAGAATCAATGGATCGACTGGACTCAAATAAAGGACAGGGACTGCCTGACATTTACAGATGATGGGGCCGGGCTGCCCTATGACACGATGCTCAAGATGATGAGGTCAGTAATGGCCATCAGAGATGTCGAAGGAAATTGTTGAATGCACTGTGAGGCACCATAATTCACTGGACAAGTTTTTTTTTTGAAGTCAATCAGTGGATCTGAATCAATCATGCATTTGCATGCTGAAAAGGAGATGAGGGCAAAGTCCCTAAAACAAGCAGGAACTGAAGATGGCAGCAGTACAGGCCTGGCAGAGCATCACCAGGACACATACCCAGTGTGTTGTGATGTGTATGAATCACAGACTTCAAGCAGTCACTGCATGCAATGGATATGCAAACAAATACTAAAAAAGTTATTTTGGGCAGCCAGGTTAGCTCACTCAGTGAAAGCACAGCATTGCAGTGCAGTAGCCGCGACCCTGGTCCGGGTTTGAATCCATGCATTGCTGTGCTGACTGTGGTCAGCAGCCTTTTGAAAGCAGCGAATAATTGGCTTTGTGCTGCAAGGGATACGGGAGGGATACAGTCAGTTTGGGTCTGCAGTGTTTATTGCTCAAGCACCTCCTGCTGGCCCTCCTGCGGGCAAATTTTTGGGCTTCCTCCACCCTTGATCCAAGCTTGCACCATTTCAAGCTACGAGTGTGAAGATCTGGCGGCTGACAGGCGCGTTTTTTGGCAGAAGAACTGTGAACTGTCTGCACTCACCTGAGGTAGCAGCATGAGTTGTTTGAGAGCATGCTTGTACATAATTTGCCAATTGGACATTCCAGATTTGGGTTGAATTGGGGCTGCCAAAAAATAATAAATTATTGCACATCAGGCTCCATTATCCAATATTTATTTAATGCTCCTAAAATTGTGTGTGGGAGGGGAACTATATAAAAAAGCTGCTGTCATTTCTAAACTTGAAAAAAAGCTGTCAGGCTGCACATCCAACTCGTCTTTTATCCTTTGAAACTCAAAGAGCAAAAGTAAAGAACCAAAACAAAACATTTTTCATTGCCCAATGAATTATGGAGCTCACCGTAAATTTTTCACTAAATATGCTGACATAGACAATTTTACAGTGGAAGATCCATCATGTACATATGACGGAGGCTTAAGACAGAAGCTCAGCTTTGCCTGTGTGCATTTTTTGTTGTGATTGGTATCGCTGATTTATTCTAAGCAGAAATTTATTGTTTTGGGAAGAGTCTGTTCATCTCAACTCAGTTTTGGCCACAGTGGTAAGAAGACAATTCGAGGCCACGCCCCAGTGGGTCAGTATGGGAACGGGTTCAAGTCTGGCTCCATGCGTCTGGGGAAGGATGTCATCGTCTTCTCTAAAACCCGGGACACCATGAGCGTGGGGCTGCTGTCCCAAACTTACCGGAAGACTAATCAGGACAAACACAAGTTGGTTCCCATCGCAATCCTTAGAAAAGAGGGAGATACACATATCCTTTCTCAGGGAAGAACCCGAAACGCCCAAGGTGACTTCCTTTTGAAGCTGGCTTTCAATATATAGCTAGCTAACGACCATCCCCTCTCGCTCGCTTGCACGCACCTGTTTAACTAAATAACTGTGTTATGTTACCAGAATGCTTTTATTCATCAAGCCATCATCCAGTACTCTGCCGAAGTTAGCTTTAACATACCAGTGTCCTTTTACCTTTACCAGGGGAGAGCCATAGGGAGCAATTAGGGACTCCAAATTCCAGGAGTGATGGGATTTTCCATGGGAATTTTCAGAAATGTATGGGAATTCACTGGATTTTTTAAAAATTATTGTTAGTTCATTTTATGCTTTATTTGACCAGGGGAAACACATTGAGATGAAAAATCTCTTCAAGACTGTCCTGGCCACGACGGGGAGCAGCACAGTTTACAAATTTTATGACAAATAAAACGGGGCAAAGACAAAGAGCAGCCATACATAAAAATATAATACTAGATAGATATCTATGATACAATAAAGACATAGATTTACAAGTAAAACAAGTTGACCTCAATCTTAAATATATCAGACAGAACATCTACAACCAGATGTGTCTGCCTCCAAGTCATTCAAAAGCATCTTAGAAACATCCAATGAGACCAGTTCCTTGAGTTTCAGGTCTTTTTGTAATTCATTCCAATTAAAGGGAACAGAAAACTTAAACACCTTTTTCCCCAGCTCAGTTCTGACCTTTAGAACACACAGTAAGAAAACTCCCCGAGACTGAAACATTATGGGCCATACTTACAAAAGGTGTTTAAGCCATTACACGCGTGTAAACACTTAGCCAATGACTAAAATTCTTAGATGCACACTACAATGCATGTTTAAAGTTAGACGCTGGTAAAATTACACTGACATTTAGGCAGTGCTTATCTCAAACAATAGAAATACTTACACTCGCTAAACAACCCCCTGCCTATGTTTATTAGGGCTCCAAGAGTGTTCAGAGACTGGATGAATCCGTTAGAGGATTTTAACGAAACCGAATTCAAAAGACGTTTCAGGGTATTGAAAGAGACATTTAACAATTTACCTGGGATTCTTAGATTGGACTTGGATCACCCAACACGACGAAGCAATCCTCTTCCAGTTGCATTACAGTTGGCTTGCGCATTGCGATTTTTCGCTTGTGGAACATTTCAAATTGTTGCAGGCGACACATCTGGGATCTCTCAATAAGCTTCCCAAAAGGAAGAGGCTATTCGCCCCGGCGGTTATGCGCCAAAGATCAAAGAGCTGGGAGGATTATAAAATAAAATCTCTCATTGGCACAACTGCAGGGCAAATAGCAGAAGTGCCTCTCTTATCCGTCCCACCACGGTGCGAATAGCAAAACTGCTTCTCTTGTCGGCCCCGTTGCGGGCCAGATAGCCGATCGCTTTCCCCCAATTCACACCGCTGCGGGACGAATAGACACTTCCTTTTGGGAAAGCTGTGCATGGGGTTGCTGCTGCAATCTGTGCCAACAAGCCACAGTTTCTGTCATTCCCAGAAGCTTTAGATGTAAAGCGACATGCCATGGATGGTTTTCGGCACATAGCTGGTTTCCCTGGAGTTATTTGCTATAGACGGAACGCATATTCCTGCATATTATACATCACAAGCACATTCCATTCACTTTCAGTTACAAATACTTGTCAGTTAATAATACCTAACTAATTTCCAGTACTTAAAGGTGGGTGAAATAGTTTACAAGAAGGTATTTATGGATGAACAGAAAAAAAGACATTCTCAGGAAAAATCCCAATTGGAAGGTTAGCAAATCACTAACTTGTAACAGCCAATCAAATCCCATTTAACAGATTGAACTGAGGTCATTAAGGTTAGACAGGCTTTAAACACTGAAAAGTAAAAACAGAATACAATGAATACGGATAACTAATCAGCTGTTTAGAGTGTTTCAGGGGGTGTGATTAAAACACACGTTTAGCTAGAAGCGTCTAAATCATATTTATACACGTTTAAACGCTACACACGGATAATAGACACCTTTTGTAGTTACGGCCCTATAAGTTTTTGTTCACTGAATGATGTAGGTTAGAAGGTATGAAGGAAGCCAGCATCTGTGATGGTATGCCCAAAATAGACTTTTTGATAAATGGGAGTAAAGCCTTTGTATTAGCCTGTGGCCATGGAGACCCTGGACTGTTGGAGAAGGAGGACCAACCAACACACATTAATAGAGCATGCTGATGAGTGAGGGCTTTAAAAATTGTGATAAACCTCAATGCTCCATGATACACATTGTCCACAAATGTAAGCTTTGAGAAGATGTGTGCAGGTATACAACATCAGCATAGTACAGCACAGACATAAAAGTGGCAGCAATGAGTTGTTTTTTGGACACAAAAGAAAGGCAGGATTTGTTTCTAAAATAAAAGCCCAATTTCGGTTTAGTCTTTTCACAAACTGCTGAATGTGAGGTGTAAAAGAAAGTGTTCATCACTAAAAATACAAAGATATCAGTGCTGAGAGACACACTTTATCTGTGTACCCTGATGAGTGGTGATTGAAGGTGAGTTCTTTGGTTTAGATTTTGAATTAGAAAACAACATAACTTTTGTTTTCTTAGCATTTAAAACAAGTTTTAATTCATACATATTTTGCTGAACAGAGTTAAAAGCAAGCTGTAACTGAGAGAGAACTTAGTCTTGAGGGGATGCCAAGCAGTACATTAATGTCATTTGTGGAAAATTAAAAATTTACATTAACATTGTTTTGATTAATGTTATTAATATGATAATCATATAGACGTGGTCCCAAGACTGACCCCTGAAGCACACCTTTGGTTAATGTGAAAGAAATAGAAGGGCAACCTTCTGCCTGCACACACTGAGTCCTGTCTGTTAGGTAGTTATTAAACCAGCTGACTGTTTGTTCAGACAGTCCTACTCTAAACAGTTGTTGAGTATATTATGGATCAATGTATCAAATACTTTGGAGAGGTCAATAAAAAGGGCTGCACGATACCACTTATCTACACAGCAATGAAATTGTTAAAAACTTTAAGAGCTGCTGATGTTGTACTGTGTTTTTTCCTGAAGCTGGATTGAAAGTCAGATAAAATGTTTTTAGTATTTAAGAAATCTTTTAGTTGATCACAAACAAGAGATTCCAAAACATTGGCCCGGACAGACAATTTACAAATGGGCCTGAAGTTTGAGTTTGGATGTACTGGACTGTAAACAATCTGAAGGAGATTTAGTGAATCACTGTAACCTCTGAACCCACCAGATACTGGTTGCAGCCAGTTCCAGTTTAAATCTCCAAGAGCTGTTATTTCCTTAGCATTCAGGTCTGATAAAAGCTGCATTTTTGAGGGTAGGGCAGCACTATCTGCTGAAGGTCTCCTAAAACAGCTGACTGCAGTTATATGGAGGGCTTTAGAGACTTCAGGATCCAGGGCGAAAAACTCAAACGGTTTGGTAAAAGATTTGGATAGCAGCACATTAACGTGAAACCTATTCTTGATATAAATTGCTTCTGTACCACCTTTCTTGGGGCATCAGTTCTATGTATATTATAGCCATTAATATGAATATCCAAATCTGAAATGGGTTTATACAACCAAGTTTCAAGCAATTACATCAGCATCAGTTGAGTTCGCCCAAATACGCATCATGTCCATTTTGGCAAGCAGATTGCGTACATTCAAATGGAAGAAACCAAGACGTGTCCTTTCCTCAAAATCTGTCGGGGTGTTAAAACCTGTAGGGATGCCTGGGCCTGGATTGGGTTGTAAATTCCCTGAAATTAAAAGCAATAAAACAATCGGACATCTCTGCTTAAATGATTTACTGTAGGATTCATTACCACTTTTCAATCCCACTTTAAAATCACTAAGAACGTGTAGCAATGGTAAAATTGACATATTAAGTTATGACACTGATGAGATGGGCCAAGTCCACTGTGTTAGAGGGGAAAAACTGGGGTAGAGTGAATGCAGTGACTGGCAGTGCACAGCTAGATATGCAAATTCCCCAATATCTTGCATTCATGAATGGGACGGGAGGCATCATTCCAGAGACAACCACCCCCAGTGCTGCATAAAGTGCATAATAAACTGCAATATGTCCAAAACTCAGCAGCCAGGTTACTCACTCATACTAGAAAATATGCTCACATCACCCCTGTTCTTTACCAACTACGCTGGCTCCCCATATCTGTACGGATTCAGTTTAAACTCCTCGCCATTACATACAAAGCTCTAAACGGCCTTGCCCCACTCTATCTCACTGATCTTCTCCATTTTTATACACCTGTTCGCTCACTCAGGTCCTCTGACACTGGTCAAGCTCTCCATTCCCCGATACACAACGGTCCACTTTCGGACCTAGGTCATTTAGTGCCATTGGTTCTAAACTATGGAACACCTTACCCCAGCACCTCCGTGAATCAACAAGCCTAACATTGTTTAAAACTCAACTCAAGACACATCTTTTCACCTAACACTATCACTCACTCCTAACATAATCCTTACTGCCTTCTGATTGGGGCAGCACTACTGGATGCTGCCTGACTATTGATCTTTACACCTGTCTAATTACTTGTGTTTTTGCTTAATGTTTATGTGTATTATATGCTTTTTATGCTTTGTTCTTTGTATTTTATTTGCTGTTTGTTTCCATTGTAAAGCAACCTTGCATCTGAGAAAGGCACCACATAAATAAAACATATTTATTATTATTATTATTATTATTATTATTATTGATACAGTTCAGCTGGGAACAAAGTTTTGCGCTCCATCCTCATTGCCCTCAAATTCCCATTTTAATATTTCCATGGAAACATTCCTGAAATTTGCCAGAAATTTTCCACCACTTTGCAACCCTAGAGGTCTTTCTCTTTTTCAAGAAAGCCCTGTGTGAAAAGCCAGGGAGGACCGTTACAAGAAGGGACTGTGAGGGGGGGAGGAGGAGGAAGGGAAAAACCTCTGTGGTAGTTGAGGGTTAGAGCGTCAAATTCTTCTGGATTTCATCTGTCCAGATGTGAGTCAGAATCCCAGTCCCCAGAGGGGGCTTTTAACATGAGGCTACCCTGCTGCCCCAAAGTCCAATTCTGTTCCCCCACCACCTTAACCACTGTCCTCACTCAGTGTTGTACCAGACCATGAAGACAGCCTAAAGGCCATTCTGGAATATTCCCTGTTTAATACCGAAGAGGAGCTACAGAGGGAACTGCAGGCCATCAGCACCACCTCATCCGGGGGATCTACAGGGACCCGGATCATCATATGGAACTTGCGCAGGTGATAACGGGCAACAAAACATTTTGAGATGTCTTAAGCACATATGAAAGCACCAGCTCAACCCACATCTCATTTTCAAAGTTGGGTTCTTTGATGCGCTTGTCAGGTGGAGCGGGGGGAGTGGGGGTGTGGAGGTGTATAATTTCAAGCTCTGCTTGCTGCCCTCCACGATTACTCTTATGACAAGAACAGCACCAGTGGTAGAATGTCTGCTCACTAGGTGTTGGATGTGTCTTAGCTCTCACGGCAAGGTGGAGTTTGATTTTGAAACTGATCCATACGACATTCGGATCCCAAAAGGGCCGAATGGACCGGGAACCAGAGTGCACATACTCACTGCGTGTGAGTATCATCTCTGTGATTATTATCCACGCAATTCAAATTAACCATGTGGCTTGGCTTGGGTGGGGTCTTTATGCAGATGAAATCAACTAATCTCTGTGCTTTGGAATTTATTGATCATTAGAAAATGCTGCCAGAAATACTAGCTTTGTAAAGCTTTGGAATTTAATGTGACATTAGAAAATGTAATGCCAGAAATGGAAAATTTTTGCAAATCTGAGTGCAGATACTGCCTTTTCTGTGTATGGAGATTATCCGAATGGGTGTTTCTTTGTTTTTTTATTATGATGCTAAACAAACTGCCTCCATAATCTTAATAGATAGATGTCACATACATAAACTTCCATTTCTATTTTTTATTTGCCTTTTTTTTTTTTTTCCTGCTACTCAAAGTCTGCCCTGATAATGGCTTGCTATTTGCCTAGATGCAAGCCCACCTGGCTTTTAAAGGGAATGGAGATGACGCTCTTATTGGTTTATTTAATGTTGCGCCCAAAACACGCCTTTGACTAATAAAGAGATTAAATCCGACCCCTTTGAACCATGCGTCTTACTTTGTGCCCAGATAACCTGCTATTAATACAGCAAAAATGGATTTGGACACTTCCTAAATGCATTTGCGCCACACGCATCAGCCTGTGCGCTTAGAGAGTCAAAATAGGGCCCCAAGTGTTTTGTCCTTTTTGAACTCTGGTAGCGTCCTCATCTGACTTTGGAGACTTTACGAAGATTTTATCTATTTTATGCAGACATATTACCATTTAGAATTCATGTTAATCAGAATGACCTGTAAAGATGCTTTTTAGATTTCCAAGTTAAAGCCATTTTTCTGAGATGGTTCTGATGATATTAAAGGCTGCTATTACATCTTGACCCTAAATGTGTATTTTTCTTTTAATGTATTATGGGTCTTACACTTTTCTCCATATTGCTTAGAATTCTGGTATTTTGTGCTGGTCATCTCTCAAATGGCTTATAAAAGGGAATGAGGAAAAAGGGTGTGAACCGATGAATGACTGAGCCAGCACCAGGTTTATCTTTTACATGGAGACCCAAATTCATTGCTGAAAGTAACCAAGTCCTCCTACAGTTATAAGCTACACCAGCGACTAACGGTTCACTTCTAACTCATTTTCATCCTCAACCTGCTCGTCTCTCTCTGGGCACTACAACCAAGCTGCCGAAACCCAGGCTTCATTCTCAAGGCTTATTCCCTGAGCATGTCAGCCAAACACAATGACAGTGTAGGGCTTGCTGTAATTTTACTGAACTCTTCCCTGTATCCCTCTCTGTAAGTGTTTCACCCTGATACTGTATTTCTCTTTGCTCCTCTGGGAAACCCTCAGGCTTACTGCAGCATTCTCTACCTGAAGCCTCGAATGCAGATCATCATCAGGGGAAAGAAGGTTCAAACTCAGCTGGTCTCCAAAAGTCTGGCCCACTACCGCGAGGACCATTATGCTCCACAATTCCTGGTATCCTTCTTTTACCGTATAGACCATTTTGTTGTATTGACATTTACTTTGCACTGTGAGCCATAGTTCAGGAAAACCTCAGCAACCTTAAAATGTAGTCACCCTGAGCAGTTAACCAGAGTATGTCATGAAGTTTTGGCTAAATGTTTGTCCCGTGTCTTTATCTTCACTTGGTCAATATCAGATCTGATTTTCAACCTCCCAAAGGGAAAATGCCTGTGGTGCCGGATTGGTGCTGGACAATAATTGAGTCGTTCCATGAGAATGGTTCAAATTGGACTCTGACATTTTCACATTTTCTACCAAAATGTATTATTTGTATGTATATCCCACAGCATTAAGGACATATTCAACTATCAGAAAAACATATTTTCCCATTTTAGGCATTAGTTTTCTATGATTATTGGCCATTATTTCAAGATGTGGGCACTGTTATTCTTCGACCCCGTTATGTACTCTATGGAAGCTCATTGAATATGATCATAAAATGTATTTCTAATGAAAGCAATATTTTTATATTAATCTGATGTCCCCCACACTAATTCAATAATTGCAAAAACAAAAATGACATAAAATCTCACATTTTTGCTGTACTAAAGCCTGTAATGTACCTATGCGTGAAAGAACTCTTGTCGTTTTTCATCAAAAATGTAGTTTAACTGAAGAATTTTCATCAAAATCAATGATCTTATGATAGCTCTCAACATTTTAGACAGAAGTCAACAAACATTAAATTATTATTTTTTAATACATTTTTTAAAAATAATGTGTGAACATGTAGGTGTGACGGGGTTGAGATGAGGGTAACGGGGTTGAAGGGACAAATACAACTGTACATATAAATAGTTGTTTTTTACTCTCAAATTCACTGGATAGGATTTTCTATGAGCATTGCATTTCATTATGTAACCATAAGAAGGACAACAGAAATAAATTGCAGTTGAATTGAGTTTTATTAACCTAAGTTAAAAACAACTACAACAACATATTATCTGTCAAACATTGCAAAGTGAATTGCTCAAATGTAACATAATGTGGAGTGTGTGTGTGTGTGTGTGTGTGTGTGTGTGTGTGTGTTCAGGCATAAGAGCCAACCCTCATCTGGTCAAATATACTTTAAAGGCTTCATGAGAGGTTTACTAAAAGGCACCTTGTGCCTGTTACAAACAATTAAACTTGTAAACTGATTAACTGATAGTAATGATAACAATAATTATCAAATAGTAAACGATTTCAGTGTTTCTGTCTGTGTCAGTGCCTGTGTGTGTGTGTGTGCGCACAGTATGCATACTGTGTGTTCAGGCATAAGAGACAAGCCTTATCTGGTCAAATATACTTTTAAAGGCCTGTTACATACAGGTATCTCTCCCTTCTTTCAGGATCAGCTTTAAGGAGTGCCCGATACTTCCTCTGCCTTTCTGCTGCTGTTGTTGGTGCCATCTTACATCTTAAACATGGAGCATAGATCACATTCAGCATGCATGTGGTATAAGAATGTTGATTGAATATAATAACAACTCAATTAAATAATTGGATAAATTAACAAGTATTAAAATCACAACCCTGTCACAATCTCACAACCCCGTTACAATCAAACACGTAACGGGGTTGAATGTGACGGGGTTGGGATTTTTGCACAAAATGACCACTGCTCTATGTAGTCAATACCAGAGAGAGAGAACACATGGCATGTATAAGATTCAGAATTAGCATATATTCTTGAAATAACAAAAACCTTTTTTCATAAGTAATAGTTTTCTATCTTTTTTTCATGTTACGGTGTTGAGTCATTGAGTTTGACGACCACAATATCACAAGATAAATGACAAAAATAAAGGAAAAGAAGGGAGCAACTTGCCTGTTTCTTTTGTCCTGTTGTCCAGAAGACTTCAGTGATGTCAATTCCTGATGTACATGCTATTATGGATCATACCATTGTATTTATGGGGTGAAAATCATTCAAGTAACGGGGTTGAGGGGTTACTCAGGGACAGAGTTAAATAATGTGATTTTAATGAATAATTATCAATTAATTTTGAAAAAAAAAAAAAAAACATCACCAGCAGAAGAGCACAAATTGATGTTTAGGTTGATATCAAAATTTACTGACTTTTTTTTACAGTTTTATTTGGTATTTTCAAAGTATACTTTCATCAAGGCCATGAGGGACATGGCAAAATAGGTGGTGTCAACTAAAAAAACTATATTAATTCTCATAAAAAGATAAAATTTAACTCATGTTTTTTACTCTGTAATAAAGAGACATTTCAATGTATATGTTAAGCTGTTTAAATATACATTTCGGTGACCAAATAGATAAAATACACCTAAAGAGGTGAGAGGGACTGAAATTGTGCCATTTTCACGGAATGACTCAATTAGCATCAGATTTGGATTTACCATGTAGCACTCCAAAATCATTGACCTTTACATAAATTTTTTTAATATAAATTCACCATGACCTTAAAGAGACGGTTGCCAAAATAGCTCATTTCAGGCTACGCCCGCCTGAGGTGCTGCACACACTGCCTGTACAACTGTAACAAGGTGTTTTGACCATAAAGACTTGCAAATGTTTGTAAATAGATCACGCAAAGTAAAATATTAACCTGGGAAATGGCAAAATGTCATGAGTGGTGCGAACGGGCCATTCAGCCACGCTAGGCTCGCAATTGTTTCGATCAAGTGAACCTAACAGATTTTTATTTGGCCAGAGGGCATTTCCAATGCTAGAAATTGTTTAGCAGAAATTGAGATTGGGGATAAAGAAGTATTACACCAACTGCATAATGTAAAGACAAATAAGGCGGTTGGTCCTGATGGGTTATACCCAAAACCACTGTCAGTCATTTTTAAGCGGTCTTTAGAAACTGGAGAACTACCAAATGATCAGAGGCAGGGCAATATAGTACCAATATTTAAGAAAGAGGGCCATACTGAGTCAGGAAATTACAGGCCTGTCAGTTTACCTTGCATTGCATGCAAAATACTGGAATTTATCATTTAAGTCAAGGTGGAATTATTTCATGAGCGCAATAACATCTTGAAGGATAGCCAACATGGTTTCTGGAAGGAAAGTAATTCCAGACCAATCCTTCTGGGATTTTTTGAAGAGGCCACCAAGACTTATGATCAGAGCAGGGCCTATGACATCATATACTTGGATTTTCAGAAAGCCTTTGATACAGTACTGCATGAGAGACTAGTTTTCAAAATGTTGACCGCTTGAATTATCAGATGTATTCTGGAATGGATTCGGAACTGGTTAAGGGACAAAACACAATGAGTTGCGGTCAGAGGGATCTCATCTGAGCTTGGCATTGTGGGAAGTGGAGTTCCTCAGGGATCAGTGTTAGGACCTCTGCTCTTCCTCATCTACATTAATGACCTTGATAGGAATATTGAAAGCAAATTAGTCGAATTTGCTGATGGTACTAAATTGGGCAGTTTGGCAAACAGTTTAGATTCCATTAAAGTGATTCAGGATGGTTTAGGTAGAATTCAGAATTGGGCAGTAATGAGGCAAATGAAATTCAGTGAAGCTAGATGTAAAGTTCTACATGTCGGTAATAAAAACATTAGACAGGATTATTTTACAGGAGGTTAAAAAATATCTGGGAGTGATTGTTGACCAATCCCTTACTGGCTCTAGCCACTGTGCTTTAGCAGTTAAAAAGGCCAACAGAATGCTGGGATATATAGCCAAAAGCATTGAGTATAAATCTAAGGAGGTTATGCCCAGGAGGTTGTCTGCACGCTGGAGGATTTTTCATGCCTGGACATTAGACAAGTAACACACTGTAGGCGACTTCTTGTTGCGTGAACAGACTATGCTGTCTTCCTCACTAATAATAGAGTCCCCCACTATTACTGACTCCCTTCTTTGGAGGAAAGAGGCCATCAGGGTGCCTTGAGGCTCATCATTTCCCCTGCCCTCAGGATAAGGGGCCACCTCACATTCCTCTAAGGGCTGGAAACAATTGGACACCCCATAATATGAACCCTTTAACATTCTCATTTAGAATGGACTGGACTTGAGCTTTTGGAATATAATAATAACTTTAATGGTTGTGGTTTTGGGTGGTGTCATGGTGCCTTGGGGGGATATTGTGTGCAACCTAAATTCCCAAAAATAGATGTTACTATCAAAGCCAGAAAATTGCTAATTCTTTCAATACATTTGATATATCAAATGTTTTGTGTTTGTGTGAGCAAGAACATGAAATGTTGCTTCATTAGGTGAAGAAGTCGTAGGACAACGTTCTCTTGGCCTCCATCTTTCCAGGTTGTTGCCTTGATTTTTTTTTCCTCCAGGAGAAGCCAATCACCATAATATTTGGTTATGACCAAGAAAACCAGAATTTTGGCACGCTGCTGTATTACAAAAAGCGTCTCATAAAGGCATACAAACGTGTTGGATGCCAGCAGCAGAAGTACTCATATTACTTTATTTTAGGTTGAAATGGAAACCGTGCTTTGATTGAGTTGTAGCTCTCCTGTTTTTGTTTGAAAATTTCAATTATCTGTTTCCAAGGGTGCGGAAATCGTCAGTATTGCAGAGTGTGACTTCCTCGAACCAACAGACAACAAGCAGGACTTTGAAGCCACGGAGAGGTACAGGTAACCAGCCTGGTTTGGACCAGTTTTAAACAATATTTTTTTGTCGCAGAATAAAATCTTCAATGCAATGTTAACAATGTAAGTACCATTTCTCCCTGAAAACTCCCCCTTGGTCCTGACTCCAAGCAGGGCATAAATGAGCCCCTAAGAACCATACCGGGCCATCCCATTTTTGCAGAATTGTGACTTCAGCATGTGCAGAAAACTGAGATCTACATTTCCTAAACGACCAACCCAATCTGCCCAGGATTTTCATGTAAGCAAACGTCCTCTCTGCCACTGTAAATATGCAATGCACTGCCTTAGTCATAGTGGACCATCCAGCCCATGGTTCAATGTAAACATGTTCTATGAACAATATGATTGATGATGATGGTGAAGAAGATAAAATCTTTGACAAATCAATCAGAAGATGATGGTTCCTCTTCAAAGGAGGTACCTTTCATTTAAATCCAGAAGGGCATCCAAAACCTGCCCCCTTGGTCCTGTACATATCTTGAGTTTTTAACAAGCAGTGTTTCTAGTTCCCAGATATCTAGATACATAAGCTGGCAACTTTGAGTCCTTTTCTCAAAGTTCCCCAACATGGGTTGGCCCACACCTTAGGGGCTCAAATATCTAAATTATACAGTTGCTCACTAAAGTGAGCACACCCTTTGCACTTTTGAAATTATTTCACAGCAACTTCCCAGCCAGCAGCTGCATTAGAGGCGCTGGCTAGAAGGTAATGAAAGAGCAGGCATTCTGGGATTTCTTTGCAAATACAAAACTGCTATTGCACAAAAACAAGGAATATGTTCTTCCACTCTTCTGTGATGACCTCTTGGAGTTGCAAGACGTCGGACACCGGATGTCCCTCCATGTTGCATTTCAGGGTGCCCCACCTGTGCTCAATTGGGTTCAGATGAAGCAACATGCTTGACCTCTCGAACACTTTCACTTTCAGATTGTTTAGAAAGGCAACTGTCAGCTTGGAGCAATGCTTTGGGTCAATGCTATCCTGAAATTATGCTCTTTGACTGAATTGTCAAAGGGAGGTACCATTTTTTCCTTGAAAATGTTACAGTACATATTGGAGTCCATAATTCTGTCGATGAATTTGAGGTCTACTGTACCAGTAGCACTCAGGCAGCCTCTAAGTATGATGCTACCACCACCATGTTTAACCTTTGGCTCAACACTCCTTTCTTGGTCCAGTTCACCAGATCGTTTCCATACATACTGTGTACACCATGAGATCCAATCAAGTTGACCTTTGTTTCATCTGGCCAGGTGACAGGTTGCCAGAAGGTCATCTGATTGATGTTTGTTAGCTGTTTGATAGTCTTCTTGTGGACTTGCTTCAGTAAAGGTTTAAACCTGGGCCAATGCCCATGCAAAGTGACTTAGTGGAGTATGCAACGAATGCTTTGTGCACTCACAGTTTGAGCAGATGTTGTGGAAATCTCTTCAGCAATACTGGGGACACTTCACCGTCTGTCCTGAAGAGCCAGCTTGAGAATTTGGCAAATAGTACATGCAGTCACCTTCCCAGGTCTGCCTTGGTGACTGTTCACTGTCGTATGATTCTTGGAAAATCTCTGAATGACCTTGGCCACAGTGTTGCAGCTCAGTTTCAAGGATGTACTGATTGTCTTGTATCTTTGGCCATCTTTATGTTGGGCAAGAATTTTGTCCTTAATATCTTTAGAGAGTTCTGACCACGAGGTGCCGTACTGACTGTTCTGTGTCTATTTGTGTGGTATTACTGCGGCATGTTACTTTTCAGATTGAATACCAGCACATGGTATAAAAAGTTCAGTGGTCTAGGCATATGGAAAGAATGTATGTGACAGCTATCTTTCCATAGTCAGCTAACTTCAAACCAAAGAGTATCCTGGGCGTACTCCGTTTTGTGGGCGCATGACGTCTGTCCGACTTCCTTATTTCTCCGACTTCCCATTTCTCTGACCATACATTTCTATATTTTTGCGTCCATTAGTCCGACCTCCCATTTCCCCGACTTAAGCATGCCCAGTGTTCCAACTCCCAGTAATTACGACAGTGTATTAGACCGACTAATCCGGCCCAGAAGCAGGATAGGAGTACGTATTGACTGAGATATCAACTTAATATCCTGTATTTTGACGGCGCCACAGTCTAGTCAAAAGCGCGTAGAGGGTCCGGCTCCTGTTCATGCATTTTTCATGTTTTAAGTCGTGTACAGATGTGATTCAGTCAGTGAAAGCTTAATTAATAAACATAAAGTCTCGGCATCCGAAGGAGGAGATGCCTTGAACGGGAAGCAGACCGTGGTGGTTTTCAATCACACACTCCGACGCCGCTTGTTGCAACTTAAGAAAATTTAATCCAGGAAAAAAAAATGGCTTACAAACATGGACCAAAACGGCTCCATAATACACACAAAAATCCAAAAGAAACGAAAGTTAACTAAAAAAAATTAACTAAACAGCATGAAGTGGTCAAAATTGGTGTTTTACGTATGCCTCTGTGTCTGGCACACGCGTCTTAGGAGCTCTCCCACGTTGGTTTGTGGATGAAAGCTGTATGTTCAGCTCCCCTTACATGTAAAATTAATCTCTTCATGACATTTGGGTCGGCGAAATCCACAGACAAGACTGTTGTCCATGCTCGCAATCATTACGCAATCATTACGGCCTCACAGAAGTGACATAGGACAATAAACAAACGAAATTCGTCAAAGCAAGTCATTTGGTGATTTGAAAGCCCATCTTTTAAACTGAGATGTGATTTAATCGAACATGACAGTAAAAATATTGATTGATTCTCTAGCCTATAGATTTTAGGCTTTAAAATAATGACTATAATAGTTTGTTTTACATTATTTTGTAGGTTATGCCACTTTTCATTCATAATTCATTTTCATTACAACTATACTCATTATTTACTGCTCTAACAAATGAGATGGACTCACCATGCATAATTGCGCAGGAACTGATCATAACAGTCACTTTTCTCAAACTCAGCCATAAGATCTTTATAATCCAGTTTGGATGCAATGTCCTTTTCAGTTGATAGTAGGGCAAGCCCGCACAGTCTGTCCAGTGACATGGAGGTGCGCAGCTGACAGCTGTCGCACCTACGGCACACAGCATCTGTACAGTTGACACACAGCTGATGCATCTGGACACGTGTGCTGCTCTTATTTTATGAGTCAATGCCGCTGTTCACTGGATTTTTATTTTTGCTAGGTCAGTTTATTATCAACTCCAGGTGTTTTACAGTTGTTCTACCTGGAGATGACTTGGCTTACTCACCTACAGAGACCCATTATTACCAGGTGTCTCCTCTTTCTCTCTTTTTCTCGCTCACTCGCGCTCGCTCCCAAATCACATAATAAATCTGATAGTATGAGAACATTACAAGTGAGGAAAAAATAGATGAGGTAAAAACATGAAATGGAAACATTGTAATAATTACTGTGACCAGAGCTGGACACGAGGGTCTATAACTGCCGTATCCAGTGTTAATTTAAAAAAGAAGAAAAAAAAAAACTGCAGGATTGCAGGCGCGAGGCCCCCTAGTGCCGCGGCGATGGCTCTGAATGGAGAACCTATAAAGTCGGAACTCTGGATGGTCGGATTTAGCCCTGGTCAGAATATAGGGATTATTTTGGTCGGAGCAATGGGCAGTCAGGCCAATGGGTCTAGAAAAGTCGGATTAATTGGTAGTCGGAGACATGGGCAGTTGGACTTTTTGGCGGTCAGACTGACGTATGCTCCCCCCGTTGGGCGTTGTTGCCAGTGTTTTTCGAATTCTCATTACAGGTGTCTACACATAAATCACAGAATGTTTACTCTTGAATGAACTTCATGCCAGTGCCTCTAATGCAACTGCTTACAAGTTGCAGTGAAATAATTTCAAAAGTGCAGAGGGTGTTCTTGCTTTTGTTAGCTGCTGTATATTTTGACCTCTTTTTTTCCAGTACTCCCAATTTTTGTGAAATATACCTAGTTATTTCTTCATGTGATTGCTGTCATCATCATCTTCTTCTTCTTGTTCTTATTAAGAACAGAAGAGTTAAGGTTTTAAAGAGGTAGCTGGAATTGGTTGAGGAGAGAATACTTAAAGCCTGATGGCCTGATGCTGTCAGCTCAAGAACTAGCAATCCGGACTAACTGGGTTAAAAGCCAAATTGATTGTGCAAAAATACCACCGAAATGTAGATTGTGAGGCGAGATGGATGAGACTGTCAGCCGCATTGTTGCTGAGCGCAAACAATGAATACAGGAAAATAAGACATGATAGGATAGCTACCATTTTGCTCTGTGATATGTGTAAAAGATTTGGGTTTCCACATGCAGAAAAAGATTACTAACACCAGATGAGCAAAACTGAAAAGGTTTCAGAAAATGAACAAGCCCAGTTATTATAGGACCTATCAATATAAACCCGAAACAGGAATTGACCATGGCCAGGCATATTGTCCTAGATAAGAACCTGGGCTCGATTCGGCTCAGGTCATTTGCTGCATGTCTTCCCCATTCTTCTCCCCAGACTTTCAAAATATTGTCTGAAAAGGATAACACTGTACGGCCTGTCAAATAAAAAGGAATTAACAGAAAATAATCTTTAAAAAAAAAAAAATAGAAAATGAAACAAACCACAACAGAATTTTTTTGAATTTTTTAGAATATTTATTTATTTATTTTTTAAATTTGGCAAATCTCCTACAATCCCACCCTAATCTGGAATGCCCAATTGGTGAACTTTTAATAAATAATAATACAACCCCAATTCTGAAATAGTTGGGGCGTGTAAATTGCTGCCAGGAAATCAAAATGACAGTTCAGATCACGGAGCCAATCCGTTATTTACAACAGAGCCTGTCAGCCACTGCTTTCTTTTTATACACTCATTGGTTGAATCTTCTGGCTGCAAGTTCAGAACGAGGGCGGAGGATACCATGAGCTTATTTCAAAATTTTCTGACATGAACAGACTTAGAATCTTCCTGACCCTAAGTAAATGCCTGGCCAACAGGAGGCCTGCTTACCATTGAACCCTGGAATAATTAGCAAAAAAAAAAACTATTTTGCTATTTCCCTTTTCCACACAGTCCTTCCCAATTTGAAACCCTGTGTAGTGCAATGGCCAATTGTGCACAATAGGCTGAAAAAAAAAAGCTGCATAGGGGCCCAAATTTGCTTGGTTGGCTTTTAAAAAGGGCTCAAACCCATAAAATATTTAATTCTCTTATACACCCTGCAACGCAGTGCCTTAACCCTAAAGTGAGCTATCCGATGTAGATAAATTAATAGCCAACAAACCCAGGCATTATATCTGACCTCATAAGAAAAATAAATAAAACAGGAATTGACCGCCAAAGGCCAGGCATATTGGTAGTAGATAAGAATATAACATGCTTGATTATCGATGTGGCTTGCCCATTTGATACGAGATTTGTCAAAAAAGAAAAGGAGAAGACAGAAGTCTATACAGACCTTAAATACAAAATATTAAAATGCTGAAAAGGATAAGTAAACAAAGTACTGACGGTGCCTGTAGTTGTAGGAAAATTAGGAATGGTAACAGAAAATTTGAAAAGGAATACTGGAAAGGAACTTGGAAAAAAAATAGATTGCCAGGGGAAACAAACCAGCAACAGAAAGTTTGTTGAAACTGGTAGAATACTTAAAGTTTTGGATTGTTGATCAGTGCAGCTCACACTTTGGAAAATGACTGTCTACAGGAAGGACCATGATCGAAAATATAATCTTCCTAAAAGTGTTGTAAAGCTTTGTGAATTATTTTAATAAATTTAAAAATACAACCCCAATTCTGAAATAGTTGGGACGAAATGTAAATTCTCTGAATAAAATCAAAATGCAATGACTTTCAGGTCAGGCAGGCCAATATGGCACTTTACAATCCACATAGATAACATTTCAAATGTTGAAACGGAGATATTTCACGTTTTTATCAAAAAATGAGCTCTTTTCAAATTTTCTGGCTGCAACTGGTCTCAAAAAACATTGGGAAACAGGCCAAAAAGGCGGGCTGAAAAAGCAATTAATATATAAGAGAATCAGCTGAAAGAACATTTAGAAGTAATTTTAGTTAACTGGCATCAGGTGTGTAACATGATTGGCTATAAAAGGGGTGTCTTAGAGAGGCTGAGCCTCTCAGAAGTAAAGATGGCCAGAGGCTCTCCAACCTGTCAAGGCTTGTGTAAAAAAATTGTGGAATTCTTTAAAATTAATGTTCCTCGACATAAAATTGCAAAGGCTTTGAAGGTCTCATCATTGACAGTGCATAAGATCATCAAAAGATTCAGAGAAACTGGAAAAATCTCTGTGCGTATGGAACAAGGAGACCTTTACTGGATGCCCGAGATCTTCGGGCCCTCAGACGCCACTGCATCACTCACCGGCATGATCCTGTCATTGACATCACTAAATGGGCCCTGGAATACTTCAAGAAACCACTGTCTGTAAACACAGTCCGCCGTGCCATCCACAGATGCCACCGAAAACTCTTTCATGCAAAAAGGAAACCATTGTTGAGCATGATCTAGAAGCGCCGCTGTGTTCTGTGGGCCAAGGCTCATTTAAAATGGACTGTAGCAAAGTGTCCTGTGGTCAGATGAGTCCAAATTTGACATTCTTGTTGGAAATCATGGGCGTCTGTGTCCTCCGGGCTAAAGAGGAGAAAGACCCCCCTCCTGTTATCAGCGTTCAGTTCAAAAGCCAGCATCTCTGATGGTATGGTGATGTATTAGTGCATATGGTGTGGGACACTTGCATGTTTTAAAAGCACCATGAATGATGAAAGGTATATTAAGGTTTCAGAGCAACATATGCTCCCCTCCAGCCAACATCTATTCCAAGGAAGGCCTTGTGTATTTCAACAAGACAATGCAAAACCACATACTGCAGCTATTACAACAGCATGGCCGTAGTAGAAGAGTCCATGTGTGCTGAACTGGCCTGCCTGCAGTCCTGATCTTTCACCCATTGAGAACATTTGGCACATAATTAAATGAAAAGTCCTTCAAAGGAGACCCAAAACTCTCCAGCAGCTGAAGCCTGTATTAAACAAGTGTGAGATCAAATTCCAATGGCTAAACTCAAGAAATTTGTCTCCTCAATGCCCAGATGCCTCCACTCTGTGCTAAAAAGAAGAGGGATGCTACACCATGGTAAACAGGCCCTGTGCCAACTTTTTGAGACCTGTAGCAGCCATCAAATTTGAAATGAGCTCATTTTGTGGATAAAATTGTAAAATTTCTCAGTTTCAACATTTGCTATGTTATCTCTGTTTTGTTGTGAATGAAATACTGGCTGGTGTGATTTGAAAGTCATTGCGTTTTGATTTTATTCACTATTTGCACTTGTCCCAACTATTTCGGAATTGGGGCTATAATGATGATGATGATGATGATGATGATGTTGATGATGATGATAATAATAATAATAATAATAATAATAATATAACATTCCAGGAATTTTAAGAAGAGTCTGGCTAAGAAGCTGCAGAAATACTGGTTTGCAACAGTTCATTTAAAAGGCAAAATGGATTCCAGCTGCACCAGTGAAATGGAGGATATGGAGTAAGTGTTCTTCATAGTGTATTTGCTACTGAGGCTTTATACTGAAGCAGTTGACCAACATTAGATTTTGCTTCCCGTAGCCAAGTGGCTGAGGATCTATGAATGATGCCTCTTGCCCTGGTGTTACAATGCTATGCAGCCATTGGGCCCATTGACACATTACAGTAAATATATGGAAATAAAACTTTAGTTTTCATTTGTTTACCTAGAACATGTGCATTATTACCCAAGTAGTTACAAAACGCACCCGTTTTTCTTTCGCTTTATGAAGGGTGCCAATAATTCTGCACCTAATAGTTTATGTATTGGTTCTAGGAAGTCTGCGAAGCAGAGGTGGGTCCAATGTGATTCATGCCATAAATGGAGGAAGGTGCCAGACGGAATAGATGCAAACAAGCTGCCCGAACGGTGGTTCTGCCACCAGAACGCAGACCCCAAGTTCAGGTGATATAATGTACATTTCCTGATTTGTGGATGGATGGATGGATGGATTGTTGCATGAATTGATTAAGTTATACTGTATTTTCCTCACTAATTGGTGGCAAATCAATGCACTTAAAGACCTTTTTTTTAGTCCAGACAGAGCAGGTACAGACTGAACTCTGCTGGGGTCTGCGTAGACTAAAATGAATCAATAGCTGACCTAAGCTCATAACTGCCTGGGCACGTCCATGCAAAGCACAATTATTGTGACCAATTCTAACCACTGTATTAACACAACCAGAAAAGAAAAATGACAATAACAGCGCATCTTGTTTACGTAACAAAGTGCATTCAGACAAGAACGAGATGTGCGCAATTGGACAAGCCCACTCAACTTTTCTTCAAACGATAAGCTGGCTGAGAAGTTTCATTTCAGTCAGAAATTTCATCTTTAGGTTGGCGTAATCCAATATGGAGGGTGATTTGTGCCATAATTCAATTCAATACACACATTGAAATACAATACACTTATTGAAATAAATACATGTGTAACAGTAAATACAATACAACAATGCTTTGTTTTTCAATGTGAGTCAGGAATATTTGTTAAAATTAAAACAATACAACATGATATTTTTTGAGGTGTGTATTGTATTTCAAGATGTGTATTGTATTTAATTTTGTCATGAATAATCCTGACCACATTGAAAAACAAAAACCGACTTTGTGTTGTATTTATTGTTACACATGTATTGTATTTTCGAGGTGTGTATTGTATTTCGAGCTCTGTGCCAAAAACCTCGCATTGAAATACAGTATCAGAATGGAGTTTTTCATATGCAGTTTTGGCACGATGTAGGCTGGGATTGGAAAACAGGTTGCGTGGGCTTTTTTTGGCCAGGCCCACGACAATGGACAAACATATTTAGCTGTCCAACAAACCTACAAAAATAAAATGACTGGCCCGTGAGGTCAGCGGGAAGCTGAAATCAGTCCCTGCAGTGGATCTCATTTTAGTATGTCAGCAGTTGCTGATACATGAAGTGGAAGGTGTTAGCATTCCATTATTTAACTGTACACAGTTCCTATCGTTTAATGAATAAAGCGCCATTACTTGCTCATGTTTTCCCATTTACGGATTCATTTTGCTGGAGCACCTATTGTTAACCGCCCCACTTCTGAGGATCTCGCGTCTTTGCATTGACTTTGAATTTAATCTGTGTACTGAAAAATTCATTTATCTACAGTGTGAAAGCAGCAGAACTCAATTCTGGAAAATGAATGGATTGTGACTATATGAATGTTTTAATGTCTTTTGTGTGTTGAATATTTTTTTTGTTGCCAATCTCTCACTAGCCCAGTGTGCACAATCCAAAGACTGCTTTTTTAGCCCTGTATTCAGTTAATAGCCTTCTGAAAATAAACGTTACTTATCAAACATCCTTTTGAATTAAAGGGTTAATTTATGTCTGAATAGTAAAATAATGATCTACCTAATCAAAATTGGGTTTTTTTCTTTTTCATTTAACGTTTTCTTATTTCTGATATTTGAACGTCAAATAGCGAAGCAGTGCATATTTTGAGGTGTAACAAACTTTCTTCCTCCTTGAAATTCTCACGCATGTTGGTTACCCGAATTTTATTCGAACAGTAATTCCATCCGTATATTACAACCATGGTCGGACATCATTGCTCTGTTTTTATTATTACACCTGACAGACATGGTCAGTCGTTGGTCCTACTTTTTACTTTCGAAAGATGGTCTGAGTCGGTTGGACAAGTAATGTTATGTCCAGCCCCTGGAGATAAAAAGAGTCTGTCTGTTTCTTGTTATACCCAGCCTAATGCCAGTGCCTAACGTTTTTATGGTTATAGGTTGGCTAGCGGATGAATTTTTGTTCGAAATTACTACCTTAGCGAACTATCTGAGGTTTCAGGGTTTTAATCAAGACCTGCCAGCCAATCAAAAAAATGGATTCACCCAGACCATGGTAAAGATCAGTACCAACATTGGGAGACTTAGGGCACTTTTTTGACATTTTCCAATCATATTAATTGGTTGGAGCTCATAGACTAAAATTTACATAGTGCCAAAACCCAACATGAAATACAATACACACTCGATATACAATGCACACATTGCAATACAATGGAACATTTAACTTGAAAAACAATACGGTTGTATTGTTTTAATTTTTCCCATTAATTTCCCGACCGGCATTGAAAACAAAAGCATTTTTGTATTGTATTTATTGTTACATATGTATTGTATTTTCAAGGTATGTATTGCATTTAGAGTGTGATATTTATTTATTTTCACAAATATTCCTGATGGACATTGAAAAGAAAATCATTTTAGAATTGTATTTATTGTTTCACATTTATTGACCTTTTGAGGTGCCATTGCATTTTGACATGTATTGTATTTTCAATATGTGTATTGTATTTAAGCATTTTTGTATTGCATTTATTGCTACACATGTATTGTATTTTCAAGATGTGTATTGTATTTCAATGTGTGTATTGTATTGAATTATGGCACAAATCACCCTCCATAATCCAAAGGCTAGTGACCCAATTGATAGCTAGCTTGTTTGAAGTTATATTGTGGTCTAAATAAAGGGTATTGCCTGCGAACAACCTTTGCTTCACGTCTTTATTTGGATGAGCATCGTTAGGCCAGGCACAGCTATGACCACGATCTGTCAGGTGTGGTGCACTTGGTGCAAATTCAAATCACAAAGTTGGACATAGCTACAACCAGCCTAAAAGCTAAAACCGACTTTTTTTGCACCCTGCTGAGGCTCTATGCTCCAGGAGTGTGTGGGAGGTCCACTGGTACAATGATAGCGGCATCAGAATGGAGATGTCGTTACAATGTAGCTTTATAACGGTAGGATGGGAAAACAGGTTAAAAATGGGCTTTTTTTTCACAGCCCCGGCCAGACCATGGACAAACATAATTAGCTGTCCTGGGACTCTCTCAAAAAACACTGTCAGGTCAGTGGGGAAGTGGTAATGTCAAGCCCTGCAGTGGATCTCATTTTAATATATAATTTTGTAATGGAAGGAAAAACATTCCATTATTTCAATCAAGCACAATTAGCAGGTCTTTTCTCAAACTGTAGGGCCACACTTGCTCATGTTCTCCCACCAAGCGATTCAGTTTGCATGGGCTTCCAGTGAGTTAATGAGTACTTCTGAGGCTCTAAGTTTGGTTGTTCTGTTGGTTTTTACACTCCTGTACTGAAATTCATCTATCTACAGGACCTGTGCAGCAGACCAGGAGTTGGAGGACTCAATGGATGAGGAGCTATTCACAGAGACCATCATACTGTGAGAATATTTTTTTCTCTCGTCACTCTCTCTCACTTGCTTGTCAGTCCATAAGGTTGATGGTTCAGCCCCATGAAGATCAGTGCAACTGCGGAAACTAACCAATTCTAATCAAAGGCTAGTCGTTTTGAATTAAAGGGTCAACTCAATGGCTGTAATCAGATAAAATAAAGATTTTAAATAACAAACTTGTGACACCACCAATGATGATTTTCTTCCTCCTTGATAACAATCAATGTAAGTCAGTGCGCATGTTGGTTATTTTTTGGAATTTTTATTCGTTAAAACTAATTCCATATTATATTACAACGCTGTCCTTGAACCATTGCTCTTTGTTTATTATTACCTCCGCCAAGGAGGTTATGTAATCGTTGGAATCTATTTGTTACTTTCGAAAACTTCGAAAGTATGTTGGTCGTCATGTGTGTCCGTCTGTTTGTCTGTCTGTTTGCTTGTTTACACTCTACAGGCCACAGTTTTTATCATATCGTCCTGAAATTTTTACAGTACAAAGATATCTCACCGTCGGTAGAGGTTATTAGATTTTGGTGAAGATCCGGATCAAATCCTGGATTCTGGATCACTTTAAAGATTTCGTTAACATTGGGAGATAGGGAACTTTTTGACATTTTCCTCACTAACTCACTAATGAGAAGTTTTCGAAAGTGTTTAGCGTGATTTTATTTGTTTGTTAGTTAGTTAGCAACATTACGGAAAAACTAATGGACGGATTTACGAAAAATTTCACAGTAGGTGGGAATTGGTCTAACTTAGATCCCATTAGATTTTGGGCTAGATCCAGAAGGGATTAAGCAGCTGTAGGGACTGCTGGGCCTTGGCAGAGGTATGCGCTCTCTGAGTGCTCTTGTTTTTTATTTATTTTCATAAATTACTGAGTCATTTGGACAAAGAGGAGGTCAATGCCCCATGGAGCAATGTGAGGGTATGGACCTTGCTCAAGGGCCAAATGTCTACATGGATTGTATTGTTCCAACACCGGGGCTTGAAACTCCTACCTTTAAGGACCCTGCCAAGGACTTTGTATGTCTTTGGCCACTTGGCTATAAGCTGTCTCTGCTCTATTGGTGCTTTTCCACTGCATGGTACGGCTCCTATCGATTTGACTCTTCCCGGATTTTTGCATTTCCATTGTGGATAGTGCCCAGCACCACTTTTTTCCAGTAGGGGAGACCGGGGCTTGTTGTCACACGGGTAAGTTGTCACACTGCAATTATCTTCTCTGCTAGAGGGCGCAACTAAAAAGTGGAATACTAGTTTTTTCCTTTACATGGTCAGGTGTCATGTCCTGTGTAAGAGAACAATAAACATTGTAAGTTGAGATGAGCAAATTAACCATTTTCCCCAACCCAAAGTAAAAAAATATTAACTTTATATAGTTTAAAATAAGCTTCTTTCAGATAAAAATCCTAGCAGTGATACATGTGGACTTGTTAGAGAAGATATTAAGGCATCCTGTCATACCTCAGTCATTGTTCTGTTTTAAGCTAACTTTAAGCTAGAGCTAGCATTAGCAAACATGGTAGTTTGGGGCATCTTGTCTCAGTTATTTGGGGGTTAGTTGTCACATGTGAAGAAAACAAGTTAACCAGCAGAGAAAGGAGGGAAAAACTGCTATTCTCACCAACACACCTGTGAAGGAGGCACTTGAAGCTGAAAGACAGGCACAAGGGAAAAAAAGTCTATTCAAAAAGAAAGGCAAGGCAACCAAATCCAAAATACCAAAGAAGCAAAGCACAGGGAAGAAACAGAGGGCAGGTACAAAAAGAAAAACTCCAAATAACTCCTTATCGGAAGAAGATGAGTCCCTGTGCCTGGTCTGTGTAGAGCCATTTGGAAACAGCCGCCCAGGAGAAACCTGGGTGCAGTGCATAATATGCAAAGGATGGGCCCATGAAGAATGCACCCCTGGCAAATCAATCTACGTATGCCAGAACTGCGACTCAGATGAAGAGTCTGACTAGTGAGGTCAGGTTTTGTTTGAGTTTTTTTAATAGATCTTCCAGAACTAATTTAGGTTTCATAAGTTTCATAATGCATGTTGCATAATATTTTATGTTAAGATTTATTCACTTTCAAGTAAAAAAATAACAACAATTTTGTCCTTGTTTTATTAGTTGCAAAATCCAGTGTGACATCTTACCCCATATAGTGTGACAACTTACCTGTTGGTGAGGCAACTTGTCACATGGTGACAATCTCTATTTGATTGCTTATAACTCTGCACTGACACAAGATATGAAAATGACATGAATACAAAATATATACCTGAGACTTTGGCCTTTCATCTGGTACACATTTTTTTTTATATATGATGTATTGATTCCAAGAAATATATGAATGTAAAAAGTGTGACAACAAGCCCCGGTCTCCCCTACCGCCTCAGCTGGGGTTCCAAGTGAGCCGAGCCGATTCTAAAACGTGATGTCAATGTGATGCAGATCAACAACTGGTAAGAGGGAATCATCATTTGCACAACACAGGACAAAGTTGGCACTCACTTCCTACAACCAAGCCTATTTTAAAACTCATTTAAAACCAACATGTTAACGATGGCTGCTTTGTGTAGCACTAGAGAGGTAGCTAGCCAGCCAGTGTTAGGGATGACATTATGTTGTGCTATTGTTTCCTTTTGTTTAGGTTCAGGTTCCTAAACTTGACACCATTTCCTATTGTGTTTCATTCACATCACAGCAATTTCAATGGTCGATCCCGCCAACAGTTGAGCAAATCAGCTGTGTTGAAAATGAGTGCCGGGACCAAGTCTCAGCCTACTTGCAAAAGCTTAGATTTTCTGGAAGTGATGAAAGACTATATAGTTACTTCCGGCAAACCTTAAATTGAGATGTTTTGAAATGGGGGTTTCAATTTTGATTGATGCTTGTAGGCAATTGGGGGAAAAAAAAAAACTAATAAAGAACAGTGCTTCCCACAAGTTGATTTGAAGTTCGTCTCTATCATCTGTCAATCCATCCAAGAATATCTAACCTGCTTCTTCCTATCAAGGGCTGCGGAGGAGCTGGAGCCTATCCCAGCTGACTATGGGTGAAAGGCAGAAACATGCCCTGAGCAGTTCACCTATCCTTCTCAGGGCACACACACTCACACCTACCAGCAATTTTAGAGTCTCCAAATAGCTTTACATCAATGTCATTTGGACTGTAAGATGAAACTGGAGTACACACACGCTTACACACAAACACACAGGGGAAACAGAGAAGCCCCAAGCCAGATTCAAACCCACGATCTTCTTTTCCCTCTGGGCTGCCAATGATTCTCGGGCCCATTGTATGTGTACTGGCCTCATTGCGCTGCTTTGTCTAATCTCAGAGAACTAGGTTGAGCTTTTGTGGTTACCCTCGCCCCGAAGGGGGAGCGAGGGTATTGTAATCGGATCTGTCTGTCTGTCTGTCCGGACGCATATCTTAAAAACTATTGGCATGATTTACATAAAACTTTGCCAGCAGAAAGGTCCTACCCGTGGCTCGGTCCTCCTCTAACATCAGGCTGCTTGGTCAGAAATCAAAGTCAAAAACAAATGTCAAACGACCAAGGGTTTGCAATCTCTGATTGTCTTGTTTGATTTGTATTTCTATTGTAAAAGTATTTGAAAAATATGTCCTGTTTCCAACAGGGAGGAAACTGAGCAGCAGGAAGAGGACCGACAGCAGGTGAGAGTGTGTGTGTGTGTGTGTGTGTGTGTGTGTGTGTGTGTGTGCGTGCCGCGCGCGTGGGTATACATGCATGTTTGTGTGTGTGAGCATGTGTGCATGTATTTGCATGTGTTTTTGTGTGCTTGTATTTGTGTTTGTGTGTGTGTGTATGCATTTGCATGTGTGCACGTGGGCTTTGGTGTGTGTCTCTGAGCAAAAACATGATAAATACTTCAAAGGCACATTCAGAGGAACTATAGGATTTTTTCTCAAAAGCGTAGTTTTCACCTCATCCTTTGCTTCCTTCCTTGCCTAATTTCCTTGGTCTGAGAAGGAAGAAAAGGCTGAGTGCAGGTAATGATAAAAGAAGTTAATAAGGGAAATGTGAGTTATTGACACTGATGGAATATCCTCGGTCCTTCAGAGGTCAGTTCATAGCGATATCAGTTACAGGCCTTGCAGATGTGTGGTGAGATGGGAGAAGTAACCCTGTATCTGTCATTTAAACATAACACATTCTAACCCGTCTTCCCTCTCAAGAAATCTTTTGGTTTCCTCACTCCTTGAAGGCATGTTTAACAGACTGAAAGGTCACCAAAGATGCAGGACCTCAGGCAGGAAACAAGAGAACAAGGACAGGAAAACTGTGTGATACTAAAAACTCGCCCGGATAGTTCAGTTCAGCCCAAGTCCCTGCAGAAAATAGCAACTGTGTGTAGTGGGGGGTCATGGCTGGCTGGTGGCTCCCCCATGAGGCTGGGCTGTGAAGGGGCATTTGAGGATTGTTTTGCTGCAAAATGTCCAGAGAAATGTAGCAAACATTCATTTATCTGCTGATGATGTTGAATTGCTGATTTTAATAATAAATGGGACTTTCCTTCAGATGTTTAAAAGTTCAGAATTGCATAGAAATAGCGGTTACTTAAAGGCATATCATGAGATTGGAACCTCTCCCAAACTGCCCCCACTTTCACAGTCAATAGTCCTGTAATCAGCAAGTACACCCGTATCATCCCTTAGTATTGAACTGAAGTGATGTCACTCTAACCTCCTTCAGGGAACAAACACAAATTGTATTGGAAGTGGTTTTACTTTGTTTCAAAATGCACAAGATTAATCATCTAAGGATCAGTCCATGTGTTGAATAATAACATAATGTTATGTCTGACTAACACTACAGACAGCAGAGGATGGTGCTTCAACAT
Source organism: Gymnothorax javanicus (assembly GCA_029692085.1). Classification (NCBI taxonomy): domain Eukaryota; kingdom Metazoa; phylum Chordata; class Actinopteri; order Anguilliformes; family Muraenidae; genus Gymnothorax; species Gymnothorax javanicus. Next base: position 16,651,226 of record CM056210.1, on the reverse strand, counting down.
CCAGCACTGCAGCTACGCCCTCAAGCTCTAGTCACAGTGGTTCAGAATTACCTCAGGAAGGCCCTTGCAGCCCTCCTCGCAGTAGATCCGGTAAGAGCCGCTCAGGTAAGAGCTGCACACCTACCCGGCCGATCAGCTTTATGTAAACGACAGGAAAACTCATTGGACCTCCTTCCATTGCTCCAAAGTAGGGGCTTTCAGCTGCGCACGAGGGTCAGCGTGGGGACTGATCTGTGGCGACCTCGCCCCATAGACCGGAGCGTTTGATGCACTGTGTTATTAGACAAATTTTATTCAACGCCATTATTCAAATTTTCTGTTTCTTGTGCCACTGTTGTCCGTCTGTGGATTCAAAGCAGACAGGACAGCCTTCATGCTCTTTCAAATCGCCCTGCATGACACTCGCTAATGCAGCAAGATTATCAAGGTCATTTCCCTCATCTGTGAGTGGGGACAGTGCTCTGGCTTGTCGGCGTATATTTATAGCATTGAACAAAAAGATAAAAGCATCAGCAGTAGAGAGAAAGTCATACTCACTCCTCTCTTCTATTTACAGGGTTGAAACGCAGGGAGCCCTCCACCCGTGCAACTGCAAGGTAAAGCTGAGCTGGGGAAAACAGTGAAATACTGTATAAGTGCACTACTGCGCTACTGTCTTTGGAAACTGAAGTAAAATAAACTGTGATGGAATGATGATTTAAAAATGAATACATTGTTTTAAAATATTGAACAATTTCCTATGAAGACCAGGAAATAGCAGGGGTCTCATTTTTAAACTCTGCACAAGCTGGCAAAGGGCTTCGAAATATGCTTCCCACAGCAAAATAAAAATTGACGGGAACCCAATGAATATCTATGGAAAGTCTGACCCATGCTTAGGGAGCACTTTAAAGAAAGAGGAAATTAATGAAATCCATTGTGACGGATGGAAATGCAAGCAAATGACCTAAATAATTTTCTTTTTTTTTATATAGCTTAAAATGTATAGGTAATTATCGGTTTAGATGATAATTATGAAACAATGAAGTTTCAATAATGGTCTTAATTGTTATGTCAGCTAGTCATTTATGAACCTTTGTCCATCATGTAGCCTATATATTAATTAATGTAATCAGGTCCCAGCGACTTCTCAGAATGAACTGCTTCTTGCTTAAATCCTTCTGTGAATTGTTAGTAAGGAATCTGACTTTATGACAAGTTGACACCATGATTCGGATGGGAATGAATTGCTTTGCGCACACCTAAATGTAGATCGACGAATACGATGGGTTGCACCTCGAAGTCTCTTAAATGTCATAGTTGGACAAATAGTCGCTTAACCCACACTGCCAGATGAGCTTGGCTGGATTTATTCTGGTTGCTTCGCGTTCACAGCTTGTCTTTTATACATAGTGGATCTTACACAAGTGAGTCTATCAGGTGAAAGTTATGACATGAGCCGAGTATATTTTGTGTTTGTTTCGAGCTTTAGCGAGCAACAGACGCAAAATTTACTCAACGAGTTTTGTAACTTTCATGTGACACGACCCAGAGTATAAGATTCTGTTTATCACATAACTGAATCGAGTAATTTAATAGAAAACAAACAGCACTCTAATAGCAATTATGTCTCCCCCCCGGAGGGAGAGGGGAGACATATTGTTTTAGGCTCGGTTCGAGTCGGCGGTCCCACTTCATTTCCGAAGCGTAACTCCATAACCGTTTGCATGTTCTTAACGAAACTTTGCATACTTACTACTCAGGTCCTGAAGTGGTGCCTTTTGGTATGTGCCTGTCTGTCCGTCCGTTTGTCTGTCCCTCCGGATGTAATTAATTTTTGTCCGGAGCATAACTCCACAACCGTTTGCATGATCTTAATGAAACTCTGCATACTTAGTACAAAGGTCCTGCAGTGGTGCTTTTTGGTATGTGCCTGACTCTGTCCTTTCTTCCATCTGTCCAGTGGGTTAGGCAGGGAATGGGGGCTGGGGGGGAGACATTCGTTTTTACAAGTAAAAACACATTCTAGTTTCCTTTATGTTAGCACTGAGCTAACGCCATTACTCTGATACTCCGTAGGTCACTGAGTCACAGCCATTTGCAATTGAACTGGTTATGCTCTCTAAATTCACAGTCAACTGAGTAGCTAGCAAGCTAACAAACTAATGTTACATAATGGTTACAGGAGTTCGGTGCCTGTTCAGTAACAATAACTTCATTATGAGTGTAGCATCCCTTTGCTAAGCCGTTTTCAACTAACACACTTAGTATTCAGTTTGGCGAAATATTAATAGCGTGATGTTACTCGGAGGAATTTTTTCCCCGGCGGCATTTTTTTCAGGATATTACCCTTGGGTAATATCAAAAATATGTCAAGCTGGGCTATGGTAGGAGTTCTTGTTATGTGATAAAAGTTATGCGCACAGTCCACTCATTAATTCTAGGGGGCAGATAAAGCCATTAAACCATTGTCTGCATGACAATGTCCATGCATTTACATTAAAGCTTGTTAACTATATGTCTAATCAACAGTGGACAACTTTATTCTTATTTGCAGCAGTTAATTTTTTTCAAGTATGTATTGGTACAACCCCAATTCCGAAATAGTTGGGACAAAGTGTAAATTGTGAATAAAATCAAAAGCGTAATGGCTTCACAATAGAACAGAGATAACATAGCAAATGTTGAAACTGGTGAGCTCATTTCAAATTTGATGGCTGCTACAGGTCTCAAAAAGTTGGGACAGGAGCCTGTTTACCATGGTGTAGCATCCCTCTTCTTTTTAACACAGAGTGTGGGGCGTCTGGGCATTGAGGCGACAAGTTCCTTGAGTTTAGCCATTGGAATTTGATCCCTCTTGTTTAATACAGGCTTCCAGCTGCTGGAGAGTTTTGGGTCTCCTTTGACGGACTTTTTCGTTTAATTATGCACCAAATTTTCTCAATCGGTGAAAGATCAGGACTGCAGCCAGGCCAGTTCAGCCTGTTTACCATGGACTCTTCTACTACACAGAATTGAGGCCATGCTGTTGTAATAGCTGCAGTATGTGGTTTTGCATTGTCCTGCTGAAATACACAAGGCCTTCCCTATAATAGATGTTGTCTGGAGGGGAGCATATGTTGCTCTGAAACCTTTATATACCTTTCAGCATTCATGGTGCTTTTTAAAACTTGCAAGTGTCCCACACCATATGCACTAATGCATCCCCATACCATCAGAGATGCTGGCTTTTGAACTGAACTCTGATAACAGGAGGGGTGGTCTTTCTCCTCTTTAGCCCGGAGGACACGACGCCCATGATTTCTAACAAGAATGTTAAATTTGGACTCGTCCGACCACAGGACTCTTTGCCACTTTGCTACAGTCCATTTTAAATGAGCCTTGGCCCACAGAAGACAGCGGCGCTTCTGGATCATGCTCAACAATGGCTTCCTATTTGCATGATAGAGTTTTAGGTGGCATCTGTGGATGGCACGGCGGACTCTGTTTACAGACAGTGGTTTCTTTACGTATTCCTGGGCCCATTTGTGACCCCGAACCACAAAACCAGTCATATGGGTAAATATGAGATTTAAAATGGAGATTCATGCATATTTTGAAAGAGTACTAAAAATGCTTTCCAACAATGTATAGTTTGTCAAGATCGGGTAAAAATTGACCGAGATATGGCATTTTGAAGATGGGAAACTTGGGCAATAGAAATTTCCAGAAAACGGAGAAAATTGAGTTTAAAAATTGCCATATTCACTCCTTAGCAAATCATATTTGTAATAGAGAGAATTAAATGAAACTTGCACCATTCATTAAGCATACTATCACCTTTAAACAGTGCAAGTTCAAGTACAAAGTATTTTTCATAGTAGCCTACGCATAGAAAGAAGCAAAGAAACCACGCATTGTTCTCTCCTCGTGTTCTTTTATCAATTTTCAATTGAATGAAAGATGCAGTATTCAAAAAACAAACAGACAGTCTCTCCTATATATACTACGTCTTCTTCGAGTTTACTGGCTGTGTAAAAAAACACTATAATTGAGTATAATTGACCGCAGAATTACATAGTATCAATAACATGTCGAATTTTTGCTTCAGAAAACTGATTTTTCTTAACTACTAATTGGGATACCATTTGCTCACTGTAGCTGAAGTGGTTGCTATAGAGGAGAACGATTTTTTCTGTAGCAAGAGAAAATTTTTTTGAACTGCTGGATAGATACTATGGGCAAGAATATTGAGCAGTTTGCACATCAGGCATAGCTGAGGAGTTTAATTCAGGCAACTCCTGAAAAACAGGGATTGGAGCGAATTCGGCTTGCTTGTGAATATTCAATAACTGATCCGGGGGTGCTGTCTAGTGGAAGAATATTGGAATTGCGTGCACAAATTTGCAGCTTTATGCCCGTTGGTAGATACATCTGCACAAAGCGCTTAAGATAGCCTGCCGAGCACCGCTGTTCTTCTCGAACGAGCCACATCCAGATAATCCTTAAATGATGAATTACATTCATATTTTAATTTGGAACAAGTAGCAAAGTGGCCAGTGTCAAAGTAACAAAGTAAAAGTATACTTTTTGTCTTTTAAGTGTTGTAGAGTAAAAGTCCCGGGTAAAAAAAAAAAAAAAAAACTGTTTCTAGGGAAGGCCCGTCTTTGTTTATACCAAGTGCGGTTTGTTCTGACGTCTCCTATTGGTTCACGTTTGAACCTACGTAGTCATCTCATAAATAATCAAATAGAGGGAATTCCCCGCTTTGCAATGATACCAACAATGTTGGGGAATCCCCAGCTGGCGCCGCGCTGGAAGCGATTTTTGTCGGCGCATTTTTCATAGTTTTTGGGCTAATTACACAAAGATTTTCACCACCCACTTCTCCAAAATCAAGTTTGGAGGCACCTATGGTAGGATTTTTTGCGAAATACTCACTTGGAATGGTATCTTAAGTTATTTTTCTAACATTTAATGCACAAATCGAAAAATCGATAATTTTAATGTAAATTGTATTGGACGGCTGTAGGGCAAAATGGGCTCGCGCGACTTACGACTGGTTTTGTGATCCAGGGTCACATATAGTAATGTCGATGACAGAATCATGCCGGTGAGCGATGCAGTAGCATCCGAGGGCCTGAAGACCACAAGCATCCAGTAAAGGTCTTCGGCCTTATCCCTTTAGCACACAGATTTTTCCAGTTTCTCTGAATCTTTTGATGATGTTATGCATTGTCGATGGTGAGACCTTCAAAGCCTTTGCAATTTGATGTCGAGGAACATTGTTTTTAAAGTATTCTACAACTTTTTTACGCAAGCCTTCACAGGTTGTAGAGCCTCTGGCCATCTTTACTTCTGAGAGACTCAGCCTCTCTAAGACATCCCTTTCATAGCCAATCATGTTACACACCTGATGCCAGTTAATTTAATTACTTGCTAAATGTTCTTTTATCTGATTCTCTTATATATTAATTGCTTTTTCAGCCCTTTTTTGCCTGTGTCCAAACTTTTTTGAGACCTGTTGCAGCCAGAAAATTTGAAATAAGCTCATTTTGTGGATAAAAATGTAAAATGTCTCAGTTTCAACATTTGGAATGTTATCTATGTTCTATTGCAAATAACATATTGGCTCATGTGATCTGGAAGTTATTGCATTTTGTTTTTATTCACAATTTACACTTTGTCCCAACAATTTCGGAAATGGGGTTGTAAATAGGCTTACATCTCCTGATTTGATATAGCCTCCCTTGGAAAAAAAAAAAATCAAAGATGGGGTTTGTTCCGTTTTTCTCTTGCATTTGCTTTTGTGGTTTGCTTGTTTTTGAATTTGAATTGTTTCTGTTTTTGCTGCGCGTGTTTGTCCAATTGGAGATGTTTTGGGCCGTTGCAGCGCGTTTGCCCCCGTCGGCCACTGTACTTAAGTCCAAAACCAGCCAATAGGATGAGCGTGTCAAAATTAAGTTTAACCTGAAATCCAAACCGTTCCGAGTGGTCATAATGAAGTGGACTCCTCTTGTGTTACGTAATTTAATCTCATACGCCAACATAGCCTTCATAAATGCTGTAAGACGTGTTAAATTACTCTACTCCTTCTTTTAGGAGCAAGAGGTCATTGTTTTCAACCTCATGGAGCACGCGGGCAAAAAGGGCGAAAGCAGACGATGACAGTTCATCACTGTCGACTGACACTGAGGAGTTTTTAGCGTCATGCCAGACGGTGCCATATGTTGTCCCAGATGACCAGATTATGGATGATGTTGGAGCTCCGGTCATTCAGACTGAAGTTGCCGCACCAATCAGTGTCCAGGAGAGAAACCAGCAGCTCAGTGATGGTGCTGTCCCTGAGGAGCCCATGGAAACCAGCACCAGGGCCACTGCCACCGACCCAACATCAGTTGTGCAGCAGTCAGTGTCTGTCACCACCCAAACAGAGCGAGCCGCCACACTGAAGGAGGAGCCCTCAGAGGATCAGCCCAACTGCTTGGAGCAGACCCAGAGACAGAAGGAAGCTTCAAATGGAGGAGAGTGCCCCCTCCTGGAGTTGGCTGCGGAAGAACAGAACTGGCTTCGTAAGCAGTGGGAGATGGCCACTGAGGAGAGAGACCAGTGCAGGCAGCAGCTGGAGGAAGCAAAACAGGAGAAAGACCAGAACAGGGGTCAGATGGAGACAGCCAATCAAGAAAGAGATCACTACAGGACGCAGCTTGAGGCAGCCAATCAAGAAAGAGATCAGTACATGGCAAAAGTAAACCAGTTAAAGCAGGAGCTGCTGCAAATGAGAGCTGGCCAGGTGGAGCCAGAGCCTAGAGACCAGGCGTCCACAGGGGAGGACGACCTCACCAGGCAGTGGGACTCCATCTTTAAGGATCTCAGCCACTTCAAAGACGAGATGGACCAGCAAAGAAGCAAGGTGAGATACCAGTATGCCAGAGCCCCAGATGGGAACAGTGCACAGCTGGGAGTGCTTTCTGCAGGGAGTCTGTAAAGCCTTAAACAAGAGGGATGTTTCATAATATTGCTCGCCTACTGAAGGCCAGTAGTCAGACACTTAGTCAACCAATGGCTCTTAGATGCAACCTTGCAACATGATTATTTTTTTCTATGAGTCTATTTTTGTTTTCCCCTGATGATTTCATGAACGTTCTCAAAAATTAGTTTTGTATCTGATGTTTCTGAGGATAGTTTGATGGCAAGAAGTATTGGGACTGTCACAGTTATTGTTTTGGCACAGTAGGACACTGCACAATAAAACAAGAATGAGGCAGAAGTATAGACCTTCAGCATTAACATTAGAGTATTTACCGGCATATTAGGTGATCCCTGTAGGAATTAAAGCTCTTTCCAATCCATGGTCTCTTTTCTCAGTGTGAGGAGCAGAGGAGGGAGCTGGAGGATCTGAGGGAGGCTGGGAGCAGTACCGTTAGCCCCAGGCCGGCACAGAGTGCAGGGGCCGGTCCCAGCCAGCCTGGATCATCAGAGGCCGAAAGGTAAGAGTCGGGGTCTTGAGGCAGCCATTAGCATAGTGGCTAAGTTGCTTTACTGGGGATTAGGAGGGCGGCGGTTCAAGTCCTAGTGTAGCCACAATAATATTGGTTAACTGGCCCTTGAGCACGGCTACCCTACATTTCTCCCGGAAGACTGACCCTTCTTTACTGTCAATTGGGATAAAAGCATTAATAAATGCGTGTAAATATGTCATTAATGCACAGAGCGCAAGCTCCCTTTCCTTTTTTAGTTGCACCCCCCCAAGGGGTAGGGCAAGGGTATTGTAATCAACTTGGTTTGTTTGTTAGTTAATTCATTTGTTTGTTTGTAAGCAAGATTTCGAGAAAACCACTCCCTCAAATTTTAGCAAATTTGCCCAAAAGTTGGGCAATGACCCACAATAGTTCCAAATTAATTTGGAATGATTTGGGCCAAGGTCAAGGCCACTGAAAAGGTCAAAATCATTTTTTGGCTATAACTCTGTCAGAAATGAAAATGGTATGAGCTGCCGGATAGCTCACTCGGTTAAGGCACTATGTTGCAGTGCAGAAGTGACTATCACGCTCAGGGTTCGAGCCCCTGGTCGTACCAACCGCAGCAGTGGTTGACAGCTTTTTCAGAGTAGCGCACAATTGGCCATTGCGCTACAGGGTTTCAAATTGGGAGGGACTGCTGGGAAAGGGAAATAAATAAATAGCTTGTTCGTTGCTCAAGCACCTCCTGTTGGCCAGACGGGCGCTTGTCAGGAAGATTCTAAGCCTGTTCATGTTCAGGTATCCTCCGCCCTCGTTCTGAACTTGCGAAGATTCAACCAATGAGTGTATAAGAAGCAATGGCTGACAGGCATGTGCTTCGGAGGAGAGCCGTGAACTGTATTCACTCTCCTGAGTTGGCAACAAGGGGTCGCAAACGAGCAAGCCTTGTACATAGTTCACCAATTGAGCATTCCAGATTCGGGTGGGAATGGAGATGTCAATTTTTTTTTAAATAAAAAAAATTATAATAATAACAAAAAAAAAAATGGAAATGGTCCAAATCATATCATACTAATGCCAAAAGTTTCCTTTTCCAATTTGTAAAATATAATCCATGCTATAGTGAAAATTGCAGTTTCAAAGATCGCTAGAGGATCAAAGTTCAGGGGGGTTAAGGTCATTGATCTTAAATGCCTAATTTACACTGTATCTCAAAAACTAATTTATATAGCCTCCTGGTTACTATTAAACACGTGCAGGAAATCATAAATGGAGATTAAAATGACACCATAATCTTTGACCTTGAATGAACTTTGTGAAGGAATTTTTGTTGTTACTGTTATAGTTTTAAAATTCCTTGTTGTAGTGTTTAGTGCACTTTGATTTTATTACATTAGTTTTACTGCTTAAAAATAATAATAATATATACTTGTTAGAAATGTAAATGCTTATTTTGTTCTCAGCATTAGGCTTTGAGGAAACTGTCTGTGGGAAAGTACTGATGGGAGGGGTGCATGCACCTGGATAGGAGTTATGGACTCATGTCTGGGAAATGTCCCAACTTAGCAAGATAACAGAATTGTTTCTATCTGTACCAGGCCTTGAAACTGAGCCCCTAAGCACAAAATGTGACTCCTCCAAGCGCATCCCTAGAGCAGAAATCTTCAAAGAATAAAATGTTTGTAATTTTGTGATTGATTGCTTGAAGGAAGCCTGGCCAGAAGGGTATAATAATTGCTTGTGAAAATTATCCAGCAGAGACCAACCTCTGACTGCTGTGGACACAGAGTCCCTGTTTGCTCTCTCATTCTGCAGAATTATATTGCAATAAACTGTTGATCATGTTTCTTTTAACCTGCTCTAAGACTCTCTTATTACGTCTCAAACTGAAATAATCCTCCACAAACTTGAAAGGTCAGACCAACAGTGATGACGTTTCAGAAGGCTATAACTCATTAACTAATGTAGATAGCCGCTTGGTTTTTATTAATCACTGACAGGAACTCATACTGTGAATCTCAATGGTACTATGACGTTTGATCTCGAAAGGTCAAACCCAAGAGCTCATGTACCTGAAAAGTGGAGTAACCACAGAGCTAAAGAAAACACTACAGTGGATAGGAGACCAATTTTGGCAAGATTCACGTCCGCCATCTTACTGAAGGATAGCGTCTCGCATTGAACCGTGAGAAATCTTAGATGAAGGTAGTTCAGAGGTGGAATACAGAGATTTTGTTGATAATTTTTATCATACATAATATTTTTACTGTGAAAGAAATTCATACTGGTAATTATTATGAACCAAGATGAACATTTAAATATTAAAATAAAAATTGGAATTCAAGGTACAAATACATGTGTTCAAAATATGAAAACAGCATTCCTTAGACATAAATGTACAAGTCTTTTATATATATTTACAAGTAATTTAAATGTAATTTTTTTTTATTTTAACTATCGATTAAGAATTTCCTGACGGCAAACACCTGAAACAAGATAATAATAAACAATCAAAATAATGATGGTTGTGGTTGTAAGCTGATGTGTGTCACCAAGTCCACTGTTTTTAATTTCATTTTATACAGTCGCACATACAGATGTACAGCGTTTGATTGCGCAATTCCCCGCCGATTCCTTACACAAGATGGCGGACACATCTCACATTTTGCGGTTGGTTCAGCCAATGACGTTGTCCACTCTAGTGTTTTCTTTAGCTCTGTGGGATAAACTCATTGTACTCATTGCTTTTATTTTTTCATAGCTAATTTTTCTCCTCAAACGCTGGTATTGATAGTACAAGTACAGTTCCTATACTCATAAAAGTTTAGACTTAAGAAACTTCTCAGCTGACCTGCGATGTTCTGGACAAGAGCAACATGATCATTCGAGCGAACGTAACCATGTTCAAGCACTGCATCAGGCATGCCACAGAACCAACACTGTAAAAACCAAGTATTTTCAGTACCTGCCTGTGAATATACTGCAGTTCTGTATGTTATTTAGCTGAGGCTTTCATCCAAAGCGGCAGTTGGTTGCTCGAGTAGGATGGGGACAAGGAGATTAGCCCGAGTGCCCAACGGCTGCTCTTATCTTACTGTGCCCGCACTGCAGGCTGAACCACTGACCACCTGAGCCTCAGGGTGCTTTCACACTAGGGACTTGGGCAAGGATCCGAGTACACTTGACCCCAAAGTCCAGTGCATTTGGTAAGCGTGAACACAAGCGTATCGTGCTCGGGCACAGTACGCGAACCCGTTGGGAAGAGGTGGTCTTGGGCATGGTTCATCTGTATACTCGTACCAAATGTGAAAGCAACCGTACTTTAACAAGGAAGTGGACTGATACGTTACGTCTTAACTAAATGACTCTGTTATTCTAACAAGCAAAGAAATTAAATGCTTGCTCAAAATTTTGGCAGACGAAAGTATGCAATCACAACTGGATACTGCACACAAAAGTCAGATTTGTGAAATAATTTGAGAGTATTTACATTTGCATGGTTATCGCAGTACTATAGAACAGTGCCGTGACTAACTAAAGAAAATGCGGCTCCAGTATTTCAAATTGCGGGATGTGATGTGAGGGGCTGGCTGCTCAAGTGATGAAAAAGGTAAATTTCCGTGATAAGCAGTGGACAGCCCAACTGACCAAAAACTAACGAATGAGCCAAAGGTTTTTGAGTCGCACCCCATCACACCACCTACACTACCATCAAGCAGTGGTCTGCTTCTATTCTTCCTCTTTTTGTATATTTCCCTATTTAAAACGACTAAGGTGCATATTGTCACCTACTGTATCGGAATTTTGACAAACGCTAGTGTACTCAGGTCAGTGCGACACTACCAGTGTGAAAGCCAGGGCTGGCTCTTGGCATAGGCGATATGGGGGGCGCTGCTGATCGCTCTCAAAAAAAAATACATAAACAAAATAGAAATATATATAGCGAAAAAAAAATAATTTGCGGTGCCCCGTGGCGCCTTTTCTTTTTTTTGCCTTGAAAATAAACAAATTAACAAATGAAAAAACCAGTAAACAGTAATATGCTTTGCACCCCTGCAATTTCTCATTATTTGACCTGGCTCCACCGGACCTGCACTTGTGGTGCAGTGTTAGGAGCGCGCGTTGTAAATGGGGTATGGGAGACTTATGCTTATTTTAATCTTAGAAAGGAATGGGTCCGAATAACAGATGTCAAGAGGTTGGTCACTTCTACGTCTCATTTTCACGCAATATAAAGGTCCAAGCGGACAGATGCGCAGTATAGAAAATCGGAGGAAGGTGGAGGAGGAAGATAAATCCCGGTAGGCCTATAGAGGTAGCTATGTCATCATAAATTTTATAACTCAAGAAGTTACTTTTTTATGAAGAAATTTTATTTTTACTGGCAATGTAAGTTGAAGTTAAGCAAAGCTGGCTAACCCTTTCACGAGCATCGGCCCCAGGGTAGGCCGCCTCAGCATTTGTGTTTTTATAGCCTACCGACAAATACTGTGCTACATTGGAGAACTAGCTATATTATGTTCATAAGTTTGTTGCCTCAGCAATATAACTGTGTCTGCTGCTTTATGATGCAAATATACGATAGCGAAAATCATAACGACCCTCCACCTGCCCATGCAGTCCCATTAGTTCAGTCATATAGCATTGTTCAGGTTTGTCAAAATATTGTATCGGACTGGAGGTATTTTGGATGTTGTGCTGTGTTGCACTGTTCGGATCATTTCTATTTCAGTGATGTAATTTGCAATAAAAGTTATACTGGGGTTCGAGAATGCACATAAGGTCAGTGAATATAACAAACAGGAAGCAAGGTATGTTTTTAGAGGCTGTGAAGCCTGTTGTTCAACCAGGCTACCTGTGATTGGGCGGGACCGCAGGTGGGAGGGCAGGATAGAGATAGCTGGGGGCAACGAGATATATAAACTATATATCAGTGGCGGCTTGTGAACTGGCAACAGGGGAGGCTCAAACCCATCCCTTAAAAATGATGATTGGTCATGACCCGTTTTCAATCATTCATTTAAATTGCCATTTCAGAAATGCTGAAAACTCCCAACATTATCAGGTGAGGCCAGTTTTCATTAATAATGCATACCTATCAACTCTCACGCGTTTGGCATGAGTTTTCGTGGTATATTTACGTTGCCCTGCTGTAGTCAGCAATTATTCAATCAACGCGTGTGTAAGAGAATCTCGCACGGAATTGAAGTCCTTGTGCATGGAGGTTTATCAGTTTCACCTGCGTTATGATTCCGGACTTCTCACGCTTTTCTTTACTCAGGGGTTGGAAGCATTGCATGTGTTTCATTATCGTTTAAATGAAATAAGATCATTTGAAAAGTCTTTATGCAGTTCGACTGCTTCCAATGATCTTAATTCATTTAAACAATTTAAAAATAGTGCCGTGAAAAGTATTTGCCCCCTTCCTGATTTCTTCCTTTTTTGCATATTTTTCACACTTAAATGTTTCAGATCATCAAACAAATTTTAATATAAGACAAAGATAACCTGAGTAAATACAAAATGCAGTTTAGAAATGATGATTTCATTTATTAAGGGGAAAAAACTATCCAAACCTACCTGGCCCATTGTGAAAAAGTAATTGCCCCCCCTTCTTAAATCATGAATGAACTGTGATTAACCACATTTTTGAGTCCAATTTAGCTAGCCACACCCAGGCCTGATTACTGCCAGACCTGTTGAATCAAGAAATCACTTTATTTTCATTTAAAGAAATTCAAGAACAGATGAGAAACAAAGAAATTGACATCTATCAGTCTGGAAAGGGTGGCAAAGCCATTTCTAAGGCTTTGGGACTCCGGCGAATCACGGTGAGAGCCATTATCCCCAAATGGAGAAAACTTGGAACAGTGGTGAACCTTCCCAGGAGTGGCCAGCCTACCAAAATTACCCCAAGAGCGCATCAACTACTCATCCAGGAGATCACAAAAAGAACCCGGAACAACAGGCCTCACTTGCCTCAGTTAAAATTAGTGTTCATGATTAAACAATAAGATAGAGACTGGGCAAAAATGGCATCCATGGGAGAGTTCCAAGTTAAAAACCACTGCTGACCAAAAAGAACACAAAGGCTCGTCTCACATTTGCCAAAATACATCTTGATGATCCCCAAGACTCTTGGTAAAATATTCTGTAGACTGACGAGGCAAAAGTTGAACTTTCTGGTAGGTGTGCGTCCCGTTACATCAGGCGTAAAACTAACACAGCATTTCATAAAAAGAACATTATACCTAAAGTCAAACATGGTGGTGGTAGTGTGATGGTTTGGGGCTGTTTTGTTGCTTCAGGACCTGGACGACTTGTCTTAATTGATGGAACCATGAATTCTGCTCTCTATCGTAAAATCCTGAAGGAGAATATCCAACCATCAGTTTGTGACCTCAAGCTTGAGCGCACTTGGGTTATGCAGCAGGACAATGATACGAAACACACCAGCAAGTCCGCCTCTGAATGGCTTTATAAAAACAAAATGAAGATTTTGGAGTTGCCTGGTCAAAGTCCGGACTAAAATCCGCTTGAGATGCAGTGGCATGACCATGACATGCTTGAATACCCTCCAATGTGGCTGAATTAAAACAATTCTGCAAAGAAGAGTGGGCTAAAATTCTTCCAAAGCGATGTGAAAGACTCATTGCCAGTTATCGCAAACGTTTGATTGCAGTTCTTGTAGCCGAGGGTGGCACAACCAGTTATGCAGATTTAGGGGGCAATTACTTTTTCACATAGGGCCATGTAGGTTTGGATAGCTTTTTCCCCTTAATAATAAAAACTGCATTTTGTATTCACTCGGGTTGTCTTTGTCTAATATTAAAATTTGTTTGATGATCTGAAACATTTCAGTGCGACAAATATGCAAAAAAATAAGAAATCAGGAAGGGGGCAAATACTTTTTCACAGCACTGTATATAAGGGGGGGCGTCAAATCCTAATCTCAACTAGGGCACCAAAATCCAAAATGGCTAAAGCCGGCCCTGGTGAAAGCTGACCAGCGGGGGGAGAGGGGGGGGGGACAATCGTACTGTGGAACGATACAGAACAATCGTACCTAGTGTGAAACGCCCTTAGTAACCCTTAGCACTATGCACTAGGCCATCAGTTAAGAATTTTAGGTCAGTGTGAAAGCAGGCTTTGATTGCAGGCTGGTTAACTGGTGCGTTTTCTTAAACGTGTTCTCTGTCAAAAGGCTGAAAGGTTTGCGACTGAACGTGAGCCGTCTCCTGTTGATGCTTGATGCCTGAGCTGGACCTGAGCCAGGTGAACTACGAGAGCGCCGTCATCGAAGAGATGCTGGACCAGTACCTGGAGGGCATTAGTAGTTCATGAGCCGAATGGATGTGCCACCACGCCACCACTTCTCCTGCTTACCACCAGAGGGAGCTGTTCAGGAGTAACCACCTTCATCATGCCTTCAAACTTGTGCATAAAGGTCCAATGCACAGGAGTCAAACTGGTCCATAAAAAAGGGCTGCCAAAAGGGATATTTTAAAGCATCTGGTTTTTCTCAGATCGTTGAGCCAAATGTTTAAAACAAATCACATGCTTTTGTTGACATCTTGCATTGTCACATGACCAATTTCATTCATATAAACCAATGTTTTGTGTACACGCGTAGATAATCCTTCTATTTCAGTTCGTTTGCGCAGGTGTGGCTCGCTGATTGGCCAATAAACAAAAACAATGGGAATCGACTTTAGATGCCCTTTAATCAACTGATCTCAGCCTGCACAGTTGATTAGTTGTATCAGGTGTGCTTCTGTTCAGTTGTAATGAAAATATGCAGCCCCTCAGCCCTTTCATGGACCAGATTGACACCCCTGGTCTAATGTATAACTTCTTATTTTTACACGTATTTCTATTGTCGATGTGCGAACAGACAGTAATCTAACTTCAAAAATGAGACCTTTCTCAATTTTCCCGGTTGCCTATATTAGCCTGTGGACTGATTTATATGAGGAGGTATCAGGTCGGATTTTCAGTGAAAATCCAAAAGGCTAAAGCACAATCAGGTGTACTTATTTATAATACATAATGTTATGCGCGCAAGAGTGAATGTTAGATTCTTCATATTATCATATTCATTGACTCAGAATGTGTCTCTATGAGACGATTTGTAATGGTGAAATAATTGTGGAAATCCATTGAATGATCTCTAAGTTACAATATATTACATGATGATAATATCACCCTCTAAATATATATTTATGTTGCATGGATACCTGAAGGCATTTTTGATTAATGATTTTAACAATATATATTTCAATGAGTTTGTATTTTAGCAGAATTATGAAACCTATAGAATGTGTTCAATTTATTTTTCAGCTTTACGAAGAGGACATTTCAAGAGAATCTTTGAATAATCACAATGACTTTCAGTTTTTTCATGTTATATATTTTCCTTCTTTTGTGAAAGTGATACAGAATTAAGCTCTGCAAATAAACTATTTGGCAATAAACCACAATATTATCATATCTTACAAGAAAGGGGTGTAATTAATCAAAATGGTTACTTAGCTTGGAATTATTTTCACGACACTTTCATTTGTTTTGTAAATAAACATGCTCCTTTTTGCCAGTTCAGAATAAAGGGCCGGGATAGCCCCTGGTTCACTTCTGAGCAAGCTGACCTCTTACATAGGAGGAAGCAGCTATGGGCAGCTGGGAGAAAGTCTGGTTCAGAGGCTGATTGGCTGCAGTTTCGACAACAACGAAATCGCTGTACAGCTTCTATTAAAGCTGCTAAACGTGATTATTTTTATCTCAGACCACTAAGTGTCTAAACAACCCTAAGAGATTTTGGCAAATCATTAAATCTCTTTCTGGCTACACCCACTCATCAGAACTGCCACCACAATTAATTGTCAACTCCATCCCTGTGTCAAACTAATCTGAGCTGCTTAACTGTCTTAATAAACATTTTGTTGCCGCCGATTTCTTGTTTGAAACAGTTTTGGAAGGTAAATCATCTATGTTAGATTTTAGTGTTCATAGCACATATAGTGATATATGGTGTTAGGTTGGCAGTAATCTAGAATCTTTACAACCAGTTATACTGTTTCACCCAACTACTTAATCAAGGCAGTTTCAGTCCACTGCTGGGTTGATGCAGTCAAGCAGGAACACACTGATGGGTTATGTACTGTATTCACTGAGACAATGTCATCTGTGTTTAACCCAATGAGTTAATCAGGCACTATTGTTTCTGCACCATAGCGAAACTCCTTGGCCAATATCTTTCGTTCACAATGAATATTTAAACCCTGCTGTATCCCAATGAAGGCAGTCAGATCATAATTATACTGGACACTGCGCTGGTCGAAAGGACGAATAAACTCAGTTTTCTGTTAACTGTGTTTTCCAACGCCGAATCTGACTCCGTCTCTTTTCTTGAAACACACCACGAAGTCGCGCAAGTTTTGTTTTCATAAGGAAAACAAGAATTCTTCAGTTGGAGGCTCCACCGTGATCGACGAAGATAACCAAGGCCCAAGATTTTCCCCGGCATCTGGAAAAACTTGAACTGTTCCAGCGGACTGTCACTCCAGCAACCAGAAGTTGCACGTACCGGTGAAGTTTTGAGAGTTTCTTGGAGCCAATTACCTTCGCTCGATTAAAAACTAGGGATAGAATCGCGGCTGGCGTGTTTGTAATTCAAGGGAAAGCCTCATGTTGTGGTGATCAGCGTGTTCGTTCGCGTATTGTTTGTTAAGTGTATTGAGTCTGTGAAACATTGTACTAATACTTGCGGGAGGCAAGGGTGTTGATCGCGCGTTAGTCAAATTTGTGAAATTAATATTACTTGCGGGAGGCAAGGGTGTTTGCTGGGGGCAAGCATTAGAATATTAATTCTGTGAAGTCGGAGAAATTAATATTACTTGCGGGAGGCAAGGGTGTTTGCTGGGGGCAAGTATTAGAATATTAATTCTATAAGACGTTATTCGACTGCGGTCAAGCCAGCCGTCCTTCGTTTTTCCTCGGTCAAGCCAGCCGTTCCTAAAAATCACGTGCACCCGTATTCTGAACTTGGCGGTAAAAGCATTAAAAAGCTTTTTTTTTTTCCCTCCACCGTCATGAAACACACGTTCTGAAGGCTGTTCGCGCATAAAAATCGAACCCGAATGGAAGTTGTAGAATGCTTTGAACTGGTTTTACTGTCCACTTTTCAGAAAATTAAAGGCAAAATCAGATCTATATACAGTGTACCATTCATAATTTGCCCCCAATATCTTAAAAATCGTCGAATTGATTCCTCAAATAAGTAAAAGAAAATTCCAGTCGAATCTTGTTCATGGAGACGTAGGCTATGCTGACATGAAATGTGGACTGATTTTACTGTACAGTTTGTGAGAAAATTAAAGGCAAAGTCAGCTGAAAATACAGTACACCATTCATAATTTCCCCGAATATTTTAACTGTAATAAAATTGATTCCTCAAATAAATGGAAAAAACTTGCAATGGATTATTGTTAATGGAGATTCAGACTATGATCACGTGAAATTTGGACTGATTTTACTGTACAGATTATGAGAAAATTAAAGGCAGAGTCAGCTGAAAATACAGTACACCATTCATAATTTCCCAAATATTTTAATTGTAATAAAATTGATTCCTCAAATAAGTAGAAAAAACTTGCAATGGATTATTGTTAATGGAGATTCAGACTATGATCACATGAAATTTGGATGGATTTTACTGTACAGTTTGTGAGAAAATTAAAGGCAAAGTCAGCTGAAAATACAGTACACCATTCATAATTTCCCCGATATTTTAACTGGAATAAAATTGATTCCTCAAATAAGTAGAAAAAACTTGCAATGGATTATAGTTCATGGAGACTCAGACTATGTTCACATGAAATTTGGACTGATTTTACTGTACAGTTTATGAGAAAATTAAAGGCAGAGTCAGCTGAAAATACAGTACACCATTCATAATTTCCCCAATATTTTAATTGTAATAAAATTGATTCCTCAAATAAGTAGAAAAAACTTGCAATGGATTATTGTTAATGGAGATTGAGACTAGGATCACGTGAAATTTGGACTGATTTTACTGTACAGTTTGTGAGAAAATTAAAGGCAAAGTCAGCTCAAAATACAGTACACCATTCATAATTTCCCTGATATTTTAACTGTCATGAAATTGATTCCTCAAATTAGTAGAAAAAACTTACAATGGATTATTGTTCATGGAGACTCAGACTATGTTCACATGAAATTTGGACTGATTTTACCATACAGTTTGTGAGAAAATTAAAGGAATAGTCAGCTGAAAATACAGTTTACCATCTGTAATTTTCCCCTTATTTTAACTGTCATAAAAATTTATTAATTAAATAATTAGATGTAAATTCCAATGTCTTCTTGTTCATGCTGACCTACACTATGTTCATTTGACATCTCCACTGGTTTTACTATATAATACCCATAATAATTTTTTCCATATTTTGTATATGAGACCATTATTTTTTGAATTAACACTCCTCAGACTACACAAGAACAAGGAACTGTTTCACTGCGTAGTTCAGTATTTCCCAATGTTGAAGTCCATTACAAAGAAAAAATGTTGCAGTCCCTTCCAGGAAAGCAAAAGGACTTTTACCTTGATTTTTCGGTGGGATTAAAAACATTTTTTCCACATTCTGAATTATTCATTAATTCATTTTTTGGCTGAAATTTCCTTTTTTCTTTCTTTCCTTCCTCTTTTTTGCCTTCTTGCTTTTGGTCGCGTATGTTTGCTTTGATTTTGCTATAAAAACACACATACAGGCTTCAAAATTACAATGATCTGTTTCAAATACAAATTCACCATTGACATATTCACTATCGCAATTTTAATTTAAATCATAAGAAATGAAAACAACATGAAAATACTACCTATAAATATTTAACTTAATATCTATGTACATATTTTGATGAAGTATTGTCCTCACATTTATTTGCACAAAGGGCAATTCCATTTGCTTGCCCTGGCTTTTTGGATTTCGTCCTCTTTAATGCCCAAACATTGCTCATGGAACCATCGGTCACAGGTGTCACATTGTATCTGTAAAATAAGTTTGATGATTATAACAACTGATGTATCTTTTAATTTTAAAGAAAAAGATAGATGTGCACTTGATAATCATTTCATGGTATAAGCAGGGCAGTATCTTGTCATAATTATTTTCTGCTTAGATTTATATACAGTGCTGTGAAAAAGTATTTGCCCTCTTCCTTATTTCTTATTTTTTTGCATATTTGTCACACTTTAATGTTTCAGATCATCAAACAAATTTTAATATTAGACAAAGACAACCCGAATAAAAAAAAATAAAAAAATAAAATAAAATAAAAATGATTTCATTTATTGAGGGGAAAAAGCTACCCAAACCTTCCTGGCCCTATGGGCCCTATCTTACGCCAGAGTCCCTAAACCCGTTATTTGGGGATTTAGCATTGCGTAAGAGGCATTCCCCCGCAAAAGTTGCTATCTTGCACACCTGCTTTTATCCCTAAAACACCTGCGCTACCCGTTATATTATGCATAGGCGTGGTTTGGGTGTTACGCCAGTTAAACCAATCAGTGTGCCAGGTGCTATTGCCTTTAAGAGCAGACTGCGCTATCCCAAATCCTCAAACCGAAACCCATGATGGAGAGAGGAAGGTCACCACATTTCTCCAAAGACGAAGTTAAATTGCTCGTGCATGAGGTCAAATCCAGACAAGGGAGGATCAAAATCCAATTTTAGAAAATACCCAGAGCCAAATAAATGCCTACATTGACTGCAACCATTTACACTTTTTTCTTTATAAAGCAACTTTGAGTATTTAATAAAACGCTATATGAATTACACGTATTATTACATTATTAGTAGCCTACTGATTGCACAAATTACTTACCAGGCAGGCTGCAGATGACATGACTAGCGGTGTTGCAGCTCCGCTGCCAGCTGGTCCCTCATTGCCCCTGCTACTGCTGGCACTATATCAGCATTTGGAGTCGGCACCTGCACTTCAGCTTGCCGCTTTCTATAGTCCGGTAGTAATCTATCCTCAAACTCCAGCATCATTCCATGGCGTAGGGCAATGTTGTGCTGCACACAACATGCCACAAAGAAAGATGCTACTTTCTGAGGACCATACTGTAAGACCCCACCTGACCTGTCCAAGCAGCGGAACCACATTTTGAGCACGCCAAATGTTCGCTCAATGACAAGTCGTGCGCATGAGTGTTTTCGATTGAAAGCGAACTCACGCACACTTGTTGGTTTAATGATGGTACCATGCACCACGTCTTTAATGGATAGCCATTGTCACCCAACAGCCACCCATCCAGAGGAGGGTCCCTCTGGAAGACTGCAGGAATGACCGACTGTTCCATTATAAAAGCGTCGTGGCTACCTCCAGGATGATTTACGTATACATTCAAGATGTAACCCCACGTATCGCAAATCACCTGGACGTTGATGGAATGGGTTCCCTTACGATTCACATGGGCGCCACTGCTCAGACCCAGAGCCCAAATCAGAATGTGTGCGCAGTCGTTGGCACCCAGAACCCTAGGGAACTCATATCTTGCCAAAAAATCCTGCTTTACCCTGCGTTGTCTCTCGGGTGTCACAGGGATGCCAGTGATGTACCTACAGGCATGTCAGTCTATGCTGACAGTGACTGCAGTTATAGCCGAGCTTACGGCAGATTGGGTCATGCCTCCAATTGAGCTGAGTGGGTGTTGGAATGACCCACTAGCACAGAAAAATAGTGCCACAGTAACCCTAACAGCAACGGGCAAGGCATACGGACAGCTGGCATCGGTGTCTACATCATCTGCAACCAGGTGACATAATTCCGTCACTGCCTGACGGGAGAGGCGCAGTTTTGTCAAGCATTCTCTTTCTGTGGGAAATAATTCTTATATTGTATTATTAGAATTTTAGAATATTATATATAATATATCATTAATATATATTATATATGATAATTATATATTATTATAAAAGTGGAAAAAATGATTGATACAAAATACAAACAATATAGACTTACCTGAAAGGCCCAGGTAGCTGGTGCGCTGGCGGTACACGCGTTCTGGGCGTCTCCTATTATTTAACTGGCGATCAAGGCGATTTAGTATTATCTCTGCCATTTTCTCAGGGGTTCAACTGAGGCTAAAGCAAGGTGGCTTTTTATAGGCGAGTTAATTCAGGAAGTGGAGCCGCATGTGCACGTCCACATGTGTCCAAGTGGACGCACATTGAAGCCGCCTGGGCGAGGTCGTAGGCAGGGTGTACAATACAGTGGTCTTTCATTAAGCTATTTAAAGGTCACCAATGGTGTGCCACAAGGCTCAGTTTTAGGACCCACTCTTTTTACAATTTATGTAAACAGTGTTGGTCAAAATGTTACTGATGCATCCTTACATCTTTATACTGATGATACAATAGTTTATTGTCGTGCAAACAATGTTGCCTAGGTCTTTTAACACCTACATTTTGCATTTGACATTATTTAGTCAGACTTATCCCGTCTTTAACTGGTACTAAAAACCGATAAAACCAAGGCTACGCTGTTTTCAAACAAAAAGATGGTGCCAGCAGTTCTTCCATCTATTACATCCACAAAAGGTGCGCCTATTGAGTTTGTGGTCTTATAAATATCTGCAAATCTTAATTGATGTAAATCTCTTTTAAGTCCCATATTGAAAACCTCTTAGAGAAGTTGAAACTAAAACTGGGGTTCTTCTTCAGGAACAAATCCTGTCTTACCTTCAACGCCAGGGAACGGCTTGTCGTTGCCACTTTCTTACCTGCTATTGATTATGGTGACATTGTTTACATGAATGCCTCTGCCAGCTCTCTGCAGATGTTGGATGCCGTCTACCACAGAGCTCTAAGGTTCATGACTGGCCGTAACCACCTCACTCACCGATGCACTCTGTATTCTCTAGTCAACTGGTCATCATTATCCACACGTAGGCTTTTGCATTGGTACAACTTCATCCACAAATCAATCCTTGGACTGCTCACCTCATATATATCCTCCTACATGTCACGTAGTTAGTGCAGTTACAGCCTGCGCTCCCAGGCCTTTATTACCTACAGCGTTCCCTCAGTGCGTACAGAGCTTGGCAAAAAGGCATTCTTTTACTCTGCTCCTTTAACCTGGAACACCTTACAACAGGATCTGAAGTTGCCCAGTTTGATTTCGTTGGGGGATTTTAAACGATTGTTAAGGGCACTTGAAAAATCTCGGGAAACTTGTTCATGTTTTTAGCATTTTAACTCCCTCGCATTGGCACTCTGATTCTACATGTATTAATTTTACTGAACTGTACCGATACTGCATCTCTCTTAACCCTTTAAGGCCTAATGCAAAAATCCCAGCAGAGAATCATGCTGCCATGTTTATCATAGTAACCTGTATTTGGGCTGAAGCACAGCTTCTCAGCTTTCAGGAACAGTTGGAATTTTTTTCTATTGCGCAAAACTTACAGTTAATTACGCTACTTTCAAAATTACGCACATATTGTGTCGGCAAGACACGTTCTTAAAATGCGCACATGCTGTCCAGGTTTAAATGGGTTAAGAATGAGACCTCGCGTCTCAATGAGACTACCTGTATAAATACAGGTTACAACAAAAACCAGTCATTTATCTGTTATAATTACTAAACTAAGCAGTTATGTAACCGAGGTATTTCTGGTATGGTGAAGTGCAGAAATTGGGTGTAATATCTGTTGGCCCCCTGGTATTGTACACTCTGTCTGGTGTTCATCAAAAAGGTTCATAACATTGGATGTACAGATCAAGGTACTGTTTAACTTTGATGACTATAAAATGTCTGTGGACATAGTTACAATTTGAAATATCCAGATTACATAATTGTGGTTTTCATAGGTCCCCTGTTATGTAGGCCCCCCCCAACAAGTGTTTATTAGTCTTTGTATGTTCAGCATTAATTCATTTATTACTTATGGACTTGTGCAAGTATGCAGCTTGTGTTATAGCAAAAAATTCCATTGAAGAATTATCCAACATTACACTGTTCTTCATATACAAGCAATTTTGAAAAAAAAATGATCGGTTGTGAAATGTGCTGAAATACCACAATTTCAATCTATGGGTTTGTTTCTTCATACGTAAAGTGATTGTGTGCACAATTATATTAGTTACAAATATATGTACCATGTTAGATAAATTGGTATGATCACAGGATTACTTTTCTGGGTGATTGTGCAAGATGTCAGGAGTGTCTGTAGGTCCCCTAATCCACATATACATGCATTAGTATAACCAGTGTCCTTCATTAATGCATCATGATATGAAACCATAATGTTCATGAGCCATAAATACCTACATATGCATACACGTACAAAAGCAAAGGACAAGTTAGACAACAAAAACATTGTCAAGTTTGATGTTACAGTAAAAACACTGACTTATGTGCAGATCTGAAGCACCTGATGAACACATTTGTGTTATGTGCCATCTAGCAATTTGGGGTCCTTGACAGTTATTTGTCAATAAATTCATATTTCAGTTATTTGATGTTTGTTCGTCAAAAATTGTGTTTTCTTAACTGTTTATGGTATTATGTCCATTGGTCCCCCAATATCTCACCTTATTCAACCATTAATATATATATATATTTTTAAAAAAACCACGATCGGGGAAAAAATATGGACTACTAATCCCAAGATGTGTAGGTACAATATGAAATCACTTTGTTCAAAATATCAAGCACTTGAATTTTCTGCGTTTCTGCAACATCATTTGTACACCTAATTGTGTTTTAGGCGAAAGCAAAGGTATGATTATGTGCTCAAGTGCTTTGCCTGCCTCCCTTTAGCTCTGCTAACGTCATCAAATGACTGCTGACAGCAACAGTGAAATAAAGGATGGTAATTTTTAATGATACTGCAAGGTAAACCACAAGGATGGAAGAAATGATGACAATATTGACTTTGGTCAGGGATATTAAAATGTCTGTTCCCTAGAATTCACTACGCTGCATTATGTGAACACTTTATGGGCGTTTTCTCCAGTCTAACATTACTCATTCATTCTTTTCTGCTTATGACTTCCAATGGTTTAGGGTTTTTTTTAGCCTTTATTTAACCACAGAAATTCCACTGAGAGCATTCAAGGATGCCCTGGGAGAAAAATCCAGTTAGAACAGAAGTGAGTGAGGAAAGACGGAGCTCTTGGAGCAATTTTGAGGTCGAAAGCCCTCCTGAATAGCCCAACAGCCCAGTTCCTCCCAACTTCATTTTTTCAGATCAAGTCAGAATTTCAAGCCCCCTTAAACTATAAACTCTTCGGTTACCAGTCAAGCAACCTGCCAGGTTACCCAGCTGCCCAAGATATGCTCGTCTGAACCCACTACCAGACCCATTCAGTACATTAACATTAGCTGACGATAAAAAAGTTCTGTTCGATTATGCTGAAACATGAGCAAATCTATTCAAGGAAATAGGTGTTGTGCTGGAAGCAAGTCAAAAATGAACTTTGGCAACACATCCTTCTTATAATATTCACTGTACTTCACTAACCGTTCGTCTTATTGCCCTGAAGATGTCACTGTGCTGACATCGCTGCATGTTTGCATATGCGTGCGTGTGTGTGTGTGTATATATATATATATATATATATATATATATATATATATATATATATACACACACACACACACACACATACTGACCAGCACTGAAAACACACCACCTTAATTTCATGGCCAAGATACAAATTATGTATGTTTATGATGCATAAGTGTGATAAAAAACAAAATCAGATTGATGTTTCTAATGATCAAACTGGACACAGACCAAATGATTTAGGTTTAGATTTCTTGCCTCTAGTTTGGAGTAACCCTTGCTTTTAAACAGTACTACAGTGGTGTCTTTGGTGAAAATGGGCTCAAGTCGGGGTTTAACACGGCGCTTTTGCAGCTGTCAGGCGACTTGTGACTGTGGATTCGGACACTCGACCCTTTGACATCAGCTTGGTGAGCCGTTCAAGTCAATTTGAATGATCTTAATTCTTTCATTTACACCGTCGCTAGCAAACTGTGGTCAGGCACTAGACAGATGCCCTCAAACTTCTGGTCAATCTTCCCAGTGTGTGATGACAAGGCTGCCACATAGCAAGAGCACAGACGCGTATGCGCACTCGCAACATTCGAAGAGTGTGTTTCTACTCATTTTCATCAAGTTCTTGCCTCATTAGCTATATAATGGTGATGTTTATCAACTGACTTAGGGTGGCTTTTGCCTTGCCACCTTTTGAAAGACCAGATTTCATGAACAGACCCAGAAAGACGTTATTACATTTTGCCCTGGTGACAAAAACGCACCAAAGACCTAATTTTGCATTTTGCCTTGTCAAGAGGCATTATACACTTTGATAAAAATTACACATCACAAACATGCATAATTTGTATTTTTCAATGCTGGTCAGTGTGAGATGGTCAGGTTTATTCTGCTAGGTTAGCCCACCCATTATCTCAACCACTTCTTCCTCATCAAATTCACAGGGGAGTTGGAGTCTACCCTGGCCAACTGTTGGCAAAAGGCTGGAACGCAGTCTGGACAGCTCACCAATCTGTCATAGGGTTAGCACACCATTAACTCACGCACTTGTGATACCAGCTCACCTATCACGCATGTTTTTGAGCTGTGGGAGAAAACTGGAGTACCTACATGAACACAGGGAGAACATGCAAACTCTATTCTAAAAAATTCTCTTGTGAATATTTCATTAATTTAGTAATATAAAATTTAAAAGCACTGAAGACAAAGCGATAAAAAGCATATTAGTTAATGAGAATGTCAAGGTATTTGGGTGTATGCGTTCCCCGATTTACAATATTTGCTATTTCAACCCCGAAATAATTTCAGTTTTTGCCGAATGGCACTGATCATGAAACGAGGGGTCCAAGACATCTGAGGGCGAGCACAAGTACCATTTGACGCCATCTATGTGAGCAACACATGCGTGCACACGGCCCCTACAGAAAACCCAGTTTTTGCCCATTTATGCATGACTGCCCTTACCGTGGTCAGTCAGCGACAGTCCCTGTTTTCCATTCTCAGACAGAAACAGGGAAATAAATTGCCAAAAAATGACACAGAGGCAGGTGCCCCCAGTCAGAAGTGAAGAGTTCCTACTTCTGTTGATGGGCAAAAAATGGGTTTTCTGTAAGGGCCGTGTGCACGCATGTTTTGCTCACATAGACGACGTCAAACGGTACTTGCGCTCACCCTCAATCGCCTCGGACCCCTCATCTCATCAGTTTCGGTTGCTGTCCGGAATCTGTCATGTACAGGCTGTAACCAGATGTGGTGTTCTTGAGCTGCCATCGTCACTCGTGGCTGCCCTAAGCGGGGTCGGTCAGTGACAGTGTCTGTGTTCCATTCTTGGATAGACACCCGACTGATAGTTGAACAGTGACAGTGCAAATGACGCACCACCTCTCGGCGGCTGAGACCTGCCCGTAACATGCCAATAACTCTTTTTCTCTCTCCTGTGCCACCAGCCGTTCCATTTTCTTAATGTAATAGCATTTTTCTTTTTTTTTTGTTGGCTTTACGTACATAGGCTATTGACCACACCCGAAAGAACAAGCCAAGTGTCACTGTACACTTGGCGCTCCTGACACGGGTCCGGAGAGTCAGCTGTCACTAAATTTCTGCCACCAGTCAAGCTCCTCCCACAAAAAAACGTCATCACTGTTTACAGATATGAAAGGGGTCTATTTAACCACGCAGGCTGGGTACTTTGGTTTTTGTTAGAAGGCATTCAAAGACCATATTACCTCCGCCTTTTTAATGTGCGTTGGCGAGGGAATTGTCATTGAACGCGAGTGTTAAAGTGTCTCAACAGCTCCGTCTTTACGCGTGTGGAAATTTTCTCTGATCCTGGGTGTAATCAAAACATAATCACATCCCCCAGTATCTATCAATACACAAAATTTCATTGACATCCAGCCGTCCGTTTTTGAGATATCCCGTTATTTGACGAGGGAACGAACGAATTAACAAACGTCGGAGACAACATCTTCCGGTGGAGATCTAACAGAATGTTGTGACAGGCATCAATTATAGCCTACTTTTTTTTAAATTTTGAAACCTTAGGGAGGAAACACAAGCGCACCTTCTCAATAGATGGAAGCGCCAAAGGTGATAAAGTGATTCATGTAACATACTCATCGCATAATACGACCGGCTGAGCGCTTATACAATAGAAACGATTGAAGTGGCGTTGCCAAAAATAAATTAGCACGTTCACGTACTAAAAGGACCGCGGTCAAGTGAGCCGTCGTTCGCGGAAGCCCGGTCAAGCCAGCCGCTTCTTGGATTTAAGATGCTTGTCTATTAACCATATTACGGTACTGCTCGATGGGCGGGCTTGAAACAACCGATACGGGCTAAGAAAGACCCATATTTCAGCAATAATTTCTCCCTCGATATGCCACGTAAAAAAGACATTACATTTTTGTAAGCCAGTTCAATGAAAATTGTATTCTACTGCTCTGTTTTTATTATGAAGGGATCAACAGAGTTAAAATAATAAATAATTTGTTCTAACCTTTCATATAATCCTTATTTTCAAAGGTTAATTGAACTTTTAAATGAATTCCTGTTCCTGATAACCCCAGTAGGCCCAATTTTTTTGCCCTGTTTTTCATCATAGTTCCAGAGAAAACATCTCGCCTGTCATGAGGATTAGGACTGCATTCCTGTGAAACTCTCCAGTCCTGCCATCAGACAGTTCTGCTCCAACTGGCTACTACCCAGGGACACGCCTGAGCAGGGGAGGACACGCCCGAAACTCAAGCTTAATACAGTCTTCACTGAATTTTGCAACTCTGCTTTGGGCTCCATCCCACCCAATCATAAATATATTACAATCAATAAAACTGGCTATTGGATTGTGCTCTCTTTCTGCCTCTGGTTTCTTGTCTGCGTCACAACAAAAAATTACTGTTCACAATGACTCTGGCCATTAGCAGGGAAGAATTTAGGAGAAGTTACAGTGTAATATTAGAGACATTAAAAGGGAAAGAGCTCACATGACAACAAAGTCAACATTTCCCACTATTTAGGTGTCATTAAAGAAAGTCCTGAAGAGGATAGTCCTGAAGATGGATTTCTGCTTTGGGTATCCTTGGCTATCACCATATCTATAATCCCATAAAATCTTATGGGAAGTTACTGTGCGCTTTTAGAGAAATTGAAAAGGAGAGTCAGCAATAATTTATTCAGTTTAATCCTGTTTGAGCTGTCATTAAAAAAGGTTCTTCATTACTCTGGCTATGAATAAATAAGACTTCAAATGATTTCACTGTACAATCTGAGAGAAATTGAAAGAAAATCAGATCAAATTACAGTACACTTTTAACTTCCTCCAACCAGAGAGGTCATTAAAGAATATATAGAGGAGCTTATATGAAAATGACAATGAATTTCTGTTCAGGATGACCCTCTCTATGAACACTTTATATTTCACGCGATTTTACAGTTCCGTTTAAGAGGAATTTAAAAGGAAAGTCACCACCATTGACAATAC
The DNA here is from genome assembly GCA_029692085.1 of Gymnothorax javanicus. Classification (NCBI taxonomy): domain Eukaryota; kingdom Metazoa; phylum Chordata; class Actinopteri; order Anguilliformes; family Muraenidae; genus Gymnothorax; species Gymnothorax javanicus. Next base: position 16,622,239 of record CM056210.1, on the reverse strand, counting down.
AGTCATGATGTCCTCGGATTTGAGATGTCATAAAAAAAATATTCAGAAAACTTTATATGAAATTTAGAATGCAATCTTGTGCAGTTGGATCCTGGCTAAGAACTCAAAGAATTTCCAAAGACTTCTCTGTACAGTTATAGAGAAATTGAAAGGAAAGTAATTTCAAAACACAATACAGTCATAATTTCCACCAAATTGAGATGTGATTAAAAAACATACAAAATAATTTAACTACAATTAACAATGGATTCTTGTTCAGGATGACCTTGGGTATGAATGCACTATATTACAGATGATTTTACAGTGCACCATCAAAAAAAAATGTAAAGGCAAATTCAAATGAATAGATAACACAATCATAATGTCCTTCTATTTCAGCAATCATGAAAAGAAATAAACAAAAAAGGTGATATGAAATTACAAATTTAATCCTGCTCATGGTGAACCTGGCTATGAAGACTAAAGATCAAATTAGATATTATTGTGCAGTTTTAGAGAAATTCAAAGGGGAAGTTAGCTTAAATGACAACACAGTCATAATTTCTTCGATTTTCAGTCGATGCCAATGTCTGGACATCACCTGGGGATAGGCTGCACATCCTTCCTAGGTGTTTGAGCAGCGTGAAAATATGTCTTGAACATGAACAAGCCTATTAAATATTTTGCTACATTCTTAAACGTGTGTATTCAGCTGCTGAACACATCATTAAACGCAAGTCAACCAATTTTGAAAATCGGGAGCATGCATTGATTTGCTGCCACCCTGTAGGACCTAATCCTCGACTAATATGCTAGCCCACTCGGCAATCGCAACTTTCCACTTGGCTTGACAACATAATACAGGACGTTAAATGTAATAAAATTAACTAGGGTCCTTATAAACATTTAATAAGCGCCAAGCAATACGGTCTAAAAAAGGGTGTACAATCATTTTCTGAAATTACAAGCGTTCATAACCGGGGACATTATTAAAAGTTATATATTTTAAATTTCATAGAACCTTCCAAGAAAATAGTTTTAATGACATCTGAATTTTGAAGAAATTGTGGCTGTGTTGTCATTTGAGCTGATTTCCCCTGCAAATTTCTCTAAAATTCCACAGTAAAATCTTATGAAATTATATGCATTAATAGCCAGGGTCCTTCTCAACAAGAATCTATTTTACATTTCACGTAACCTCTCAAGGAAATTGTTTTAATGACGTCTGAAGTTTGGATATTTTGGCTTTGTTGTCATTTGACCTGATTTCCCCTGTAAGTTTCTCGAAAACCCCATAGTAAATTAATTTAAAATTGTATGCATTCATAGACATGGTCATTGTTAACAGGAATGTTTTTTAAGTTTCATGTAACCTCTCAAGAAAATTGTTTTATTGACGTCTGAACTTTGAAGAAATTATGGCTGTGTTGTCATTAGAGCTGAATTTCCCTGTAAATTTCTCAAAAACCCCACAGTAAAATCAAGTGAAGTTACAAATGTTCAAAGCCAGGTTCATTCTTTACAGGAATATATTTTAACTTTCATGTAACCTCTCAAGAAAATTGTTTTAATGACATCTGAACTTTGAAGAAATTATGGCTGTGTTGTCATTAGAGCTGATTTTCCCTGTAAATTTCTCAAAAACCCCACAGTAAAATCATCTGAAATTATATGCATTCATAGCCAGGGTCATTTTTAACAGGAATTTATTGTAAGTTTCATGTAACCTCTCAAGAAAATTGTTTTAATGACGTTTGAACTTTGAAGATATTATGGCTGTGTTGTCATTAGAGCTGATTTTCCACGTAGATTTCTCTAAAACTCCACAGTAAAATCATATGAAATTACATGCATTCATAGCCATGGTCATTCTTAACAGGAATATATTTAAAGTCTCATGTAACCTCTCAAGAAAATTGTTTTAATGACATCTGAATTTTGAAGAAATTACGGCTGTGTTGTCATTAGAGCTGATTTTCCTCGTAAATTTTTGTAAAATGGTGGGCATATGGTTGCCACTGCAGTGCAATATGTCCTCAAATTCAACATCAGACTTTGATACTGGTGTCTACTACTGACCCCATCAAATGTACTGTCCGAATAATATTGGTACATGCATGATGTCAAACCACATTTGGTAACTTGGTTTTTCTGCTCAGACACTAACTGACCAGGACACATTTATACTGGCTGAAAAGTTTAATTTACTCTTTTAAGAAAAAACAAATGCAAATCCAATAGTGATTGAGTACTGATTCCTCAGAACCCGGAACATAAGTACATACTGTATGATACTTGAATATGATGTGCACTAATAGGGTCTATGATGCACTTACCATCAGAACCCATAAATCAGGATTTTAGACTTTGAAGCCATGGTAAATACTGTTACATCTGCCCATAGGGTTATGTGGCCTCGCGTAAAAATGTATGCAGCACTGAGATTTTTTTCAGTGAAGGGTAGGTGGGACAAATTTACACTAGTTGGGCTATAGATAGTGTTACAATAATATCAAGCTACTTGTCTGTGTACATTCATAATGTTACAATTGTCTCATTTAGTCCTAAAATTACAGTTTGCAACAGTGATTCAGTGCATCACATTCTTTTGTGTTAGATGGCAAAAGCAGTCATGGGGGCCTCTCCACAGCTCCCCAAAATGGCATTTGGAACAACTCGGCAAGAGACGGCACAGGAACGTAGAAGCTGGGGGCACGCTCTCTACCTCGAGGGGGTTGCTGTCTTGGTGGTGGGGGCTGTGTGCTGGGCTGTGGGGGTGCGTGCCTGGGGCTTGTGGCCTGCCTGTGTGCCCTCTCGTGGCTCCAATGCTGGGCGCCTTGGCTCTAGGGGGGGTGTAGAGGTGCTCGGGGTTGCTGCCTGCTTGCTCCCTGGGGGACTGCCGGTCAGGTGCTGGCCTCTCCTCAGAGGGGGGCTCTGTCTGGGAGCCGTGCTGGGGCTGTTTGTGTGCTGGGTTTCATCCTTGCAGATGCTGCTTGCTCCTGTGGCTATAGGGAGTGGCTTGGGTCCGGGCTGGGGTTCGCCAGCATCTTGTCTACTCTGTGGAACCCTCCATGCCTCTTGGGGTGGCGCTGTGTTCGGGGCCTCAGTTGTCCTCCTGTTTGGGTGGCCTCCATGCAGCGGCATCGTGGCAAGTCTGGTGTGCCTGGGGGCGATGGGTTACCTCTGCAGCTGGGGGGTGCCTGTGGCGATGGGTTACTTCTGCAGCGGGGGGGGGCCTGTGGCGATGGGTTACCTCTGCAGCGGGGGTGCCTGTGGCGATGGGTTACCTCTGCAGCGGGGGGGTGCCTGTGGCGATGGGTTACCTCTGCAGCTGGGGGTGCCTGTGGCGATGGGTTACCTCTGCAGCGGGGGGGTGCCTGTGGCGATGGGTTACCTCTGCAGCTGGGGGGTGCCTGTGGCGATGGGTTACCTCTGCAGCGGGGGGGTGCCTGTGGCGATGGGTTACCTCTGCAGCTGGGGGGTGCCTGTGGCGATGGGTTACCTCTGCAGCTGGGGGGGTGCCTGTGGCGATGGGTTACCTCTGCAGCTGGGGGGTGCCTGTGGCGATGGGTTACCTCTGCAGCTGGGGGGTGCCTGTGGCGATGGGTTACCTCTGCAGCTGGGGGTGCCTGTGGCGATGGGTTACCTCTGCAGCGGGGGGGTGCCTGTGGCGATGGGTTACCTCTGCAGCGGGGGGGGTGCCTGTGGCGATGGGTTACCTCTGCAGCGGGGGGTGGGGGGGGTGCCTGTGGCGATGGGTTACCTCTGCAGCTGGGGGGTGCCTGTGGCGATGGGTTACCTCTGCAGCGGGGGGTGTGCCTGTGGCGATGGGTTACCTCTGCAGCTGGGGGGTGTCTGTGGCGATGGGTTACCTCTGCAGCGGGGGGGGGGGGGGGTGCCTGTGGCGATGGGTTACCTCTGCAGCTGGGGGTGTGCCTGGGGGCGATGGGTTACCTCTGCAGCGGGGGTGTGCCTGGGGGCGATGGGTTACCTCTGCAGCGGGGGTGTGCCTGGGGCGATGGGTTACCTCTGCAGCGGGGGGTGTGTCTGGGGGCGATGGGTTACCTCTGCAGCTGGGGGAGTTCTCTGCTGCTCTGGGCACCTAGCACTGTTCCAATCAACTGCTCTGCACATGCTACACTCTTGCAAACACATCCACTGCTTGGAGCACAAAAAGATTTTGTGCATTTTTTCAAGTTTTGAAAAAAAAACAATGTAAAACTTTGAACTAATGTGAAAAATATAATTTGCATCCAACTTACTTCTTTCTTTGCAGGTAACTGTATTACATAAACATGCTTCAGGTCAGTATAATTTTGCCTCAGTTTCACAAAAAGCACATTTTTTCATCAAAAAATTTACTGCACACTTCACACAAAAATTGGGGTGTCCTAAAACTTTTGACCAGTAGTGTATGTGCTCCAAGCAGTTGACATGATGACGCATGCTCTCAACAAACATCATCCCAATATTTTTTTCCCTGCCACAAGCACCTCAATTTCACTTCAATGTCTATTCTTTCACATTTCCTTCCTCTCCTTGTCTGCCCTTTCCTCCTTCACTGTTAAAAAGTGACTGAATTTAACAGTTAAATTAACGCATTGTTTCCTGGTTATTTTAACTGTAAGTGGAGTCCTGCACGCATTTAACTCAACATGTAAGGGTTGGTCCTTAGAGACCCTCCCCTTCCGCATTCTCCGCCAGTAGTCCAGTTGGAGAGCAGCAGTCCACGTCCGATTTCTCGGTTTCTTGGTGGCCAGGGGTGCCCCCCGCCCCGCCCCGTTGTAAGTTTTATATGCCTAAGGTTTTTAAATGTAAAACAAAATTGTGCTCTAACGTCATTTGAGGTCACATGCACTAACATGGTCATAGCCAAAGGCATCCTAAACAATAATTAATTGGTCATTTCATTCAACCTATAAGGGAAAGGTTTCCATGACAAATTCGAGATAATGAATTGATATTTTAAATTTGGAGTTTACCTTTATTTAATAAATAGAAAACAGCAAAATAGCTTCCATTAAAATGGAAGCCATTTTAATTTCTTCGGATTTTATATTGCGAGAAATAAAATAAGATATAGTTTTTACGAGGTTTCACTCGAGAGAAATTAGTGCTGAAATTGGGGTCGTTCTTCGTCTTGTTTGGCTGCTCCAACGACCCGTACGGCCGGAAAATAACTCAACTAATAAACACACATAAAAATCCAAGTCGCGGCTGGCTTGACCGGGCTTCCACGAACGATGGCTCACTTGACCGCGGTCCAAAAGGGGTAGGACATTTAACACTGCTTCCGTGATTCCGTTCCGTGTGTAGTTGAATCTTCAGAGACCTTTACCTCACTCCTTAATGAACATGAGAACGAGATCTGGAGGAAGCACACCCACAAAAGTGGTAAGTTTAACGAAATTCACGGTCTATTTTAATGTCCTGTGGTAGGAATCACATGCAGTTCTACTGGGGACAGTTGTTAGCGAGCCATACAAGCGATTACGGGCTGAGTGAGAGAGAAAGGTATGACCCGTAATGACAAAATTTTATTAGTTTGCACGTGGAAACATGCTTAATAGAATCACTACATTTGCAAGCGCGTGTGGCCGATTAATTTTTAAACTGGGACACCATAGAATTCGGGGTGTATGAGCCTGGGGGGCTGTTTCATAAAACCAAGACAGCGGATGTAGCTGGGACTTTCCAGTTACCCTGTCTGCCAGCCTCCTCTCCGGAAAACACTGTCAAACTAGCCCTCACATGTTTTCGTGGGATGCGAATATACGCAGTATTACGGTAATAGTGTGTCGCGACTGATTTCGAAGGTGGTGTTGCGTTAGTGTGGGAAAATTGCCCATGAAAGCTTTTGACTCCTTACCATATTGACTGTGTGGAGAGATGTATGTGGGCCTAGAAAATGCATTTGTTTTTTGTATCGTATGTGCTAGGACAGATGTGGGCCAAATTTAGATGAGCACCCCCCTAAAACCAACATATGGGGATAAATCAATGAATAACTCCCAATGATCATAGCGCTAGTTCTAAAATTTATAATTGTTATTGCTGCTGCCATCCCAAGGAACAATTTGACACCAAACATGGCTTAATTCCCTTGAAAATATGAGACTCAGGAGGAATTGAAGCCATAAAAAAGCATAATTTGGCTACATTTTTTTATCACAAATTAAAAGTTTAAGATTAAAATTAACATAGTTTCCAAAGTGGTCCGCCCTAAATATTTGGTAAAAAGTAGGTGCAGTATGCCAAGTTTGTTTGCACAAAGTTTCAAGAAATTCTTTCACTGGTAACAATTTAGTAGGACGGCTGCATGTACACCATCCTTGGAAAATAGAAGAAAATCTAAAAAGCCATTTTGAGGCAAAGGCAAACTAGATCATCAAAACAGTGAATAAATAGGTCTCAGTGGATCCAGTATTTGTCATTTAGGGCCTTTACCATCATAGGAATAATTTTTAAAAGCAGAGATTAAATCTGGGTCTCTTCTGGATCAGATCTCCCTTGAAAAGATCCAGCATGTATCATGTGAATTGTGTATTATAAAGATGAAAGATTTATGGTCAGCAATATGCTGTGGTTCAATTAGTTGAATATCTAATCTTAAGGGGTGATCCTGGGTTAAATGAAAAATGACACTAGGAAACAACTCAGAATTAATCTAAAGAGCTATATGTAATAACCACCAAAAAAGGTACAAGTTGGCATTTTTCTGTTTATGTGGTTGCCATGGTAACTGAGCAAGCTCATTAAATATGCAGAAAACTTCTGGCACCAGTTCCTCTTTAACTCTATGATAGAATTCAGTTTTTCTTTCATCATTTAAAAGCCATTGCTTATCCAAATGCAATGACATAGCCATTATTTGCCCAATTTATCAGTTTTGTGATTTTGGGGCATTTTACTCAAATTTTGAAATTATTTTGCGCAGAATCTGACGAATACTCAAAAAATTCAAAGTATGTAACAGATAGGCAAAATTTCCCAATGTCATTGCATTTCTAATGAAGTAAAGTACCTGCAGCCCAAATTTCACTGATTTTCAATGATAAATAAAAAAGTTATGGCTGCCACAAACATGAGAAACCTGGAAAAAGTAAAAAAAAAAAAAAAAACCTTAGGAAATCAATGGAAAATGCATTAGACCGCATTGAAAAGTTGAGTTCAGTCTTAGTCTGTGGCTTACACCCATTTTTCAGACTGTATTATCTGATTATTCAAATGTTTATCACTTTCCTGGACTGAAAAGCATAAATTTCATCATGACAGTTGCTTTTAAATCATGATTTTATGGCAATATTCAGTTTTTAATCCTTGTAGCAATTAGTGATTATTAAAGGTGGGTTATTATAGAATATTTTTATTCAAAAAAAATTTTTTGGAAAAATAATCAAATTTTGCCCATTAACCCCAGATTACCCCTTAAGTTGACATCTAAGACACTAATTATATGTTTCTTTTCATCTGTTGAGTGCTTGTCAAAATTTATATGTGTAAGGCTGAATGTCTTTTGTTTGAGACCTGAAATAACCCAGGTAGTATAATACACTTGCAAAATGCGCACACATGCCATTTGTTCTTTTCTCATTAGAAGGCTAATGTTGATTTCCAGCCTGTAAGGCACTAGTGCTTAATCAGCCTTGAAGGCAGCTAAGGTTACAGCAACTTGCAGTTGAAGTTTTTAAGAAGCTCAACCAAACAGCTTATTGAAGAAAATATCTCACAAGTAGGCCAATTTTATGTTTCAAACAGAGTTATACTTGAAGTTATATTGTAGAAGTGTTTAAGTTAACAAGTATGACCTGTTTAGCTAAGGTTAGGTCTATAAGTTAAGTGTAAGACAAAAAAAAACACTTGTTTGCATTGGTTAACATAATCAAAATAGCTGAAATATCTAACGTTCTCTCATTTGCTCGAATTTCACACTAGAATTAAAAATTTTGTGTTGCCACAGAATAATTTCTCTGCAGCATGAGAGTAAACCACTTTGCAGAGAATATCATGACATTCTGATGTGACATTTCAAAATTATATTCCTCTGAAATATCATACATTTTTTGTTGTGTTCCCTTTAATTTCAGATTAGAATTAAAGGGAAACTCCCTACTGCCGCGGACTGATTTCACAAAGGCATGATAGAACACCATAGAAGTCAGTATATTCTGATGTGATATTTCAAAATCAAAGCCCTCAAAACATCATAAATTTGTTGTTTTCCCTCCAAATTCGGATCGGATTGGAGTGAAAAGAATATTCCATGTTGCCACCGAATGATTTCACTATAGCGTAATAGAACAGTATCTTATATATATATATATATATATATATATATATATATATATATGATAAGCTTGTCTCAGCTCATGAGTGTGTAGATTGACTAATTTCTCTTTCACAGATCGACCCAAAATATGCCAATTCTACCAGCCGCTCGTGGGTTTTTGGTGCCTTTGCTGAGCTAATTGGTGAGTAAATGTTTTGCCTTCATTAACTAACTTGAAATAAATGCTATATAGCAATGCGCTATACTTTCATTGCATCAGTGATGGTGCACTGTCCTTATAAGGTCATTCCAAGTATTTTGGAAAAAACGTTTTCTCCTCCTACAGCTTTGAAGCTACACGCTCTGGAATTGTAGGGCAGTACTGAGACAGACCTACTCAAGTTACTTGTGCTTTTTGAATGGATACCTCACTAATATTCTTTGCAATTTTTTTCATCCATTTCTCCCCAGAGTTCTATAAAGGACCATTTATTAGAACTGCTCATACTTGTACAATTTCATAGCAAGAAACCGCAATCTTGCTGTGTAGCATCATGTTGGGTCAGATTTGTCATTTTCATGTAATTTTTGATGATTCCCCCTTTCCATCCCCCTTTCTTCGTCTCCTTTTTTCAGCTCCACACATTTTCATTTTTTTTTTTTAAAAAGCCCTTCTTTTCCCACAATTTGGAAGCTAAATCCTTTCAACTTTCTGTACAGCTTCAGGCTGCCCCAAAGGATGGATGATGACAGGGGTGTAGTGGGTGGGGGACGGGGGGAACGCCATCTGCCCTCCTCTCCGTCAGGAAAAAAAAAAAAAAAAAAAAAGTAGGCTAACAGAGGAAAACAAGGGCGAATGAAATGTTCAAAATATGATTATATTTGGGGTAAATTGCAAAAACAGAAAGAAAAGGAAACAGAGTAGATAGTTAAAGTTAAAGTTCCTCATGTTGTCATTTATAAAACTTGCGAGGCTCTGAGACGCATTCTGATGATGATGCGGAGGCTGCAGATGCGGGTGAATTGTTACTGGAAGAGCCGATTTATTACCTGTGTTGTTTTGTACCAAGACTCCAAACCCGTAATTCCCCATTTATGTTACCCAGTGGCTATATTTCTCCAAACAATATTTCTTTTCCACCTTATTCCTAAAAAAAAAAAAAAAAAAAAAAAAAAAGACGACAATGGGAAAGGCGAGAAACTTAGAGCACGCAATCGGTGTGTCGAACTGGTGTTCGACACCATGTATTGCAAGACAAATCATTAACCCATTTAGGCCTGAGGCCTATTCAAAAAACGCCTATGAAAACCTATGGGCGATTTTGAAAAGAACCCCTAAAACCTGAGGTTTTCTGGAAAACAGCACCCAGGTGTCAACGTCTAGTAAAAAGCTGATATCTCAGCCTCTGTAGCAGATAGAAACAAAATTCAAAAAGTATTTGAGAGCTTACATCTGTGGCTTTCATAAGAACTATGTTTTGCATTTGTGCAAATCTTCATCACAATATTTAAAACACTGAACAAACTATAACAAACTATAAAATATAATAAAACCAATAAAATAAATAACAAATCTCTATCTACATAACATGCACAACTCAAATGTAATAAAGAGGCCTAATAAATAAAAGTATAAGCTCTGCACTAGAGAATAACAAACATTTTTTCTTTCTCTGGAACAGGTGGCAGCAGTGGCGGAGCTACAGGGGGGGGCTAAGACACGTCCTTTTTAGTCCTGGCTAGATCTCAATCATTTTCCTTTATTGACGTCTTTTCCAATTATTGTAATTGGCAATTGAAGACACGGTTTCTCTCCACATGCGATCTAACAGCGATTAAATCGCGGGTTAAATTCAGCACAGTGGCGGAACAGAAAATTGGGTTGCACAAAACAGCTGTTTAAAACAATTATAAATCCTGACCTGTTCTCAGTCATCTTCATGATTAACAAAAGGTTCACTCCGAGAGCGCTCTGCACTTAACAGGTGCTGCTTGTTCTCCCCGATTAGGTAAGACGACAATCATTTCCTCTGGACGCCAGATTTGCTGTATTTAAATCTCGTTATTCAAAATTGCATAGCCTACCTGTCGACTCTCACGCAAATGGCTTGAGCCGCACGCTTGTTATAACCTAGGCTATTTAACTGCCGAGTGCCACTGTTTTTTTTTTTTTTTAAATCAACCCACGAAATACCGAGTGAAAGTCCGCGTTTCATTGGAACACGGACCAGTTCAGTCACGCGAAGCATTGGCCAATTAATAAGTAAATTATTTTTCTGCACTGAATTTAGCCCATGATTTCATCGCTGTTAGATCGCATACGGTGAGAAACCGTGTCTTCAGTTGCCAATTACGATAATTGGAAAAGACGTCAATAAAGGAAAATGATTGAGATCTAGCCAGGACTAAAAGGGACGTGTCTTTGTCCCCCCTGTAGCTCCGCTACTGGGTGGCAGGCATGATAAAGTGTCCGTTCAAATAAAATAAAAATAAACATAAAAATATAAAAAATAAAGTGTCTTGAAGTGTTACTATGGCATCTGCCCTAGTATAAAGTGCCAGTAAAAGAACAGCTATGAGCCCGGAAATGGTCAGAAAAGTAATGAAACAACAAAATGACGTATCCGCTTTCCTGGCCTGAAGGGTAGACATGCATAACAGCGTCCCCGGTTTTAAAGGTTAAAATGCGCACATGCTGTCCCGGTTTAAATGGGTTAATCCAGTGGTTATACCAGCATCTCAAGTCAGGATTATGTACAACATGTCATACGACGTCGACTAGCTCTACCTAGTGCACTAGCCAACGTTTGCTTACTAGCTTGCTAACCTACTTCATTCTCTTCAAATTTCATGAATAAAATGGCAAGGTCTCCAAAAAGCTAGTACAGTTAGCCATTACAGCTGATGACCTGTACACAAATTGGCTGGGTACATGAGACAAACAAGATGATCCCAACGCAGGGCACAGCGAGCTGGCCGCAGTTAATTACTCCTTCCTCACTCTTTGGCCATCAAGCTGGCCATCTAATAATAGCATAGTGACGTTTCAATAAAATACCCCAGCGACTCCAAATATATTAGCAAGCTAAGAGCTAACCGACATACGGGTCATGATACCAGATAAGCCAGCTCACTAGATATTTGAAGTCAATTTCTATTCGTAATATATCAATCAAAACATATGAATATGTTCAAAGTATTTTAATATGACGTTGAATGAGGTTCTGGTTTTGTAGACACTGCCTGACAGATTTTGGTGTAGGTAGACCTGTAGGTAGGTGTGTGATAGCCTACTAGGCCTTTGGATATGATTTTTGTATGTGTAGTTGGAGAAGGAACACTGCTTTTGATTAAGCTAGTTTCACAAAACTAACTTTAAATGCAACATTTTTCAATCAGTGAGAATGTGTTGTGAATTTGCAGACCTGTATGTCTAAGGCCTAGAGTGATGCTCAATGAACATTACTTGTTGTGGACAGTAGCGCCACGTTACTTGCGTGTTGTTTCTGCGCCTGCAGTATTGTAATATAGGTTGACTTTTATAATGACAACGCATGAGCACGCTTGATATGCAACATGCTGTTGCTGATAACTGAGCCATCGGTCTAGCAAAGAGGGTAAATGCGGAACTTTTTCGCGCAAGGATCTTTGGTTCTAGTGCATGTCTGGGGTTTGGGCACATTTGCACGCGCGTTCAGTAATCTCTTTAATGACGTCATGAACCCGGCGTACCCTGTCAAAGTGCGTCCCCCCACTTAAAAAATCCCCACTACACCACTGGATGATGATGTTTCCTAGCCCTGCCACCCCTCTTTATTTTATTTTTTCATGACTCCAGTCCCCATTGAACTCTATTCATATACAAGTCTTCCAGCAAAAGCATCCAAACTTGGTTCATGATTAAGACTTTCCCAAAGGATGGACGTTTCCACCCCCTTTCTTGATTTGTCAATCTTTGACCCCCCATAACTTTTGAACCGTTTGACATGAGAGTTGGCGAAATTGAGTTCTTGGACTCAGGAAAGGAACGAGTGATAAATGGTTAAACCCAGTCCCCTTTCCTCATCAGTCGATATTTGATCCTGCATAACTATTGAAGCAATTTCCGTAGAGAATCAGGGGTTCGGTTGTTTGACTTAGGAAAGGGTGACATGTTAATTGCAAAGCCCTGCCCCTTTTTTTGATTGGTCAATATTTGATACTTCATAACTATTGAAGTGTTTGTCAGAAAGAGTAGGGGATTGGCCTTGGGACTCTGGATGGATTACATGTCAAGGGTTGCTGGACAAGGGTCACATGGGAATTGATGAAGCCCACCCCCTTTGCTGTTTGGCTTTGCTTTTACCCTTCATAGCCATTGAACTATTTGTCGTAGAGTCTCAGGGATTGGGTTGTTAGAAACGTATGAGTCATTCTAATGACATGTTTGGCGTAGTTGTATCAACTTAATGTTTGCTCACAAACTTTACATTCTAGTTAGTTTGGTGTTTTCTCTGGTTCCCTGTACCTAATATTTTGGTTAAGACTTTCACAAAGGAAGGACATTGATGTCTCTGTCCCCCCTCCCCCCACAACACATTAGCACAGAGTATTCTTCTTTTTTATATCATTTTATCCAGCGTATTACCCAAATAGACAAAATTCGATCCTTTATAATTTTTGAAACATTTGTCATAGAGTTAGAGATTTGACTGTTGGCCTTAGCAAAGGATCACATGGTAAATGAGGACCCCCCTGCTCCCTTTCCTTGTTGGTCGATATTTTTATCCTTCATAATCACTTGACTATCTATATATTATTACTGAGTTGGCGATTTGCGTAATTTCACACATCTCCTCCGAAACCGCTATGAATAATGAGTCTGTTTTCCGCATACACTGGTTTTACAGTGTGACAAAGACGATGCGCCAGGTTTCGAACTTAGTAATGAGGTGAAAATTGCATTTTGAAGCCGTTTTTGCAAGTAAAACCGGCTAATTCAATCAGCTGTGTGTAGCACGGGTATCGGCTAGTGCGTTAAAAAGAGCTGGGCATTGGGTTGCTGAAGTCAGACAAAGATCACATGTTAAATAATGTAATGTAATGAAGTCCCAGCGCCTGTCCTGATCAATTGACAGTAGTTCTATCATAACTATTGAACGATTTTTCGTAGTGAGCTGAGATTGGGTTGTTGGAAGGGTCATAAGTTAATTGCGAAGGCCAACCATGTTTTTTTGACAGGACGATGTTTGATCCGTTATTACCACTGTAGTGTCTGTCAGAGAGAGTTGAGTTTTGGGTTGTTGGACTCAAAAAACCATTACTTGTTAATTGATGAAGTCCCGCCTCCTTCCATGATTGGCTAATATTTAATCCTTAATAACTATTGAACCGTTTGTCATAGCGAGTAGGAGATTGGCTGGTTGGACTTAGGAAAGGGTCACATGTTAATTGAAAAATCCCTTCCCCCTTTGCTGTCAAGTTTATTGTCATTCTAATGATGAGTTTGGTTTTGTAAGGCCATCTTAAATGTTAACAAACTTTACATTGTAGTTTTTTTTTTGTTTTTCTCAGCTTCCCTTTGCCAAATATTATGGTTGGTTTGAGGATCTAAATCTTCAAATATACAGTAATAGAGGGAATCAGGAAGAAGCAGATACTTTCACATGACACCATAAATAATTCTTTTGGGCTGCATTGAGAGGACTCAGTTGAGGTGTTTCGGGTTCCTGTTCAGGATGCCTCTTGGACACCTCCCTTTAGAGGCCTCCCAGGCGTGTCCAACTGGGAGGAGGCCCCAGGGCAGACCCACAACTAGGTGGAGGGATTATATCTCCTGGCTGGCCTGGGAATGGCTCGGAACGCCTGACGCCTGGGCTACTTGGCTTAGTCTGGTACCCCCATGACTCAGCCTGGGATAAGTGGCTGATATTGCATGGATTGATGGATGAATGGATGAATGAATAATTGGCCATCAATATGCTCTTAGACAATGCCTGCGACCCCATCATCAATGCGGAGAATCAATGGATCGACTGGACACAAATAAAGGACCGGGACTGCCTGACATTTACAGATGATGGGGCCGGGCTGACCTATGACGCAATGCTCGAGATGATGAGGTCAGTAACAGCCAACAGAGATGTCGAAGGAAATTGTTGAATGCACTGTGGGCACCATAATTCATTGGACAAGTTTTTTTTTGAGTCAATCAGTAGGTCTGAATCAATCATGCTTTTTACATACTGAGAAGGAGATGAGGGCAAAGTCCCTAAAACAAGCAGGAACTGAAGATGGCAGCAGTACAGGCCTGGCAGAGCATCACCAGGACACATACCCAGTGTGTTGTGATGTGTATGAATCACAGACTTCAAGCAGTCACTGCATGCAATGGATATGCAAACAAATACTAAAAATACTTATTTTGGGCAGCCAGGTTAGCTCACTCAGTGAAAGCAGAGCACTGCAGTGTAGTAGCGGCAACCATGATAATTGGCTTTGTGCTGCAAGGGATATGGGAGGGATACAGTCAGTTTGGGTCTGCATAATGTACTGCTCAAGAGCCTCCAGCTGCCCCCGAGGGCAAATTTTCAGGTTTCCTCCGCCCTTGCTCTGAGCTTGTGCAGTTTCAGGCTATGAGTGTGAAGACAAAGCGGCTGACAGGTGCGCGTTTAGGAAGAGAACTGCAAACTGTCTGCCCTCACCTGAGGTGGCTGCACGAGTCGTTTAAGAGCATAATGCTTTCGCAGTGTTTGCCAATTTGACATTTCAGATTCCATTTGGATTGGGGATGCCAATATTTTGGAAAAAAAAAAAATTATTTCAGTTCATGCTCAATTGTCAAATATTTCTTTTTAATGCACCTAAAATTGTGTGAGGGAGGGGAACTATGTATAATTTAAGCTATTGTCATTTCGAAGCTGTTGAAAACAAAGCCATCAGTCTGCGCTTCCAACTCATTGTCACTTATGCTTAATAACTCAACATGCAAAAGTAAAGAACCATAACAAAACATTTTTCACTGTCCAGTGAATTATGGTGCTCACTGTAAATTTTTCTGCACAATATGCTGACATAGAAAACAGACAGAGACTTAAGACAGAAGCTCTGCTTTGCCAATATCCATTTTTCTTGTTGTGATTGGTATCACTGATTTATTGTAAGCAGATCATTATTGTTCGGGGAGGAGTCTGTTCATCTCAACTCCATTTTGGCCACAGTGATAAGAAGACTGTTCAGTGGTTCAATTCTGGCTCCATGCGTCTGGGGAAGGATGCCATTGTCTTCTCTAAAACCCGGAACACCAGGATTGTGGGGCTGCTGTCCCAGACTTATGAGACGACCATTTGGGATTATCGCTATGTGGTGCCCATTGCGATCTTCACAGAAGATGGAGACGAGTATATCCTTTCTCAGGGTAGAAACCAGAAATGCTCAAGATGCCCTCCTTTTGGAACTGGCTTTCAAAATATGGCCAACTAACCTCCACGCCCTCTCTGGCACACACGCACACACACACACACACACACACACACACACACACACACCACACCAGTTTAGCTAAATAACTACGTGTGTTGCCGGAATGCTTTGATTCATCAAGCCATCATCTGGTACTCTGCTGAAGTTAGTTATAACATGCAAGTGTCCTTTTACCTTTCTATGACCATGTGAGATCCATAGGGAGCAGTTAGGGATGCAAAATTCTGGGAATTATGGGAGGAAACTTTCCATGGGAATTTTCAGAAATGTATGGGAATTCATGGGGTTTTTAAAAATTTTTATTTCATTTTAAGCTTTATTTAACCAGGAGAAACCCACTGAGATAAATCAAAAAATAAAAAAATCTTTTTTTCAAGAGTGTCCTGGCCAAGACAGTCAGCAGCACAGTTTACAAAGTTTCTGACAAATAAAATGGGGCAAAAATGAAGAGCAGCCATATACACAAATATGATACAAGATAGATATTTATTATATAATAAAGAAATAGATTAAGGTAAACAAGTTGACCTCAATCATGAATATATCAGATGGAACATCTACAACCAGATGCGTCTGCCCTCAAGTCATTCAAAAGGATCTTAAACGCATTTAATTGATACCAGTTCCTTAAGTTTCAGGTGTTTTTGTAATTCATTCCTATTAAAGGGAACAGTAAACTTAAGCACCTTTTTCACCAGCTCAGTTCTGACCTTTAGAGCATACAAAAAGAAAAGTCCCCAGGACAGATGATCGTAAGTTCCTGTTCTCCTCTGTATGATTTAGGTTAGAAGGTGTGAAGGAAGCAGCCCTAAAATAGACTTATAAATGAGAATATGCCCGTGTTGTAGTCTACGTGAGGACCAGGAAGACCAACCAACACGTTCATACAGCAAACAGTGATGAGTGAGGGCATTAAAATTTGTGGTGAACCTCAATGCTCCATGATACACATTGTCCACAGCATGTAAACTTTGAGAAGATGCGTGCAGGTATACGACATCAGGCCAGTCCAGCACAGACATAAAAGCGGCAGCAACCAGTTGTTTCTTGGACTTAAAAGAAAGGCAGCATTTGATTCTAAAATAAAAACCCAGTTTCAGTTTTTATCTGTTTACTAACTGCTGAATTTGAGGTGAAAAACAAAGAGATTCATCAATTAAAATACAATTTGTACTGAGACACATACTCTATCTGTATGCCCTGAGAAGTGGGGAGTGAAGGTGGGTTCTTTGGCTTAGATTTTGTTTTAAATCATAAAAATTTTGCTGAGCAGTGTTAAAAGCAAGCTGCAACTGAGAGAGAACTTGGTCTGGAGTGGGTGCCGAGCAGTACGTTAGTGTCATCTGCGTAAACCTGAAAATATATATTAACAATGTTTTGATTATTGTTATTAATATAAAGGAAAAATAGGAGTGGTCCCAAGCCTGTCCCCTGAGGCACACCTTTGGTAACAGTGAGAGAAGTAGAAGGGCAACCTTCTGCCAGTACACACTGAGTCCTGTCTGTTAGATCGTTATCAAACCAGCTGACTGTTTGCTCAGACAGTCCTACTCTAAACAGTCTTTATTTGAGTATATTATGGTCCACTGTATAAAATGCTTTGGAGAGCAAAACAAAAAGGACTGCACAATACTGCTTATATTCAATAAAATCAAAGAAATCCTTCAAAAATTTATGAGCTGCTGATGTTGTACTGTGCTTTTTTTTTCCTGAAACTGGATTGAAAGTCAGATAAAATGTTGTTAGTATTTAAAAAATCTTTTAGTTGATCATGAACAAGAAATTCCAAAACATTGGCCAGGACAGACAATTTAGACATGGGCCTGTAGTTGTTTAAAAGAGGTGACCCCACCATTTTAAACAGGGGGAGAACAAATGCAGATTTCATGATTTGTGGAATGAAATTAGTGACATTAGAAAGATTAAAAATATGTGTGAAACATGGGGCAATAAAATCTGCTGCTAACTTTATAAAGTAGGGCTCCAGCGTATCAGGACCTGCAGATGGTATCGTGTCCAGGAGCTTCACGGCTTTGTGTACCTCAGAGTCCCTCACAATGCATGGGCCTTTATTATTTTCAGATAAGGACTTAATAGTGTTACAAAATTTTGATGGATTATTGGTTTATGGTTTGTGAAAGGAAATGATCAGCTTTACCTTTTCTGAATTTAATGGTTAATGCATTTTGCAGTCGCCTGAATACTGGCCAGTCTGAGTTCTGGATAGTTTTCCAGGCTTTTGCCCATGCTCGGTTACAAACATGGATAAGTCTGGAGTGAACCATAGATTTTTCCAGCCTATGGTAACTCTTATTAGGAGCATGCTTAACTACATCTCGAAAACCCTCATAAAATGAATAAATTTCCAGGCAATTTCTATGTTGGCAACAGAGGTTGCGTTACACTTTCTGCTTGTCCGTCATTGTGACGGACAGGGGCATAAAAATTCTGTCATAATTTATTATCCGTCATTGTAATTTTATTTTTTAAAATGATAATCGTTTATTTTTTTAAATAAAATAAACAGAATAATTTGTAGATTACGCATTAGCTGATGCCGACAGTGATTCATGTAGACACACATTGCGCTCTGTGTTAAATACAGCACTGCGTGAATTTTTTGAACTTACTGCTGTATGAAATTTATAAAGCATCACAAATGATTTCTCCCCCCACACAGTAACAGTGTGCAAATGAACAATGCTTTCAGTTATTGCTGGGCTTCACTAAGCCTAACAACCGCAGTCTCGCTAAGCGGTCCTACGAAGCTGCTTATCAACTTGTTATATCAACCGGCGCTTTCCCCACCTAGATATCTGTGTGTTCACATTACAGTGACGCTGTTTGTAGCATATGACCAATCATCTACCAGCAGCAGAGCAGCATATTTTACAAATGAGGAGCAAATGATCATATTACAAAAATATGAGGAATACAGGATCATACCAGAGATGCCAAGTCTGACGCATTCGGCTTGAGTCTCTCACCTCTTAGTGGCATTCACGTTCCTGTGCCATAGTCAGCAATTTTTCAATCAACGCGAAGTGAAGAAATTCACTCGCGGAATTCAAGTCATTGCGTATTAAGTTAATCAGTTTCACATGCATTACGGCGGATTTCCCCACTAGTGACACGGAAATTGATTATGACTCGGGAATTCTAATGCTTGTCTTTACTGAAGGATTTAAAAAAATGCGTGAGACCTACGCCGAATGCGTGAGACTTGGCATCTCTGTCATACAGATCAAAGACAATGCTGGAGACAATATGACACCCACCACCAATTGGGCGGGGGTGTGAATTACATTCTGTCAAAATGATGGGACGGCCTTCAAAATATTCCGTCATTGTTAAAAAAAATCCGTCAATGACTGAAAATATTCGGTTAACGTGACCTCTGGTTGGCAAAGAGACTGTTTCCCTCCCAGTCAAAGTAAGGCACATCATGCATAAATCCTTGTTCAGAGAAGTGTTTCATATTGCATTTAACTATAATGCATGGCATAGTCTTTGGCATTTTTGTGTTTCTGACTGTGGCAACAACACAGTGGTCACTTTTGTCGTTGGCAAATATGGGGGCAGAGATGCCAAGTCTCACGCCTTAGGCGTGAGTCTCTCCTCTTAGTGGCATTCACGTTCCTGTGCCGTAGTCAGCAATTATTCAATCAACGCGCACTGAAGAAATTCACTCGCGGAATGTAAGTCATTGTGCATCAAGTTAATCAGTTTCACGTGCATTACGGTGGATTTCCCCACTAATGACATGGAAATCGATTATGACTCGGGAATTCTCAGGCTTGTCTTTACTGAGGGATTGAAAGCAATGGAATTGCATAAAAACGTTTCAAATGGTCTTATTTCATTAAAACAATTTAAACGATCATGAAACACATGCATTGTTTCCAAACCCTGAGTAAAGAGAAGCACGGGAAGTTCGGAGTCATAATCGCTTTCCATGTTACTTGTGGTGAGGTCCACCTTTACGCAAGTGAAACGGAAACTTCAATGCATAAGGATTTTAATTCCACGTGAGAATCTCATTAAGCATTCAATGAATAATTGCGGACTACGGCGAATAAGCCTAAAAAATGTGAGACCTACGCCGAATGCGTGAGACTTGGCATCTCTGTGGGGGCAGTTGTGTATTTATGAGGAACATTTGTGATGATTTCATCCATGAGAGTTGATTTTTCAGGGTTTTTTGAGTTTGGACACGTTCGGACTGTCAACAATCTGAAAGAGATTCAGCAAATCACTGTAAGCTCTGAAGTCATCAGATACTGGTTGCAACCAGTTCCAGTTTAAATCTCCAAGTGCTTCTGTTTCCTTAGCATTTAGGTCTGATAAGAGGTGCATTTTAGAGGGTACAGCACCAATATCAGCTGAAGGTCTCCTAAAACAGCCAACTGCAGTTATATGGAGGGATTTAGAGACTTTAGGATCCAGCGCTAAAAACTCAAACTGTTTGGTCACTGATTTGGATAGTAGCACATTAACTTGAAACTTATTCTTGATATTAATTGCTTCTGCCCCACCTTTCTTGGGGCGGTCAATTCTACATACACTATAACCATAAATATGAATATCCAAATCTGAAACCTTTATTAGCTCCCGCCACTCGCGGTGCGGGGAGCTATGGTATTGGGCTCCGTCCCTGCGTGCGTGCGTGCGTGCGTCCGTCAACACATTTTGCTTTATCTCATCAATTATTTCAGTTACAAGCTCCTAATTCTTTTTTTTTTTTTTTTTTTTTTTTTTAAATTTTCATTTTCTTTACAGTTGACTGGGGTGACAAAACATGCTGCAATAGAAATATTTACATAAATAATACCTCCAATAACATTATCCCCCCAAATCAATATCAAGATCAACCAGAGTAAATACATCAATCCACCCCCATCCCACCCACCCCACCCCCTTTCTGCATGGTTATACAATTACACAAAAGATATACAAGTTTGTAATGATAATCACAGCAATAGTAAAAGGAACATTTGGAGCATTCATTCACTAAATCAAAGAAAGGCACTAATTCATAAGGGTTCTAGCCAATTCCAGTGCTTTCGCCCGGGCATTCAATATATCCTGACCAGCGTGATTCATCCTTGCAGTAGAGAATTCCATGGACAAAATTTCTATTGTAAATATATACCATTGGTAAAATAAAAGAGAATGTGGTGGACACCATCTCACAGCCACCATCTTTTTTCATGACCGTAAGTGCAGCTAGCAATAGAAACCTAAAACTTAAATTTAGATTCAAAGATGAATCATCATTTAAAAGCATCAACTGTGGTGAACAAACTATAGGTATATCAAACAATTCTGACAAACATTTAGATATGCTCTTCCAAAAGGTATTAACCATAGGACACTCCCACATCATATGCATGAAAGTACCCAAAGTATTTGCACTGCATAAATCACAATTTGGAGAAGCAATCCATTTCATCATATACCTTTTCCTAGGTGTCAGATAAAATCTGTGTACAAACTTCAAATTTGTTAATTGATTATTTATATTTTGAGAGGAAAAGGCAACATTTTTTCAAAACCCTGTCCCAGTTTATAGAAGAATTTGTAAAATTAATATCTCTATTCCATATTCTTATAATGGAAAGAGGAGTCTGTGAGCACTCCATAATAGAATTATAAATCAAAGATACATGACCTCTCGGAATCTCTCCTAACCTTTTAATCAAATTAATAAGAGGATGAGGGCCAGGCATAATCTTAAGAGGAATCCCAAGTGCCTGTATGGCAGAGCGTAACTGTAAATATAAAAAAAAAGAATTTGATGCAATATTATAAGTTTCTCTGAGGTCCTGAAAGTTACACAAACCACCTTCATTCATAATGTCACCTAAAGTATGAATACCAGCATTTTGCCATTGAAGTGAAACAAAAGGTCGGCCCCCAGTCAGTAAGGCAGAATTATGGAAAATAGGAGTACTAAGATGCCACTTATTTTTCCATTTAAATAATTTTTCCATGCTTCTCCATGTTGATATTGCATATGCAATGATAGGACCGTACCTCAATCTACATTGTCGGATTGACAGGTGCGTAAAAAGCACTTCATTTAATGGAACAGGGGTTACCAAACTTCTTTCAATATCAATAGCTGGATTTGAGTTATCATCCTTAAACCAATTTATAAGTGAACGAAGAATGAAAGATTGAAAATACACTTTAAAATTCGGAAAAGATATGCCGCCAGATGTACTTCTCCGCTGTAAATTAGTCAATTTAATCCTAGCACGCTTACCTTTCCAAATAAAATGAGTTATTACCCGGTATAACTCCTCCCAATACATAGGAGGAGGTGCCAAAGGTAACATAGATCCACAAAAATTAACCCTAGGCAAAATATTCATTTTTATTATTGAAATTCTACCTGAAAGGGGGATAGGTAAATTGAACCATCTCTCCAAATCAAAATGAACCCTTTTGAGAATATTACAATAATTCCTAGAAACAGTCTTATCAATTGAAGGAAAGACAGTAATGCCTAAATACTTAAGATGTGTTACCACTGGAATATGAGAAATTTTCCACTCATCATTATGTACCAAATTTAGGAAAAGTAGAGATGACTTTGTCCAATTTATTTTATAACTGGACAGATGGCCGAACTGATCAAAAATATTCATAATAGTTGTAAAAGATTCAGTGATATCTGAAAAAAATAATAAAACATCATCTGCAAATAACGAAATACGATGTTCAGTGGATTTTACAGTAATCGGTTCAATATTTGGGGATTCTCTAATAGCTTGAACCAACGGCTCTAAACATAAAATAAAAAGTAAAGGGGACAATGGATCTCCCTGCCGAGTACTTCTAGAAATTTTAAAGGGTTTGGAGCATACTCTTCCAGTTATTACACAAGCAGAGGGGTTAGAATAGATAGTCTTAACCATAGCAATAAAACCAAGACCCAACCCCATACGCTTTAATACTTCCCATAAATAAGGCCATTCAAGGCGATCAAATGCCTTCTCTGCATCAACTGATAGAATAGCAGAGGAGGCTTTATTAGTAGAGGAAGCATTTAAAACATGTAATAAACGGCGCATGTTATCTGCAGAGGAACGATTTTTAATAAATCCACTCTGATCAGGATGAATAAGCTTTGGTAGATACTTCTCTAATCGAGCCGCAAGAGTCTTAGAAAATAACTTAATATCCGTATTCAATAAGGATAATGGACGGTAACTACTACATTGGGCAGGATCTTTATCCTTTTTAATAACAGTGAAATAAAAGCAGTATTGACATCCCTACCAAATGAACCTTCTTCAATAGCTGTATTAATCATATTTAACAAATGAGGACCTAAAAACTCCAAAATTTTAAATAAACTTCTGGGGGAATACCATCAGCACCAGGTGATTTACCCTTATTCATCTTTTGAAGACACTGGTAAAGTTCTTCGATAGTTACAGGAGCCCCTAGTGCAACAGAATCTTCTAAAGGTAAAGAGGTCAAATTAATTTTCCCCAAAAATGAATTTATATCTGCTATTGATGCATTGTTATCTGTAGTATATAGTTCCTCATAAAATGTTGTAAATGCATCGTTTATTAACTTAGGATCAGTTATAGTGATCCCTGTTTCAGATATTATGGTGTGAATATCATTCAAATGATCTCCATCTTTCAATTTATTAGCCAATTGCCGACTGGGACGATTACCAAAAAAGTACTGATTAAGTCTCGTTTTATGAACATGAAATGCACCCCTCTGAGTTAACAACTGGTTAAGCTCCATCTTTATTTTAGCTTGGGATTCAGCCACCTGATCGGAAAAATCTTGTTGTTGTGATCTTTCCAAACTTAATAATATATTTTCCAATTCACTAATTTTCTTAAGCTGTTCCTTTTAAGTTTTGAAGAAAAAAAGAATTGATATGTTCCTTATGAAACCCTTAATAGAGTCCCAAACAAACCTTGAGTCATCCACCGATAAATAATTAAATTTAATAAACTCAACTAATTTGGTTTTGAAGTGCTCACAGAACTCCTGATTCTGTGGCAATGTTAAATTAAAACGCCACCTAGTGGGTGCGTTTGGTATACCAGCAAACATTAAGGTGCATTTATAAGCATGATGATCTGTCATACTCATGTTTTTAATTTCTATTTCTTTAACAAATGACAAAAGGGAAGAGGAAATAAGTATAAAATCAATTCTTGAATATGATTTATGCCTATTAAAAAAAAAAAAAAAAAAGTGTACTCTCTAGCAGATGGATTGAATGTACGCCAAACATCATTTAAAGAAAAATCAGAAATTACATTTTGAAGTGCTTTTCGTTGCCTGTGGATTAGGATTAGATTTATTTGATTTATCCAACCTATGATTAAGAATAGTATTCATATCTGATCCTATCACCAATTCAAAATCACACAAGTCTGCCAACAAACTACTTAAAGATTGGAAAAACATAGAGTCATAAGTATTTGGGGCATAAGCACTAATAAATGCTATCTTCTTACCATTACACATACATTTAACATAAGTAATCCTGCCCTCTTTATCATCCCCTTTCCCTAGGATAGATATATTTAATTTCTTATGCGTAAGTATTATTACCCCTTTAGTTTTATTACTTGCTGAGGAAAAAGCAACAACCCTGTAGGTATGATTTTCCAATCTATTTATATCCTGACTAAGCAAATGTGTTTCCTGAAGCATTGCTACATCAAATTTATTTCTGGCCAAAAAAATCAAGACAGGCGGCTCTCTTATTGGGACTGTTAAGGCCCTTCAGATTACCACAGAATATGTTTACCAAAGCCATAAAATCAAAATACTAAATCAGCAGCATTTAATGCTCCTAAAAGAAAGAAAGAAAAAAAAAAAAAAGAAAAAGGAATATGAACAAGTAGCATAATAATAATGAAAACCATGCAGATATCCATTTCCCACCCCCATTGAACACCATACCCCACCAAAAAAGCATTCCCTCCACCCATCTCCCACCCACACCCAGTTCCCCATCTCCTGCAATATTGCAGGGTTGCAGCATAGCGGCAGTTGGAAGCCATACCTGTTATTCCCTAGATCAAGAAGTAAGCATACGTGCAGCGCTCTTTCCACTCCAATTTAGAACCATATAAAACGAGAAAAAAAAAAAAGAAATATAACGAAAATACAAATCCAATAGACATATAGCCTCTCAAAAAAAAAAATTATAAATATAATCCAGGATCCACAATCGTTATGATGTCCACTCACAAAAATAGAAGAAAAAAAAAAAAATTATTCCTACCCAAACGGTACAAAATTAGTAATGAGTTACAGAATCTCAAAAGTTACTAATGGGCATCCTAACAGCGCGAGATTTCCTTTTCATAGAACTCCTGGGCCTCTTGTATTGTGGAGAAAATGAGTAACATCCTTAAAAGTCAAAATCAATTTTGCAGGATAGATAAATCCACTTCTAATGTCTTTCTTGCGTAAGTTCGCTCTGAGCTCCTTAAATTCATGCCTCAGTTTCATAAGGTCAGCATTCAAATCCGCATAAATGCTAATTCTCTTTTCTTTATAGTACAGCGGACCATTTCTTGAGGCTAAACGAATAATCATTGTTTTGAGTTCGGAGCTACAAAGACGAGCAATCATGCAGCGGGAGGCATTACTTACGGGTCCAGTGCGATGAGCCACCGTTACCGGTGGCATATGACCAAATTTATCTTTACCAAACAATTGATACAGTAGATTGTTCAAAAATTCGGTCGGATTACCCTTTTCCACATTGTTCTCAAGACCCAAAACACGGATATTAAGTCTACGCGACTGATTTTCTAATTGATCAATTCTCCGTCGCAGCGTTTTATTTTCTTCTTGAAGTTCCTTGTGTTTTATCTCCATCTGCGAAAGCCGTCCATCTGTGTCTGTAGCAAAAGTCTCCAAAGACCCAATGCCCATTTCCAACTCGACCATCTTAGACTTCATAGTTACCATAAAGTCATTAAACGGCTGAAACTTTAAATCAAACGCTGTGGATAACTCTTCACGGATAACCTCCCCGCATTGTTGCAATCAGCTCAGCATTGCCAGCCACCTCGCCGCCTGACTCGCTGCGTCGTCATTGTTCAGCAAGTTGGTGGAATCTCTTCCCAGACAACAAGTTCGTGTTTCTTAATCCTTTAGCATTCTCCAATATACAAAATACATTTAATTGGACTATTAGATTTACATAAAGTAATACGAATTTATGCACCTTGTCTTACATTTCAAATCGAAAAAAAAAGGATCAACAGGCAGCTACCAGCGTTCAGTGCATGCCACCCGGAACCGGAACCATCAAGCTCCTAATTCTTACTGGACATGCATCTCATAAAGGCCTACAAATGACGTGCCTAAAGGTGACCTTGGCCTATTTTTTTCAAGGTCTCTGGCCTAAAAATATCACCAAAAACTTTGACATTTTGCTTAATCTCATCAACTATTTCACTTACAGGCTCCAAATTAGCTCCCACCGCCCGAGCGGATCGGGAGCTATGGTATCGGGCTTTGTTCGTGCGTGCGTCCGTCCATGCGTGCATCTGTCAACAAAAACTTCAACATTTTGCTTTATCTTAATGGTGGGAGCTTCTGGGGCCGACAGTGCCCTATATTTTAACTAAGTTTGGCAACCAGATTGGAAACATTCAAATGGAGGAAACCCAAGACCTGTCCTTTCCTTAAAATCTGCTGGAGTGTTAAAACCTTTCAGGATGTCTGGGCCTGGATTGGGTTGTATATTCCCTGAAATCAAAAGCAATAAAACAATTGGATATCTCTGCTTAAAAGATTTACTGTAAGATTGATTAGCACTGCTCAATCCCACTTTAAAATCACCTATAACATTTGTAGCAATGGTAAAATTGTCGTATTAAGTTATGACACTGATGAGAAGTCCACTGTGTTAGAGGGGAAAAACTGGGGTAGAGTGAATGCAGTGACTGGCAGTGCACAGCTAGATGTGCACATTCCCCAACATGTTGCATTCATGAATGGGACGGGAGGCATCATTCCAGAGACAACCACCCCCAGTGCTGCAAAAAGTTTATAATGGATACAGTGCAGCAGGGAACAAACATGTTTCGTGCTCCGTCCTCATTGTCCCAAAATTCCCTTATTAATATTTCCATAGAAACTTTCCTGAAATTTCCCAAAAATTTTCCACCCCTGTGCAACCCTAGAGAGCAAATTTATCTTTTTAAAGAAAGCCCTATGCAAAAAGCCAGGGAGGACTGTTACAAGAAGGGACTGTGAAGAAAAAAAGCAAGAGTAAAACCTCTAAAGTACAACCCCGTTTCCAAAAAAAAGTTGGGATACTATGATAAATGTAAATAAAACAGAATGAGATGATTTGTAAATCAATTAAAATCCTATCTTTAATTGAAAATAGGACAAAGACAACGTATAAAATGTTGAAACTGATACATTTCATTGTTTTTTGAAAAATATCTGCTCATTTTGAATTTGATGACAGCAGCATGTTTTTTAAAAGTTGGGCTGGAGCAATAAAAGACTGGAAAAGTTGCTTGATGTTAAAAAAAATACAACTGAAATACAACTGACAGAGCATCTCACAGCTAATTAGATTATTTAGCAACAGATCAGTACCAGGATTGGGTATAAAAAGTTTTTCATACGTAAATGTGGTGAAGGCTTAACCTCACTATGAAAGACTGCATGGGAAACTAGTTCACCAATTTAAGAATAATGTTTTCGACTAAAAATTGCAAAGAAATTAGAGATTCTATCCTCTATGGTACAAAATATCATTCCGAGAGTCCAGAAAAATTTCTGTACGCAGTGGAACAAGGCCAAAGTCCAATTTTGAATGGCTGTGATTTTCAGGTCCTCAGGTGGCACTCCATTAAAAACAGACAGGAATTTGTGGTGGAAATCACTGCATGGACTCAGGAACACTTCTGTAAACCATTGTCTGTAAACACAGTTTGTCACTGCATCCACAAATGCAAGTTAAAACTTGCATTATATTATATATTATGTAAACATAAATATATATAAACAAAATCCAGAAACACTGCCGCCTTCTCTGGGCCTGAGCTTATTTAAAATGTACTGAGGCAAAGTAGAAAACTGCCCTATGATTTGACTAATCAAAATACAACATTCTTTTTGGAAATTATCAATGCCACGTCCTCTGGGCTAAAGAGGAAAGGGTTCATCTGGCTTGTTATCAGAAAACAATTCAAAAGCTAGCATCCATGACAGTATGGGGGTGCACGAGTACACATGGAATGAGTAACTTGAGCATCCCTGAAGACACCATTAATGGTGAAGATAGATATATACCCTTTTTGGTGCAACATTTACTGCCATCCAGATGCCTTTTATAAGGGAAGGCCTTGCTCATTTCAGCAACACCATGCCAAACACCATACTCTGCACGTATTAGAACAACATGTCTTTGTAGTAAAAGAGTCTGGGTGCTAAAGGGCTCTGCCTGCAGTCCAGACCTGTCACGCACTGACAATATATGGCATATTATGAAATGAAAAATATGACAAAGGAGGCTGCAAAGTATTACGCAGCTGAAATCCAGCATAAAGCAAGGATGGGAAAACATTTTGCTTTCAAAACTACAGCAGTTGGTCTCCTTAGTTCCTTCACGCTTGCAGAGTGTTGACTAAGGAAATTCAAATTGGCCATATTTTCCAAAAAAAACAATAAAATATCTCTGTTTCAACAACTGATTTATTGCCTTTATACAACCCCAATTCCAAAATAGTTGGGACAAAGTGTTAATTGTGAATAAAATCAAAATGCAATGACTTTCAGATCACATGAGCCAATATGTTATTTACAGTAGAACATAAATAACATTTCAAATGTTGAAACTGAGATATTTTACATTTGTATCCACAAAATGAGCCTATTTCAAATTTTCTGGCTGCAACAGGTCTCAAAAAAGTTGGGACACAGGCAAAAAAGGGCTGAAAAAGAAAATAATATAAAAGAGAATCAGCTGAAAGAACGTTTAGCAAGTAATTAAGTTAACTGGCATCAGGTGTGTAACATGATTGGCGATAAAAGGGATGTCTTAGAGAGGCTGGGTCTCTCAGAAGTAAAGATGGACAGAGGCTCTGTAACATGTGAAGGCTTGCTTTAAAAAATTTGTGAACACTTTAAAAACAATGTTCCTCAACGTCAAATTTGCAAAGGCTTTGAAGGTCTCATCATCGACAATGCATAAAATCCTGAAAAGATTCAGAGAAACTGGAAAAATCTCTGTGCGTTAGGGACAAGGCGGAAGACATTTACTAGATGCCTGTGATCTTCGGGCCGTCAAACGCCATTGCATCACTTTCCGGCATGATTCTGTCATTGACGTTACTAAATGGGACCAGGAATACTTCAAGAAACCACTGTCTGTAAACACAGTCCACCGTGCCATCCACAGAAGCCACCTAAAACTCTATCATGCAAAAAGGAAGCCATTGTTGAGCATGATCCAGAAGCGCCGCCGTGTTCTGTGGGCCAAGGCTCATTTAAAATGGACTGTAGCAAAGTGGCAAAGTGTTCTGTGGTCAGACGAGTCCAAATTTGACATTCTGGCTGGAAATCTTGGGCATCGTGTCCTCCGGGCTAGAAAGGAGAAAGATCACCCCTCCTGTTATCAGCGTTCAGTTCAAAAGCCAGCACCTCTGATGGTATGGGGATGCATTAGTGCATATGGTGTGGGACACTTGCATGTTTTAAAAAGCACCATGAATGCTGAAAGGTATATAAAGGTTTTAGAGCAACATATGCTCCCCTCCTGATGACATCTATTCCAGGGAAGGCCTTGTGTATTTCAGCAGGACAATGCGAAACCACATACTGCAGCTATTACAACAGCATGGCTTCGTAGTAGAAGAGTCCATGTGCTGAACTGGCCTGCCTGCGGTCCTGATCTTTCACCGATTGAGAACATTTGGTGCATAATTAAATGAAAAGTCGTTCAAAGGAGACCCAAAACTCTCCAGCAGCTAGAAGCCTGTATTAAACAAGAGTGGGATCAAATTCCAATGGCTAAACTCAAGAAACTTGTCTCCTCTGTGCCCGGATGCCTCCACTCTGTGTTAAAAAGAAGAGGGAATGCTATACCATGGTAAACAGGCCCCTGTCCCAACTTTTTTGAGACCTGTAGCAGCCATCAAATTTGAAATGAGCTCATTTTGTGGATAAAATTGTAAAATTGCTCAGTTCAATATTTGCTATGTTATCTCTGTTCTATTGTGAATAAAATACTGGCTGGTGTGATTTGAAAGTCATTGCGTTTTCATTTTATTCACAATTTACACTTTGTCCCAACTATTTCGGAATTGTGGTTGTACTATTTTCACATAAATATAAAGTTCAAATGATTTGAAAATCATTGCATTCTGTTTTTACTTACATTTTACACAATGTCCCAACTTTTTTCAAAATGGGGTTGTAGTGAGGGTTAGGGGCCTCAAATTCTCCTGCCCCAAAATCCAATTCTGTTCCCCCACCACCTTAACTGCTGCCTTCACTCAGTGTTGTACCAGGCCATATACATAGCCTAAGGGCCATTCTGGAATGTTCCCTGTTTAATACCGAAGAGGAGCTACAGAGGCAACTGCAGGCCATCAGCACCACCTCATCCGGGGGATCTACAGGGACCCGGATCATCATATGGAACCTGCACAGGTGATACCGGATGACATAACATTCTGAGAGGTCGTATGCACATATGTGAGCACCAGCTCAACCCACATCTCATTTTTGAAATTCGTTTCTTCGAGCTATTTAGCATATTTGTCCGGTGGCTATGAGGTGTTAATTTCAAGGTCTGCTCTTCATTCGTTCTCATTAATAGAACACCACCAGTAGTGGAATGTCTAATCACTGGGTGTTGTATGTGTCTTAGCTCTAGAGGGAGGCTGGAGTTTGATTTTGAAACAGATCCGCACGACATTCGGCTCCCAGAAGGGCCTGGATTGGACTTCGAGCCAAAGAGCATATACTCGCTGCGTGTGAGTATCACCTGTCTGATTATTATCCATGCAACTCAAATTAATCATGTAGCTCAGGTGTGGTCTTAACATAAATTAAATAGACTGATCTCTTTGCTTTGGAATTTATAAATAATTAGAAATGCTGTCTTAAACACTAGCTTTGTAAAACTTGCAACATACAATTTTTGTCGAGTGTGTTTCTGATATGGATTTATTACCTTCGCCAAGGAGGTTATGTTTTCACCCCTGGTTGTTTGTCTGTCCATCTGTCTGTCTGTGTGTCTGTCGGTTAACAGGATAACTAAAAAAGTTGTGAACGGTTTGGCACGGAATTCAGAAGGATGATAGGTGGTAGTCGATGGATGAGTTGATTTAATATTGTAAGTGATCCAGAACATATTCTTGATTCTGGATCCGGAGGAATTAAAATATATCTAATGCGGATCTGCGTGATATTTCTGACCGGATAACTCAGAAAGTTATGAATGGTTAGGCACGGAATTTGACAGGATGATGGGTGGTTGTCCAAGAAAGAGTTGTTTTTATTTTGGAAGTGATCCAGAACATATTCTGTAACCAACAGAACAGATCCAGTGTCGGCGCTATGGGCGGGCCCTGGCCAATCAGGTCAAAGTGCTCCCGGCTCAGACGAGACAATAAGATGTACGAAATACTAAAATGAAGTTAATCCAATATGCTCGGGATATGTTCTGCAGTTGGCTGCAAAAACAATCGTCAGAGGAACTCCGAAACACCGTTTTATTCCATCCTAAAGGACTAAGCTAGATTGGCAGAAATAATAGTTGGTTTCAATCAGGAAGGACCTCTGGCAGCCAACATCCAACACCTGGTTATTGTGCTGCCAGAACATTACTTTCGGCAAGTTGCGTTTGCCCTCAACTTGGCTAATTACCATTTTTTTACTTTTAGCTCCCGCTGCCAGGAAAGCAGTTGCAAAACACTTAAAACAGAACGCTCCAAAGTCGTTAATTAACTCAAAGGGAAAATATTAGGAGTTGCACTATTACTAGTTAGGTCTCTCAAAACAGTTCTTAACATTTCAAGAGACTGAGCGGTAATTAACATTGCTAATTTACTAGCTAGTTAGCGCAACGTGACAGAACTTGAATGGGTTACCAATGGTAACTCAACCCTTTGAGCGTTCAATAAATTTCCAAGGAATTAAAAATGTAACTATCCTGAGCTGTTGAGTTCTTTTAAACAAGTTGCCACATGATAGGTTTTCAACAGCATCTGATTTTGATATCTTACACCATTGGGCAACTGTAGTTGCCTATGGCACTCAAAGGGTTAAGTCTGCTTGCTACCGAGATGGTATTGTCGTATTTATTTCTCCCCATGATAGCTCTAACATTATCTCTACGAAATGTCCTGGGAGGGCTAATCTTGACGATAACGCTGGCGAACAGTTGCTGTGAACTTAGCTGGCCTGTATTGTATTTAGTCAAGTTACAACGTCAGCTAAGAAACGTTGACGAACGTGAATATAGGTAAGCAGTACAATATGTTAATTTAAGGTAGATTTCAAGCTGCGGTGTGTTGCATGAACTCTGTCTCTATTTTTAGCGTTACAATTCAAACTAACGGGTCATTCCATGTCAAATCACCCAAAAAAAAAATGGGATTCTACACCTCACTTGTATTGAATTTCTTCAAATTTGGTATGCAAGTTGGCTATGGCCCCAAACGCCCAAATCTCAAATTTAAACTCAATCGGACCTTCCAGTGCAAAGTTACAGCCTTTTGTTTTTTTCGATATTTTGCGAAAAATGGCCGTGGCCACCAAAATTCAAATGGCCATATCTCCAAAACTACTTGACCTATTTTGACAAACAAGGTATTGTTGGAAAGGGAATCACACAAGCATTCCAAATCTGCCGTTTAAACTCATTCTGGTGACTCTGGGTGTGCTGAATAATTGACCTATATTTTGACCTCAAAATTGACCTTGAGGGTCGAGTGACCTTGAATTTTTTTTCACGCCCAATTGTACCCTGATGAGGTATCTACAACATATCAAAAACTTGGAAACAAATTATTTCTTGTTTTTCAGCACTATCCAATTAAATCTGGGATACCCTTGCTGAAATTCAGGTCTGTGTACACCAAATGTACACAAATGTGCTACGTACATACCTATCCCTACAGTTGAGTTCTGTTTAGTGTAGTCTTGTTCCATGTATGATCAAGTAATGTTTTTTACCCTGATAGCTTGCACATTTTCTAGTAAAAATCAAATTCAAATCCCACTATCGAAGTTGCTCCTGGAAGTGTAGTCCCACTTGGTTCAGTTTATTCAGAATCAATTTGCCAAACTGGGCAGACTTTTGAAATTTTCATCAAGTCACTGTGGCTGAGAGTATATTGCCTTGATGAGGATGATGTAAGTGATGGGGTGTCAATAACACACTGAATATCCACCTCAGGTAGCCAACAAATGTCATTCCGTGATGGCCAGTGTTTTGATTGATTTGTCTCCTAATACAAACAAACTGTAAATAAGATTTATTGAAGGTAGGCATCCTGAATAAAATTAAGATATAGATGTACTTACAGTTTTAATGCTCTCAGTTGTTTACAAATACTAAATAATTGAAATTGAGAGTTGAAGTTCCTTTGTCTAACTTCTTAAGCATGCTGTGATGACTAATTATAGGGGACCATCACTTCCTAGTCCAGGGAGTCCCAGTGCATCGCTAATTGCACAAGAATTCTCAGAAAATGGCTGGACGCATGAATTATAATTTTGAATTACTCTATAACTAAAAATAATATGTTTCTAAGTTTTTGATATGTTGTAGATACCTCATCAGGGTACAATTTGGTGTTAAAAAAAATTCAAGGTCACACAACCCTCAAGGTCAATTTTGAGGTCAAAATATAGGTCAATAATTCATCACACCCAGAGTTACCAGAATGAGTTTAAAAATGGCAGATTTGGAATGCTTGTGTAATTCCCTTTCCAACAATACCTTGTTTGTCAAAATCGGTCAAGTAGTTTTGGAGATATAGCCATTTGAATTTTGGCGGCCACGGCCATTTTTCGCGAAATATCAAAAAAAAAAAAAACAAAAGGCCGTAACTTTGCACTGGAACGTCTGATTGAGCTGAAATTTGAGATTTAGGGGTTTTGGGTCACAACCAATTCAGACACAAATTTTGAGCTTAATTGGAGATGGTGGGGTTTAGCTCATTGGGTGATTTGACATGGATTGACCCTAACGTTTCCTCGCATTTGACTGTATGACACCAAAAGCAACTTTTCAAAATGAATACATGGAAGTGTATTATTAGCTTGGACCATCCAGTAAAATTGTTTAAACAGCCAACTTGACTTGCTGATTGAAAACCGTGTGGCAGTCCATTGTTTTTATGATTATAAATGGCATTTGACCAGTAGCTGTACTCTGCATGACAAGTTACAGTATTTCCAAAATAAACAAGCTAATAATAGCACTCTAGACTTAGCTAACCCCCCCCAAGATTATGTGGTTGATAATTTTAGTCTAATTACTTACATGTCTTCTGATAATGTTGGCACAATCGTGATATAGCCCCCACTCGGTTTAGTGGCCTGGTTTTGTGAGGCTTATTTCCCCTCCCACCTGGTTTAGTGGGGCTTAACTATGTCCTAACCCTAACCTTAACGCTATTAAATCAGGCCACTAAACCAGGTGGGGGCTATATCACGATTTTGCCATAATGTTGATATTTTCTGTCCCCAGATGCCATATTAAAGTTGTTCAAGAATCCTGCAACAGCGTATTGATATGGCATCTGTAGCCTACTCTTGACAGCCTTCAGGTGTATCTCCGGTGTATGGGGATGGATGATGTTACGTTAGCTGCAAGATGGATAACGTTAGAGCTAAATGTTAGTAAAACTGAGTTTTGACCGGCGATTTGCCGATGTTAAGAGATAAAATAAAGTAGCTGGTATAAATATGGGTCCCAATCAAAATCTGATGTTTTCTCAAAATAACGCTGTATTTCAATTATGAGCTTGACAGAGGTGAGTAGGACTACGTCTACTGGTTACTCACTTAAAACTTTTGGTAAAAAAGAAAATAAAATGGCGATAGATGGAACAAGAAGTCAGCATGACTGTCAGCAAATTATTGGTGCTGTTGATGTTACTGTGGTTAGCGGAAGGTTATGTGGATATTTCATTTACACTGCCATTTTGTCAGTGCAGTCGATTGCATCTTGATTGGGTTATGCAAAGGCCTATTTGTGTGTGTGTGTGTGTGTGAGAGAGTGTGTGCGCGTTTGTGTACGCGGACTTTGTGTTCCACTGTAAAGTTTTGCTTTGATTTTGTTGTCAACAATTGCGCTGTCCATTACGTTGAGGTTCTGACACAGCTGTGCTCTTTTATTACACATTAGCAATTGGCTAATTCATCTCGTAATGCTGCTGACATTCCCTTAAGGAAGTGGCTATTAAGCCCCTGCGGGGGGGCTGGGGGGTGAATTGGGGCAAAGAGGTTGGCTATGTGCCCTGCAACGGCACCGACAAGAGAAGCAGTTCTGGTATTCACACCGCAGTGGGACGGATAAGAGAAACACTTCTGCTATTTGCCCCGCAGTTGGGCCAGTAAGAGATTTCATTTTATAATCCGACCCACTCTTTGATCTTTCGCGCTGAACCGCCGCGGGGCGAATAGCTTCTTCCTTTAACCCTTTCATTACCATTGTCGCATTTCCACGACAGCGCCGATCCCGCATCACTTACCATTGTCGCTATTTTGTGCCTAGAGAAAGTCCCTCACAAAAACTGTCAAAGCTCCGCAACAAAACACCCCTTTGGACGAGTCTGGTATCACACAACACGTCAGTGATGTCATCAGACTTCCCGTAGTTCCCAATCCTCCGGTTATGCACAGTCCCTCGCTGACTTCACCGCCACTGCAGGCAGTGCGTGCTGCAGCACGTATATCTCCGTTTGTACAGAAATGCGCGTGTATCTCCGTTTGTACATAAATCCCATAGAGGAGAAATCATTTTGTCTTGACAAACCGAAATATGGTTTTTATCCTCATTTTATGTTTTTACTTTTGGAAAAACTAACCAAAGATATGTGTCAATGGAAAGGTAAATGTATTTTGAACATGTTTTCCGTACATAAAATTGTCCATTTCTGGCGTTTTTAGTTCGAAAAAGGGGGTGAAAATCCACATGCAATATCATGCTGTGATAACACGAAAATTTACGGTAAGCAAGGGTTGTCTTATTCCCAGTAAGCGGTAGTGAAAGGGTTAATTGCCTGTTGGTAAAATTGAACACGAGTCTGGCTATGCTTATGTATTCTGTTGGTACTTTGTAGGTGTATTTATTATACATGTAATGTTCTGACGCGTTATTAATATGTGCCCACCCCATGGAAATATATAGCCCGCTCACAAATTTTTTTTGTTCTACCCCTTATATCCATTGCCATCGTTTGGGCTCCTCTGATTGGCTGCTTGTTTGACTTCATCAGATATTTCTGCACTTGCGCGTGTATAGAGTAGGGAAGTGATGACTTCACGCTGATGTCAGCAGTAAAAGTTCCCTTTAATTTTACACACTTTTTTAAATATTCACTTTTGAAGCACTTCCCTTTGTTTTCGATCCGCCATGGATTTCAAGATTTTGCATCATATTTCTTAGTAACAACAAATGTAGTTTTTCTTGACCGGAGTCAGCTATAATTCCATGATCCTCCTGATTCCTAGGCAGAACGAGTTCAGAAAGCGTTAGAAATTTCCAGCACCTTGCCATAGCCATTTGTTTGCTGAGTCTGGAGAGACTAAGCTAGCTAATTAGTTAGCCAGTCTACGTTCTACTTAGTTATGCTTCCCTTGCTAGATAGCAAGTTTTGCGACTGGCGTCAATTTACTTTAATAGCCGAGCATCTTTGGCCAACGTCTGTTTGCTTAAAAACTCGGTAGCAAGCGAACAAGCTAATCAGCCTTGTCAGCTCATAACTGACCTAGCTACGTAGCTAATTCATGTCTATTTGCTCATCTAACGCTACCTAGTTAAGTACCAAAATAATCGCTATCCACTGTTTCTAGTGATTTATATTCACCAAGTAAATCTAGCTGAGCAAGTGAACTAACTGCTAGCTGGCTAACTTAGCCAGCGACAGACTTCAGTAGTTGGCTAATGTCATATTTAGTGCTTGTAGCTAAATCCCAGCGAGTGAAATGCTCATGGCTCAGCGCTAGCTAACAAGCCAAATAATGGCCATTCACTGTTTTTCTTGATGGCTAGCAATGGTAGCGAACTAGCTAGCTAGCCATTTTGCTAGATTAGCTAGTTATATTTGGTAAATAACATTTATATATATATATATATATATATATAGAACACTAGATTGCTGATGACATCATATTTACATTACACAAAGTGTAATGGCCGCCATGTTGATACACCCAACCTCTTCATTAAAATGAATGGTTTCCTATGAGGCCAATTTCAAATAAGTTAATATAATTATTAAAATGCCGAGATTGGCGTTTATGTTTTGCAGCAATATTCATTCGAATGGCTGTAGTAAAACATTTTATGCAGAAGTTATCGTAGAAATGCAGATGTATTACTTAAGTGGAGAAAATTGCGTATGTGTGCTAGCTAGCAAATTAGCCATTAGCTATTGACTTGAATAGACCGCTAACAAAAAGCAACAGCTAGCAATTGTTAACTACCTACCTTGATGACCTTACCTTTGTGAGACTATGTTGACTTGGTGGTTAATAAAATTAACGAGGTGGATAACAAGCTAGCTACTTGTAATTGACATTCAATGGCAATACTTCTTACCTGCAAAACATTTAAAACAGTGAATACGTTGCTCTATCTTTCTATAGGCCTAATTTTTAATTAAATCAGTAAATGATTTTGGTTGGTTTCATCGTAACATTAATATCGTACAGTATTTCTCTAATGTTCTTATTTAGAGTTTCTTTAATTTTTTTGAAATTTTTAAAGTATTGTTTTATTTTATTTATCCTTTAATTAAAGGACCAGTGTGTAATATTTGGCATGGTTTATTGGCAAACTCTGAATATACTACCCATTAATATGTTCATATAAGTGTATAATCGCTATAAAATAAAATTTGTTTGGTTTTCGTAGCCTTATAATTATGCGTTGATAGATACATATAGCAAGGGCTTTGCTTTAGGGACGTCGCCATCGTGCACCGCCATGTTGGTAATGCAGCCCGAACCATAGATATAACGGACAATCCAGCCAGCTAGAGAACACATTTCGCGTGTATAAATCCCAGTCGAGGAAGACGCCATTTCCGCAAAAGTGTTTTGGTCCTCGGAGGCCACCATCTTTTTGCAGACGGGAGGGGTGAGCGTGAGTAAGTGAGTGAGCGCTGCAGTCTAGAATCTGAATGCTGGATGTCACCGTTTCCCCCTTATTTTACACACTGGTCCTTTAACCAGGGAAGTCCCGTTGAGATTGAAATCTCTTTTTCAAGGGAGCCCTGGGAGGTGAGGTGGGGAGGGAGAGGACAAGTTGTAGAGCTAATTAGATCAGGGGATGATTAGATGGCTGGTTGAAAGAGCCAGGTTGGGAATTTATCCATGACATCAGGGAACCCCCTAATCTTATCGAAGACTGTCATAGGATCTTTAATGACCATTATAATGAATAATTTAGTGAGTCAGGACCTCGGTTTAACGTCTCATCCCAAAACCGGCGTGTTCTTCAGTACAGTAACCCTATCACTGCACTGGGGCATTGGGAATTATTCTACCAGAAGGATGATTGCAGCCTACTGGTCACCAACACCTCTTCCAGCAGCAACTTGGTTTTCCCAGGTGGTCCCCCCATCCAAGTAGTAACCAAGCCCACACCTGCTTAGCTTCAGCCACACAGCTGGAGCAGATTGAATCGCGGTTTGGCTGTTGGCAATGTTTGTGCATTTCCAGTCAGGGGTGCCAGTTATTTTGGAGCCCACTGTATGCTGTTTATAAAAGGGAATGAGGAAAAAGGCTGTGAACCGATGAATGACTGAGCCAGCACCAGGTTTATCTTTTACATGAAGACCTTGATTCATTGCTGAAAGTAATCAAGTCCTCCTACAGTTATAAGCTACACCAGCGACTAACGGTTCACTTCTAACTCATTTTCATCCTCAACCTGCTCGTCTCTCTCTGGGCACTACAACCAAGCTGCCGAAACCCAGGCTTCATTCTCAAGGCTTATTCCCTGAGCATGTCAGCCAAACACAATGACAGTGTAGAGCTTGCTGTAATTTTACTGAACTCTTCCCTCTATTGCTCTCTGTAGGTGTTTCACCCTGATACTGTATTTCTCTTTGCTCCTCTGGGAAACCCTCAGGCATACTGCAGCATTCTCTACCTGGAGCCCCGAATCCACATCACCATCAGGGGAGAGGAGGTTCATCCTCAGCTGGTCTCTCACGTTTTGGAGAACACCCACAAGGACCAATATGGTCCGAATTCCCTGGTATCCTTTTTTGCTGTTCAGATTATCCTGATGGGTCGGCATTTACTATGCATTGCGCTGCATAGTTCAAGAAAACCTCAGCTACCTTTGCATGCAGTGACCGCGTACAGTTATACAGAGTATATTTGTTGTTTTAGTGATAGTGGTGGAGAGCACTATGCATTGGCCCAGGAGCTCCAAAAGGTGTTCAACTGTTTTCAGACCTGGTGACTGGGAAGGTCATAGCATATTATGTACACATTTTTTACACTAACCAAACTATGAAGTGACCCCTCATGCCCTGTGGATGGGGACACTGTCCTCCTCTGCCGGAAAGGCCTCATTTGTGGTCTAGCCTTTCCTTCTGTAACCTGTCTATGTCATCATGTAACACATTGGCATATTGCCGGACGGGCAGCTAGTTTTGCCTTCAAACAAAGCTAGGTAGTGCGGAGGCCAGGAAGAGTTTGGTTCG
Source organism: Gymnothorax javanicus (assembly GCA_029692085.1). Lineage (NCBI taxonomy): Eukaryota > Metazoa > Chordata > Actinopteri > Anguilliformes > Muraenidae > Gymnothorax > Gymnothorax javanicus. The sequence goes on along the minus strand of CM056210.1, from coordinate 16,582,597 downwards.
TGCATATTGTCATCTCGAGAAGACGCCAACTTCCTTAGTACCTAGGTACATTCCCTGTTTATGGCCTTCCAGAGGAAGACAAAGTTAATAGTCAGTGGTTAAAATTGTAAAAAATTGCGGTCAGTGATTGATCAGTCAAGACAGCTTTAAAATGTGGTCTGAGGTCTAGAATTCATCCAAAACCTATTGGCTTCCTATATTTTATGCGCTGAAGTCATTTCATGTGCAAAAAATAAGGAAAGAACAGTTGATGTGTGATTTTTTTTTTTTTTTTTTTTTAAATCTGAGGGTGGCCCCAAACTTTTGGCCTGTAGTGTACCTTTGCCGAAACACACAGATAATAAATGATGCTATCCATCCATATTCCTTGGGGCGAAAACACATTGCTGCATTCTGTCATTTCTTTCGTTCACTGTTGACGTTAAGTTATCTTACATCTGATTGTGCTATTGTGAGATTGCGCAAGACACAGGTGAGCAGCGCACTGTGCCACTGATGGTTAATACAGCTGCAAGAAAAAGTATGTGAACCTTTGGATTTAATAACTGGTTGACCCTCCTTTGGCAGCAATAACCTCAACCGAACGTTTCCTGTAGTTGCAGATCAGACCTGCACAATGGTCAGGAGGAATTTTGGACCATTCCTCTTTACAAAACTGTTTCAGTTCAGCAATATTCTTGGGATGTCTGGTGTGAATCGCTCTTGAGGTCATGCCACAGCATCTCAATCGGGTTGAGGTCAGGACTCTGACCGGGCCACTCCAGAAGGCATATTTTCTTCTGTTGAAGCCATTCTGTTGTTGATTTACTTCTGTGCTTTGGGTCGTTGTCCTGTTGCATCACCCGTCCTCTGTTGAGCTTCAATCGGTGGACAGATGGTCTTAAGTTTTCCTGCAAAATGTCTTGATAAACTTGGTTATTCATTTTTCCGTTGATGATAGCAATCTGTCCAGGTCCTGAGGCAGCAAAGCAGCCCCAAACCATGATGCCCCCTCCACCATACTTCACAGTTGGGATGAGGTTTTGATGTTGATGTCTTTTTTCTCCACACATAGCGTTGTGTTTCCTTCCAAATAACTCAACTTTGGTTTCATCTGTCCTCAGAATATTTTGCCAGAAGTGCTGTGGAACATCCAGGTGCTCTTTTGCAAACTTCAAACATGCAGCAATGTTTTTTTTGGACAGCAGTGGCTTCCTCCGTGGTGTCCTCCCATCAACTACATTCTTATTTAATGTTTCACTCATCGTAGATTTGTCAGCAGAGATGTTAGCATGTGCCAGAGATTTCTGTAAGTCTTTAGCGGACACCCTAGGATTCTTCTTCACCTCATTCAGCATTCTGCGCTGTGCTCTTGCAGTCATCTTTTCAGGACGGCCACTCCTAGGGAGAGTAGCAACAGTGCTGAACTGTCTCCATTTATAGGCAATCTGTCTTACTGTGGACTGGTGAACATCAAGGCTTTTAGAGACCCTTTACAGCTTTATATACAAGTCAACTATTCTTAATCGTAGGTCTTCTGAGAGCTCTTTTGTGCGACACATGGTTCACATCAGGCAATGCTTCTTGAGAATAGGAAACTCAAAACTGGTGTGTGTTTTTTATAGGGCAGGGCAGCTTTAACCAACTCCTCCAATCTCGTCACATTGATTGGACTCCAGGTCGGCTGACTCCTGACTCCAAATAGCTCTTGGAGAAGCCATTAGCCTGCAGGGGTGTCCAATCTAATCTACAAAGGGCCGGTGTGGGTGCTGGTTTTTGTTACACCCTGACACTAACACACCTGATTCTACTCATCGAGGTCTTGATTGACCCCCCTGATCAGTTACTATAGTGGTAGCAGGCGTTGTGGTACCGGCAAAAAGCAAAAACCTGCACCCACACCGGCCCTTTATGGATAAGATTGGACACCCTTGGCCTAGGGGTTCACATACTTTTTCCACCCTGCACTGTGAATGTTTACATGTTTTGTTCAATAAAAACATGAAAACATATAATTGTTTGTGAGGTATTAGTTTAAGAAGACTGTGTTTGTCTATTGTTGTGACTTAGATGAGAATCAGATCACATTTTATGACCAATTTATGCAGAAATCCAGGTAATTCCAAAGGGTTCACATTCTTTTTCTTTCAACTGTAAATGGATTAATCATGCTTTATTCACTTGTCTTAAAAAAAAACAAAAAACTTGAGGACAGCCCCGCCCGAGCTTTCAGGCGTTGTCTACGATGCTGAAGTCGTAAATGCGCAGAAACACGTATCTGAGACAGTCACCAACGTTCATGATGTGTGTTTTTGACAATAAAACATTAAAACTTACTCTAACTAAATTTTGTATGAAAACAAGGCTGTTACTATGACAGAACTTTCTGTACTTAAGGGAGTGAGAGAGGCATAAGGGGGCAGGTCGCAAGCTTATGGAAGCATATAGCTAATATTAAAATGAAAACGCAGTTGCTGGCAGAACATTATGATGCCTCGTGACTGACCGGGCACGACTTGGCCATTTTGCATTGGGGCCAGAGCTGACTCGTTACGGCACTGACAGCGTCTTCTGGGCCTCCATCTTTCCAGGTTGTTGCCTTGAATTTTTTCTCCAGGAGGAGCCAATCACTATCACTTTCGGTTATGACCCGGAAAAGAAGAGACCAGGCATGCTGCTGTATCACAAAAAGCGACTCATAGTGGCAAACAAACATGTTGGACTCCGGCTCCGGGTGAAGACCAAGCATGTAAATTTATTATAGGTTAAAATTTAAACTGTGGATTAATTGTGCTATAGATCTCCTGTTTTTGTTTGATAATTTTCGGTGTATCTGTTTCCAAGGACTTGGGACTTGTCGGCATTGCAGAGTGTGATTTCCTGGAACCAACAGACAACAAGCAGGACTTTAAAGTCTCAGAGAGCTACACGTAAACGGCCTGGTTTGGACCAGTTCTAAACAATAATTTCTTTTAGCAGAGTGAAATCTTAAATCCAAGGTTAAAAATGTAAATAGTTTCTCCCTGAAAGCTCCCCCTTGGTCTTAAATATTGCCCAAAAAATTTCAACAATCCTGACTTGTCTCTGACTTCTCCCCACCCCCTACCCACCTGCTGAGTCAAAGCAGGACGTAATATATAATATCCAATACATATATGCAGAGCTCTTTTTCCTGTACCCCCATTTTTTGTTAAATATACCAAGTTATTTATTTGTTTCAGTCAATAATAATAACAACAATAATAATAATAATAATAATAATAATAATAATAATACCATTCCAGGAGATTCAGGAACAGTTTCACAGAAAAAATGCTGAAATACAGGAATAAAGCAAAATATTCAAGATGGAAAAAGGATCCCAGGTGCACCAATGCAGTGGAGAATGGGGAGTAAGTGATCTACATTTTGTAGGTGCCAATATTTCTGCACCTGACTCAAAATTGGTTGGTTTTGGACATTCTCAAAAAAGCCTGTCAGGTCAGCTGGCGAGTGGCAACATCAAGCCCTGCAGTGGAGCTCATTTTAGCCTACAATTTTTTTTTAATGGAAGGCACAGATGTTCCATTTTTTCAACCAAGCACGATTAAGACTACTAGTTCTTTCCACAAAGTTCAGGCCAACCCTTGCCTGTATTTTGCCACCATTTGATTCAGTTTGCATGGGCTTCCAGTTAGTTAATGAGTGCATCTAAGACTACAAGTGTGGTTGTTCTGTATGTTGCACACTACAGGCCAAAGTTTGGGGCCACCCTCAGATTTTTAATAGTGCAATCTGCAATGTGACTCCTTGGTTTTGGGGAAGGCATTTGTACAGCATGCCTTCTTGTTACATAACATGATTTTATGTCACTAGGAGGTGAACAATTGAAGCCCTCCATGCAAGAACTAGTTATGTCACTTTTTGGTGTCAAATTACAAGGAGGTCAGTGACCCTACCACCATTTTCACTGCTGATTAAAATAATTACCAGTCCCAGGAATATGTGTAAACAATCATTTGTCCTAAAGATTGGTAACTAAAAAGTTCTGAGTTGAAATGCTAAACTTTATTTTTCTCAAAACGTGAAAAAAGTGACATAACTGGTTCTTGCATGGAGGGCCTCAGTTCTAACACAAAAGGCTTTCAAACTCAATTATAAAAAAATTGCAGTCAGTGATCAATCAGTCAAGACAGCTTTAAAATGTGGTCTGAGGTCTGGAATTCACCCAAAACCTATTGGCTTCCAATACTTTTATGCACTGAAGTCATTTCATGTGCAAAAAATAAGGAAAGAACAATTGACGTGTGATATATATTTTTTTTTTTAATCTGAGGGTGGCCCCAAACCTTTGGCCTGTAGAGTACATTCCTGTATTGAAATGTGTCCATCTGCAGGACCCGTACAACAGATGAGGATTCAGAGGACTCTGAGGATGAGCAGCCGTACACAAACACCCATAACGTGGTACACGCAAGGACCTCACTGTGAGAACATTTTCCTCTCTCTTCACTTGCTGCTCACCTCTGAGGGTTGTTGGTTATCCATGAATATCAGAGCAGCTCCTGAAACGAATCGATTCTAATCAACATCCTGAGCTGTAATCAGCCAAAGAAAGATTATAAATAACTTGTGACACCACTAATGGCGATTTTCATCCTCCTAGTAACAGTCCATGTAATTTGGTACCCCTGTTTGTTATTTTTAGAATCATTTTTGGTTAAAAATAATTTAACATCATACTGTTCTTGAACCAATTTATTTATTTTTCAATGTACGTATTTTTTATTATTATTATTTTTTTACAGGGTGGGGAAGCAAAACTTGCACTGACATTTAAAGTACAAACAATCCCACAACCACTCCCCTGAATTGTGTGCACCTGTTATTTGAAAAAGCAAAGACTATAAGCTGTAATCTGAGTCTGTGCTTTAGTCGTTTGGTTGTAAAATAACTAAAATGAATAATATACAATCTATGGATGGTGATTTATTTTGCAAATTTTGCTTCCCCACCCTGTAATTTCATAATTAATTCATTGGACAAAGAAGAGGCCAATCTTCACCTGGCACAGTACATCTGCCCTAAGCTAAAAACAGTCAAAAATAATTTGTTATGCCAGATTTATTTTGCCGTTAAAGTGACAGTAATGTCAAAAATTGAAAATAAATTCAAGCGTATGCATTAGTACAAAGTTTGTAAAGATTAAAATGACTTGTGAGATAAGATGCTGCATGGGGGCTTCTTCCCCCAGCAGGGGGTGCATCCTCCCCGGGGCCTGGGGGGGGGGCGCAGAAGATGCTCCCTTACAAGATTTTACATTTGGTTTTATTTCAACAAAGTTGAAGTCTGTTATGATTTACTTACCCTCTAAATATGTTCACTTAAGCATAATTTGTGTGTACATAATGCACTGCCAGGTCAAAAAAAGTCACTCACTCAAATGTTTAGTTGGAACTCCTGGAGCTTTGTTTACCGCTAGTGGATAAATGTCATGTCTTTAGTTTTGACAACCATACGCAATGATAGTTACACCATTCTGTAGTCTTCCCCTGCACACCCAGTAACTTTCATTGTGATTAAGGTCAGGGCTTTATGGTGGCCAATTTGTGTGTGAAAATGATTCCTCATGCTCCTTTTCCTCATTTGTTTTCTTTGCTTGATGTGGGCCAGTAATTTGCCGCCTCTGAAATACTGTAACATCTTCTCTGCCACCAAGTGATACGTCTTCCAACTTGATTTTTTTGGAAATGAGGACCTACGCACTTCATCAGTTCAGGTTTAAATAATAATTGCCAGCCGAAACATATCAATTGATGCGATAATGATGCAGTCATTGTATTTGTTTACAAACCTCAATTCCAATAAAGTTGGGATTTTGTATAAAACGTGAATAAAAAACAATACAATGATTGGCAAATCCTTTTCGACCCATATTCATTTGAGTTCACTACAAAGACCAGATATTTAATGTTCAAACTGATAAACCAATTATCCTTTTTTTGAAAATCTTCACTCATTTTGAATTTGATGCCTGCTACGCGTTCCAAAAAAGGTGAGACAGGGGCAACAAAAGACAGGGAAAGTTGAGGAATGCTCAAAAAACACTTGTTTGGAACATTCCACAGGTGAACAGGTTAATTGGAAACAGTTGAGTGTCATAATTAGGTATAAAAGGAGCATCCCTGAAAGGCTCAGTTGTTCACAAGGAAGGATGGGGCGAGGTTCGCCTCTTTGTGAACAACTGCGTGAGCAAATAGTCCGACATTTTAAAAACAAGATTTCTCAACGTGCAATTGCAAGGAATTTAGGGATTTCATCATCTACAGTCCATAATATCATCAATAGATTCAGAGAATCTGGAGAAATCTCTAAACGTAAGCGGCAAGGCGGAAAACCAACACTGAATGCCTGTGACCGTCGGTCCCTCAGGCGGCACTGCATTAAAAACCAACATCATTCTGTAAAGGATATTACCACGTGGGCTCAAGAACACTTTGGAAAACCATTGTCAGTTAACACAGTTCGTCGCTACATCTGCAAAGTAGAAAAGTGTGCTGTGGTCTGACCAGTCCACATTTCAGATTGTTTTTGGAAAACATGGACGTCATGTCCTCTGGGCTAAAGAGGAAAAGGACCATCCAGATCGTTATCAGCTCAAAGTTAAAAAGCCAGCATCTGTGATGGTATGGGGATGTGTTAGTGCCCATGGCATGGGTAACTTGCACATCTGTGAAGGCACCATTAATGCTGAAAGGTACATACAGGTTTTGGAGAAAAATATGCTGCCATCCAAGCAACGTCTTTTTCAGGGACGTCCCTGCTTATTTCAGTAAGACAATGCCAAGCCACATTCTGCACGTGTTACAACAGCGTGGCTTCGTAGTAAAAGAGTGCGGGTAATAGACTGGCCTGCCTGCTGTCCAGACCTGTCTCCCACTGAAAATGTGCAGCGCATTTTGAAGCGCAAAATACAACAACGGAGACCCCGGACTGTTGAGCACATCAAGCAAGAATGGAAAAGAATTCCACCTACAAAGCTTCTACATTTAGTGTCCTCAGTTCCCAAACGCTTATTGAGTGTTGTTTAAAGGAAAGGTGGCTGCCGGGTTAGCTCACTTGGTTAAGGCGCTGCATTTTTGGAGCAGTAGTGACTACCACAACACGAGTTTGATCCTCGGTCGTACCAACCAGCAGTGGTGAGCTTTTTCAGAGCTGATTTGGTTACGCGTTGCAGGGATGCAAATTGGGAAGGGACTGCTGGAATGGGATACAAAAATAGTTGCTTTGTTCCTTGCTCAAGCGCCTCCTGTTGGCCTGCCGGGTGCTCGTCAGTAAGATTCTAAGCCTGCTCATGGTCGGCTATCCTCCGCCCTCGTTCTGAACTTGCGAAGTTTCGACCAATGAATGTAAAGAAGCAGTGGCTGACAGGCGCGTGCTTCGGAGGAGAGCCGCAAACTGTCTTCGCTTTCCTGAGTTGGCAACATGGGGTCGCATATGACCAAGGCTTGTTCAGAGTTCTCGAATTGGGCATTCCAGAATGGGGGGGGATTGGAGATGCCAAATTTAAATAAATAAATAAATAAATATCTTGTCTTTGTAGTGCGCTCAATTGAATGTAGGTCGAAAAGGATTTGCAAATCATTGTATTGTATATTTTATTCACATTTTACACAATGTCCCAACTTCATTGGAATTGGGGTTTGTATTTTATATCCAAACAGTGGCTTTTTTATTGGACAAACATTGTATATTATATTCAGATTACATATATTTAAAAAAAAATTGACATTGTTATTAAGGGGGGCGTCTTACCCCAGTTTACCCTACATTGCGCGTTCGCGTGTGTAAACATGGTTTTGATAAATCCGGTTTTGGTTAGGCATGTGCGATTTCCTGCTTTTCAAGCCCACACAAACTTTTTATACGAGCTATAAAAAGTTTTGCAAATTATGCTCCAGGTAATCCTAGGCAGGGTGATCCTGGACAGCATCTTTTTCAAAATTCATTAGAAAACTAAGGTCTGTTAATCTGAAATAAGCCCTTTTCTGACAGAAATGCGAATGCAGAAAACAAAAACCAACATGGCTTTTGGGGCTCCGACAAATACAGACTGAAACCTGAAGTTCAGTCCTGGCCCAGGGGTCAGAGTAAAACAAACTGTGTTGTTTAATGTGATTTTATCCTATGTGCTGCTAACGTAGCCTTTGCAAATGACAGTGGAGATGTTAAATCCTTGTACTTATCCTTTTAGGAGCGATTCAATCGCAGCAATGAACTATGACTCTGAGGCGGATGTTAATGAAGTGGCCACACCACTCAGGGCTCCGGAGGGAGACCAACAGCTCGGTGATGCATCTGTCCCCGAGGAGCGCATGGAAACCAACACCAGAGCCGCTGTCACCGACCAAACGGAAGGGAGGGAGAGGGCGGTGGAGGAGAACATAACAAGCTCAGGAGAGGATCAGCCAGAGAGCTTGGAGGAGACACAGAGACAGCTGAGGCAGGAGCCACATGACCAGGTGCCCGAGGGAGAGGACAGCCTCACCAGGCAAATCTTTAAGGATCTCAACTGCTTCAAAGATGATGTAAACCAGAGGATAGATCACAAGGTGAGGATCCAGCATGTTACTGACAAACACTGCCAGCCACATGGGAGCAGTGAACAGCTGAGGCTAGTGCTTTAGCAGCTGTGAGTCAGTGTAGCCTGAAGTCACCAGAAACCCAAATCCACAATATCCTTCGAACAATGTAATTTAAGGCCTGAAGTACAAATAAAATTAGTTTCAATCCAAATTCAATATACTGTCATTTAAGTTTTCGTAAACTTTCCTGATATTGAGTTTGAATTGGGTGTGGTTATTCTTGAAGAAAGGAGAAGACGCCTGCACACTTACTCCAAGCCACCAGGGAAATCTTTATTGATTAAAAAAGGACATCGTTTCGATCCGACTTGGATCTTCGTCTGGTCAACATGTTGGATGTTGTGTGCGCTAACCTAATCAGTGCGCTAACCTCATTAGTCTCATTAAATCAAAGGCTTACCATTGACTGATTTGTTTTTTCCATGGGTGCTCAGCAATTTTTGTTAGTACCTGAGTTCCTGAGTCCCCACGGGATTAGCATCTTTGCTCAGTATTAAAATGAAGGTATTTACACACATATTACATGTTTATGGTAGGACTTGAAGCCCTCTCTAATCTGTGGTCGTGTTTCTCAGTTTGAGGAGTTGCTGAGACGGCTGGAGGATCTGAGGGGGGCTGAGAGCAGCACCGTTAGCCCCAGGCCAGCACAGAGTGCAGGGGCCGGTCCCAGCCAGCCTGGATCACCAGAGGCCGAAAGGTAAGAATCCAGGACTACAGGCAGCCTTTTGCCTTCAGGCCATGGTGCTTTACTGGGACTCAGGAGGGTGTTGGCTCAAGTCCCTGCCTTTTTCCTGGGAGACTGACCTATTCTAAGTGTAAGCAACAGTATGTCAACGCTTTAAAAAAAGCATCAGCTAAATATCCGAATTCCTGACAAAAAATGAAGTATACTTCCAAGTCAATTTTATTAGTTAACTTCAAGTATATTTCCCAAGTTTACTAGTACTAGTAGTATACTATCAGTGCTCTACTTCAATACTCCTTGGGGCTTAATTGGCCCACTATACGTTTATAAAAGCATATTTTTAAGTATACTTTAAAGCTGTATGGCCTTTCATTTTTTCACCATTGAAGTCATCAAAAGATTTTTCCTTGGCACGACTATAGTTTAATTTTCAGTATTCAAATAAAGGATTCATAATAGTGCATTGCCAATTTGGTCAAAATTTGTGCTGTCTATGCCTATATTTATGTTTTGAACTCATGTGGGCACAAAAACAAACCGGCCTGAAGTACGAGATCCATATAGTGTGACGAGGTCACTGATCACATGGAGGCTTCCCCCAAGTTGCTCTACATTCTGGGAACGGAATTCAAATCACAGACTGTATAAAAAGATGGACTCAGCACCCGTGTCTGAAAGGTGAAGCCCATGCGGAAATCTCTGAGAATTGCATTCTATTTAATGGCCAGCACATGGCAACGTCAGTGGCTGCAGAAAGAAGTTCAATGCTTTAGAAGTCTATGGGAAAGTGACCCTACTTTCCCACCTGATTTTTCATTTCAATAATGATTTTTCACATTATTTTATTGTATCTACCGCATGTTTCAAGTCTCGTTCAATATACAATGATGTCATAGGTCCAGTTTGGTTGGTTCTATCGTCCCAGTGCTGATGTGGCTAATGGGAAATTAAGAGACCATTCTGAGGGGCGTGGTGATTGCTGATTAGTGCCAGCTGCACAGAACTTATTTAATCCTCTCAGTTCTGCCGGACTGCGCTTCAGTGCCTTACTAGTATGCCTGAAGTGAGATTCTATTTTCTGAATTCTGTTTAGACCACGTATTGAGGTGTTAGAATTTTGGTCTGTGGAACTAGAAGGTTTTTGCAGTTCTAGTTCGCTTGGCTTTCTCTTTGGTCTGTTTGGCAGTCGGTTTATGCTCTTTCCAGTTCCTCTTCAATCACGGGCTCTATCCGTGGGAGGAATTGGAGAAGGGCTGCCTTTCGTCATTGGTTTTCCCTCTGGTTTGGGAATCACGGAGAGTGTGCTACTTAAATTTACGTTGATTTTCTCGATATGCCAAGCTCGGGCACGTCCTTATTGTGTCATTACTTAAGCCTTAGCTTTTCTCTTTTGTTTCTCAGGGATTGTTTCCCTCAAGAATGACCTTCTTTATGTCTAGGGGTTTTATTCCCTTTCAGCTCGCCTTTGATTAAGGCTTTTTTGGCAGCGTCTTCCGGCGAGGCGCTGCTTTTAGACTGACCATTGTTGCATTATTGACTCCCAATCAATACAAGTGTTTCTCAAGTACGACCCACACACCACAAATTACAAATGATGTTCATTTTTGTAAATTATGGTCCCAAATAGACTAGAATAAAGGAAAAAGCCAGATATGCTTTAACGGGCGTGGCTATCCTCTGGTCCTCGTCAGATATGGTCAGATCCACCCCTTCGCTCCTCCCTGGATCTTCAATTCACGCTCTCGTCCAATAGGAATCACATCCAGTTTCAAAATGACAAAATGGCGCTGTTCAAATTGCCAAAATCTAGGCTTCCTAAATGGTATGCTGAAACCAATGGGTGACGTCACAGTTCCTTCATCCATCTTTTTGTACAGTCTGTGATTCAAACCGGACTGACGGAATGTTCGATGAAGTCAACTGATTATTTCGATAAAGATGCCAAAGGATATGTCCTGTTTTCCTATCATCCCAGCCCACTTTCGTAAACTTGGCCAAAGTTCTTCCAATTTTGAGTTAGAATGAGCAATACATGTTGAAAGATCATATTTTGACTTTTTCATCTCTTACAAAGTGTTGATAAAGAATGAGAGACAGTGAAAGGCGCCCCTTTTAGCATCTCATGTCAGTTGAAACTCTCCAAAAAAAACTCATTAGAATTTTCTTACCTATTATTGCAATAACGTATCCAAAACTCATATGGTAATATCTACACATAATAAACAACGAAAATTAGGCAAAAGTTTCACATTTTATTATATGACCTCTGACCTACATACAGTTAACAGCAGCCGACAGAAGTCACTTCTTCATGCACTTTCAAAGTTAAACATCAACCTTGCCCTCTTCTAGGATTCTATTGCTTGAAATACATTTTTGATATGATAAGTATGTACAACATATATCAAAGATTAGAATATGTGTAGATATTGCCATATGAGTTTTGGATACGTTATTGCAATAATAGGTAAGAAAATTCTAATGAGGTTTTTTTGGAGAGTTTCAACTGACATGAGATCTGCTAAAAAGGGGCGTCTTTCACTGTCTCTCATTCTTTATCAACACTTTGCACGAGACGAAAAAAGTCAAAATATGACCTTTCAACATGTATTGCTCATTCTAACTCAAAATTGGAAGAACTTTGGCCAAGTTTACGAAAGTGGGCTGGAATGATGGGAAAACAGGACATATCCTTACAGCGTAGCATGTCTTAGGCAATACTAAAGAGTTGAGCATATTAATTTTAAAACCAACATAGCTCTTTCTGTTGCGGCGAATCCATCAGTTCAACAATTCAAGGCTAAACGTCCGAGATAGTGTAGATCGATCACGGGTCAGTTTCAAACTTCACTCATGCACGCACATGCTTCTTCCTGCAGTTTGCACGGTATGAACTGATAGAACACCTGGATCTAAGACCATTTGGTCTATTGTGGAATAAATCACTCGGGTACAGTGTGCCTTCTTTCTCTCTATTCTTATGGATCAGCACCTGTATTCAATATTTGCCATGGAATCCCCCAAAGCCAAATACACTATTGCGACTAAACAGGGCTGTAATTTTTCAGTATGTTACAAAAATAAATGTACATAATGCCTGTATTTCAAGTAGAACTAAATTATGTCAGTTTTGTGAAATGTGAAAGGCCATACAGCTTTAATTGTAACAGTAGTGAAACTTTGAGCGCACTTCTAGTTTGCTTAATTCAAAATTTTTAGTGCATGAAAGTACACTTTGTGAAAATGTTTAATGTAATTAATAATACTTTCAGCCTAGAGGTTTATGATGATATTATGGTTGAGTCTGTTTCTATTGACAGTATACTTCCTTTTTGCACACGCCATCCACCCACATTCTCATAACTACAAGCAATATTATTGTCTCCAATTTGCTTGACAAGCATGTCTTCTGGACTGTGGAAGGAAACTGGAGCGAACACACACAGACATACACACACTTGCGAACACAGGGAGGACATGCAAACTCCGCAAAGAGAAGCCTCTGGTCACATTCAAAGCCACAACCTTCCTGCTAAGAGGCAGCAGTGTCATCTACTGCATCACTGTGCAGCTCTTTCATCTGAATCAAGTAATTATTCATTTCTAATAGTATATCTAGTGCATTTCCAGCCAGGGGAGTCTATAATTCCCAGGCCCACTGTATATGTGCCGGCCTCGCTTTGTTTATAAGTGTAAAAATAATTTAAAAATATTTCCTGCAGGCAGAAAAAACAACAGCAAGAGAGGAACGGGCGGCAGGTGAGTGTGTGCACGTGTGAGTGTGCGTGCACATGTGTGTGTGTTTTATGTGTGAGTGAGCAAGAACATGATGAACCCTTCAAGCACGCACATGGAGGACTCAGAGGAACATCAGGCTTTTTCCAAGAGATTATTTCTTCCCTTCATTCCTGTCTCCTTTTCTTGGTCTTCAAACCACCCAACAGGGGAGGCAAAGGGTGTGTCTTATTCCCTTATTTGACATTTCCTCGCTCCTCGACCCTTGCTCCTCAAACTGGATGTTGCTCTGGATCCGCCATCTCAAAGCTCGTATTTCTGCAGCAAGAAGCGGGTTGGGAGCGTTGAGGATATACGAGCGAGAGTACACAAGAGCAGCCTTCCTGGAATACTTTCAGCTGAAAGCCATGACATCGATGGGTAACGACAGATGCTTGCAATTGGGGTGCAATGGATCATGAACTCACGGTTTTGACCGTATCACCGTTTTGAGTCACACGTCGAATAAAAAAAAATACAAAAGGGAGAGACATGTATAACTTTGCTTTTGTTCTGTAAAACCTAGAAAGCTAGGAAGTTTGCCCACGGCCTGAAATGAAAACAGCTTTAAAAATGTTCTGTGTTTTAATAAAATCTTAAAATATCCAACAAAAAGTATTCAAAACTCAATTATTAAATTTAAGTGCTACATGAGACATCGAACCTTCTTCCTTTAATATCCTAAAGCGCAACGTCTTTAAGATAGTTGCTTTTGTTATTTGCTGTCCATGCAAACTCATATTATAGCCTTCTTTTTTGATGCAAAGCTATAAGTCTTAATAAATCATAGGATCGCTGCTTATTGGTGGCCCGTTTGTGCAGTGAATTAATTCAATTAATTGTGCGATTCTGAATCGGAAACAGGTTGACAGTTAACCTGTATTATGTCACTGGTTGTAGTCGGAGTTTTATTTTTACATAAGCAAACTTAACATGCAGACCTGAGTTGGCAAAACCGCATTTTCAATACATTATTTTTGGCGTATCAAGCCAATCGGACTCTGACGCAGAAGAAAAAATATTCCGTTTTGTGAGCTGCAGAAATTCAGAAACTTCGAAAGGCATTGACATTTTATGTCTCCATTAATATGGAAAGGAAAATGCTTGATAACTATGGCAATGCAAGCCGAGCAGAAATGGGCAGTAATTCTACCAATTGATCGTCGCAACTGAACGAATTAACGCTTAGTTCCTAATTAGAAAACGTAAATGGGAATGGGTTAGGAGACGTAATGTACTTCGAGGTGTGGTGAGAGCAGGGCTATTTTCCCTTTGATGGCTAGTAACAAAGTAGTGAACGAAAAACAGCCTGCATCCACGTCTTTAAAAAAAGTTAAAAATAAAGTAAGCAAAGTAGATCTGATGACAATACAAACTTTGATTGTTCATTTGTTTTTGCAGACGATGAACATTGGTGAGAAAATTTGAATATTTGATTATGCGTGTTTGGTTAAACATATTTTGAACACGCTTTCCGCTCCCTGACTGTGCACTTTCCAGGGGCCAGTTTACTTCCTTTCAAAAACTTGGCAAAAAATTGTTTTTCTCTCCACTGTGATCTGAAAACCATGTCAAGTCATTTCAATCAGGACAGACCAATGAATTGCGTAAAGGTAATCATTTATTACAGATTATAGAATGAACAGATTTATGCCTGTGATGATAGCCTTAAAGTCTTTGGCGCTTGGTCTCGACAGGGAGATTTCGCAATTGCGGAGCCTCTGGCCTGAGGCGCAGCTGGATAAATCCCCCCTATGGAGTTCAGATACTGGGGGTGTTGGCTGATGAAGATGAAGTAGATGAGCTGGCAGAGGCTGGGCGGTGATGGGGAGGTGGAGGGTGCGTGCGATGGAAGCCTGCGTGCATTAGAAGCAGAGAAACATATTTAAAAAGACTGCACCGAGAGGATAGGCCAACAACGCGTCGCAGTGTTATTGGATGGATGAGATCAGCTGATGACTGAATTGACAGCCCCATTTGATCACAGCTAGGATTATGAACATGCTTTAGGGATGAAGGCAAATTGAATGAAAATGAACTGGGTAAAGCATGCAAAGGAGAGTCTTCCTGATTATTAATCTACTAGAGCTTCATTAGTGATAGCTCACAATGGATAAAAGATGAAGATATGGTTGCCTTGTGAAAATAAATGCATTTTTATATTGGGGTAAATTTTTCCTGGTGGCGGTTATATGTGTAGCCTAGTTATGTATCTTAGCATTATTCAACAATAGGGAGTGCAATGCAACACAATTTTAAGAGGAGTCAAAGACTGTTGGACTTTAATATTCATTAAGACCTAGTAATGTACAGTTGAACAAAAAACACCATGGTTCTGATCCATATGGATCACAGATAAACTACATTCTGTTACAGCAGATCCAGTTGTGCCCGGTCATCAGAGTTGGACATCAATTCTCACAATACTTCAGAGAAAACAACATCTCTTTTCTCAAAAATGCCTATCCATGGTTCTTCAATCCTCAGACAAAGACAGGAAAAATATGTGATACTAATAACTCACACAGACTCTTCAGCTCAGCCCAAGTCTCTGTAGAAGCAACTGTTTAGTGGCAGTCATGGCTGGCTGGTGACTTCCGCATTAAGCCAGGCTGTGAGGGGGCATTTGAAGATTTCTTTGCAGCAAAATAGCCAGATAAATGTAGCAAACATCGTTCATCCACTGATACTGTTGAATTACAGATTTAGATTTTTTTAAGATTTTTTTTGAGGATTTTCTCCTTTATTTGATAGGCACATAGTAGAGAGAGACAGGAAAGTTTGGGAGAAGAATGGGGAAGACATGCGGCAAATGACCCGAGCCGGAATCGAACCGGGTCGCCGCTGGTGGGCGTGCTTAGACCGATGAGCCACCGGGACGCCCACTGATTTAGATAATTAATTGGACTTCCCTTCGCATGTTTAAAAGTTCAGAATTATGTTTGCAGGTGTAGCTGTTACATCAAGGCATATTTATGCGATGAAGACCCGTTCCAAATTACCTCAAACCAAGTCTTATCATGACATTATTAAAACCCCTTTAGGGAACTTATGAAAAATTATATTTGAAGGCCTTTTAGTTTTGTTCCAAATTGCCCATGACAGCTCCGCCATGGACCAGTCCATGTGTTGAATGATAACATAATCTTATGTCTGATTAATACCACAGACGGCAGAAGATGGTGCATCAACATCAAGTGTTCCAGCTACACCCTCAGCGCAGGGTGGTGCAAGACCTTGTGACAGTGGTTCAGAATCACCACAGGAAGGCACTTCCAGCGCATTTTCCGGAAGTCATGGTAAGTAACAGCAGCACCAGGAGATGATGAAGGGCGGTGGAAGGACAAAGCCGGAAACTGACTCAGCTCTGAGCTCTGCGTATGGTCGAGTTGAAGCTTCTGCGAAATTCGAGTGATTTAGAAGACATTTTTTGGAAGAAGAATCGTAATTTTCTGTTCTGTTACTTGCAGTTGTGGTGATTAAATATGTTTGCATTGTTCAATCTACAAAATATTAGTTTATTTCTACGTTATCAGTAAGAATTACCCTGAGGTTGGATGGGACCACACAGGGTAAGATTTAGGTGCAAAATTGCATGGTAGGATGAGGGTTAAACTAAAAGATAAAAGTAGCTGCATCAGGCAGCACATCATACTCACTCCTCTCTTCTATTTACAGGGTTGGAACACAGGGAGCCCGTCGCCCATGCAACTCCAAGGTAAAGCTGAGCTGGGGACAACAGTGAAATACTGTATAAGTACACTACAGTCTTTGGCAAATGCAGTAAAATGAACCGTGAGGGAAAGATGATTGAAAAATTAATACATTGTTTTTAAATATTGAACAATTTAGTATGAAGACCGGTTATCACGGGGGGCCTCATTTATAAACTCTATAAACGCTTATAAAGGGCTTTGAAATATGCTTCCCATGCCTCACTAGCGATTGATAAAATAAAAATTGACGGGTAACCCAATGAATATCTTCGGAAACTCTGACCCATGCTTTAGTGGCATTTTTAAGAAAGAGGGAATTAATGAAACCCATTGTGGCGGACGGAAATGCAAGCAAATGACCTAAAAAATTTTCTACTTTTTATATAGCTTAAAATATAGATTAGATTAGATAATACTTTATTGTCAGATCAGAGATCTGAAATTTGTTTTGCATAAAACAGTAGCTCCGTTGCAGCTCAACATATTAACATCACAACACATAAGACACAGACATTATACAGAAAACAATTCATACAACAAATGTACTCGCATTGTAACACCTGTTATAATTATGGATTAAGCTCCTTGTTTAAGGATTGACTGATGAACAAAAGAATGCTTTAATCTGACCTTTTTAAACCGCGGGACACTGTACTGTCGTCCAGATGGAAGAAGTATATATTCACTGTTCAAAACATGATTAGTATCAGAGGTGATGTTTTTAGCCAGCTGCAATGTGTTGTTATGATAGGCAGTCTCATACAAGCCGTCTAGAGACTGAGCCACAGTCTTTGAACAAATTTTGATCAAGTGTTTCAGTCCAGACTTTACAGATGTGGACAAGCAGCTGTGCCACACAGCATTACAGTACTGCAGAACACTCAGAGCAGCTGTAGCGCACAGCATTACAGTACTGCAGAACACTCAGAGCAGCTGTAGCACACAGCATTACAGTACTGCAGAACACTCAGAGCAGCTGTAGCACACAGCATTACAATACTGCAGAACACTCAGAGCAGCTGTGCCACACAGCATTACAATACTGCAGAACACTCAGAGTAGCTGTAGCGCGCAGCATTACAGTACTGCAGAACACTCAGAGCAGCTGTAGCACACAGCATTACAGTACTGCAGAACACTCAGAGCAGCTGTAGCACACAGCATTACAGTACTGCAGAACACTCAGAACACTCAGTACTGCAGAACACTCCAGAGCAGCTGTAACACACAGCATTACAGTACTGCAGAACACTCAGAGCAGCTGTAGCACACAGCATTACAGTACTGCAGAACACTCAGAGCAGCAACACACAGCATTACAGTACTGCAGAACACTGCAGAACACTCCAGAGCAGCTGTAACACAGCTGAACACTCAGAGCAGCTGTAACACACAGCATTACAGTACTGCAGAACACTCAGAGCAGCTGTACTGCAGAACACTCAGAGCAGCATTACAGTACTGCAGAACACTCAGAGCAGCTGTAGCAGAGCATTACAGTACTGCAGAACACTCAGAGCAGCTGTAGCGCACAGCATTACAGTACTGCAGAACACTCAGAGCAGCTGTACAGTACAGTGCTGCAGAACACTCAGAGCAGCTGGCACACAGCATTACAGTACTGCAACACTACAGTTCTGTGAAGCAGAATTACAGTCTGCAGAACACTCAGAGCAGCTGTGGCGCACAGCATTACAGTACTGCAGAACACTCAGAGCAGCTGTAGCGCACAGCATTACAGTACTGCAGAACACTCAGAGCAGCTGTAGCATTACACAGAACACTCAGAGCAGCTGTAGCATTACAGTACTGCAGAACACTCAGAGCAGAACTCCAGAGCAGCTGTAGCACAGCATTACAGTACTGCAGAACACTCAGAGCAGCTGTAGCACACACAGCATTACAGAACACTCAGAGCAGCTGCACAGCATTAGAACACTCAGAGCAGCTGTAGCACACAGCATTACAGTACTGCAGAACACTCAGAGCAGCTGTAGCACACAGCATTACAGTACTGCAGAACACTCCAGAGCAGCTGTAGCACACAGCATTACAGTACTGCAGAACACTCAGAGCAGCTGTAGCACACAGCATTACAGTACTGCAGAACACTCAGAGCAGCTGTAGCACACAGCATTACAGTACTGCAGAACACTCAGAGCAGCTGTAGCACACAGCATTACAGTACTGCAGAACACTCAGAACAGCTGTAGCACACAGCATTACAGCACTGCAGAACACTCAGAATAACAGCAGTATAAAACAGTAAGAGTATCTGCCGAGAAGCTCCAAAAGTATAAAACACTAAGATCTGCCGAGAAGCTCCAAAAGATCGAAGGCGAAGGAGGAAATACATTCTCTGTTTGGTTTTTTTACAGATGTAATCGATGTGGTGTTTCCATGATAAGGTGGCATCAATCATTACACCCAGATGTTTATAAGACTGCACCTGTTTGATTGTTTCATTATTGATTTGGTGAGGTTTGCAACTATTGGTTTTGGGCTAAATACAATTTCTTATGTTTTCTTTGATATTGATAATTATCAGTTTAATTATTAA
Organism: Gymnothorax javanicus; assembly: GCA_029692085.1. Taxonomy (NCBI): domain Eukaryota; kingdom Metazoa; phylum Chordata; class Actinopteri; order Anguilliformes; family Muraenidae; genus Gymnothorax; species Gymnothorax javanicus. The sequence goes on along the minus strand of CM056210.1, from coordinate 16,563,259 downwards.
AAAACAATTAAGTTTCAATAAAGGTCTGAAGTGTTATGTAAAGTCAGAATTTATAAACATACGCCCATTATGTAGTCTGTATTGAATTAATTAATATAATCAGGTAGTAACGACTTCTCAGATTGAACTGCCGTCTTGCTGAAATCATTCAGTGATTGTTCAGTAAAGAATTTAACTTAATGACTAGTTGACTCCTTGTGTTTTTTAAAGACAATCCTATAAAAAGGTGTGATGGGGATTATATACAGTGGGCTCCAAAATTACTGGTAATGCACCCTATATGGTAATATATATAAAATATATATAAAAAAAAAAAAAATATATATATATATATATATATATATGAACTCTTAGTTGCAATCAAATTCAACTTTACTTTCAAGATCCTTCACATTCTTGAGTTTGCGTTTATCAACTGCCCTCTTTAACTCAACCCACAGGTTTTCAATTGGATTGAGGTCTGCCGACTGAGATGACCATTGCAGAATGTTGATTTTGTTATCACAACCAATGCTGTGTGGATCTTTAAAGGGATATTTCAACATTTTGGCAAATTGGCCTATTGCCATAATCCCTATAGTTATATGAGTAGGTACATTACCTTTAGTTATCCGTGCCCGTTGTTTTGAGATTTAAGGTATAATTACGGCGTGAGATGCTCAGCGAACATACTGAACCGAACTACATTCCAGACATACTGGCTCCTTACTGCAGCTAACAAAACTCATCAACTGTTAATCCAACAACTCCAAAACGGGCTCTTGTGGACAAGTTGTTCCTGCATTTTCACCATGCTATAAAATATTAATGTATAATTATCCATTAGTTATTTATAGCGGCAAATGCATAACGGTCTACATTCCCACGACATACTTTGGAGTTGTTGGATTACTGCATTTGATTAGTTTTGAAGGAGTGAGGATCCGTACCGCTCACTCAAGAAAGTAGTTCAAGCAGCTTCATGTGTAACAATGTTTCATAATTATCCAAATTACAGCAGGCACGGATAACTAAAGGTAATGTACCTACTATATAACTATTGAGGGACTATGGCAATAGGCCAATTTGCCAAAATGTTGAAATATCCCTTTAAGTATACTTTGGGGCATTGTCTTGTGGGAAAGTCCACCTATGGCCAAGTCCCAGCCTTTTAGCGGAGGCAACCGGATTGTCAGCCAAAATATCCTGATACTTGGTGAAATAAATTATGCTATTAATCTTAACCAGTGCCCCAAAACATGACTGACCCACCATCATATTTCACCGTGAGTATGAGATGCTTCTCCTTGTATGCGTTTCTGTTTCCAAACATGCCAATGCTGTATCTGACAGAAACATGCAATTTTGGTCTCATCTGACCAAAGTACCTAGTTTGGTTCATAATTAAAATGATATTTGGCAAACTTCAAGTGCTTGCTTCTGTCTTCTAGTCAGAAAAGGCTTTCTTCTAGCAACTTTTCCAAAGAGCCTGTGGTTGTGGAGGTGGTGCCTGATGGTACTTTTTGAAACCTGGTGACCCCAAGATGCCACCAAGGCCTGCAATTCCTTCACAGTGATTCTTCGGGATTTTGTTGCTTCTCTCACCATCCTCCTCAGTGTCCTGGGGGGCAAAATGCAGTTGTTTTCCTCTACACTTGAGGTTTTCAACAGTTCCATGTCTTTGGAATTTTTAAATAATTGCCCTGACAGTGCTCAGCCACATATTCAATTGTTTGTGAATCTTCTTGTGGCCAGTACCAGATTTATGAAGGTCTGTGACCGTCTGCCTCTTTTGAACCGACACTTGTTTTGTTTTCTTTATGGTGTTGGATGACAAAGGTATATTGCATGTGTGTTATCTCATTTTTATACTCTTGTAGAACAGGAAGTGATGTAATGGCTCAATATAGTTCCTTAACACTTAGATAAAACTTAAAGAATAATTTAGTATTTAGTAATTTAGCACTTGGTTTATTTTTGGTGGATGATATTTACGATAATCTTTAAGGGTGCCATTAATTGTGAAATCTTGATTTGGAGGAAAAAGATTTTTAATTAAATCAGCAAATGATTATGGTTGGTTCCACGGAACACTAATATCGTAAAATATTTCTCATATGTTGTTATTTGGAGTTTTCCTATAGATATATATATATATATATATTTTTTAGAATCTTTTAAAGTATTATTTGTGCATTGCCAGTCAGGGGTGCCAATAATTTTGGAGCCCACTATACTGAAACGGACAGATAACGGAAAACGATATATTCAGCAGGACATGACAAATATGGGGTTTAAACATTTGACGAGATTTGATTTCTAAATCTTAAAAGCAGCCAGCGATATGTTTAAGCTTAATCTGAAGCTGGAGCTTAATCTAGGCCCTGGGGTCACAGTGAAACAGACTCTTATTGTGTTATGTGATCTCACTCTATATGGTAACGTAGCCTTTATCCTTCCTTTAGGGGCAAGAGGTTTTCTTTATCGATCCCATGGAGCGAGCAGGCGAAAAGGGCGAAGTCAGAAGGTGAAAGTTCATCATCATCATCGACTGGCACCGAGGCAGTTTCAGAGTCACGCCCATCGATGCAGCAGGGTGCCCCGCTTCACTGGACTATGGATGATTTTCAAGCTGTGGTGGTTTTCACTGAGGAGGCCACACCATTCAGGAAAGAGGGGGACATCAGCCAACAACTTGACAATGGAGCCATCCCCGCGGAGCCCATGGAAACCAACACCACAGCCTCCGACCTAACATCAGCTGTGCAGCAGTCAGTGTCTGTCGCCTCCCAAACAGAGAGGGTAGCCCAACTGAAGCAAGAGGTGGAGGAGGAAAACACAAGGAGCCCTGTAGAGCATCAGCCCAAGAGCTTGGAGCAGACACAGGGACAGCAGATAACATCAAAGACAGTCAATTGTAAGGGAGACCAGTACAAGGAACAGTTAGATGCAGCCAATCAAAAGATAGAGCAGTATAGGGACCAGGCGGAGGCAGCCAATCGAGAGAGAGACCAGTGCCAGGAACTGTTAGATGCAGCCAATCAAAAGATAGAGCAGTATAGGGACCAGGCAGAGGCAGCCAATCGAGAGAGAGACCAGTGCAAGAAAGAGCTAGATGAAGCCAATCAAAAGATAGAGCAGTATAGGGACCATGCAGGGGCAGCCAATCGAGAGAGAGACCAGTGCAAGAAAGAGCAGATGCCAATCAAAAGATGCAAAAAAGGACCATGCAGGGGCAGCCAATCGACCAATGCATTGCAAAAATCTTCAAAACCAATGAGATCCAGCCAGGTGGAGCAGGAGCCAAGTGATCAGGGAGAGGACGACCTCACCATGCAGTGGGACTCCATCTTCACGGACCTCAGCTGCTTCAAAGATGAGATGGACCAGCTGAGAATCAAGGTGAGATACCAGTGTGCCAGAGACCTGTATTACCAGCCAGATGGGAACAGTGGACAGCAGAGAGTGCTTTCTGCTGGGAGTTCATAAAGCCTTAAACAAGTGGGATGTCTCATATACAGTGTGAGTAAAAAAAACTATACACTTTTTAACGGGTCATTTTGTGATGGTGTAGCAATATACATGTATACAACATATTTTGTACTTTTGCCTCAGATCTCTCCGCTGATATTGGTACCAGTTACACCTCATTAGGGTTCACACATGACTGCACAGAGGACAATTAAGGGACTCAAGTGAAATCTGACTTGTGCCAACTGACCAGGGGCCTCATTTATCAAAAAGGGTGTAAAAGTGCTACTAAATTTCCCGTACGGCGAAAAGCCAAAAATGGCGTACACCCAAAATATTTACACCCTTTTCAGATCTATCAAACTGTGCGTACGCACAGCTGTCCGCAATTTCCATTGATAAATCACACCGGACCCAAAAAAAAAAAAAAAGTGCGGACGTGAACACGCCTCATATCCCGCCCTCTACACGCCCAGACACAACCATATATGGTCAATGCAAATGAGCACCTGCATATAAAGTAGCCATGTGCACTCTGGGGATTTGTGGATTTCAGTGGAAGACGGTGAAGCTGGATGGGAAACGTGGAAGAAGCGTGATAGCATGGATGGGTGCCGAAGCTGATCCGAAGAAAGCAGATCCGGAGCGGAGGTGCTTCTCAAAAAGTGTGAGATACTAGTGCTTGTTAGTGAGGTGCAGGCGAGGAAAAAAGTCCTCTTCGGCAGGTATTTGCACTAATTCTGTATGATCACTTCGTCTTGTGGTTTATTTAGGAACAAGAACATATAACTAAGAACACGTAGAGAATCACAACAGAATTGAACACATAATGTTGGACCAAACAGTTTCTCCTCCGGAAATTTAAAACAATCTCATCTAATCAGCCACAGCCCCGGCCTCACCAACAAGCGTAAAACTGCCGAGTGCTGCGGTCACAAGTCTTACAGAGGCAATGAAAAAAAAAAAAAAAACCATCTTATCGAATCTTTTGTCAAATGCAGTAGGTGTTTGTTTTGTTTCAGGTGCATAGAGGGACAAAAATTACAATGTTGTGTTTGATATACATGAATTTATTTCTGTCTCAACTTGTGGACATCAAATGTATGAGGAATGAAATATGAGGTTCTTGCAATACTGAAAACTAAACACAACTTTGCAACACTGAAACTGAGAAACTCGTAGGCTATATATACACACATTTTTTAGCTCAACATGAGGGGTGAGAGGTGGGGGGGCGGCTTCACGACCGCTGCATCACCGCAGCTCGTGTCCTTAGTCCCCGTTGAAAACCCTCATGACGGGGAGGGGGCTGTGGGTCCGGGTCCACATGCTGGGGTGGAAGGAGGCCCGGCGGCAGCGCAACCTCACGCCTCACTGCCATATTGAGCAGGATGGCACAGGCCCAGATGATCCTGCAGACCTTTTTGGGTGGTAGAGGAGCCTACCACCCGACACATCCAGGCAGCGCCAACGGCCTTTCAGGAGCCCGATGGCATGCTCCACGACGCAGCGCGCAGGCATGGACCTCATTATACTGGGTTTCCTGGCCACCCTGTGGGTCCGGGATGGGAACTAGCAGCCACTCCCTCAGGAAGTAGCCACTATCACCTGTAAGTCACAACGATGGGGTGAGTACCAGCCTTGAATTGATGATTATAAGCAGCAGCTTTCAATGAATGAGTATACTGTGTAGCCTACATGCACTCACCAAGAAGCCAGCCGTCCGCACGCAGCGCCTGCCCCCAGTCTCGCCCCCAGACTGCTGTGCGTCAGGATGAATGAATCATGTGTAGAGCCAGGCCACCGTGCCACTACATTCGTTATGAGCATGTCGGCGTCACATATGATTTGGGTATTGATCGTATGCACATTTTTGCGATTCACATATACGAATTCACAGTTGCTCCAATTACATTAGGAAAACCGGACATTGCTGCAGCTTTAATTGTTCTTTTAAATAGGCTATAATCCGTGCTCCTCTCACCCTCGCACACTGCAATTTTCCGACTCCGCAGCTGCGTCGCCAATTCCTCCTGTTCTTCAAAAAGGCTGTAAATCACGGTACGCCATGGTCAAAATGTGTGTAAATGTCCGCACTTTTTCCCGTCAGGTTTGGGTTTGATAGATCCCAAATTTGGCGGAGAAAAGAGCATACACACAAAACGGGAAAAAGGGTGTAAAAAAAGGTGTATCCACAATGATAAATGAGGCCCCAGGGCTGGATATGAAATTGACCATGTATGTCATAATGGGTTGCATAGTCATTTGAACTTAAAAACAGGCATATGAATCTTGCCTGTGCATTGGTCGTTGTGACCTGGCACTGCCGAGCATGGTGCGTCCGCAGTTTACCCCCAGGCAAAGGGCCTTCTTGGTCACTGAATATCAAAGGACACGGAACGTTACAAATGTGCTGTGGAGTTTTCGGCGTCAGTTTCCTAACGTGCCATAAATGTTTTATGTTGATGTAAAACTTCACAAAGGGAATTATGTTTTGTTTGCTTTGTATCAGAGTCTGATCAGTTGGCACAAGTGAAATTTCACTTAACTCATTAATTGTTCCACAGCAGTCATGGGTTTAATCTAACAAGGTGGAAACTGGGATCAAAAGAAGCAGAAAGAGCTGCTGAAAACGTACATGTAAAAAGTTGTTGTATACATTGCTACAGAATATAATAATTGGACATTTAAAAAGTGTATAGTTTTTTTTTTTTCACTCTGTATATTGCCTGCCTACTGAAGGCCAATAGTCAGACACTGAGGTAACTGCTAGCAACCTTGCAACATGATAATTTTTGTAAAGAGCCTAGTTTTATCTTCCTTGACAATTTAATGAGTGTTAAATGTGTCTCTGTGTGATTTTGCGGGAACGGCAAACGCAACAGCAAATTGCACAATAAAACAACAAGAATGAGTCAGAATCACATTGGATGATTCCTGTATGAATTGTGGCCCTTCCTGAGCCGTAGTGGCTTTCCACAGTGTGAATTTCTGAATAGAGAGCTGGAGGATCACTGTGTGTCCTTTGCCACAGCGCCACCATCAGGCCAAACTTTTCATTTTTAAAAATGCAAATCACTTGCTCAGTTTTAATGGAAATCCTGTCAAATCTGCTGTCAACAATCCTGGAGCATAGAGAGGGAACCTTATCGATTTTGATGGTAATCAAATCAACTTTGCTCTGAATGTCTTGATTCATAAAATAGCAATCCTCTTGTCACTGCGCCCATTCCTGTTGCACCACCTTTAGGTCAAACTTCGCAAAAATGCAATCAGTCAAACAGTTGTTATAGCAATTGGGTAAAATGTGCTGCAAATATTCCAGAGACCAAGAATAGTTCCCCAATTTATTTTCTGGATCCTAGGCCAATAGAAAGAATGCTATAGTTTTGGGAATATACCTTGCAATCGTCTCCAGACAGCATTTTTTGAAAGTTTCAATAAGCAAATTAAGTGCACGGTAGAACATCAAATTTTGCGTTAGTGTACTGTTTCCACTACGATGGAGGAGGAAAGAATTTATTAAAACAGTACTTTTTCATTTTACATGCATTTTCCATAATGTGCCAAGATTTTCAGAATTGGGCTAGTAAACCTACATTAGGTGATCCCTGTAGGAATTAAACCCCTCTCTAATCCATGGTCTCTTTCTCAGTGTGAGGAGCAGAGCAGGGAGCTGGAGGATCTGATGGGGGCTGGGAGCAGTACCGTTAGCCCCAGGCCGGCACAGAGTGCAGGGGCCAGTCCCAGCCAGCCTGGATCATTAGATGCTGAAAGGTAAGAGTCGGCGTCTTGAGGCAGCCATTAGTGTAGTGGCTAAGGTGCTTTACTGGGACTCAGGAGGGCTTTGGCTCAAGTCCCAGTGTAGCCACAATAAGATCAGTTAACTGGTCCTTGAGTTGAGGCTACCTTGTTCCTTGGTGTGAGGAACTGTAAGTCTCTTAGATGAAAGCATCGATTGTCATTAATGCACACAGCAGAAGCTTTCTTTCCTTTTTTATATTTGGGTCATTCCATGTCAAGTGGACGAATTTTGCAGATGTTGGGAGCCCAACCCCCTCAAAAATTATTGTGATATATATATATGTTATTGAACATGATCTTAAACGACCAAATCCAAACTTTTTGCTTCCAAATTGAAATAGTTGCTGAGATATGGCCATTTGAAAGTCGGCAATAAAAACCAAAGGAAAATTCCCTTTGTTGTCTTCAGATTTCCAGGCGCTGTAAACTGAAACGTGTAGTAGGGCTAGAACACTACTTTTCATACTCAGAGAACCTTTGGTGCGAATTACAAATTTAGAGCCAGATCCACGCTACGACTCATCTCTGTCATGCACCTGGCAGCAAAATCAAGAACTTTTTAACGATTGAATTATTTTTTTCAGCATTTCAGCAGCCTCTTGCATGCCCAGTATTGCATGCAGAGCCTCCAAAATCACCTTGTTAATGTTTGGGAGCCTTTTAGCCTTTTAGAGGAAACTTTGAGATGATTGGATGCATCCTTTCCAAAGTGTTCAACCTCAAATTTCATTTTACACTGAAGAGTCACAAAATTTACCCATTTTCACCTGCCATTCAGCCCATGTTGTGCAGGAGTTAAAAATCTGAAAGTGTTTGGTAATGAAACTTGATTCACCCTACTATAGCATACCTCAAACTCTACCTTGTATATCTGGATTTTTACATTCTTTTAATCTGCTTTTGAAATCTGGGATTTGACAGATTTTTAATACTTTCTTTGCCAGAATCGACTTCTCACTACTACTTTGATATTCATCCTAAATTACCCATACTAACTCAAACGTATCTACTTAGAGCAACTTTTGAGTAGTTCAATCACGAAGACTGTGGAATTAAAGTTGAAAAGATGTATTAGCAATGAAATAAATTCGATATTATCTTTGGCGATGACTCCGTCCTCGAGGACTCTTCAGCGAGGTGGGGAGCAGATCTGCTGGCGTTGCAGGCAGTGGCGAAGCCATCCCCCATTTGGAAGGTAGAGTCATCTGGAGGAAGCTGGGTTTGACGCTGAAGAGGGCGGAGTCAGAAGCTGGTGGCGGTGGGGAGGTGGTGGGTGATGTAAAATCTTTGCAAACTGCAAAAGGAAACATGTTATGGGCATTTTTATGGAAGACCGATGGTTTACATTGGGTAAATGCAGTTGCTTGGGCGTCCTACATCTCGTGATCGAGCTTTCATTTACACTCATATATTACGTAATATACAGTATTTCCTTTACACTCACATATTATGGAACTCTAATAATTTCGAATTCACCTGGCTTCCTTCCATCTTTATTTCATCCCCAAAAGTAGTAAAGACACGTTTTTATGTTCTCAAGCTAAAAAATGGATTTTCCTGCAAAAATAATGCAAAAAGTCATGATAGAATGTTCTGTATACAATTCCAGGCACACATGAGGCTGCTGAAATACTGAGAAAAGTAATTCAATAGTTCAGAAGTTCCTGATTTTGGCACTAGGTAGCACCAAAGAAATAAGTCTGAGCAGGCATTTGAAAAATTTGTGATCTACACCAAAAATTCACTAAGTATGCAAAATTAGACTGTTTACTTCCACAATAACTTCCAGTTTACAGCACCTGAAAACTTGGGGGAAAAAAAAAATAGGGAGTTTACACTTGATTTTCATTCCCTACTTTCAAATGGCCACATCTTAATTTAGGAGGCTAAAATTTTGGCTTTGATGGTAATATAACATGTAATATAACACAGTATATTTTTAACAAATTTTTTTAAGGGGGTCAGTTTCTCACCATTGGTCCACTTCACATTTTTTTTCCCTTTTTTTTTCGCTAGGCTTATGGTTCTCCTCAAACAAGTGTTGATCCTGTGAGTGCAGTTTTGAGAAACAATCTGCAATTCTCAGCTGACCTGCAATGATCTGGACAACAACACCATGATCATTTGGCGAACAAACAAAACCATGATAAAGCACTGCATTGGGGCAACATTGCAGAAAAAAACAACAGATTTTGAGCTCCTGCCTGTCAATATGCTTCAGTTCTACATGCATCCTATTAACAGTTATTTAGCTGAGGATTTCATCCAAAGCAACAAGTAGTTGCATGAGCAATATAGGAACAAGGGGCTTGGCTTGAGGGTCTAACACCTGCACTTGCAACCACAATGTGGGTTGAACCACAGACATTCTGGCCCCTAACAACCATTAGCCACAGGTACCAGGCATTTTGTCAAGGATTTTAGGTCCATGTGAAACCAGGCTTTGATTACAGGCTTGGAATAACAGGTGCGTTTTCTTAAACATGTTCTCTGTTGAAAGGCTTGGGAGTTTGCGAGTGACTGTGAGCCGTCTCCTGCTGATGCTGATACCAGACCTGGACCTGGACCAGGTGAACTACGAGAGCACCGTCATCGAAGAGATGCTGGACCAGTACCTGGAGGGCGTTTCTCGTTCAGGAGCCGAATAGATGTGCCACCGTACCTCCACTTCCTCTGCTTACCACTAGGGAAGCTGTTCAGGAGTAACCACCTTCACCACGCCTTTAAATATTGTGCTTAATTTTTTTATTTTTATTGAGAGGAAGGTGAGCTATAAATGATTCTTACCTTTAGATTTTATGGGATAATGATGCCACGACATCTATGATGCACTGCTGATCTTCTCTGTGCTCCTTCATCTTCACTCTGCCCATCACATAGCTTGTCTTTCATCGACAATTTTAGTCTTTTTTGGCAGCGAGCTTCATTTTTTTGCAACAATGGCATTCATCCTAACTTCCACAGCACTTGTGCGCTTTCAGAAAACATTTTCTACACAGTTACTACTGCCCGACGCCATTGACTGACCGCTACTCACAGTTCAACTTCTGACAGCACACCGGTCACTAATTACTCTTCTTCTTTGTCCCCTGTGATTCATTAATCCATGATCACTCCACCAGCTCCCCTGCTGTCTAAATAAGTCTAATTATAAACTACCGAGCCCCTTTATCATCCCAGTCATAATCAATTATAGACCATAAAAACGCCGCAACGCAGTCAGGCCCACATACATGACCCTATTGTTTAACGCTCATGATGTTAATGTCTCCTTTGTTAACTT